>CM053799.1:16415000-17638118 GCA_028671895.1 Oenanthe sinensis
TATAAATCTATTATGCTACTGGAAAAGTTGAAGCTTTGGGGATTGATCTAAAGGAAGCAACCTACTTTATGGTGAGAAGAATGCTACAAATCATCAAGGGTCAAGATATTAGAACTCATGTGTTCAGGGGAATACTGATCAGAAAATTCATGGAGCTAATGGACTCCTACAAACCTCATCCCTTGGATTTCATTGAAGATGATGAACCTGGGACAATAGTATACCCAGATGGAGTTATGTTTGAAAATGAAGATGGAATCAAGGAATTCTAGGATATGAATTCCTTACAGGACAAAAACACTGATCTCTTGATGAAGCTAATGGGGCAACTTCAAAAACTCCCATATCCTGAAGAGCAAGGATTTATTCCCAAACTCCGGAGAATCATATCAACCAAGGAAAAGAAGGAATATGAAAAGAAGGTGGAGTATGAGAGGACTAAAAAATGTCTACTAAGAAATCCTGATAGAATAGTCTTCTACAACTCTGGTGGAACTGCTGAGGAAATTACTTTTGAAGATTTAAAGACCTTGGTTGAGAAGGATCATGAGATAGTGAAACTGATCAAGAGACAACTCCTCAAAATAATAAACTTTGAGGTATTTGATCTCAAAAGGAAAGCTATACAGATATGTGATTCTAAAGAAAATGAAGAAAGGGAAAAAAGGGAGAAATATGAAGAATTAAGGAGGCTGAGATTGACATGAATCATGCAATGCTAAATGATCAATTCTAAAAAAGGCCTAACTATGATTCTCCAGTTCTTTTTGGGCCCCTGAGAATCATTGTTGATAGCATTGAAGTGGAGGCTGTCAATTTCAGGGTGTTCAACAATGAAAACTTGAGGAAAATCTTCAGATTGACTACATGTTCATTCTTGAAATTTGAAAGAGACTTAAGCAAGAGTGTTTGGGAGATTATTGAATCAAGAGAAGAAGAGGATGAATTCATAGACAAACTCAGGGTGAATCAGGTTTACTCTTCTATAAAAGAAAGATTTGTCAAAGACATGTTTGGAAGGAAGTATCTATGCATATCCAAAGGACCAACTGAGAACTACTACACTTACAAGGAGTTGAAGGATATTTCTTACAAGATGGTGAAGCTAGTCTTAGATTGTGTCTCTGATCATGCCAAGACAGATGAAGAGAAGAAGGAACTGAAAGCTCTTGAAGGTTTGTATGGAAGGATGACAACAGACAAGAACTGAAGATGAAGCTCAAGTCTAAATTGAAGATTTGCTCAGTCTAGAGGAGCTCAACTTGAGATAGGATTATACTTGTAACTTTGTTTATTTTTTGTACAAACACTTCTTTTTTATTAGTTGAGTTAACATCTGCAATTTTCTTTAAATTTGCCTTTATTTATTATAAAAACAAATTGGGGAGATTGTTAGGGATTGTGGTACTATCAATGTAATCAACTAATATTTACTGAAATTAATTAGAAATTAACTAAGTAAAACATACTGTCATATACATATTGACATCATGTTTAAAATGTCACTTGTAATAGGATGAACAAAAAGTCAAGTAGGTGACAGTAAGTATCAATAGTTATTGTCATATACAAATGTAATAAATGATCTATGAAGTAGAAGTTCACAAAGTGTTCATGCACAGCATGGATCAAATCATTGACAGTAACATTCTACAAACTGAAGCCTACGACAGTATATTCAGACAACACCTTTTGGAACAGACGACAACAACTATTCATTGACAGTAAACTTGGCGCAGAATGAAGATTCTAAGACAATAAGTTTTACGACATCAACTATTCCATGACAGTAAACTTGGCGGAAAATGAAGATTCTAAGACAGCAAGTTTTACGACAACAACTATTCCTTGACAGTAAACTTGACGGAGATTGAAGAATCGAAGACAACAAGTTTCCTGACAGTAGCTTTGGCGGGGGTAGTTGATAGCATGTTTGGCGGGATAGTTGACGGTACCTTTGGACGACAGCATGTTTTAGAAGAATGTCAGGATTGACAGCAACATATGCGGAGACGAAGATACTGTCACCAAAGAGAAGCTAAAGGTTGACAGTAACCTTTTGGTGAAGCTGACAGTCTGTTTCAAGAAGCAGAATAGGTAAAGTTCTTTCACAGATTGATCTTGACAACTCTACCTAGTTTGTCAAGACTACTACTACAACTTGAGATAAAACAAGCAAAAAGATAAAGCGTGCTCGTGGAGTCAAGAATGTCAAATCCTCTCGGAGCAACTTTATCTACAAATGGAATGAAGACAGACTTGAGAAGAAAATGTGAAATTTCTATTTCAAGTATTGTCCAGGAAACAAGGGAAAATACACTTATAAGTGAGGTATGTGTTTTAGCATAAAAACACATATCTCACAAACACTTTCCCTCATGTAACTGAGCTTAACTTTTCTCAAGCATTGAAACATTAACATTCTGTTGTTATTGTATCTATTTAAGTTGGAAACATCTTCCAGTTAGTTGTAGCAACAAAAATTAATAAAATTAATTTTTGAAGTAAAACACCTTTGTCTTTTGTTTGCTTATTGTTGTTTGCATTCTTAACTTGATATTATTACTTCCTGTTTGTTGTTAGCAAAAAAGTGATAAATTATAAAGTTGCATTTAACCCGCCTTCTGCAACACTCATACTGTTTAACAGAATTTCGGATATATCAATTTGTTAAGGTAGTTAACATTTTTTACAATTTAGAAAAATTAGTATGTCTTCCATAATTTTTAATTTTTATGTGTATTATAGTATTCTTTTGAAAATTTTCTTTACTTATAATCGTATATTATGTAAAAAATAACAAATTTTTTAATAATATTCATACAACAATTAAACTTTTAATACTATACTTTTAATCTAGATTATTATTATAGTGTGCAATGTATTTACTAAAATTTATGAACTATAATATAATATTTGAATATAAAGATTTGTTAATTTATATAAATATAAAATGTCTACATTAAATTTTTTTAACAAATATAATAAAATCACTTGTATACTTGTGATATTAGCGCAACTTTGTCCAAAATTAGTTTAACATTCAATACATAATTTTGTATTAAATTTTGTTAATACAAGTGAATTTTTTTATTCATTATTAATTTTAGCCCCACATTAATCAAAAGTTATATCATATTTTATACTTGAAAATTTTAACATTTATAATATATTATATATATGTTTTAACAATATATATATATATATATATATATATATATACTGTTTCAAATTTATTATATAAATATATAATAATTTATAAATGTAATATATTTTTTTATCAACTTATATTTCATAGAAAATGATATAATGTTAATGTGTTAAGAAGACACAGAATAATTAATCGCTAAAACTAACTATGTACTAAAGAAATAAAAAATGCAACATAATTTATTAATAAAAGTGGGAGTCCGTATGCCACGTGATTCAGGAAATTTTTCTGTGTACTGTTGACATACAGTAAATTGAGAACCCTAATTTTAAATATGATTAAATTAAAAAAGATCATGTCGTAAATTTAGATTTTCTTCTTTGTGTTTCGAGGCCACTATTTTTTAGTGGTACATCCTATAGCTACTACTCTCCATGCATAATAATCAAACGGATAAGAAATTAATCCCCGATTACTGACACATTTCCCATAACACAGGATATGGGGTAAAAAAACCACAGTTTATACTAGTCTTCATAACCCTTGCCGTAAATATTTCTTGGCTACACCTACTGGACTTTGCTTGATCTATAAAGTCTTCGTCTCCGCAGCGAAAAGACACTTTAGTGATTACTGACCATAGAAATTTCCCTCACCTAAAAGTCATGAAGATTATTTATTGCTATCTATGTGCATGACCGGTACCAATACAGCAATACTTCATCCCCGGCATCATCTTCTCTTTTTTATCGTACAAGCATGATCTTCGAATACATCATTCTCTTTATTCTGGTATTACCAGCATAAAAAATATGTGTATTTGCTTTTTCAAGCAATGACACTGATCACCAAGCGTTGCTTTCTTTTAAGGATTCGATAATAATTGATCCATTAGTTGCGCTGGCTTCATGGAACAATTCCATCCACTTTTGTCGCTGGAAAGGCATTACATGCAGCCGCAGACGGCAGAGGGTCACGAAACTAAACCTCTCCTACCAACAGTTGGTGGGCACATTGTCTCCTCATATTGGAAACCTCTCCCATCTCAGGACATTTAAGCTCTATCAAAACAAATTTCATGGCTCAATCCCAAATGAAATTGGTCGACTGTTTCGCCTAAACTACCTTGATCTAGGATACAATTCCTTTCAAGGTGGATTTCCTTCCAATTTGAGTCATTGTGTGGATATGAGAAACATCAGTATGTATGACAACAATCTTCAAGGAAAACTACCTACTGAGTTTGCTTCTTGGCCAAAGCTTTATTTGTTTGCTCTTGGAAACAATCATTTTACAGGTTCAATTCCACCTTCAATAGGGAATATATCATCTCTTCATTTTCTTTATTTAGGAAATAACAATCTTGCGGGGGTCATACCCTTGGAAGTTGCTAATCTTGCAAATGTAGAGTTTATTAGTATGGGATTTAACAGTTTGTCGGGTGAGGTTCCCCCGCCACTTTACAACATTTCCTCCCTCTACCTTGTTGGACTGTCGTTTAATGAGCTAAAAGGAAGGCTTCCATCAAATTTGGGCTACACCCTTCCAAAGCTGCAAAACTTTTACATATCAGGGAACAAATTTTCGGGTCCACTACCACTATCAATAGCTAATGCCTCCAACCTTGTTATTGTCGACATATTAAGGAACAGTATTACTGGGCCTATACCCAACAATTTGGGTAGCCTTCCTAACATTGAATGGCTAAATCTGGGTTTTAATCCACTTGGAGACAATCAGCAGCCTAATGACCTGAGTTTCTTTAATTCTTTGGTCAATTGCACCCATCTAAAGAAATTGAGCTTTGAAAATAGTGGTTTAAGAGGAGAGCTTCCAAACTCAATTGTAAATCTCTCTACCAATATAGAGATGCTCAATCTATCCGGAAACCACATATACGGAAGCATACCCAGGGAAATTGGAAAACTTGTGAACATGACATTACTTGATTTACAAGACAACTTATTAACGGGGGTCATTCCAGAATCAATTGGAGAGCTTTCAAAGTTAGGCGTGCTAAACTATGCTGGCAACAACATTTCAGGAGTAATTCCTACATCCATTAGCAACCTTACTCAATTAGTTGAACTCTATTTACAAAATAATATGCTCCAAGGAAGCATACCTACTGCATTGTTTAATATTTTAACTTTACAGAAACTATCCCTTACTAACAATAGGCTAGAAGGTGTAATACCTGAGCATATATTGTTTTCCTCCCAATTTGTTTACCTTTATTTGGCCCGGAATATACTCACGGGACCGTTACCATCAAATGTTGGAAGCTTAAAACAATTGGTTCATCTAGATGTTTCGTACAACAAATTTACAGGTGATATTCCCGCTAGTCTTGGTGATTGTGTGATGCTCAAGGAGCTGGTTATGGAAGGAAACCTATTTGAAGGCAGAATTCCATTTTCTTTTAAAGCTCTGAAAAGTATTGTAGTTCTAGATATTTCAAATAATAATATATCTGGGAGTATTCCAAGCTTTTTTGATGGGTTAAGTCTAATTGAATTCCTCGACTTGTCACACAACAAGCTTGAAGGTGAAGTGCCTACAGAAGGTCTGTTTTCAAACGTTAGCGCTTTTTCAGTTGTTGGAAATTTGCAGCTTTGTGGTGGTATCCAAGCATTGCATTTGCCTGCTTGTCATGTACAAACCTCGAGCATTTCCCTGAAAATAATACTCGTTTTAGTTCTTCTTCCCCTTGCTATCTTGTTAGCATGTCTTGCCTTGATTTACATTCAACAACAAAAGTCCAAGCAATTGAATGTTACTGCCCCAGCATTGCTAGAAAACCAATACCCAAGAGTTTCGTACCAAGATCTTCTATTAGCTACAAAGGAGTTTTCCGCAAACAATTTGTTAGGTGAAGGAAGATATGGTTCGGTTTACAAAGGAGTTCTTCAACCACAGGATCAGACTGTTGCTGTGAAGGTACTAAATGTTGAAGTACGCGGTGCTAACAAGAGCTTTTTGGCAGAATGTAAAACGTTGGGGAATATTCGTCACCGGAATCTCATCAAGATCATCACAACGTGCTGTAGCACTGATTTTAAAGGCAATGAATTTATGGCGTTGGTTTTTGAATTCATGACGAATGGGAGTCTGGACAGCTGGTTACACCCAAGTCCATCCTATCAAGGGAATGAAAGAAAATTGACTCTACTCCAGAGATTAAATATTTCCATTGATGTTGCACTCGGAGTTGATTACTTACACCATCACAGCCACACAAGTATTATTCATTGCGATATAAAGCCGAGCAATGTTCTTCTTGATGAGGAATTTGTTGCTCGTGTTGGTGATTTTGGTTTGGCGAGGTTCTCCTTTTCGAGAAGTGACATCAATCAAGCACATATGAGTTCAACTGGTGTCCATGGAACAGTTGGATATGTTCCTCCAGGTAACTATTGATACTGATTTTATCATTGTTTAGTACTGCTATACAGTACTGAGTTACATACTTATAGGATTACTGTATTATACTTGAAGATCTTAAGTAACGGATATATTTGAACTAAACGAACTATAATATATGGCAGTACGTCAAATTTTGCCAATTTTTTAACCCTCTAGTTGTGCAGAGTATGGAATGGGCGGGGAGAGTTCTAGAGAAGGAGATGTTTATAGCTATGGAATTCTTCTACTAGAGATATTCTCGGGAAAAAGACCCACATGTAGCAACATATTAATCGACAATGGTAATAATATTCACGACTATGTGAGGAAGGCACTCCCAGAAAGAGTGATGGACATTGCTGACCCATGGATCGTACTAGATAAAGAAGATTGTGGCTTAACTGCAATACAATCATACAGCTGGGCTGACATGGAGCAATACCTTGCATCAATATTCGAAGTCGGGATATTATGTTCGAAAGAAAATCCAACAGAACGCATCAAGATTAGTGTTGCTATTAAGAAGTTAGTTTTGGTAAGAGACAAACTTCTACATGCAGTGCATTGCAAGCACTAATTTGGATGAGAGTGGCAATCTCTCTGTACATAAAGATTAATTATAAGCATCCAATATTTACTCTCCTAGTGTGACAAGGGAGATTATGTAACTATGTATTTCTCACAAGTAACTCTTCATATTTGCAAGTTTATAGCTGTTTTCTTTTTCTTGAAACCAGCAAGTTTATATCTTTTACTTGAATCGCGTCTGCTTAATATATTAACATTAGGTTTGCTTATTATTATATGCTGACAAATGTTGATCGAGTTATTGAAACTTAGAGCAAGTCTAATAGACAGTGCCGGCCCTGACAAATTCAAAACTCCAAGCGAATCAAAATTTTGTGCTCAAGTCACTAAATTTTTTTTTACTTACAAACAAGATTATTTTTGAAAAATTATTTTTCTAGCGGTTTTGCTAGCAAAATCGTTCATAAGTCTTTCATAATCAAGATTTGGAAGCATATCCTTCTCAATGGATATCATGGACAATTCATTCAATCTCTCTTATGACATACTCGAACGAAGATAAGACTTGATCAACTTTAATTTCGAAAAATTTCTTTCCACGGAAGCCACTGTAACTGGTATAGTTAACCGAATCCTATAAGCCATAGTGACATTCAGATAGCATTCTCCTATCACTTTCAAATAATTTAGCATCTCAATAGCTTTGTTAACTTCAATTGGTAAACACTCTCTCAGAATTCTTAACTCAAGAAACAAGATTTCTGCGTCAATATCAGAGACATCATCATACTTTAGAAAATTTTCAAGATTAATGCATGAAACTCTTAAACTATCATCACTTGTAGACTTCAACTTTTTCACACTACATAAAAAACCAAAGGTTTTCTCATATAATTGAAATTGGTCGAATCTAAAATGAAGTGATGAATCAACATGAGTAAGTGTATAAAATAGTTAACTCTGAGATTTTGTTCACCTGATAAAACGACATCTTCTTCCTCACTTTCATCATATTGTCTTTTTCTTTTTTTAAAACGTGAATAACTAGGATTATGTTCAATCCCTAACTCAGATGCAATTCTTTTAGCTATATCAATGTCCATATTCTCTGTCTGCAATAGTTTACTAACAGTATATATAGAGAATAATATATCATGCCAAACAATCATACCAAATAAAAATTCAAAACTTAGAATTCAATTCTTTCCCAACAATGCCTCAGCATCACTTCGCGTCTTGGGATCATCTCTTGTATTTGCTAACTTAAGCAACGCATCTCTTATATTTGGGATTTGATATCTTATTGCAGAAACACTCTCAAGATGCGTTCTTATTTGATATCTTATTTGCTAACCATCATCCTCTTTTTCGTTATCGGACAATAATTCCTCTTCATCAACAATTGAGTTCTCAATATTAACCATATTTTCATCTTTTTTGGTTCTCCAATGTTAATATTTTGACTCCCACCACTAACATTAACCTCTTCATTATCGGTGGAAGTTGTTGATTTCATAAACCTAAGAAGTCCTCCGCCTTTTGTATAATCTTTTAAAAAATCAACCTTTTTTGATTGATTTTTCTTCATTCGGCTCCAGATCGATGTTTTTTCATCCTAATTAAATGTTACTGTAATTAGGAATTTGGAAGCCAATGATAATAAGAAGAGGAAGCGTTAGTTTTTACAAAATATGGAGATTGATATCTAATATTTACGTATTTTTAATTTTATTGTGCTTTTATACATAAACAAAAACAAAAACAAAAAAGAAATTATTTTGGCCCTAATTATTATTATTATTATTTGGTTCTTATATCTTAAAAAAATTGGTGTTCTTTTATAAAAATATTGTGCCCCTATTTTTTTGTGCCTCTACATATTTTTTATATTTTTTTTCACTCTTTCATAAAAAAAAACGTGTCCCTAATTTTTTTATTTTTTTGGTGCCCTATTCAAAAGCATAAGCCGCTTGGCCTCAGGGCCGGCTCTGCCGCAACAGATTCTCTTAATGAGCTCATAAACTTCAAAATAGGGAATATGACAAAAAATGTCACTCCAACAGTATTCCAGTGATTCTCTAAATCACTAAGATATTCTAAATTTTATTAGCCATCATCTAATAAGAATTCACTAACATCACCTATTTTATATTTATGAATAAAATATTCACTTCCCTCCATTTTCCCTCGTTTTTTTCTCATTTCCCTCCTTTTGTTTTTACCACTGAAATACTAAAAGTCCCCTCGGCTTTCTTGTCTATACCTCAGCTCATAAATACTATAAATTTTATTTCACAATCCTGGTGATAAATCAAGTCAAATAAAATTGATGGAATCTCCAAATTCCTCAGCTGTCCACAATCGATCGTTGCCAACTTCTCAGAATCATCAACCCCAGGTTTTATCTTTATTTTAACTTTTGCTATCTTATTGAAATGGGTTTAACAATTTTTTGTTATCTTTGATCAATTTGCTATTTTAATTCTTATTACCTTTTATGAGTGTAGTATTTCAGTTTGAACTATAAATGTAGTGACAAAACTTCTCTCTACTATTTGCAAACACTTGATACTAAACTCTATATGCAGAAAAATGTTTGATAATAGCTCTGTAAAAATGCGTTGATGTTTATAGTGTTACATTTCCCTATTTCAAGCCACCTTATATGTTGATTTCAATTGCTTTGCTTGAGATGTATTATATGGTTTTGGGTAACTCTGTATGCTATAATGAAGTGGTTACTCTTATAGCCATATAAGGTGAATTTAGTGAGGCCAACTGATGCCTAAATCATGTTAATTCAATCAAGGTTTTTCTTCTAAATTGATGCCTGGACTATTAGGTGAATTTCGAGACAAATTCCAGTGAGAAAGCGCCTTCATTTATGGATATGCTTAACTCGGATTTTTCTGATTATGAGGAGCTTGCAAGGCCAACTCAAAATTCTTTATTTTCACAAAGTCTGGACGAAGAAGAAATTGTCGAAGCAACTCATGTTGTACCTCAAGTTTTTTCTTCACAAAAAACAAAGGAAAAATGGACAAGAACAAATTTTTTTACAAAACAAGAAGACGAAATGCTTATTTCAGCATGGCAGAATATTTCACTAGATCCGGTTACCGGTGCTGATCAAACAAATGGAACCTACTGGCAGAGAGTGCATAGCTATTATATGAAACATAAAGACTTCCAATCTGATCGTAATGTCAACTCATTAACGCATCGCTGGTCTATGATTCAACTTGAAGTGAACAAATTTCATGGATTTTATAACCAATTTGATGTACGGAGTGGGTTTTCAGAACTTGATAAGGTAATAATCCCTCTTCTTTTGGCTAACAATTGATTTATATTGATAGTAGTTGAATTATGTTCTGGCCAATTTGATAGATTGAAGGTGCTAAGAAGATGTACAAGGAAGTTTGCCGCATTAGCTTTTCTCTAGAGCACTGTTGGAATGTGTTAAGGCACTTGCCTGAATGGAATACTGAGTTTGCTACAAAAAAATCAAAAGCTCGGAAAGAAAGTGCCACATCTTCTTCCCCACCAGAATGTGTTATGTTGGAGAAATCAGAATTTGAAAGGCCTATTGGAAGAAAGGCTGCTAAAGAACTGCTAAAGAACTGCAAAAGAAAAGAAAGAGACCGGGAGTTGAGTGTGATGATAATGACGGAGCTCTAATTCTAGAACAAATGAGAGCTGAATTACTTGAATCTAGAAAACAAAGAAATGAACACCTCAAAGAGATGATGCAATTAGCAAAGGAGAAGGATGAACGTGAGAAGAGAAGAGAAATTAAGGAATAAGATGAAACCGATGCAAAAATAATGGCAATGGATACAAGTTTTATGGGGGCTGTTGAAGTTGAATATTTTAACTCGAGAAAACAGGAAATCATGAAAAGAAGGCGCACTCGTTTTTCTGGATAGATAATATATTCTTCGTCTCGAAATCTTTTGAAAAGTTATTAAATGTCTGAATGCTTTTGCACATTGGCTTATTTTGTGAATTTACAAATAGAAATTGTATTCTTGCTTTAGACAGATCAGTAGTTCCTTTTTGCAATTGAAATGAAAATTTTATCATGTATAATTGCATTATGTCTTGCAAACTTTATTTATGATTACATAGTTACTGATCATATACTTCATACACGTTATTGTATAGTAATTATGTAATCTGTAATTGTCACATGGTAGTACACATTACCAGTGATGCTCACTTCAATTGGACTTGCTGTGCATTCAGTATATATGTGTTGAATGATACTCAGTAAGTTTTGTTTTGTTCCATTAGGCTGGCCTTAGTTGCATTAGTTTGATGCGCACATCAGTTCTCTTGTCAACAGAATCCACTTTTGATGCAACATTCTTGGCAATTTCTAAAGCTTCAGGAAGAGGGTCCTTCACCATTTCTTGTAGCTCTCAAGTACTTCACGAAAAATGTAATCGGGATATGTAGGATTGTCGCTAAAATAATCCCTATAAATACGTTTATGACCTGATGCTCTATTGCGATTAATAATTCGATGCAAGAACTGACCCGACATGGCGACTTGGATTGTGCATCTGGTGATTTGATTCTGCATATATAGCTACAGCGGTGCTCATTTCCTCCTCCTCCTTCTCCTCCTCCTCCTCCTCCTCTTCTTCTTGAATTAAATAAGTTATCATATCATGGGGATCCATCAGAGATTTCAAAAAGTATACAAACTGATATGAGCTGTGTTTTCTTGAACGTTAGAAAAGAGTCGTTGATATTGATATGTAGTAGTATATATGACAATATGTTTTAAAATTGAAATTCAAATAAATAGTTGGATTCAAATTTATTATAATAATAATAATGATGAATGATAATAAAGATTCTATTGGGGTTGACACTATGTGCCCGTTTGACTAGACTTATAAGCTGGAAATAAGTGCTTATTTCCAGAAAAAGTTAATATATATGTACTTTTTCTGAAAATAAGTAACTTATTTTTAATTTTGAAAATCATATTTGGTTTTAAAATTTTAAAATAAATATATATCTATTTTTTTTTTTTGAAAATATGTAAAAAACAAATTAAAATAAGTTACTTATTTTAAATTTAAGTCCAGCCAAATGGGTCCTATAATTGATATGCGAATGAAACAGCAGATTTGATGCATGAAGAGACTACTGAACTGAAGAAGCCAAGCACATTTTCAAATCTCTTTCAAGTGGAGAACTGAATTATAAAAATGGTCAGTTTTGTTCGATAAAAACATAACCCAAACAGAATATTACAAAACAAATTTCACGGACCACAACATTAAGATTGGTTTAGCCAACAAAACCATGCACTATTCTCGATCCTAATGAAAAGTCCCCAGGACCGGCCCTAAAGATTTGGGTATTCTAGACGAATTTTCGAAATGATGCCCTTTTTTTTTAAGATTCTAAGACCCCGCTTGGTATTACTGTTCCAGACAGCTACAACAACTTTTTGCTGAAAAGCTGTCAGAAAGGTGTTTGGAAAATTATAAAAACTGATGTGGAAAAACGCTTTTAGTCTAAAAGTTGCTGTTAGCAAAAACATATTCCCCTATGCTTTTGTAAAAAGATGCTTTCAGCTTTTGCAGGAAGTGACTATTAGTTTCATCATCAAACCTTTTCAAAAATATTATTTTTATATATTATATCTCAAAATATGCATAAATCAAAAAAATTACGAAACAATCATATGATTTTCCTGCCATTACTTTTTCCATTAACATTTTTTCTCACAATACAATAGTTTTTAACAACACTCCCAAACGGGGCCTAACAAAAAAAATCTAAAACGTATATATAATACATGTATATAATTTTTCTGGTGCCCCTCGTGATGGTGCCCGTCCTGCCTCTGCTATTCTGCATTTGTTTATACAGGAACCACCACTTCTTTCTAATGGTACAGGTCATTTTAGAATAGTATAATATACTCTTTATGTTGTTAGTTTCATATTCAGGAAAAAAGGAATTTTTTTTATCACATTTTCAAATTAAAGGTATCAAATAATCACAATTCAAAATAAAGGTCTTTTGTGTCATTAATAACGTGATATCCATTAACAAACGTATAATGATATCACGTTATTAATTATTATATAAAATCATGTTAGATCAAGTGATTGAAAGGTGTGCTTTTGTCAACCAGCATGCCAAATCCACTTACCATCCGCAAGTGTTTTAAAGTATACTGAAACTGTGTATTGAAAGTAAGAAACGCATGATAAAGATACGTTTTTAAATAACGCATATTTATATTGCATTTTGTTTTAAAATAATGCATATTTATATTGCATTTTGTTTTAATTTTTTTTTTTCAAATCAACTTCAGATATAATATAAATAACATAATTTTATTTTACGTTTTTAAAAATCATGAGATAAAGTTGCGTTTTCCTGTGATATATAAGATCATTTTTTTTTAATGTGACATTTTGGACCATTTATTTTAAAATTGCGGTAAAGAGCCAATACCCCATATTCAGTTCATGTATTTTACTCTTTACTGATGTTTCTTGCTAAAAATTTACACTTTCGAAAGCGAAACAATATTCATGTTTAATAATAATATACGAGCTTCATTTCAACTTCTTTCTTTTACTTGATTAAAATTATAGTTCTCGATCAATTATTAAAAAGTTGACTCCAATAATAGCTCTAGAAATAATTAAATATAATTAGGTAAAATTCTACATGACCTGTTACTGCTTTTTTATAAACTTTTTATCTATATATCATACGGTCATATTCTGGTATAAATTATATTATCCAGCAAAACTCTAGTTTGAAGCTAGAGACAAACATATACAATAGTACAACTCACCAAAATCACCAATTCGTAATTTGTAGGAGAAAGTAGTTTTTGAACAAACACATTGTTGATGGTAGAAGTAATTGAAACGGAACAAGGAAAGTAAAACATGTCAAATAAACATGTGTTCACTCTTTAAGTTATAAAAAACAAGGGGAAGATAGTTCGGTGAAACAATCAAAGCCATTATAGCTAATATATTTTTGGTAATGTTGGGATGCTCTGCTCATGCCTGAAGAAGTTATCTGGATCAACCTTGGTCTTTACTTGAACCAGTCTCTTAAAATTATCTTTGAAATACTTCTTACCCCATATACTTGCTTCCACAAAACTCGTGTTACCATTTTTGTTCATGCCTAAATCAAGATCTCTATAATTTACATATGCAGCTCTTGGAGACTTGGAAACATACGAAGCCATGTACTTGTACACATCTCGAATCCAACTAATGTGGTTTGTTAACGAATCTTTACTTGTATCGTTCCAGGCAGTTAGGTACTGAATACTATATATGTTGTCTTTTCTGTGAGGGAAAGGAATTTCGGATTCAGAAATCTTGCTCATAACTCCGCCATAAGGACTAAAGATCACAACTGGTGAAAACTCTTTCAAAAGCCTTGTGATTAGTCCTTCAAGTGCTGTTTCAGGTATAAGCTCTTTCACAAAATCAGATTTGGCTTTAAAATAATACTTGAACAAAGGCTTTGCTTGTAGTAATACTTCAGTAGGAGTTGTTCTCGGATATCCTGCAAGATAGAGCACTGATTCTAGCCAGCTCATCTCAATGCAGTCTTTTTTCTTTAATCCCAGTTCTGGAAAAACATGTGACATAATTTTGAGTAGTTCTTCAGTTTTCCCAAGAAACAATGCTTGAAAAGAGCTTGTTACAGTCTTGATATTTTTACCCTTTTGAACTGCAGTTGTTGTTTGCATAGTGATTCTGAGGAAGAGATCTTCATCAAGCTTATGTGCAATCTTTTGCCATTCATAGATAATCTTTATCGCGTCTTGTTCCAGGGTCTTGGGAACTGTAAACACTGTGACAATCGAGGGAACATGAACAAGTTTAATTTTCCATGACACAATGATTCCAAAACTTCCTCCAGCACCTCCTCTAATAGCCCAGAAGAGATCTTCTCCCATAGATTGCCTGTCAAGAACGTTTCCATTCGAGTCAACAATTTTAGCATCAACAACATTATCTGCTCCAAGACCGTATTTTCTCATCAAAGGACCATATGCGCCTCCAGTAATGTGCCCACCAACGCCTAAAGTCGTGCACAGTCCAGCCGTGAATGCATGTAATTTGCTTTTCTCAGCAATTCTATAATGAACTTCACCAACTGTCGCACCAGCTTCAACCCAAGCAGTTTTTTCATGTATATTTACATTTATAGACCGAAGTTTGGAAAGGTCAAGTATAAGAAACGGTTGTCCAAATTCTGATGTGAACGAGAGACCTTCATAGTCATGACCACCACTTCGGATTCTAAGCTGGATACTAAGCTGTTTTGAGCAAATAACAGCAGCTTGGATGTGGGATTCTTGCAGTGGTGTGAAAATAAGGTCAGGCTTGGGTTCAGAAGGTGTTAAGAATCGGAGGTTTTGTGCAGTAGATTGAAGAACAGGTGTGAATGAAGAGGTGTTAGGGGTGTAGAAAGTCGCCTCGAATGGTATAGAGTGCCCAGAATTGAGAGAGAGACATTTGTGAAAACTCTCTTGGATTGGACTTGAATCAACCCCTAGAGCCACTAACAGCAGAACTACTACTATTAACCTGGAAAATTTGGCACATGATGATTCAACAGAGTATGCCATATTGTTGTTTATGTCTTCTTGTTAAGATAATATCTCTACATAAATTAGATATACCAAAGGATTTTTGAACTTTCAACTGTGATGTTAAATATGATTTGACGACTGTTATTCAAATTCAATTTGATTACGTATTTACTTTGGATATACATATTAAAGATTTTGTTGAAAAGTTTAACGATTGCAGTTCAAAATTGTTATCTTCCTCTCTGTTTTGCTAGGCAACACCATTTTTTATTTTGCATTGGTCAACCATATGGAAACTCTGTCTTGTATTTCTTTGAAAAGTCAGATTTTCTTGTGATAAGAATTAAGAAAGGGATGTGAAGTCAATCACAACACAATTGACTTGAGCTAGTGATTCACGATGTTAAGTTTTTAGTATTATAGTCCTTGAAGAACAAGTGTATTTGAGGTTTTAAAACTCATTCATAGCGTTAGTAGTTAGTACACAGTTAAAAAATTACCAAGAAATATACACCAAAAAGAAGGATGTAAGCATTTAAAGTACACATTTCAAAAAGCCAACTGAGAAAGGGTAAAAAACCCAACCGAAATAAGTATGTGTTTATTATTTCTCGTATTTAAAATTTGTAAGTGAATTTTGACCTTTTTTTGTCAAAAAAATATTTTTCATCAATAAATTACATTGAAATTACAATATCCGGATTAAGCGATTTGATGATGCAATTTCAATTTATTATGCACAGCCAGCCACAATCGTCCCAACGTAACTAACATAATTGTGCATGCAAATTCAAGTTTTGGTATAATTATAGATTTGAGTTTAAATATAATATATGCGATCTTTTTTTGTCAGATCGTATAGGTAAACGTGCCTAGAACTGTTTGTAGAATTCAGGTTTTAATTTTAACACTACAAATTGAAGAGCCTAGTTTCGAACAATGTTTTATTCCCCACTTTTATTGACAGACATATCTACATGCCTTTACCGTAAAATCTTAATATCATCGTACCTTCTATTGTATCCAGGTGTATCTTCCAACAGTGTCACTGCTGGAGCAAAATTTCCATTACAGCTTTTGACAGTTCCCAAAAAAAGTACCAAATTATTGCTAGTTTACTAATTCAAATATCAAACAGAAAGAAGTGCAGAGATAACACCATAAACCATAAACCAGCCACCTCCTCATCCTTGCCTATATTAGCTTTAGCAGCACCATTATTTTGTGCCCATCCTCTGTTGCAGCAAGACAAAGACCACAATTAAGTAATTTACTAATTTCTGTGCAAAAGGGAACATTGAAAGTTTATTCGCAGGAGAAAGGAATTTTTTTTTTTTGGGGGGGGGGAACTATCACATCATGTATGATTGCTAAAACGGAGTCTTAATCTTAAGAAATCTCTCAATGTCAGTAAAGATCTGCTGCCCCAAAGCAATAAACTTTCTATGTTCTATGCTATTTTATATTTTTTTAGATCATGCAAGTTTTAGTGGGTATGCCTAAGGAAATGCTAATGCAAAGGTATTCTTCTCTTTTACCCTAGTGATCATATATCATAAAAAGCTTGATGAGCAATATGATTGCTACTATAACAGACATTCCTTCAATTACATCCATCCTCCAGAATGTCAGAAGTCCATAAAGGCGAGGTTGTCCCTAAATAGCTGCATAATTAAAGTACTATCTTTGTATAATCCTCATTTAGGGTATCAACCTCTGATATGGCTTCATCAAATGCCTGTTTAGCTAGGCGACAAGGTCCGATAAAACAGAATTCCACTCAAGTTAGATTAAATTTAAAACGACTGATATTATCTTGCAAGCCTATAAAACCTTCAGATGAATTCATAATTTTGTAGTAGAAACCTGCAAAATTCAGCATCTGCTGAAGCAGTAGCTGCCTGGAATAGTTTATTACAAAGGAAATTATAAGTTTATTTTTTTGTAAATTTTCATTAAAAGAAATTGGCAACTGAATAATATAGAATGAATCCATGGGTAACCTAACAAGGAACAAACTTCTCGAGGCGAATATCTCATAGACTGAACCATAGGCCCATAACTGCTGAGTGATGAGACATAAGTCTGCCAAATTAATTTTGAAGGTAAAATCTAGCGATCACATGATATCATTGTCATGCATAATATTTGAAAGCAGAAAAGACTAAAAGATACACAAGCCGCTTGATAGTTAAAAGAGCAAGCTAATATCCATTTAGTCAGAGTCAGCTTTTAAAGAAAGATCAGCAACATTTTTCCGATCATTACCCATCATGAATTCTGCAAGATACCTATAATAATCCCCTTTCCTGAACCAAATAAAACCATAACCAGGTATGGACAAACTTTGGATAAAGTAACAAATACTTGGCAAAAAATATATATATAAAATTATAAATTCCTCACATCTTATAGTGAAAGACCGTGGATTCACCAGGACTGCAAGAAGAAATGAGATCTTCATCAATCACACTCATGATGTCCTTGCAAATAGCCATCAACTGTCTCAACCTTTGTCTACAAACATTGATCCGGTTTGCATTTTGATGGTTTCCCCTAGATTCTTCTTTTTGCTCAATTGATGACAGAATACGGCAAGAAGCCCTACGCGAACCAATAACATTCTTGTAACCGAGAGCAAAGCCCTTACCTCAACAGTTAACACATCGTCCAATTTAGCAACATTCTTCATTGCCTTTACCATTTCTGAAACAAACTTTCTTTAGAAGTACACAACAATTGCTGCTCTGTTTCTGTATTAATGAATTTAACTTAACAAAAAGTTGAATTGTAAACCAATAGAAATACATGTTTTGCGACTTATATTGTTTTGGTCTCGAGGAGGTTCAGTATAGTGCAGAATATTTGTTTTTTACATGCTTATGACACAAGCAAATAGGATAAAATAGTTGGCAGATAAGCAAGGAGTTAGAAACAAGCGGAGGAAATAGTTGGCGTATAAGAGAGGGCCGTCTTTAACAACACTGCTTGCTTTTCAAAAATAGAGGAAAAAAGAGAGTTAATATGCAATTATATAGTTTGTAAATAATCTCTTTTGCTTCAGAGAGAAGTTCTTGGATATTAAGATCCTGATGATATATGAGGGATTGACATCAGAACGTGAGATTACCTGCTTCATATTAAGAACTTCTGCAGATATTCATTGATGAGGTCCTAGAACTTGTTGAAGTGTTGAACAGAACAAATTAAAGGCAGGATTAGTCGGTTTTCCAGGCGTCAATGGACTCTCCACTGAACAGCAGAAGCGTCTAACAGTTGCAGTTGAACTGGTGGCAAACCCCTTGATAATAGTCATGGATGAGCCTACTTCAGGTTTAGATACAGTAGCTGCTGCGATTGTGTGAGAATAGTAAGGAATACTATGGAAACAGGAAGAACAGTTGTTTGCACTATTCATCAACTTAGCATAGGCATATTTGAAGCTTTTGATGAGGTGAAAAATGCTGTGGATTAGTAACTTGACATGTTAATTTGTTGCTTTTTCTTGTATAGAAACTGAAACTATCAAATGTGGAGTGCAGCTTCTCCTAATGAAACGCATAGGGCAGGAAATTTATGTGGGACCAATTGGTCGTCATTCTTTCCAATTAATTCAATACTTTGAGGTAAGATACAGTCGTATACAAAACTTAGAATCAGTTTTACTAATGCAAAGGTACGACTTTGCCACCGAATGCAACTAAACATACAAATTTTGCAACCATAAACAACCAAATGTAATTGCCACTCTTATTATTTCGGTTGCAGGCCAAATTTTAGCAAAATATTTTCATGGGAGAAGTATTTTGGTCATTTCTATTCTTTTTTGTTTGTCTCCTCTATTTTGTGGTTGTATTTGGTGAACACGTCAAAAAAAGTTTACATTAATTCTTTTTGTTGTTGCACAAATAGGCTCCTTTTTTGTACACTTAAAGAACAATTCATGAAATCAAGTTCATTTGGGACAACTTACATAACCGGCTCCATTTAAAACAATAATTTTGTGAAATTACCCCAGATCAAACAATTATGTGCCTTTTAATTTAATTTATATAGAAAAAAACTACATACAAAGATCAAATACGCAAAAAACTACAGTGAGAACATATAATAAGACACATTATGTGAATCATAAATCACTTACCTTTAAACGTCTCAATGTTTGCTTCTTTGGAAAATATGTCAGCAACGTCATGAAGTCCCTTTTTTTTCATGTAATCATGAATGTAAAGGCGCAACCTAAGAATTTTCAATATATATATATATATATAAATTAATTATACGCTGATCTATTCAAAGAAAAACAATCAGCAAGTTAAATGCCCATATCAAAGAAATGATATACAGACATAACTTGCATTTTTTCATAATCCCAACACTTTCCAAATCCCATGTTCTACTGCAGTTAGGAGAGTATTTATAATTCTCTCAACTTATATCTGTTCCAGAATCCAGTCCATCTGCAATCAGAGAAGTTACAGTCAAGAACAACACCGTGACAATAAACTTCCCCATTTATCGATGCACTTGTGAAATAGAAGGCTTCGGCAGTTCAGGTAGTTCAGTTTATAAAGCCTAGTGAACAACGCCATTTATATTAATATACAAAGAACAAGGAAAATGTTATGAAGAATTGATAACATATACGAACATTACACAAACTAAAACTTACCACGATAAGGATTAAATCATTACCAATGTTTCCTAAATCTAGCACCGGACTTAAATCTTTTCCAGCCCATCTTTGGAAATCAGAAAAGTTACACTCAAGAACGATACCATGACAATAAACTTCCCAATTTATCGAATCACTCATGAAGTAGCAGGCTTCGAGTAGTTCAGTTCATAAATAAATCGCCGTTTATATTAATGTATAGAGAATAAGAATATGTCACGAAGAATTGATAACATATACAATCATTACACGAACTAAAATTGCAAATCAAATTAAAAAGAACAGTTACAAACCTCATGTTTGTCATACATTTATATTGGCTATAGCTTGCCAACCTGCCTTTCCTCTGTCATTTGTCCTGTGCAAGTCTACTAGATCAAATAGACATTATATTAGTTGGCTTGATATTAAGATTTAGAATTATCTATTATTTCCATGCAAAAATAATCTAATTGAAATTTCACACTCGATTTCCCGTCCAAAGATTAAAATTGACTAACCGAACATAGAAAAAAAATAAAATTCATGACTACAGTTTTAGAATCACAACCTATGCCATCGATTCTCTTAAAGCACTTCACGTTCTAAGCTAGTAAAAGTTCCATTGATTATAACTGCTTAAAAACAACCTAGGAGTGAATGATGTACTAAGGTCTAAGTAAGCAAAATAACTAAAGAATCCTACAAGCAAAAATTGTAAATCTAACTTTCCACACGGATATACTAGACCCAACTAAATAAAAAGAGGTCATTCTTTTGTTAAACTAGGTAACATTAAAAAAAAAGATATTACAGAGCATACAGGACATTCCCATAATTTTACAAGGACAAACCCCATAAATTTATGAGGACATACCCCTCATACGACGACGACGTATTAGCAACCTACATAAAAATATTATGTACGAATAAGTAGCAAGACAACACCTTCGATGAACACTTCCAAGTCCTATAGATATGTTACTTATGTATAACTACATCAACATACAAGGAATGATATAATATTACTATGTCCGCGCTGATCAACGTGTAACTAAACATGTACGGCTAATGTCTTGACTAATAAAAATTAAATTCAAAATCAAGCCACCAAACTGAGCTCTGCGAGATATCAATACGTTCAAAATAAAATGTCATAATGATGTGATCACTGATACACCATGCTACAGGGATGCTTTGTTCATTTCTAAAGAATTTTTCTCGAACAACTGCAGTTTTCTAAAATAATAATTTTGTCCATAAGCTTCTCCCTTTTGGTAACCATCTTTACCATGATTATAAACACCATTTTCAAGGTCCCTGTGGTTGAGATTTGCACCTCTAGGTTTTTTGGATACAAAAGGTGTCATGAAGCAATAAAAACTACTTATCTCCTTCTGGATCTTTCCAGTGCCAATTCTCAATATACTGAATCTTGTAAATTGATAGGTGCATATTTATATAATTAAAAAAAAACCTATTTTATGTTTGTTTTCGTAATTTTATTATCTAATTAATTGTTTTTATTTTATTTTGTTTTGTAGGAAAATAAATAATTGGAAAATTCTAGAAAAAAAGGCGAGGAGGTAGAGATTACTTGAAGGCAAATAAATAGGAGAAAAATACGGATACTTTTAGAGAAGAAAAAGAAAATAAGGAAATATTTAAAATCTGACTATGAATCGAGAAGCCCAAAAAACCACATTATTGTCCTATAAATAAATAGAGAACTCCCCTCTTGTATTTTAACACAACCCTATAATTTATTTATTAGAAGTACGATTCAGATTTATTATTTGTTTAAACTTCTTTGATATCTTAATTCCGACAGTTTATTTAATCTTTCAGCAATTTACTAGGTCTACAAGTTCTACAAGGCACCTTATTTTCTATTCAATTGTTCTGCACCTTCTCTGTTTTTCAATCACAATAATTGAATATGAGAAAGTTTGATATTAGATTAGTTTTTTTTGAATTTGTTTATTATCATCACGTGTGCCATATCTTTAGCTTTTAGTTTAATAATTATTTAAATCGTGCACCCCTAATTCTTTTTGCATAAGTTTTATTAATTCATGCACCCTTTACATAATTATTTGTTATGTGTATCTATTTATTAATTCTTCTTAGCTAAATTTATATCTTCAGATGAAGACGAAGTTAGTTAATAATTTTTAGTATCTTATTGTTCTGATTTAATTGATTCTCATAATTGTCTTGGTGCTTAATTGTTTAATAAATATTCGTTGACAACGTGATTTAATATATTATTGTTATTGAATTTATTTTTCATAGCCTATACTTGTTTTCAAGGTTTTGATCGGTTATTGTTAGATAATAAGTTTCATAGTATATTCTTACCTCGTTAATTGAAAAAAGATTTTAGGACAAGTTAGATATTAATTGTGATTGATTAATGGAATCAGATTTCTTGATTTTCTAATTTATTTGTTTATTAGGTTAAACAAATCATCTCTCAAAATTATTTATCTAGTTGCCAGAGTTATTTGTTAGGATTTAAAAATCTGATAGTCTCTATGGATCGATCCGTGATTACTACAATTAAATATTGTGCGCTTGCAGATATTTAACACATCATAAATGTTCTTTACCCGGTGAAGAGGAGTCATATGGACGAAGAAATTTCACTCATCTTTACACCATGAGGATTAAAAACATGTTTAACCATCTTCTTCCACATTAATTAGTAAATGTGTATTAATTATATGTGCAGATATGATTTTATTATAATTTTTAACCTTTTCTTAATATCTTCCTACATAAAACTTTATAAACCTAATGACAATGAACTGTTGGTGATTGCGTATATTTTCTTAACTAAATTATGAACTTTACTTAAGGCACTGTCATGAAAAGGCATTGTCATTACTCTAGATATTCACATTCATTTTTCCGTCAAGTCAACAAGTTGACTAACGACACTGTCATTACTCTCGACTATAGTGGTACAAACGAGATCCCGATAACTAGAGTCCCATATTTGATATATGCTCTTCACTTCAGTGAACACTTTGAGATTTAACGCTATATACTTATCAGATTTTCTATCGAGTTCATCTCCACCACCTACCTATAACTCTATAAGGACCCAATCACTAAGCTTTAAATTAGCCTCATTCAAGCCACCTTGGTTTTTCTGTTTACAAACTTGCTCCTAATTGATCCAGTGCATCATTCTAGTTGGAGGCGACTTTTCAAAATTCCAACCCCATAGGAAATTTCTCCGAATTACATCCGTTCCCAAGCACACAAGTTTTGGAACTTGAAACAAACCAAACCAATAAACCGGAACACTATCCCAAGTTGCTTTTAGAGGCATTAATCGACCTCCTATATTAAGAGATTTGCACATCCATTTTGCTAACTTACAATTAAATTTCTCCGCTAGCGGTTTACAAAATATTTTTCATTTTGGGGAAATCCAACTTGAACCCCCAAATGCATTGGCCAGTTTTCCTGAGAACATCTAAGAATTTGTGTGTATCAGTGTATATGGCCCGAAGATTCATTGAACTCATACAAATTGATTTTTTTGAAGTTAATTTTCATTCACAACACCATCTTGCTGCAAGAAAATCTGCTCTGACACATATATTAGACCATAACACATGAGACGATTTGCTCTAGTCCCGTAACTAAGCGAAAGAGGATTCATGGACAGAAGCTGCGGGCCAGGGGTTAACAGCTCCTTACCTGATTACGGTCAACTCCCAAAGGGTAGAGCACTAGAGCTCCTCTTTCCTTCCTGAAAACACTGCTGGATTCATTTTATAGCTCTTACATTTTATATCCTATTCTTCATGAAAATTACCGTGTCATCACCAAAATGTAAATGCATCAATCTCTCCTCCGAGTTTAAAATGCTGATACCTCTATTTAATGCTGATAACTCTAACTCTAAATAAACCATGTTCACTGAATTTGACAATCATACGGTTCAACACTTCCCCTATTATTAGAAAATAGAAATAAGTATGGGGATAACGGATCCTCTTAACGGAGTCTCCGGCCTACCCGGTGCAAACTCCAGTCAAGTTTTAATTTATATCACCCAATTATGACAAAAACCCATCTTAACCATGAGAGCTAATTAAAAAAAATTCAATTGATAGAATCATACGCTTTTTCAAAATCTAACTTCAATTTTAACCCTTATGATTCCATTTTCATGAGACAGTCCACAATCTGATACGCGTAGGAAAAATTAACCAAGTTTTTCCTAAGCTTGGTAACCTAGAGGACCCCTTCTTTTTCTTTGCGCCTTTAATGATATTCATCCCAAGCTTCTTTTGTGTGGTAGGGGCCTTACTACCTGTCATGGTCCGATTTTTTCAAGGACTTGGTGAACACTAAGGGTCTAGCCTTCTAGTTTTACTTCTCATTTTCCTTCACCATCTTACGGTGGCTCCTGAGCCTAGGCCTTTGTGAAATGCTGCCAACAGATATCTAAGGGTTCACAGACAGTGGTTGGGCATTTGCCACTTCATTTTGAGGCAGGGGCTGGGGGGAAAGTTTATTTAAGCCCAATATTTTCTATTAACTATGCTGAAAATGGTTTTAAAGAAAGCAATCTAATTTAGAAAAAACGAGAAATACATATATGGCGTTAGAATGTATAAATTTTTTGAGATCCTAGTCTCTCTCTTCTTCCCCCAATTTATAAAATAAAGTTTCAGGTTGAGAGGGAGAAGTACATAGTCAGGTGTCATGCTAAATTTACCCAAGAATTCCGCTTCTTTTGTTTTTTGCAAAGTAAAGTATGCTAAATTTACCACTAAATCGGTACCAATGTTTCCTAAATCTAGCACCATCTTGGTATCTTTTCCAGCCTATCTTTGGAAATCGGATGACTTATAGTCAAGAACACGTTAACGCCATGACAATAAACTTCCCCATTTATTGATGCACTTGTGAAGAAGAAGGCTTTGGGTAGTTCAGTTCATAAAACCTAGAGAACAATGGCGCCAATTATAGGAATATATAGAGACAAGGAAATGTTATGAAGAATTGATGACGTATATATACAATCATTAAACAAAACAAAGCTGCGAAAAAATATGAAAAGAACTGTTGCAAACCTCATGTTTGTCATGCATTTATATTGGCTAACAGCATGCCAACCTGCCTTGCCTTCGTTCATTTGTCCTGTGCAAGTCTTCTAGATCACGCAATATGCGAAGAAAATCTAAGACCTTTCCAAATTTGTTCTCTCATATAAAAAGGATTGCGTAATAAAGATATCTTCCTTTGAGACTCAGCTGGTGTTGCATGAGTTTCCAGACTGCTAGAACCAGATACGGACAATAAAGAAACTTAGCTGGAAAGAAATCTTACACATATCAAAGTAAAAACGTTGCGATATATTCCTATATCAAGTCAAGAAATATTAAAGGTTTTAAAACTAAAAAAAGCAAAATAACACAAGTCGGAAGACAGGGTTTAAAAAAGCACATAATTAACTCACAATCAAATATAAGAGGGAAATATGCATTTGAAACATGCATTTAAGGAGATGAGTGTCTTCCAAGAAATATGCATGTTAAATATGTGTATCAAATATACGTCCACCCCTCTCCAAAGTGTTTCATACAATGAGACATTCCACGAAGTTTATGCACGAGTATTGCATATTGGATCCCACTTACGACATATCTCTGCTTAAACATAAACAGGTAACAGGTGTCTTGGCATACCTGGGATAATTTGTTCATTCCTTAATCTCCCTGGACCAGTCGGTATGTTCACCTACCTATTCAAAATTCACCTAACATACATTTTTACATAGGCCAAACTTCAATTTAACCTATATTCACTGCTGTTAGTAATACATATAGTTGACAAATGTGTCTCTATGGACTGATGCTTTTATGTCTACAATCTGACTGGTATAGTTCTCTCTTATACTCCTCTATCATGTCAGTTAATGAGAACATGAGAACAGCATCTGTATATAGACCCTGACTAGCGAAGTGCCTGGCCCAAGAATTCCGTTTTTCCTTTTAGCCAAGTCATTCCGCAAAATTTACCACAATAAGGATTAAATCATTACCTAAATCACCTTAATCTAGCACCTGCTTTATATCTGTTCCAGCCCATCTGGAAATCAGAAAACTTACAGTCAAGAACAACACCATGACAATAGACTTCCCCATTTAAGGATGCACTTGTGAATTTGTGATGTAGAAGGCTTTGGGTTCAGGTATTTCAGTTTATAAAGGCCTAGCGAACAACACCATTTATATTAATATATAAAAACAAGGAAATTTAAGAAGATTCGATAACATATACGATCATGGCACGAACTACCCTGCTCCCGAGTTTTAAAAAGGGAGGAAAGCAAGTGAAAGGTAAGTAAAGTAGTTTCACTTTCACTCCTATTTGTGCTCCCGAGTTTTTAATAAGGAAGGAAGCAAGTGAAAATGAATGTAAATTAGACATGTTTTCACTCCAAAACTTTCATCCCAAAATTGGGATGAAAGTACTTTACTTCCTCTTCACTTGCTTTCCTCAGTTTTTAAAACTCGGGAGCAAGGAAAGTTACAACAATAAGGATGAAATCATTACCATTGTTTCCTAAAACTAGCACCAGCTTTATATCTTTTTCCAGCCCATCTTTGGATATCAGAAAAGTTACACTCAAGAACAACACCATGATAATAAACTTCCCCATTTATTGATGCACTCGTGAAGTAGAAGGCTTTGGGTAGCTCAGTTCATAAAGCCTAGCAAACAACGCCATATATTAAAAGTATAGAGAACAAGGAAAATATCATGAAGAACCGATAACATATACAATCATTTCACGAACTGAAACTGCAAAAAAAGAACAGTGCAAACCTCATGTTTGTCGTACATTTATATTGTATATAGCTTGCCAACCTGCCATGCCTCCGTCATTTGTCCTGTGCAAGTCTACTGGATTATGCTATTTGCGAAGTAAATCCAAGATCTCTTCGATTTTGTTCTTTCTCATATAAAAATGATTGCGTAATAAAGATATCTTGCTTTTAGACTCAACTGGCGGTTTAAAAACTCTGCATGAGTTTCCAGACTACTGAAGTACATGGATCACAACATATGCCATCAATGCTCTTAAAGCACTGCACGTTCTAAGCTAGTAAAAGTTCCATAGATTACAAATGCTTAATAAAAACCTCAAAGTGGTTTGCTGAGCAAAACAAATAAAGAAACCTCGAAAGCAAAAATTGTAAATCTAACTTTCCACAAGGATACACTAAATCCAACTAAATTAAAAAAAAGGTCCAGAATCTTTTGTTAAACTTGGTAACATAAAACAAAAGAGATTACAGAGCATACACACGACATGCCCCATAATTTTATGAGGACATACCCCTTAGAGGATGACGTATTACCAACCTACATAAATAAATTATAGGAACAAGTAGACAAGACAACACATTCGATGAACACTTCAAGTCTTATCGGTATGTTATAGTTATATATAACTAAATCAACATGCAAGGAATAAAGATATAATATTACTATGTTTGTGCTTAATTAATGTTTAACTAAAGATGAAGGCTGATGTCTTGACTGATTAACATTCAAGCCACTGAACTGAGCTGCTCGCAGGACAAGATAGCAATACATTTAAGATGAAATATCATAATGATATAAACACTGATACACCATGCTATTCATGTCTACATTCTTACACGCATTGCCTGCATTTTTACAGGGATGCTTTGTTCATTTCTAAAGAAGTTTTCTGGATCAACTGCAGTTTTTACTTTCACTAACCTTTCGAAATTGGCCCCAAAATACTTTTGTCCATAGACTTCTCCTTCTTTGTAACTATCTTTACCATGACTAGAAACACCAATATCAAGGTCCCTGTAGTTGAGATATGCGCATCTAGGATTTTTGGACACAAAAGGTGTCATGAAGCTATACAAACTTCTAATCTGACTCATGTACTTCTTATCTGCTTCTGGACCTTCCTCATGCCAATTCTCCATATACTGAATTTTGTAAATGTTCCCTGCCCGGTGAGGAAAAGGCGTAGCGGACGAAGAAATTTCATTCATTTTTCCACCATAAGAATTAAAAACAAGGTCAACATTACCTAACTCAGCCATCTTCTTCCACATTGATTCCAAGCCATCTTTAGGTATCGGAATCTGCACGTAATCTGATTTCCTCTTCAAAAAATTCACTCCATCCGAATTCCTTAACAGCATTAATTCCTTCACCGTTGTCTTAATATCGTAATTATCCCACCACGCTACTGATCGAATCCAACTCATCTCCAAACAATTATCCTTTTTCAACCCCAATTCAGGAAATCCTTTATCCATCACTTGCATTAACTTAATCGAATCACCAAGAAACATCCCGATAAATGTTGCTGTAATAGTCTTCTTTCCCTCAACCGTCCCATTCACCGGCTTCAAATGTATCCTAATAAAAAGACCATCATCCAACTTATCCACCACAAACTGATACCTATGAACAATATCAGTTGCATTCTCATCCAAACTCCTTGTAACACTAAAAACAGTAGTAACCCTCGGAACCTTAACCAACTTAATAGTATACGACAATATAACACCAAAACTAGCACCCCCACCACCTCTAATAGCCCAAAAAATATCCTCACCCATCAATCTCCTATCCAAGATCCTACCTTTAACATCAACAATTTTAGCATCAATCATATGATCAACAGAAAGGCCGAATTTACGCAACATATTACCATACCCCCCACCACTGAAATGACCTCCAACAGCAACAGTTAGACAAACCCCAGCAGGGAAACCATGCACATTACTTTTCTCCCAAATCCTATAATAAAGTTCCCCAAGAATTGCACCTGCCTCAACAACAGCAGTTTCTGATCCAATATCAACATCAATTTTCCTCGGATTAAACATATCAAGAACAATAAATTTCCCATCAGAAACATAAGAAATCCCATCATAATCATTCCCACCACTCCTGATCTTAAGCTGAATCCCCATCTTTTTGGCACAAATCACAGTGCTTTGAACATGGGAATACTCAGTAGCAGTCACAATTATCATGGGTTTTGGTGTTGCTGAAGTATTAAACCTTTTATTCTTGATATAAGCTTGTAAAACATGAGCAAATGATGAGTTATGTGGGGTGTAAACAATGGAGGGGATTGTGTTTTTATCAGCCAAGCTTGAATTTTTCACTAAACATTGAACAAAAGTTGTGTAATCTTGATTAATGCATGCATTTGAGAGAGAAATGAGTGAAAAAACAAGGAAAAATTGAAGAAACATTGTTGGGTGAAAAGGGGTGTTATTGATTTGATTATGTTTGTGTATTCTGTGCTTTGGTATAGAAGCAAGAGGATGGTATGTTTATGGGTTTCAGAGAGAATCTTAAATCATTCTTTAAATGATTACCTCAAACCCATAACCCATAAGTATGAGTTTTTAATATCCTAAACCATATGTACGAGGAATCAAACTGAAAATTATCATTATTATCTTTATTTATAAAATTACATGTTAATTTTTAAAATAAAAAATTTATAATGATATTATTTAATTTTTGAGAAATAATAATCATTTATTTTTCATATTAACTGTTTATATTTTTTTATTCATTAAAATGTATATTAAATTAATAAATTCATTTCGTCATTCAACCAAACACATGATATCGGAAATGATACTTCATACTCATACCACCTTAACCCGATTCCTGATTCCAACCCCATACTACCCGTGAACCAAACGACCCCTTAGTAATTTAGGATATAGATAGGTATTATGAACTCCAATAATGTTATTTATGTTCCTTCATTATCTTATATTTTATTATTAAAAGTATTTTTTATCATTAAAGATACCCTTTTCAAGAGAGAGAAAGATAATATTTTTAATATTTTATCATAAAATATTAGTTAGGACATACTTAGGGGTTTTTTATAATAAGGAATGAAGGAAAAATTTTAATGATTCCTAGTGATATAAGAACCACTAAAACATTGTTTGAGCACATTTTTTACTCTCATTCCTAAATTGAATCTTGATTTAAGAACTCAAATCGGGAAGTTATTGGAGTTGCTATCGTACAATGTCCTTTGTCTATCTATATTCTCCAAGTTTATTAAATGCGGTTTGATCAAATTCTTATTAAGATTTTATTTTTTAATAAGATAATCTTACAGTATTACTTATATATGAGTATTTCGTTCTATTAAATTTAAGTTAAAATTTGAAACGGTAAATCATAAACTCTTATTACTTGCGATATTCAATAATCAGTAACATTTTAGTTTAGATATGGGAAAGATAATTGACTCTCAATCATTGTGACACTCTGCTCGTCAAAAGTCCAGTGTTGTAAAAAGCGCTAAGCGGTTCTAAGCGGTGAGAGGACCTTGTAGCGCCTAGGCGGGTTAGGCGGACGCCTAGGCGAATTTCTAAGCGGGACGTTAAGCGAATTAGTAATATATATTTAAATATTTAGATATAATATTATTATATTTAAAATTAAAATTATGTAGTAATAAGAATTTAAACTTATAATATTCTTAATAAAATATTTTTTTAATTTTTTAATATAATTATAGTCATATTTAAAAAAAAAAATTTAAAACTTAAAAAATTAGCTTAATAACCGCTTAATTTTTTAATATCCCGCTTAATGACCGCTTAATCCGCTTACTAATCCGCTTAATTTTAAAAAATGCTTAATCACCCACTTACTATAAAATCGAAACGTTTTATACCCCGATTCCGCTTAGGCGGCCGCTTAATCCATTTTTTAGAACACCGCAAAAGTCTTATAGTTTATGTATGTATATGTATATTAATATTTTAAAAAATTATTTTTATATATAATTTGTAAATTTTATTTTTTAAGTATAAAATTTTAATTTTAAATCTTAAACTCACATAAAAGAAGAATATATTAAATATAAAAAAATATTTTTATACATTTTAAAAGTGTGTGAAAAATTAATTATAATAAAATTTTATATACGGAGGAAGTATATTTATACGAGAATGTCGCATATACTCAGAGTCTCATACACTCAGCCACAGGCCCACAAGGCCCACAATGGTCATGTGCGACTTTAAGAATGGATATACTAGTGTTCAATTTGTTTTATCTCAAAGAGCGCGACTTTGTACCAGGTTTGTTTCATGAAATTATAATCGGGATTAATTTTCATATATTATAATTGTTCACTATTATTTTTAAGTATTGTAATTTTTTTAATTATTTAATATTATATTTATTTAAAAGATTAAATTTAGGATTGGATTATAATTTTTTACATCATAATTTTATATTTGTTTTGAGAAATAATATATAAATTGTACTATTATTTTTTAATTTTTTGTTTATTTTACTTTGAATTATAATGAAGGAATTATATATATATTTTAAAATAATTTATTAAAAAGGATTAAATAATATCTTCTCAACTAAGTATTACAAAAGATTATAATTATATTCTTTATTTCATGAAAACAAATAAGAAATTAATCTAATTCTAAATAAATTTTTAATCTAATTCTAAATAAATTTTTATAAAATAAATATAAGATTAAAAAATTTAAAATATTTTAATACTATCAATTTAAAAGATTTTATCTTAGAGTTTAATATCAAGTTATCAATATTTTGGAGTAGGCCCGTCAACGGATCGAATTTGGATCGGATCACTTAAATCCATATCTAGCATAGATATAACTGTAATAGAACAAGTCTTTCTAGTTTCTGATTCATGTAAATGTAAATCATAGTTTAGTTAGTCTCTGTACAGGTATCAAGAGTATTTGTACTTAGAAGATTTTCTGAAGAAATAAAACCAGAGTCTGGATGCAAATCAGATTCTGGAGTTCAATCAGGGTCTATAGACTATCAGAATCTATAGTCTGTCAGAGTCTGAAAATTTTTAGAGTCTATAAAGCTGAAGCTGAATTTGGAAGATAATCACAATAATGGAAAATATTCAATAATAAAGGCAAATATATTACAGATATGCTATGGGAAGGAAGGAGAATTACAGAAGGAACTGTTAGATAATAATTAGGAATTCTATTCCAATTTTAATTTGATTTTTTGTTATTAGTTGATAGGCAGCTCTCTATATAAACACTCTATGTAACCTAATTTATTTTGTTGAACTTTTGAGAGAGCATAGAGATAGAGAGAGTTGTTGTGATAAACACAAAGAAGTTGCTAGGGTTTGTGTACAACCTAGGAGAGTTTGTATTCATACATCAATAATACAAACAGTATTCATTCATATCTTTGTGTTTGTTCTTTGTTAATGCAAAAAAAACATACAAGTATTCAACCCCCCTTCTACTTGTGTAACTGGGAAAACAGTTAACCATAACATTTATTCACCTCCTCTAGGTGTGCATTTTCAGTTATTATGAGTCCTATATGTTAAATATATCATTTTTGTATTAACCACTATTTGTATACATTCATTTTTCAATATATAACTATACGTTTTAAATTTCTCACGAGATGTTTCAATTTTATTTATGTAAAAAGTATATTAAAATATTTCATATATGTTGATTTAAGTATTTAATTTAAATTTAAGAATATAAATTATTTTTGATTTAAAATTAAATAAAAACAAGTGCATAATAATATTTAACAAATTTAAATTTATGACCATTGTAGTATAAATATTATTAAGTAAAATTGGTTAGTACTACTAAATATATTATTATTCGGTTCTAAAATATTATAATTAATTCGTTACATCAATTTATTCAATCATATTATCATTAGGCATATTTATTATTTAATATTTAATATAATAATCTATACTATATTATTGTAGCTGAAAGATTAAAAGTTTTGGTCCAAGGTGAACCATAGAAAAGATCCTAACCGTCCAATTTTAGATGAACCATAGAAACGATATTAACCATTCAATTTTAATAAAATCTAATTTTAAAAAGAATATATATCATACACACAACTCTAACCCCGGTAGTCCTCCTTTTATACAACTTCTCACATATAATATTATATTATATTTAAATTATATTCTATATTTTCTATTTTAAGAATCATACTTATCCTGTAATTTTTATTTAATATATCAATAAAGTTTATGAATATTAATATATAAATATCATTGTATAATAACATACAACTCTAACCCGTACTAACCGTCTATTTTTAGATGAATCGTAACCCTCGGTAGTCCTTCTTTTATACAACTCCTCACCGATAATATTATATTATATTTAAATTATATTCTATATTTTCTATTTTAAGAATCCTACTTATTTTATAATTTTTATTATAAAATTTTATAGTAAATATCAATAAAATATAATATAAAAAATAAATTTACATAAATATTAGTCATTCATCCTGTGTTTCGCATGAGTTATAAGTTTGTAATAATAATAAGAGAAATTGATCAAAATGCCTACTTTTCAACATATATGGCCCGATTTACTGATATGCGGGAAAATGGTCTTTTATACCCACGGTACACGCATAAGTTGTATGCGTATTCTATTTTTTTTCTAAATTATTGTTTCACACCAAACATCAAATCATACATACCAACACACATTAAGTGTATCACAGGACACACAGAGACACGTAAAGAGGTGACTAGGTGAGTATTTGCAAGGCTATAGCTATTATCTTTTCTTGCCCGCAATTCAAGAAATCCTTAATTTTGTTAATCATGATCATGAAAAGGAGTCAATAGAAGAGTAATTCAAGAAACAACAATTATGTGTATTTGCTATCATATCTTATTGTTATGAGTTGAATATAAATGTAATTACAAATATGTATGTATGTTTATATAAGTTAACGAAGAAGATGAATGACCAATCAAATGGTATAACAAATTATATATTCTTGCTATACATGTGTGTATGTATAGACTTTATAAATGAGGATTGAAATGCACCGGCAAAAGAAAGATGTGTCTTCACTTTACACGCAAATCAATGATGCGTGTTCAATTATATACACAATTGTTACATGCGTATTCGGCCAGGACCACGCAACAATCACATGCGCATAGTTGAATCCGCAAATTCAAAATGCGCAGAGTTTCTTAATTATTATATTATAAAATTATGTACGCATATAAAAAATGTATATTCAGTAAACGCATGATGGAGATGCGTATATTGTGGGCATTTAGGGCAATACCTCGCGTTTATAGTATTAGGAATCTACATGTAATTTGATGATAACTTTAAACTTAGAATCATATAAATTTTAATTGATGTAACTGATCAATTGATATGAAAGTTATAAATATCAATTGATCAGGAAACAATTTATCAGTTGAAATGTTTATATGAATCAACTGATAATTTGGATTGTAGCATAGGTGTACTTAGTCTATTTCAATTGATAAGGTGTAAGTCAATTGATATTATTCTCATCAATTGATGTTAAAGTCGATTGATATAGGTCATCAACTGATGTGTAACTTAGACTGTCAAATTGTAATTATTTGAAGATAGGAAATTATATAAGTGAAGGATGATCAATTGATATTGAAGCATCGATGGATAGAAGATCAATTGAAGAAACCAAGTCAAGTATTGAATACCATCAACTGATGTGAAGACCCATCGATTGATATATCGATTGATAACATCTATCAATCGATAAGTCATTATTTATCAATCATTGGATATAAAGATCAATCGAAGAAGAACATCAGTTGATGGATAAAAGGAAGGATCAATTGATATGCTTAACAACAAATTATCAATTGATTGTGACAACACATAAAGACTATCTGTTGAAGATCCAAGGGACAAAAGAACACCTATGGAAGACAGTCTATGATGGCTGTGAAGACTCAAAGTGAAGCTGTCTTTCAAACCTTTTTCTAAAATAGAAAAAGGTGAAAGGGAAGATAGGTAAGAAACAATCCTAGAATATGAATTGTAAAAACACACTTGTAGTATATAAACGAGTGTGGTAGCATTGTTAGAAAGTAACAAGTTAGACAATATTTCTTGAATCAACTGTTCAGCCTTAGAGCACTTTGTAAGAGCAGTTGATTTATTTTCTAACCTTGTAAAAATGAAGCTAGGTTTTATTAACCTAGGAACATTGAGCAAAAATATACACTGATGGAAAAACCAATCCATCAGTAATTTTAAAATCTCTTTGTTCAATTTATTTTTAGTTTAATTGTTGTTTATACATATTCTCTTAAACACTCAAACATCAAGAACACATATTAAAATAAGTAAAAAGTTTTCATATTTGTATTCAACCCCCCTTCTACAAATATTGACATTGTTCTGGGAAATAACAATTGGTATCAGAGCAGACTTTCAACATACAAAAAGTTTAAAGATCAAGAACAGTCAATATGGGCCAAAAATATTCAGGTGTGAAAATTCCAGTGTTAGAAAATGATGAATATTTTCCATGGAAAGTAAAAATGCATCTACATCTACTTTCTCTTGATCCTTCCTATGTTAACTGCATAGAGAAAGGTCCTCATGTTCCTATGAAGCTAGTCACAGGTGTAAACCCTGATGGAACTCCTGCACTTGACAAACATGTTCCAAAACTCATCAATGAGTTCACAGAAGAGGATGAAAAAGAAATGCTTAAAGACAAGAAGGCCTTGAACATTCTGTTTAATGGTCTAGATAAAGATATGTTTGACAATGTGATAAACTGTACTTTATCAAAGGAAGTATGGGATACTCTTCAAACTCTATGTGAATGAACTGAACAAGTAAGGAAAAATAAGATGCAACTCTTGATTCAAAAATATGAATCATTTCATTTCAAGAGTGGAGAATCTATCAATGATACTTATAACAGATTCCAGAAGTTGTTAAATGGATTGAAGCTATATGGTAGGGTTTATGCAACTGAGGATACAAATCTAAAATTTCTTAGATCTCTTCCAAAGAAATGGAAACCAATGACTGTTTCCATTAGACAATCTCAAGACTTTAAGGATTATACTCTTGAGAAACTTTATGGTATTCTCAAGACATATGAGTTGGAAATCCAACAAGATGAGGAGATTGAGAAGAATCAAAGAAAAGAGAAAATTGTGGCTTTGATGGTCAAGGGAAATGAAGAGAAGAATGAAAGTGGTTGTTTTAGAAGATTCTGTCATGGTGGCTGGTGATGCTGTTGAAGAATCATTCAAAGGAAAAGGAAAGGGCAAGTGTGAAGAAAATGAAGCATGCTCTCAGGATGATTTGGATGAGATTTATGAGCACCTTGCATTTCTGTCAAGAAAATTTTCAAAGCTAAAATTTAAGAGGAATCCAAATGCTCAAAGGCATGGATCCCAGTTTAGAAGTAACAATCAAAACAAAAATTTGGTTGATAGATCTAAATTCAAATGCTTTAACTGTGGATTGGCTGATCATTTCTCAAATGAGTGCAGAAAGCCAAAACATGAAAAGGCAAAGTCATATGATGGTATTGACTACAAAAATAAATAATTTGACCTTCTTAAATAAAAAGAAAAGGCTTTTGTTACTGAAGAGAAAGACTGGGCTGCTGAGGACAGTGATTCTGAAGAGTTCATCAATCTAGCTTTAATGGCCAACCATGAAGATGAAGAAGCTAGTTCATCATCAAATCAGGTACTAGCTACTAACTTTTCTGAGCTTTCAAAAGATGAATGCAATAGTACCATTAATGAAATGTCTAATGAATTGTATAATTTGCATGTCACTCTAAAATTTCTAAACAAAGAAAACCTCAAGTTGAAGAATACCATTGATGCCTTAACTGAGAGGAAATTAAGGATACTAGAGATGAACTAGTGAATAGTTTGAAAAGAGAAGAATTGTTAAAAGAACAATTGGCTGGAGAAATTGAAACCATTAACAAATGGAATAGGTCTGCTAAAACTGCCAAAAAAATTATTGATGTTCAGGGTTTAGATATTCTAGGAGAATCTGTAAAGCATAATTAACGTAGTATGTAATAGTGATAACGATAACTCAACCAAGAAACAAAGACAGATAAATAATACTAATATGCAACACAGGAATCCAGAAGGACATACACAAGAGATTATACATACATCATTGCTGAGCATTCAAGATGAAAGAATTGCTGAACGTCAGCGAGAGAAGTTTATTAACATGTTCATGCGTCAGCGACAAATAAGAGTTCAGAAGATTTCATACTAAAGACATAGTAATGACTCATGTATAGTTGTCAAAGGGTTTCAGTGATCAGAAGCAATGCAACAGTCCAGGGTTAGTCAGCTGAAACATAACAGAGGTCAAGGGAATTCATTTCAGTGTTAGTCGTTTGTGAACCAGACCAGTGCACTAAGCGTCAGCACAACAAAAAGAGAATTACCTTGATTAATCAGAAGAAAATCAGTTGATCAAGCCAAGCCAAAAGAGTGAAAACCAAGTGGTAATTACTTCAGCAATTCAAGAAATATCTTAAGGCAAGTATTACTACATTTGGTGTTCCAATACTCTTGAAACAATGGAGAGGCGCAACTTATGTTTCAAGGTGCAAGAAAAGTCTAAGTGAAGTGTTAGTGGCGCCTATACAGGGTACTAAGAGTACAGGCGCAACTTACCTACCAATGCACAAGGAAATTCTTAGAATCCAAGTCATAAGTGGCGCCTATACAGGGAAGACACTGTATAGGCGCAACATAGATTTTCCAAGGCGCAACACAGCTGCTCAGTTTCTAAGTCAATACATTTTGTGAGTGGCACCTACACAGTGCAACAACAGTGTAGGCGCAACACACAAACTAGGCGCATCATGCAGTGAAAACTTCTAAAGGCATGAGTGGCGCCTATACAGGGAAACCACTGTATAGGCGCAACTCACATATACAAGGCGCAACTCACATATACAAGGCGCAACTCAGGACTTAAGCATTGTGGGAAAATTTCCAAACAAGTCTACAAATATATATGGGTTTAATTCAATAGAATTAATGGGTCATCATCTTCAAGCTATCAACATACACAGCCGGGAAGCTCCATTAAAGTCAGACATTTATTTCACCCAACTGTAATTGTTGTAATATTGTTTTGAACCCACTGCAGCTAATCATTTGATTAGATTTGTAGCACCACAGGGATTTAATAATAACTTGTTATTTCCCAGCTTTGTGTTTTATTAACTGTCAAGTTCATATCTTGAAAAACACAAACACTTCCGCATTAAAAGTTGAAAATCTACCACATCATATTCAACCCCCCCTTCTATGATGATTTTGGACCTAACAGAATCCCCTAAATCAATAGGCAAGCCATTGATTGATACTTCAATGGATAAAGATCAATCGACTGCTAATCCCTCATCAACTGATAAGGATTATCAATCGATTGATGCTGAATCAATTGATAAGTATCCATCGATAAGTAAATCATCAATGGCTAATAAGAAGAACAAATTTAGCACCCCTATCAAGTTTGTTAAGGAAACTAAAAATCAAGTTGAGGCTAAGGTTGAGAAGATCAACATAGGTAGCTTATCCAAGAAATAAATGAAAGCAAAATTAGAAGAGATAGCACCTGTGGAAATTATCCAACCTAAGTCTGAGAAAAAGAAAAAGAATAGGAATGGTAAATAGGCATAAACAAGCACAACATTTATACTCCTGATATGTATGCACCTAGAAAGGTGTGTGCTAAATGTGGTAGTGTAAATCATTTGTCTATGCAATGCAAGAAAAAAAAGAACTCTATATCTTTAAATGATTTAAATGCACATGCCATGTCTGCAAATGTCATGCTTACCAATCCCATGCTCATGAATGTCATGTCTTCTAATTTAGTTGCACCTAATGTTCATATGCCTTATGCACAAGTTCTATACATGTATAATCCTTTCTTTGCATATGCAAATATGAACATGCCTGGTATGCCATGGAACATGCCTAATGTAGATAATGAAATGCATGGAAATTCTGCCATGAGTTCCAAGGTGTCTAAGCCCCAAAATCCAACTCCCAAAGTTAAAGTGGATTTAAACCCACCAAAACAAAAGGAACCAAAGTTGGCAACCAAGGTTCAGGATGCAACTAATAAAAGAGGACCCAAGACAACTTGGGTACCAAAAACAACTTGATTGTTTTGTGTGTGTGTAGGGAAACAGGAAGAAAAATCTCTAGTATCTGGATAGTGGATGTTCTAGGCACATGACTGGAGATTTATCCCTGCTCACAAAGTTTGTGGAAAAGGCTGGCCCAGGAGTTACGTTTGGAGATAACAGCAAAGGTTTTACTCTGGGATATGGCTCAATTGGAAAAGAAAATGTTATCATTGAACCTGTAGTACTAGTTGATGGATTAAAGCACAATTTGCTCAGTATTAGTCAACTGTGTGATAATGGAAATGGTTTGTGGTTTACAACTGGATCATGCATCATAGCCAACAAAGAAACTGGTGAATTCTCTTAACTGGTGAAAGAAAAGGAAATGTCTATGTGGCTGATTTTCACTCTGTAAAGGCAAATTCAATGACATGCCTACTTAGCAAAGCCAATACAGATGAAAGTTGGATTTGGCACAAGAAACTAGCCCATTTGAATTTTAAAGCCATGAATCAATTGGTTAGAAATAATCTGATTAGAGGCATTCTATAGATGGAATTCACCAAGGATGAACTATGTGATGCCTGTCAAAAGGGAAAACAAAGGAAAGCATCATTTAAGTCAAAGTCTGAATCATCAATTGACAAGCCTCTGGAATTATTGCACATGGACTTATTTGGTCTAGTCAACATCATGTCAATTGCCAAAAAGAAATATGCCTTGGTAATTGTGGATGACTTCACAAGATTTTCATGGGTATATTTCTTACACTCTAAGGATGAGGCTAGCAAATTAATTATCAATCATGTGAAGAATGTTGACAATGGCACTGAATGGAAGGTCAAGAAAATTAGAAGTGATAATGGTACTGAATTCAAGAATGCAACAATGAAAGAATTCTGTGAAGAAAAAGGTATCACTCATCATTTTTCTACACCAAGGACTCCACAACAAAATGGAGTAGTTGAAAGGAAAAATAGGACCTTGATTGAAGCTGCTAGAACTATGTTAGAAGAAGCAAAACTTCCTACATATTTCTGGGCAGAAGCAATTAATACTGCTTGTTACATTCAAAATATTTCAATGGTCAATCAACTACAAGGAAAAACACCATATCAATTGATGAAGAAAGACAAGAAGCCAACAATTAATTTTATTCATGTCTTTGGCTGCAAATACTTTGTACTGAGGAATCAAGGTGAAATTTAGGAAAATTTGAAGCCAAGGCTGATGAAGCTATATTTGTTGGATATGGATTAACAACCAAAGCTTACATAGTCTACAATCTTAGATTACACATTGTTATGGAATCTATGCATGTAGTCTTTGATGACAAGAAGATCCAAGGGTTGTTTGATGAAGGATTTCATGACCTATTGCATTTTGAAAATGAATCTACAAGCAATAGTGAAGATAGTGATGATGATGTGGAGTTATCAAGAAATCAAGTACCTAGAAACTCCCCATCAATTGATGTCAATGCATCAACAGATAACTTATCAGTTGACAATCATCAATCAACTGATAATACATCAATTGATAATCATTCGATGGATAACAACTCTGCACAACAATCTTCAAGTTGAGTGTCCATCTCAGGGGGATGGTTCTCAAATGATCAATCACATCACAATGATCATAACAATTCCAATGATCATGAAGCATCATATTCAAGGACAAATTTACCATCACAAAGGAAATGGAAAAAAAAGTCATCCCTTTGAATTGATTATTGGAGATGCAAATGATGGTATCAAAACTAGAAGTGTTAGGAATATATTCATTTGATTATGTACAAAATACTAGAACAGGGTTTAGATTAGTTTATCTGTAATAAGTCTTTCTAGTCTCTGAAATGTATAATCAGAGTCTAGATAGTCAACATTCATGTTACTTGTGCTTAGAAGAATTTCTGTGGAAAGTGAAACCAGAGTCTGCATGAAGATCAGAGTCTGGAAGGTGATCAGAGTCTATAGACTATCAGAGTCTATGATCTATCAGAGTCTACATATGATCAGAGTCTGAAGATCATCAGAGTCTGAATATTTCAGAGTCTATACAATTAAAGTTAAATTTGGAAGAAGATCACAGGAATGGAAAGTCTTCGAAGATCAAGATAAATATATTGCAGATATGCTATGGGAAAGAAAGAGAATTCTACAAGAAAACTGTCAACTAATAATTAGGAATTATATTCCTATTATAATTTATCTTTCTGTTATTAGTTGATAGGCAGCTCTCTATATAAACTCTATGTAACCTAATTTTAAAGATGTCGAAGCATAATTGTCTGAGTGAAATTGTGTGGGAGCAAAGAGATAGAGAGAGTTGCTGTGATAAACACAGAGAAGCTGCTAGGGTTTGTGTACACCCTAGGAGAGTTTTGTATTTACAAATCAATAATACAAAACAGTACTTATTCATATCTTTGTGTTTGAGTTTTGTTCTTAATTTGATTTTAAATCAGGCAGAAAAGACACACAAGTATTCAACCCCCCCTTCTACTTGTGCAACTGGGAAAACAATTGGTATCAGAGCCTAACGTTTAAAATCGATCAAAGATGTTTGGAAACAAAGATGGCAATTCTAAGATTCCTATGCTTAAGATAAACGAGTTCACCCACTGGAAGGCTAAGATGCTGCATCATCTAGAAGCAACAGACCCTGACTATCTTGAGAGAATTCATGAAGGACCCTATGTGCCCTTAAAGCTTGTGCCTCAAATCAATGAAGAAGGTAAAGTAACTGAAGAACACTTCATTGAAAAATCAAAGGCTGAATGGACAAGAGAGGACAAGGAGAATGTCCTTAAGGAGGCAAAAGTCAAAAACATTCTCTTTAACAGTTTGGATTCTGTTCTTACAAACTGTATTATATCATGCACCACTGCTAAGGAGATGTGGACAAAATTTGAAGTGCACTGTCAAGGGACTAAAGATGTCAAGAAGAATGCTAGGTCTTTGCTAATTCAAGAGTATGAGTATTTTGAAGCAAAATCTGGAGAATCTATCACTGAGATGTATGATAGGTTTACAAAACTCTTGAATGAGATGGCTATGCTTGGTAAGGTTTATGATTCTGAAGATACAAACACCAAGTTTCTGAGAGCACTTCCTGAAGAGTGGGACAATAAGACTACAACCATAAGGGAAGCTAGAGATTTGGATGAACTAACTCTAGAAGAATTGTATGGTAAACTCAAGACATATGATTTGGAGATGCAACAAAGAAAGAATAAGAAGTCTATGAAGACAAAATTTGTGGCACTCTTGATGGAGTCTGAGAAAGAACAGCATGAACAACCCATAAAAGCTAGAATCAAGGATTCAAGGAAGAAGGGTAAAGCTGTTGTGGAGTCAGAGTCTACTGACACAGACTCTGATTCTGATGAAGAGATTGATCTAAGTCAAATGATGGCTATGTTTGCTAAAAATTTCAAAAGAATGAAATTCAACAAAGGAACTGGCAAATTTAGCAAGAGGCCATCATTCAAGAAGGAAGATGAGAAGGTTGAGAAGAGCAATAGTACTATAATCAAACTTGACAAAGCAAAGGTCAAATGTTTCAACTGTGGAATATTGGGGCACTTTGCCAGTGAATGCAGAAGGTCAAAAAGTCAAGAAAAAGGAAAAGCACTTCTATCAACAGGAAATGATTGGGCAGATTCAAGCTCAGAGGATGAAATTGATTATGAAAATCTAGCATTGATGGCATCCTCCTCAAGAAAATCACAATCTCCCAAAGAACCCTCATCTCCTAAAACTCAGGTATCAATCTTTACTCCTGAATCCTTAATTAATTTAGACTCTGATGGTATAGAAATTGTGCAAAGTGAGGTTAATAAAATAATGACAACATGTAGGTCTCTCACTAGTGAAAGTGAAAGGTTGAGATAGGAAAATTTAACCTTGACTAAAAGGAATGATCATTTAGAGTCTGAGTTAATATTAATAGAACAATACAAAAAGGATTCTGAGAAACATAGTCATAACCACACTGAAATCTTGAAGGCCTATGACTATGTTAAGAAAGAACTAGAAGAAGAGAGACTCAAGTTTAGAGTCTGGACAGACTCTGGTAGAAAAGTTCTAGAAATTCTCAATAATCAAAATGTGTGTCAAATTGCTGGTCTAGGCTATGACAAGAGTCAAGACAAAAGACCTATTGTTGAGAATGATAACAATGAAGAAGCTAGTCAAGTTAATAAGACTAAAGACAAAAGTACATTTGTCCCTGTTAAGTTTGTGACCCCTAAAGAAAAATCTGAAACCACAAACTCATCTGTCAATAGTCCCCCTGTTGTTGACAAAAAGACAGATGAAACATGAGCAAATAACTCTAAGAAAAATATTAATATAGGGTACTTGTCTAAGTCGAAGTTAAAAGAAAGTCTAGAGAACTTATCAGAGTCTACCAAAACTAGGAGAAATAGGAATGGTAAGGAAGGCATTAATAAGGCAAACAATTACCAAAAGGATCTTAATGCTCCTAGAAAGAAGTGCTATAGATGTGGCAACCACAACCATTTAGCTATAGACTGTAAAACAAAAATTGTGATGAAATCAGAGTCTAACCCTTCACAGACTCTGAAAAGTCACTACATACCACAGAAACCTTGTTATCACTGTGGTAGCATATTTCATTCTATTTATATGTGTAGGGACTATCATGATTTGTATTACAATTTTTATGAGCTAAAATCTTCTATTGATAAAAGTTGGTATGACACTGTTAAGACTCCACCAGAGTCTAAAGCAACAAAAGAGACAGGTAAACCAAAGGTGAAAATTGCTAAGCCTGTTTCTCCTAAAGTTAGTAGAAAAGGATCCAAAACTATTTGGGTCCTCAAAACATCTAACTAGTTGCTTTATGTATGCAGGGAACCAGGGTAAAGAAAGTAACCCTAATCTTGGACAGTGTATGCTCAGGACACATGACTGGAAAGAAATCCCTGCTTACAGACTTTGTGAAAATGGCTGGCCCAGAAGTATCCTTTGGAGATGGCAATAAAGGACAAACACTGGGATATGGCAAGATTGAACTTGGTAATGTCATCATTGATCAAGTAGCTCTAGTTGATGGCTTAAGGCACAATTTGATAAGCATAAGTCAACTTGGAGATAAAGGTTACCATACTAGCTTTGACAACAAAGAGTGTCTTGTGACTCACAAAGAAACAGGCATTTTGGTTTTCAAAGGACACAGACATGGTAATATTTATGAAGCCAGCTTGGAGGATTGCATACACAGTGAAGTCACATGTCTATACAGCAAGGCCTCAACTGAAGAAAGCTGGAAATGGCACAAGAAACTGTCACACATCAACTTCAAAACAATCAACAAGTTAGTGAAACAGAATCTTGTAAGAGGATTACCACAGGTTGATTTTGTGCAAGATGGACTTTGTGAAGCATGTCAACTTGGAAAACAAAGGAAATCATCCTTCAAGAGCAAGACAATTAACACCATTTCTGAACCCTTTTATTTATTGCATCTTGATTTATTTGGTCCAATAAATGTTATGTCAATTAACAAAAAGAAATATACTCTTGTTATTGTATATGATTTTACAAGATTCACATGGGTTTTCTTTCTACATTCAAAGGATGAAGCTTCACAACACATAATAGACCATATCACTTTTCTGGAAAGAAAATCAAAGAAAACAGTTAGAGTTCTAAGGAGTGACAATGGTACTGAATTCAAGAATTCAATCATGGAGGACTACTGTGCATCAAAGGGAATTACTCAACAATTTTCTGCACCAGGAACTCCTCAACAAAATGGAGTTGTGGAGAGAAAGAATAGAACACTCATAAAAGTTGCCAGAACAATGTTGGCAGAGTCTAAGCTACCAGTATATTTTTGGGCTGAGGTAGTCAATACAGCATGTTTCACTCAAAATTGCACTTCAATAAACATGCATGGAAAGACTCCCTATGAAATGATAAAGGACAAGAAGCCAAGTGTGAAACACTTTCACATATTTGGATGCAAGTGTTATGTACTGAAAGTACATCCTGAAAATCTAAGCAAATTTGAAGCCAATGCAGATGAATCAATTTTTCTTGGATATGCATCAAACACAAAAGCATTCAGAGTGTTTAATCTCAGAACCAAAATTGTTATGGAATCTATTCATGTTGCATTTGATGATAAAAAGTTTACAGGATTGCAGGATGAGTCAGAGTCTACTACACTGGAATTTGAAAATCTAAAAAGTTCTGAGATAAATGAAGAAGAAGAGGATGAAGACCCTCAAATAACTCCTGAACCAACACAGGAACCTGCACACTCTGAGGGGGAGCCAGAAAATTCAACTCTAAATAATTCAGAGTCTAACAGATCATGGTCTACCTAGATAGAGTCTAGACAGACAGAGTCTAACTCATCAGGGTCTGGATCAAGCAACTCTGAACCCTTGTCAGAGTCAAGAAATTTAGGGGGAGCCTCTTCATTTGAATTTCACTGAAATACAGAAGATGCAAATGACTTAGGGTGAGCTTCAAGTTCAAGAACCAATCTTCTACCATCTAGAAAATGGACAAGGGATCACACTCCTGACTTAATAATTGGTGACCCTGAGAGTGGTGTATAAACAAGAACAACCACTCAAAATGAATGTCTTTATAGTTATTTTCTCTCAAAGAATGAACCCAAGAAAATTGAGAAAGCCTTGCAAGACCCTAATTGGATTATTGCAATGCAAGAAGAATTGAATGAATTTGAGAGAAATAAAGTGTGGAAACTTGTACCAAGACCTAGAAATAGATCAGTTGTTGGTGCAAAATGGGTGTACAGAAATAAACTTGATGAGAATGGAACTGTAGTAAGAAACAAAGCAAGGCTAGTTACAAAAGGATACTCACAAGAGGAAGGAATTGACTATGATGAAACTTTTGCACCAGTAGCAAGATTGGAAGCTATCAGAATGTTTCTTGCTTTTGCAGCTCATTCAAAATTCAAGGTGTATCAGATGGATGTAAAAAGTGCCTTCTTAAATGGAGAATTGGAAGAAGAAGTCTATGTGGAACAACAATCCAAAGTTTCCTGATCATGTTTACAGGTTAGACAAGGCACTATATGGATTGAAGCAAGCACCTAGAGCATGGTATGAAACTCTTTCAAAATTTCTTCTTGAAAATGGATTCATAAGAGGTACCATTGACAAAACTCTCTTTATTAGAAAATATAAAGGTGATATTTTGCTTGTCCAAATTTATGTTGATGATATTATATTTGGATCTACTAATGACAAACTCTGTGAAAAGTTTAGTCAACTAATGCACTCAAATTATGAAATGAGCATGATGGGAGAGTTGAACTTCTTTTTGGGGCTTCAAGTCAAATAGAATGATGATGGAATTTTCATCAATCAAACAAAGTATGTGAGAGAACTGTTGAAGAAGTTTGATATGCAAGACTCTGCAACTGCTAAAACTCCCATGTCAACTGCCACTAAGCTAGACTCTGACCCAAAGGGTAAGAAAGTTAACAACACTAGCTACAGAGGTATGATTGGCTCATTGTTATATTTAACTGCTAGTAGACCAGATATAACGTTTGCAACTTGTCTGTGTGCTAGATTTCAAGCTGACCCTAGAGAATCACATTTAATAGCTGTGAAAAGAATTTTTAGATATCTCAAGGGGGCTCAAACTCTTGGACTTTGGTATCCTAGAGAGTCAGATTTTTCACTAATTGGTTATTCAGATTCTGACTACGCAGGATGCAAAGTAGACAGGAAAAGCACAATAGGACAATGCCAGTTTCTTGGCAACAAATTAATTTCTTGGTTTAGCAAGAAACAACAGACTGTATCAACCTCAACAGCTGAGGCTGAATACATTGCAGCTGGAAGTTACCGTGCTCAAATTCTGTGGATGAGAAATCAATTACTTGATTATGGACTAACATTCTCAAATATTCCTATGTATTGTGATAATATCAGTGCTATTAAAATTGCAGAGAATCCAGTCCAACATTCCAGAACAAAGCACATTGATGTCAGGTATCATTTTATTAGAGAACATGTTGAAAATGGTATTGTGACACTTCACTATGTTCCAACTGACAGACAGATTGCAGACATTTTGACAAAACCACTTGATGAGTCTACCTTTCTCAGACTGGTAGGTGAATTAGGTATGTTAAATATGTAAGTGATCAATAATTACAAGAAGCAAGGTATGTACTTTAATTATAGTCCCTGTCTTAACACTGTGATTAATTATTATTGCAAAATATTGTTTGGTACTTTACCTTGACAGAGTCTAGTTTTTAGACTCTGACGAGTCTGTAGACTCTGACGAGTCTGTAGACTCTGACGAGTCTGTAGACTCTGAGAAAAATATCGCCTAGACTCTGAATCGGTTAAAATTCACGCCTGCAGACTCTGATTGCGTTTAAACTGTTCAAATGAGTTGAAATAGGCGGTAACAGTTATCTTTTGACTGGAGACAGGCTGTAGACTCGTGTGTATTGTATGAAACTTAAACAAAATAGAATTTTTCATACAATTTACTCACTTGTTTATTGTAATTATTTTCTAAGGCAAAAATATTCACAGAGCTTTTTACGAACCCTAGCTAATTTCTTCAAGCTTTTCCATCACTGTCAACTCAACAACTTCAATGGCTGCCATTTCTACTGTCATGAGGGGACCCAAGGCGATTGCATTCATTTTTGGGGATTTTGATTTCATGACTACTAATCATGTTGCTGCTCTTGGAGATAAGAAAGGAGTAGATGCTGACTACTTCCCAATGATGGATTTCATAGAGCAATTTGAGCTCAGTTACATTCTCAAGGCATCACCAGTGATTCATATGGATGCTGTTTCACAAGCCTGGAGCTCTGCAAAGGTAGTTGATCCTTCAAATCATGTTCACCTTTGGCTCCACTACATTTGATGTAACTGCAGATATACTTAATTCTGTGTTTAAACTGCCTGTTAAGTCTTCTTTTGATAATACTGTATCTGATGATGACATTAAAAGCATGTTTAAGGCAATAGGTTATTCTGCTAGTTTAGAAAACATGAGTAAGTTAACTAGGCCTTACTTAAGAAAAGAATGGTCCTTTTTCTTTAATCAAATTGCTAAGTGCTTCACTGACAAGTGTAGTGGCTTTGATGCTATTACTGCTATTACTTATTAAATTGGTCACAGTATCCTGTTTGACAAAGTGATCAACATTGGTGATATGTTTCTCACTCAAATGGGAGCAAAATTAAATAATGTGCAAGAGGGGAGGAAGAAAGTCTACTATCATAGATTTCTTATGATTCTCCTCAACCACTTCATTCCTGTCATGTCAACCAAGTTGGCAGATGATTGTTGTGTGCAGGCATACAAACAGCAAAGGAGGATATTCTCTGACATCAAGAGAATTGATGACAAAAAGAAGAGTCTACCTGCCATGCACTATCCACAGGTAATGCAGGTAAAACTCTCAACCTACAAACCTTCTATCTACAATGATTCTTTTTTTGGTGGTGACATGGTGCAGGAACAAGTACTGGAGAGTCCCCCTACACCTACCCAAGTCACCAAATCCCCTTCAAGTACACAATCTTCCAAACCAAAATCCACAAAGAAACCAACCTCTGGTGTCTCTCAACAGACACCAGTTGTAAAGAGGAGAAAATTGGTTCAAACTAGGCTTATAGATGAGCACAGTTATGAGGAGCTCAACCCTCTAGAGAAACAAGTTGTTGAAGGTCTTTCTTTGCTAAAAGAAGGTCATGATACACTTGATTCTAACCTTCAAGCCAAGTATGTAAACTCTGAAAAGGCTACAGACTCTGCAAAACCTAGGAATGCACATCAGGATTCTCAAATTGAATCTCCTGAAAAATCTTTTGATCAAAAGTACAGAAGGTTAAGGAAGGCTTATTCTGCACACACACACAAGCCTCTTATTATTACTAACCCTGTTTTGCAGGAAACAGATGCTCCCTAGGCTCCTGCAGAGCCAGATTCTGAAAGCAAGAAAACACCTGAACCAGAGTCTAATGTTGAGTCAGAGTCTAGACTGCCTTTAGACTATGATCATGAGACATTTTGGGAAGGAATGCCATTGGATGCAGCCTCAAGTCTAATTGATGAGATCATTACTCCAAGTGATGAGGTACTGCTATTCTTATATCCTTTGGTGGAATCAGTTGCAGATCCAGGGCAATATCAGATTAAATCTCAAGTCTTGGATTTTCTTACAACCTATGAGGCCCTAAGGAAGAGAATGGAACAGGAGCTACAAATGTCTGCACAGGATGTGGTCAAAAATATATACAGCTACCTATTCAACTCTTCATTACAAGAAAAAGCAGCTGGGCTCATAGAAGGCAGAACATGTGAAGTTCTTAAAGCACTAGGTGTGCCAGACTCTGAATAGCAAATCACAAAGAAGCCTAAAAAGTTTAAGATCTACAAAAGGAGAGAATCAGAGTCTGTTGCTGAGTTGGAAACTGAGATTGAGCAACCAGTTTTTGACTATGAAGCAATTTGGGATCAAGGGATTACCTACAGGACAGCTATTGATTGGATTTCTGCTATTCAGCCTCTTTCAAGGAAGGTTGTTGATTTTTTTTTCCAAAATGTAGGAAAGGTGGCCAACAAATACATATATCCAACCTATGAGAGTAGATTGGATCAACTTAAATGCCCATACTATCAGAAGCTTACAAGGGATCTACAGGATTCCTTTTACTTGACTTTTGCCCAGGCCATCAATGCACTCCATGCCAGGATCTTTCTCAATGGATACTTGGATGCATTATCTATGGTAGAACCACAGGAGGTAGTAGGTGATGCAAGGCAATTGGAGGTTGGGACTAGTGCACCAGTGGTGACTAGTGATAAAGATACTCAGTCTGCCTCACCCACACAAGAATCACCTAGTTAGAGGTTGGGTGATAGTGGGGCAGGGGAGTATGCTGTTAGGCCCTCCTTGACAACTCACCAAAAAGCTGATGAGAACCCCAGTGATATGGGAGGACAGACTCTGATGGATGCTCATGAAGAAATTTCCCAATCTATTCTATCAGAGTCTATCCACCTTGAGGGGGAGTCTCATGCACAAACAGTCAAAGATGGTAACACTCAGACTCTGGCTTTTAATGAAGTCATACTGAAGCAGTCAGAGTCTAGAGTAGACCCTGAGACTGGAATACTAGAGCCAACAGACTCTGAAAAGAAAGAAGATGCTTGTAAGGGTTCAGAATCTGTTGCTGCTCACCCCTTGCTGGAAACCCCTAGCCTTCAGACATTTGAAGGGGTTCCTTTCCATCAAGGTGGTTCAGGTATTGAAGCACCATTATTTTCTCCCAACCCCTCTTCTGTAGGATTATTGAGTGCACCCTCCCAAATGAGTGACCAAATATCTGAGAGGCTGGCACTGGACCAGGCAAAAGGAGAGGTAGAAAAGGCTGTGGGGAGCCTGAGTGAGATTGAGAAAGTGGGTGCCCAACCCCACTATGAGAATGAGAGATTAGGGTATCCTGAACCTAGCTTTACTTATTGGGATCAAGATTTTCCAAAGAGTTGGAGCAGGGGATGGATGAAAATTCACTATGTTTGATTGTGCAGATTGGCAAAAAGGAGGAGGCTCTTGCTGCTCAGAAGTCATTTACACAGAGACCACAACTTCATCTGGTGGATTCTCTAGCAAGGAGAGCAGATAGAGTCATGGAGGCTTTGGTGGATAACACTGTCATTTTAACTAAGGCTGCAGAATTGAAGTCAGATGAACCACTTTTGATCATGCCTATAAGGGCTAGACTTCCAGAGTCTATAGTCTCTGATAACTCTCGGAGGAGTCAGGGTCTATAGTCCCGTTTGCAGTTTCGGAGTCTACACCACCACCAGAGTCTACACCTCCAATCACAAAGCTAGAGCCTGTTGCTGAGGAATGCACTTCTGAAGATGATGATCAAGTTACCCCTTCTTTTGTCTATTTTGATCAGGTGTTTCCTCATTCTTGGGAGTCTGCACAGCAAAGAGGCATAAATGATAAAGATTCTTTTGCTTGTATTATGGCAATTCATCAATCTGAGAGGCTTCCAGCTTTTCAGAAGAAATCCTTTCAATAGGAACATGGTCACTATCCTGGTGAAGAAGATCAAGCACTGGATAGAGAAGTTAAGGCTGAGACAGAGCCTGTTGCTGTCCAATTAGCTGGTTTGGTCAAGGATATTTCCCATATTCAAACCAAACTTACTGGTGTTGATAATACTGCTTCTTTGCTAAGTACCAGATTTGACAGAATTCACTCCCTTCAATTATCCAAAGAGGTTGCCTTCAAAGATGCTCTAGCTGCTATCACTACAACTCAAGCCTCTCTTCAAACTACTGTCTCTGATTTGACCACCAAGGTTGATTCAGTCATTGCAGCACAGGCCAGTATCTCAACAGTTCTTGAGCAGATTCTTTTGGCTGTCACCAGTAATGATGATGTCAAAAAGGGGGAGAAGGAGAAGCAAGGTGAATCCTCCAAGAGAAATAAGGATTATAGATGCAAAGATAGATCAAATGGAGTTAAAAGGAGGAGAGATGGTGATGATGATGAAACTGGTGATAGTTCTCATGGTCCTAGGGGTCTTGATGGTGTGCAATAAAAGAAATCTGGAGTAGCAAAAACTAAAACACATCAGTCAGGGACTAGACATGGGAAATCAGAGTCTAAGTCAGACTCTGATAAGCAAAGAAAGAAGCCAGACTCTGATCAAACTCAAGAACCTTCATACTGGAAATGCAGTCAATCAAATCTGCAACTTAGAGCTAAAAAGAAGACAGGTCTTGGAGGTTTTGAAGAATCTGACATTGACAGAACATCTACTCTAACCAGGGATCCTCAATCCTTGACAGATAGGCAGTTTGAGAAGATCACACAGAAGCACTTAAACAAAGTGGTGTTTGCTCAAATTGTTTATAACATTTTTGAAACAAAGATACAAGGAGGTCAGGTGAAGAATGAGATGCTGGTTTACTTCTTAGAAGGTGGAAGTGTAAGATGGATTAGTCAATCAAATTTTATCTTTTTCAAACAGGCTGAGGAACTACAGTATATTAGATTCCTATTACAAATTGCTTATGAAGTAAACAAAAGCAAAGAGGCTATCACTCATAAACTTGATGAGAATGGAACTGTAGTAAGAAACAAAGCAAGGCTAGTTAAAAAGGATACTCACAAGAGGAAGGAATTGACTATGATGAAACTTTTGCACCAGTAGCAAGATTGGAAGCTATCAGAATGTTTCTTGCTTTTGCAGCTCATTCAAAATTCAAGGTGTATCAGATGGATGTAAAAAGTGCATTCTTAAATGGAGAATTGGAAGAAGAAGTCTATGTGGAACAACCACCAGGATTTGTTGATCCAAAGTTTCCTGATCATGTTTACAGGTTAGACAAGGCACTATATGGATTGAAGCAAGCACCTAGAGCATGGTATGAAACTCTTTCAAAATTTCTTCTTGAAAATGGATTCATAAGAGGTACCATTGACAAAACTCTCTTTATTAGAAAATATAAAGGTGATATTTTGCTTGTCCAAATTTATGTTGATGATATTATATTTGGATCTACTAATGACAAACTCTGTGAAAAGTTTAGTCAACTAATGCACTCAAATTATGAAATGAGCATGATGGGAGAGTTGAACTTCTTTTTGGGGCTTCAAGTCAAATAGAATGATGATGGAATTTTCATCAATCAAACAAAGTATGTGAGAGAACTGTTGAAGAAGTTTGATATGCAAGACTCTGCAACTGCTAAAACTCCCATGTCAACTGCCACTAAGCTAGACTCTGACCCAAAGGGTAAGAAAGTTAACAACACTAGCTACAGAGGTATGATTGGCTCATTGTTATATTTAACTGCTAGTAGACCAGATATAACGTTTGCAACTTGTCTGTGTGCTAGATTTCAAGCTGACCCTAGAGAATCACATTTAATAGCTGTGAAAAGAATTTTTAGATATCTCAAGGGGGCTCAAACTCTTGGACTTTGGTATCCTAGAGAGTCAGATTTTTCACTAATTGGTTATTCAGATTTTGACTATGCAGGATGCAAAGTAGACAGGAAAAGCACAACAGGACAATGCCAGTTTCTTGGCAACAGATTAATTTCTTGGTTTAGCAAGAAACAACAGACTGTATCAACCTCAACAGCTGAGGCTGAATGCATTGCAGCTAGAAGTTGCTGTGCTCAAATTCTGTGGATGAGAAATCAATTACTTGATTATGGACTAACATTCTCAAATATTCCTATGTATTGTGATAATATCAGTGCTATTAAAATTGCAGAGAATCCAGTCCAACATTCCAGAATAAAGCACATTGATGTCAGGTATCATTTTATTAGAGAACATGTTGAAAATGGTATTGTGACACTTCACTATGTTCTAACTGACAGACAGATTGCAGACATTTTGACAAAACCACTTGATGAGTCTACCTTTCTCAGACTGGTAGGTGAATTAGGTATGTTAAATATGTAAGTGATCAATAATTACAAGAAGCAAGGTATGTACTTTAATTATAGTCCCTGTCTTATTACACACTGTAATAAGAAACAAAGCAAGGCTAGTTACAAAAGGATACTCAAGGAAATTGTCAACTAATAATTAGGAATTATATTCCTATTATAATTTATCTTTCTGTTATTAGTTGATCGGAAGCTCTCTATATAAACTCTATGTAACCTAATTGTAAAGATGTCGAAGCATAATTGTCTGAGTGAAATTGTGTGAGAGCAAAGAGATAGAGAGAGTTGCTGTGATAAACACAGAGAAGCTGCTAGGGTTTGTGTACACCCTAGGAGAGTTTTGTATTTACAAATCAATAATACAAAACAGGACTTATTCATATCTTTGTGTTTGAGTTTTGTTCTTAATTTGATTTTAAATCAGGCAGAAAAGACACACAAGTATTCAAACCCCCCTTCTACTTGTGCAACAGGGAAAACAAGAAGTGCAACTCAAAATGAATGCTTGTATAGTAGCTTCATGTCTCAAAAATAACCAAAAAGGATTGAAGAAGCCTTGAATGACCCCGATTGGATAATTGTTATGCAAGAAAAGTTGAATCACTTTGAAAGAAACAAGATATGGAAGCTGGTGCCCAAACCAAAGAACAAGTCTGTCATTGGTACAAAATGGGTGTTCAGAAACAAAATGGATGAATATGGTACAGTGACAAGGAATAAAGCAAGATTAGTGGCAAAGGGCTATTCACAAGAAGAATGCATAGATTTTGATGAAACATTTGCATCAGTTACAAGGTTGGAAGCAATCAGAATCTTTTTAGCATATGCTGTTCATGCTAATTTCAAGGTGTATCAGATGGATGTGAAAAGTACTTTTCTCAATGGAGAACTAGAAGAAGAAGTATATGTAGAACAACCTCCTGGTTTTATTGATCATGTTCATCCTGGATTTGTATACTATCTTTTCAAGGTACTCTATGGATTGAAATAAGCACCTAAAGCTTGGTATGACACATTATCTAAATTATTGATTGAGAATCACTTCACAAGAGGTACTGTTGATAAAACTCTCTTTCATAGAAATATTAGTGGCTCTATGATTCTTGTTCAAATCTATGTAGATGACATTATTTTTGGCTCAACTAATGAAAAACTTTGTCAAAAGTTTGCTAAGTTGATGTGGAGTAAATATGAAATGAGCATGATGGGAGAACTTACCTATTTTTTTGGTTTACAAGTCAAACAAGTCAAAGATGGTATTTTCATAAATCAAACCAAATATATTTCAGATTTATTAAAGAGATTTGATTTAAATGAATGTTCTTCCGCAAAAACTCCCATGGCCACTGCATCTAAACTTGAATTGAATACTAAGGAAGCTATAGTGGACATTTCAAGTTATAGAGGCATGGTTGGCTCATTACTTTATTTAACTGCAAGTATGCCAGACATAATGTTTGTTACATGTCTTTGTGCTTGATTTCATACTAATCCTAGAGAATCTCATTTGATTTCAATAAAAAGAATATTCAGATATCTCAAAGGAACTCCAAATCTTGAAATTTGGTATCCTAGAGATTCTGGATTTGATCGAATTGGCTATTCAGATGCAGACTATGCAGGTTGCAGGATTGACAGAAAAAGTACCACAGGCACCTGTCAATTTCTAGGAAATAAGCTTGTATCATGGTTTAGCAAGAAGCAGAATTCAGTGTCTACATCTACTGTAGAGGCTGAATATATTGTAGCTGGAAGTTGCTGTGCACAAATATTATGGATGAGGAATCAACTACTTGACTATGGGTTCAACATGAACAAGATTCCTATTTTCTGTGATAACACAAGTGCCATTGCAATAACTGAAAATCTTGTGCAACATTCCAGAACCAAGCACATTGACATAAGGTATCACTTCATTAGGGAACATGTAATGAATGATACAGTTGAATTACATTTTGTCCCTAGTAAAAGACAACTTGCAGACATTTTTACCAAATCATTAGATGAATCTACTTTCAATAGATTGGCCTGTGATTTAGGTATGCTTAACTATGTTTAATCTATTAAATGTCTGACAAGTTATATATATCTATATTGATTTTTAATTTGTAGTCATTGACTATGTTAATCTATTGATTATTCCATAATCAATTGATAAACATTTTACATATCAATGGATATTTACAGCTATCGACAGATAAATATATCAATTGATGATATATTTACTTATCGATGGATATTTGCAGCTATCGACAGATAAATATATCAATTGATGATATATTTATTTATCGATGGATAAGTGTACCTGTCGATGGATAAGCTAATTATCAATCGATGACCTGAAATTTAAGGGGTCCATGTCATCAATCGATCTGTATAAAATCTAGCCGTTGATTACTTATTTTATCAATTGATTAATACATACATTTCTGTATGTATAACAGTCGATTACCAAAATTGGTAACTTTTACTTTTCACTTTTCTTCCAACGGTCGATTAAGTTTGATTTTGAGTAAGAAATTAATTGGGAACTCAGTAAATATAAATAGTGAGATTAAAACAACTTTTAATTTTACTTGCAATTTTACTAACGATTTCTTTAATTTTTTCTCTCTCTCAATCTACGAACTCAAATCTCTAACCCTTATTGTTTCTCTCTGTACTCAATCTTCTTAATATCTTCAAAGCTTTTGTTCTACTAATCTTCCACTCAAAGAAATGACATCTTCATCCAAGAAAATCTCACAAGCCTGTTTCATCTACGAGCTAAACAATTTTGTGGCTTGCACTGTGGTTGAAGAGATTTTAGAAGAATTTCATCCATTGATGCAATTCCTGGGAAGTTGCAAGGTACAAAAGGCGTTGAAGGAAGCACCAACTATAATCTGCAATCTGGTGGAAGAGTTTTGGACCTCTACAGAAGTTGCTGATGACTTCTCAAGCATCAAATTCAACTGCAAAGGACAAGAGTACATTCTTAGTACCTTAATTTTAAATGAATGTTTAGATTTACCTGTTAATAATGCTGATATGTACCCAGTGAATCAGATATTAGGAACATGCTTAGGGCTGTCAATTATGCAAATCCTGACATTAATTTAGGACAAGTAGTTAGAAAACATCTTAGGATAGAGTGGTGTTATTTATGTGATGCTATAATAAAATGCTTTAGTGGTAAAATCAGTAATTTTGATACCATAACATCTAGCATGCAACAAATAGCATATAGTGTCTTGTTTGACAAATATCATGATCTATCTTCTATATTGCTATTTGAAATTGCTGCTAAGTTAGGAAAGAAGCATGATAGGTCTAATCATATATACTATGCTAGATTTATCATGATTTTTATTAACCACTTTGTCAAAGAAATTGAGATATGCAGGGAAACTGAAACTCTTGAGTATTGGACTCACAACAAAAGAGTTTTCAAGGACCTGGTGAGAATTAATCTCCACAATGAGGTGGAATTAATCTACCCTGAATTTGTTATGGTATTTATCTCTACCCTAACTTCTTCCAATCCCCAATCTTCTTTGCCTTCTGTGGCTATGAAGGGTGTTAGGAATGACCCCAACCCTCCTACCCAAGCCACACATCCAATTTCCAAACCCAAATCTAACAAGCCAACCTAAACAGGTTCCTAAAAACCTGTTGTTGTAAAATCAAAGAAAAGAAAAGCACCTGTCATGGTAGATAGATTAGAGGAGGATGTAGGTGGTGAGAGAACTGGGGAACATCAAAGAACCCAGAAGAATAAGGAGAGTGAGGGTGTGCAACCTAAGCCAAGCCACTCCATAGACTCTCAAAAGACTGTGGATGTTAATATGGACAATACCACATCTCTATTGGCATCCTCTCAAAAGGATGACAATATTGAAAATAGCCCACATCCAGGGGCACAGAACCAAGATGGGGACACACAAGCCAAATCACCAAAAACATATGAAAGGAGAAGAATCACATTTGCACATGGGGAAACACACACTGCAAAATCACAGGAAGCTGTGATGAAGCCTTCTCAAAGTCAGTTTGATGCATCTCATGTAAATGATGAAATGCAGCCCCATTCTATTTCAATTCCAATGCCTTCTATTCTTCTTTCCCCAACTCATCAAATTTTTTCAGAAACTGTTCTGATAAATAATCAAACATTTTCAAATTCTCCTACTTTGTTATTCAAGGAGAATCCAACACTCTTTCTTGAATTTTATTCTCAGGAAATTCAGGATTTCATCTCACATGTCATTTCAAATATTACTTCTCAAATCATTACCTCAAATATTTCTACTCCATCAATTGATGTTCCTTCATCAATTGATATTCAACCATCGACTGATAAGCCATCGATCGATACTCAAGATCAATCGATGGGTATGCATCAATCGATGGACATCCCAAACACTTCGACTGATAATTTCTATACATCAATTGATGCTCAATCAATTAATGTTGCACAAACACTCTTAGGAATAAGTGAGTTGAGTGAGAGACAGGATTGTAACCTGGCAAAAGGAGAGGAAGTGAGTGAGGACATTCTTATTTCTTCCAGGAATGAGAGTGAAACACATGAGGGCCCCATCTTAGAAGGTGCACAGGATATGAGTGAGGGAGAGGTGAGATTCCAGGATGAGATCCTGATGCAAAATAGAGAGATGAGTGAGAAAGATAAAACAATTCTGTTATTTGCACAGGAGTTGGAAAATGAATTAATGTCAGAGGAGGAAGGAGTTAAGAAGATAGGGGGAGTATCTAATGCAGAAGCAAGTGTGAGTGGAGTTAACAAGGAAATTGATGATGCAGAGGTTGATGGTGGAGAATTGGATCCAAGTAACTTCATTCATCCTGATCCAAGATATCAGGATTTAGCTACTTCATCCAACAGAAATGCAGAGCAAATTCTAGGAATTGAGCATACAGAACAAAGGACCGGGAATCTGAAGGAGAGCATTGCCAATACAACAGATACATGTTATATGGCACCTGAAGAGTTAGAAGATGATTCTGATGAAGAGCCATGGATGAGCACTATTGATGGTTCCTTGGAAGCTGCTGAAACTGAGATTCTTTCTCAATACAGAAGAGCATCGGTGAAAGTAGAAATTGAAGATCTCATTCAAAGAAGAATTGCCAACTATATAAAGGAATCATTAAAAATTCAAAAAATAACAGTGACAGGAGTGAAGAGAGAATTAGAGATTATCAAAGGATCTATCACTTCTAACAAGGATTCATTGGAGAGAAGGTTGGATGAGAAGCTACATATTAATACTATGGGTCAAATCAAGGACAAGTTATTCAAGGAATCCAAGAACTTTGCAGCCTTGAAAACAAGAGTGGAGTCTCTAGAGAAGAAGATGGATGACATCATTAAAGGCCAGAGTCTACATGATTCCATTCTTCAAAAGTTTCTTGATAGAATGCCACCACCTCCTCCAATTGACGATAACAAAAAGGGGGAGAATACTAAGAAGAATGATTGTGATGGTGATGGCAAAGGCGGTGGTGGTGTTGGTGGTTCTGGTGTTGGTAAATCAAGTGGCATTGGTGGTACTGCAACAAAAGGGGTTACTAAAAATGGGAACAATAGGGATAGACAATCTTCAAAGTCATCTAAGTCACCCAAAGATGACTTAGAACAGAAAAAGAAAGATTTCAAGAAGTTTGAAGATGATCTAGAAGCTAAAAGAATTTCTAGGGAAAGAGAAACTCAATCAATGATTGAGAGGGAAAGGAAAAGAATTGAAGATCTAAGGAAAATCACTTATTTGGTGATAGAGGCAGCAGAAAAAGGGAACTTGAATGAGTTCATTGATCAGACAAGAATAGTAAATGAAAATGCAAAGAAGGCTACCAAAGAAAGCAATTCAAATGCAGAAACCTTTCTAACAATTGATCTTGAAGCCCTTGAAGAGAAGAAAAAGGGTAAAGCCATAATGATTGAAGAAGAAAAGACAAAGAAGGAGCCAGTTGGCCAGAAGCTTCTTCATGGAGCCATTTCCTCAGGATTTTCAGATGCTGCAAGAAGAGAAAAGGAGAATGAAGAAATTGCAAGGCAAATGGAAATTCAATAGAATATGTAAGAGGAACAAGAAGATCAACAACTAAGAAAAATGAGAAAAATAGTCATGGCCAAGAAAAGGACTAGTTCTACTCAAGGAAAAGTGGTTCAGGAAAATCTCCAAATTCAACAAGAAGAAATCAAGGAGGAGGTAACAATTGAAGGATATGACATGAAAGGGATACCAGTGATAAGTGAAAAAGGGTTGATAGGAGTAAGAACTCACCCTGTGTTTTCCCAGTTGCACAAGTAGAAGGGGGGGTTGAATACTTGTGTGTCTTTTCTGCCTGATTTAAAATCAAATTAAGAACAAAACTCAAACACAAAGATATGAATAAGTACTGTTTTATATTATTGATTTGTAAATACAAAACTCTCCTAGGATGTACACAAACCCTAGCAGCTTCTCTGTGTTTATCACAGCAACTCTCTCTATCTCTATGCTCTCACAAAATATCACTCAGACAATTATGCTTCGACATCTTTACAATTAGGTTACATAGAGTTTATATAGAGAGCTGCTTATCAACTAATAACAGAAAGATAAATTACAATAGGAATATAATTCCTAATTATTAGTTGACAGTTTCCTTGTAGAATTCGCTTTCTTTCCCATAGCATATCTGCAATATATTTGTCTTGATCTTCGAAGACTTTCCATTCCTGTGATCCTCTTCCAAATTTAACTTTAACTGTATAGACTCTGAAATCTTCAGACTCTGATGATCTTCAGACTCTGATCATTTGTAGACTCTGATAGATCATAGACTCTGATAGTCTATAGACTCTGATCACCTTCCAGACTCTGATCTTCATGCAGACTCTGGTTTCACTTTCTACAGAATTTCTTCTAAGTACAAGTAACATGAATGTTGACTATCTAGACTCTGATTATACATTTCAGAGACTAGAAAGACTTATTACAGATAAACTAATCTAGACCCTGTTCTAGTATTTTGTACATCATCAATTGAATATATTCCTAACACCCTGCAACCTCTAACCAAGAAGAATCAATGAGGTTGGAGTATGAAAATGGAGCTAAAATCACTTATTCAATAAAGGTGATAATGAAGCAAAGCTACAATGTTCTGAAGACCATTCTACCTCTACTCAACAGAAAGTACAAACTCAATACAACAATTGCTCAAGAAATTCAACATCAAATCTCAAAGCTAAGGAGATCAAAGGCAGAAGCTGAACCTGATTCACCCCTTAAGCTATGGAAGTCTTAAGTCAAAAAGGTGGCGTTGGAGCCAAAATATGCAATGATTTTTACAGATGTGGAGGGCAACACAAAGTTCTTTGATATCTGTAAATATCTGGACAAAATCACAGATGAATAAATTCACTACCTTATGAGGCAACTTGGAGAGACTGATAGAGATGAAGCAATTTTGAGGAGTTCATTCATGAGACAATTAAAGGAAAATGTTGAGAAGAGAAAGAAGAAAAAGTAATTGAATTATGAAAATTATGGAGACATTGGAGCAGCTTGCAGAAGTTATTCATCAAACTGGTACTTTCAAAATTCAAAGTGCCATTTAAATTTCTTGATTCTATCTGAATGAAAATAATTAAGGGTTTTGTTATCATCAAGTAGATTTATGCTTGTTCATGTCACATACACAAATAGGGAGAGATTGTTAGGAATCTACATGTAATTTGATGATAACTTTAAACTTAGAATCATAGAAATTTTAATTAATGTAACTGATAATTGATATGAAAGTTATAAATATCAATTGATCAGGAAACCATTTATCAGTTGAAATGTTTATGTGAATCAACTGATAATTTGGATTGTAGCATATGTGTACTTAGTCTATTTCAATTGATAAGGTGTAAGTCAATTGATATTATTCTCATCAATTGATGTTAGAGTCGATTGATATAGGTCATCAACTGATGTGTAACTTAGACTATCAAATTGTAATTATTTGAAGACAGAAAATTATACAAGTGAAGGATGATCAATTGATATTGAAGCATCGATGGATAGAAGATCAATTGAAGAAACCAAGTCAAGTATTGAAGACCATCAACTGATGTGAAGACCCATCAATTGATATATCGATTGATAACATATATCAATCGATAAGTCATTATTTATCAATCGATGGATATAAAGATCAATCGAAGAAGAACATCAGTTGATGGATAAAAGGAAGGATCAATTGATATGCTTAACAGCAAATTATCAATTGATTGTGACAACACAAAAAGACTATATGTTGAAGATCCAAAGGACAAAAGCACACCTATGAAAGACAGTCTATGATGGCTGTGAAGACTCAAAGTGAAGCTGTCTTTCAAACCTTTTTCTAAAATAGAAAAAGGTGAAAGGGAAGATAGGTAAGAAACAATCCTAGAATAGGAATTGTAAAAACACACTTATAGTATATAAACGAGTGTGGTAGCATTGTTAGAAAATAACAAGTTAGACAATATTTCTTGAATCAACTGTTCAGCCTTAGAGCACTTTGTAAGAGCAGTTGATTTATTTTCTAACCTTGTAAAAACGAAGTTAGGCTTTATTAACCTAAGAACATTGAGCAAAAATATACATTGATGGAAAAACCAATCCATCAATAATTTTAAAATCTCTTTATTCAATTTATTTTTAGTTTCATTGTTATTTATACATATTCTCTTAAACACTCAAACATCAAGAACAAATATTAAAACAAGAAAAAGTTTTCATATTTGTATTCAACCCCCCATTCTACAAATATTGACAATTTTCTGGGAAATAACATATAGATATTTTGGTTAATCCTTCTTGAAAAAAAGGTAATAAAGGCCTTCACCCTAATAATAATCATAGAAATAATTAGCAATGGGAATACGCGCAGCCGTAGTCAATCACATTAAGGAGTCGTTTGGTTCGGGACTTTTAGGTATCAGGTATGAGTTTCGTTCTTTCTAATCTCATACATGGTGTTTGGTTGAAATTTTTTAAATTTAAAACTCATACCTCAAACCCATAAGTTATGAGTTTCTGATATCTCGGGGGAGGTGGGTATGAGATGGAGGTATGAGGAATCAAATTAAAATTTTACTACTTTTATCTTTATTTATAAAATTACATGTTAATTTTTAAAACAAAAATTTTATAATGATGTTGTTTAATATTTAATAAATAATAGTGATTAATTTTTCGTATTAACTGTACATATTTTTTTATTTAATAAAAAATATATTAAATTAATAAATTCATTCCACCATTCATCCTCATATCACCTTAACCCGATTCGTGATTTTAACAGCGTACCAGGCTATCAAACAACCGACCCCTAAGTACTAAATTACTGGTCATTTAATGCTCAAAGGGTGTTAAAAGTAATTACTCATTACTGCATATAATATTATATTTAGGTGTCCTACATACATAACCTACATACCCCAGTTATACAAAGACCCAACAGAGTCTCCCTTCTCTGCAGCATCCAAGCTTTCCCAATTTCAATCCCCCCACGGTAAGTAATCTCAATTCTCACCCTTTTTTTAATTATCATATGCAATTCAATTCATTTCTTTTAATATACATCTCTTTATATCTGTATCTTTACTTGTATACAATTGATTCAAGTTGTGTATCTGGTACTGTTTGTGTGTTTGGTGTTTGATTTAATTGAAATTTGGGTTTTTGTTTGAGAATTGTGTTTTGATTTGATTAATTGAAGCTGTGAAATTTTGATTTGATGGGTTTTATTTTTCTTGATTTAATATGATGATTATGGGTGTTTTTGTTGTTGGATTTTGGTGGGGTTAGGGTTTGATGGATAATTACAACATGGGTCCTTCTCGAGTCGATGAACCGGTTGTTATTGATGCTGCTGTTGATGCGCCTATCGGGTGGAAGAGTCAGCTGCAACCTGATTCTCGTAGAAGAATTATCATGAAGATGTATGTACATTATCATTATTGTCTTATAATGTTTTTTTTAGTTATGTGGAGGAGTAAGGTGTGATTCGTGTTAACTGGCTATGTTATTTGTTTGTCTCTGATTAGTTAAATGTGTGTAATGTGTTTGAGGAACTTAAGCTGTACATAATTTAGTTCTTTTTTGGAAAGATGCTTCTTGGTTTTAGTATTTTTTTAAGGTGGAAGTGTGGTTTAGCGTTAGGATTCATCTTCAAAAGAGTCCTGTTTTGGATAAAGAGTACATTGTTTACTTTTTTTTCAAAAATAATTTTAACTCAAAATTGCATTTTGATCTCATTCCTATTTCCATTAAACGGGATCCAAACAGTCACTTATACTGTCATAATGGTTTTTATATGCAAATATTGATCTTTGTTGGTTGATTATTATTAGCGAGCCTGTTTCTAATTATTTAAATGTGTGTTTCAGGAACTTAAGTTGTATTATTTATTAGAGTTCCTTATTCTCATATATCTACATTTCCTAAATGTGGTGGTCAAATTAGTTGTTCTTTTTTCAAAAAAACTTAGCTTTGGTGTTCACAATATGTGGAAGTGTCACTAATTAGGCATTTTTATGATAGATAATCATTGCTCCTTTGTTCATTAACTTTTTTGCGGTATTGTGTAAGCATTACTCTTATTTTTTTAATTGGATAATTTAAGATTGCCGTTGAAATTCGTATTTTTTATTTCATGTTTTCTAATGGAATTGGAGTCTCCTTTGCCCTCCTTGATTAATTCTATTACCCTTTCTAGTTTCTACTCAAGATTCTTATTCTGTGTAATGAGCCATGTACGTTGAATTTAAGTACTGTGAGACCTTTATTCTCAATTTCAGTTTCATGCACAAATAGCTAACCTTAATTTTTTAATACTCGTATGTGTAGATTGGACACTTTGAAGAGGCATCTCCCCTTCTCTGGACAAGAGGGATTACAAGAGCTCGAGAAAATTGCTGTGAGATTTGAAGAGAAGATTTATGATGCTGCAACAAGCCAGGTTATATAACAGCTAATAGCTTGTATAATATGAATTTATAGAACACATACTTATCTGTTTTTTTTGTTATATAAATACACTAGCTTACATCCTGTGCCATGCACGGGGTTTTCTTAATGTATTTTTATTTTATTATTTAAATTTTAATATTTTAGCTTTGTATAATTGGGGTATGTATGTATGGAACCTTCACATAATATTTTATATATGCCTTCTTCTTCTGTATATTATTTGAGTCGGCGTTAATGTTCTTACTCAGTCGTTATTTGTTTATTAATATTTTGCAATTACTGACTTGCAGTCCGATTATCTGAGAAAGATATCTCTAAAGATGCTGACAATGGAAACAAAAAATCCGTTGCCTAATGTCATGCAGGCTAACTCTGTTAATAATGGCCATAATCCCCCTAATCAAGGTAAATTTACGACCTTGTAATATGATTATGTACTATCAGCTGTGTTCGGTAGCACACATTTTCTTGTCTTCTATCGTTATTTGATTCTAACCTCTATATATATTTCGATATTAAATATGTTGACATGATAACAGACTGACACTTGGTACATAATCAGAATTGCACATGCCGTTATAGATTTTCTCTTTACCTTCCAAATTCTTAGCACCTGCAAACCTTTAATATTTTGGCTGGGCTGATTCGTCAGATCACTGCGGTCCATGCTCATTTATTATCCATTCCTAGTTCATGGGGATTATAGATCTCTATGGTTTGGTGATTGGAAAAATGTTAATCTTGAACTTCTAATTAGTAAAAAATTGAAGGATGCAGGGTAAAAGATGTTCATTTTATTGCAGATTTCGCTACGGAGTTGGATGATGGGGAGGTGTGTAATCCTGGTCCTATCACCCCTGTACAGGTAATAATGTGGTTCTCTCACTTACATATTTTGTTTTCATTTTGTAAAGAAATTAAAATAGTTCTCTCTCTGTTTTTCTATTTCCTTCTATTTAGTTCCTTCTATTTTTCAATATAGGTTGTTTCCAAATTCATGAAATTGTTTCGGTTGCATGTATTTCACTCTTAACCTAGTCTTGGCCAGTTAAAACTTTGAGCATTAAGAAAATATCAGGAAAAAGGCAAAATCAATTTTACAAGCCGTACCAATTTTCTACTACAATACATATACACAAAAGAAACATGTTTTTGAAACAATATACCATATTGATTCCATAAACAATATTATATTTACAAGATATCAATATAACCTGGCTTTTGCTCATGTCTCCTATGAAACATTTGATTCACTGTACTTTTTTTTTGTTAAAGTTGACTAATACTGAATTTTTGTGTACCTTGCAGTTTCTGTAATAATGGATTGGAGTATTGTTCTCTCCTAGTAGAGCAAATTGATCTGCAGGGCTCTGGTTGATTGAAAATGCTTTTTCTTTTAATAAATACTAAAGATTTTAACTATTGATGTTTAGTTTTTATTCTTAAACATGTATGTCACAGCTTATGTATGAGAATGCTTGAAATTTGCAGAAACTATGACTCTAGTTATTCTATGTGATATATAGTTTTTCGGTCTAATATTGAAACCAACCAAATCGCTCGAGTTTGGTCTTATCTTCAGAGCATCTGGATCAATTTTGATTTATGGCAGAGAAAATGAAGGTAAAGATAAGGACACCAAGTGTGTATATATATTTTGATGCGACTGCTGCAGATACGAGATTATTGGAATATTGGATGGAGAGTTGCACTAATTGTTTACCAATGCATTTTAGGCTTTTAGCTCGCGGATAGACTTGAATGATTTGCTAATTAAGACTCTGTTTGCATTGAGCCAAAGTTGTTTCGTAAAACCTCTAAATCGTATTCAACGTGCTTCACTTGCAAAATAAAGAATATCATTTGATTCTCATGATCGTGATAATGACAGTGCATTTTTAACATGAATGAAAAAATTGTGCAAAAATGAGTGAGTACGTATTCTTATTTAAAATTTGATAATGTAAGCAACACATCACGTTATAAATCTTGACCATTATATTTGTAACACTCAATGAACGTAAGAGAACAAGGATTGATAAACTATTTGTTTTTTCAAATAGTAGACGATGGTTTAGTTCTGAATTTAACAGAAAGAATGATCAATAATATAAAATTATATTATTACTTAGTCTCTTAAGGATGTTGATGTAGATATTAGTAAATAGTAAAGGAAGGTTAAAAAATAAGAAATTCTTAATTTTTTTAAGAATATTTTAAGGATGTTGAGGTAGGTCCTTGAGTATGATTTTTAAGATGGTGAGAGTATAAATTTTAGGGAAATTACTAAAAATACTAATTTTTTTAATTTTTTTTGCGATTTTATCATTTTCTGATTTTTTTTTTTACGAAAATATGGTTTGCAACCATATGCAACTTGTTTTTCAAAATGCAACCATAAATGTTGCAAAACCGTATTTTTGTAAAATTTTTAAAAAAAATCGTATTTTTATAAAAAAAATTAAAAAAAGTCAATATTTTTACAAAAATAAATTTATCCTTGAGTATTTTTCAAAAAACCCCTAAATTTTATGCCGAATTATTGAAATTGATGAAGAAGCAATAAAGTTTGATTTTTTTTGATAAACAATAGAGTTTGATATTTGATGATAGAGGTTTTTTTATTAAAAAAAATGTAAAAACATGGTTTATTTTTTCTTTTATTGCAAAATTATAATTTTTTTATTTATAAAAATACAATTTTACAATTAAATAAAACTAAAGTCAACATAAATGCAATCAAATGCAATTACAACTCTTTTTTAAAAAAATATGTAAAAATGAGTTGGATTTGGTTACATTTATGTTAGGTCCAAAACAATATTACAACACAGATACAGTTAGGTGTAATAAATGTATGGCTTTAATGGAGCTTCCCGTCTGTTTGTGTTGAATGCTGAAGATGATAACCAATGAATACTTTTGAATTAAACCCATATATATTTTGTAGACTTTTTGGAAAATGATTTCCAACAATGTTAAGTCTTTTGTTGCGCCTTGTAGAGTGTTGGTGGTGTGTAGGCGCCACTAACTTGATATGTTGCGCCCCAGTATATTTGTTGCGCCTGTAGAGCTTTGTTGCGCCTGTTTGTAAATGTTAGTTGCGCCTATACAGTGGTTTTCCTGTATAGGCACCACTAATGACTTAGAATATTAGTTGTTACGCCTGTTACCTGTTTGTTGCGCCTGCACACTGTTTGCAGTGTGGAGGCACCACAAACCTTTCTCTTTAACTTAGAAACATTCTAGTTGCGCCTGTTGCCTTTTATTGCGCTTACACACTGTTTATAGTGTGTAGGCGCCACAAACACTACACTTTAACTTATGTGGCGCCACAACATGCTTTGTTGCACCAGCACTCCAATTCCCTTGTGCAGGCGCCACAAAACTCTTGACTTAGGATTATCTTGAGCTTTCAACTTGGTTTGTTGCGCCTAAGTAATGTTTGTTGCGCTTCACACATTGTTCCACCTGTGTAGGAACCACCAAATGTAGTATTACTTGCCTTAACATATTTCTTGAATTCTTGAAGTAATTACTACTTGGTTTCCACTCTTCTGGCTTGATCAACTGATTTTCTTCTGATTAACCAAGACAATTCTTTTCTTGTTGTGCTGACGCTTAGTGCACTGGTCTGGTTCACAAACGACTAACACTGAATTGAATTCCCTTGACTTCTGTTCTGTTTTAGCTGATTAACTTTGGACTGTTGCATTGCTTCTGATCACTGAAACCCTTTAACATTTATACTTGAATCATTACACTGTCTTTAGTATGAAATCTTCTAAACTTTTATTTGTTGCTGAGGCATGAACATTTTAATGAACTTCTCTCGCTGACGTTCAGTAAGCCTTTCATCTTGAATGCTCTGCAATGATGTAAATATGCTTTCTGTTTACATGTCCTTCTAGATTCCTGTGCTGCATATTAGTATTATTTATCTGTCTTTGTTTCTTAGTTAAGTTATCGTTATCACTATTACATACTACGTTACATTATGCTTTACAATCTCCCCCTATTTGGTTGTTAGAGTTCGACAAGCAAATCCTGTGAGAGGATAACTCAACTGATACTTACAAGAAAAAGTAAAGTGCAGAAAGACAGTAAATAATATTAATTACATTCTGGATTAGATTTTACATTTCCAGATTTCTTTGAGTATAAAAGAAGTTTGTTCCTCTAGCCTGAACAAATAATTCTATGATCTTCTACTTCTTTGTACTAAGTCCTGCTTGTTCTTAGATCTTGTTTCGGAGTGAAGCTTTCTCGGCTCTTCTTCTTTCTGCTCCAACCTTGCTTTCACTATGTCTCTAGCTTCCACTTCAAGAGTGTTGACAGGAGGAGGATCTTCTAATTTCTTCAAAACTTCAGTGAGAAACGCTGTTGAATTTGTCTTGGAGATTGACTCGAAGGCCAGAGATTGTCTCTTTGAAAATACAAACACTGTTATTCTCTTTGGAAAGCCTTTTACTCTGTCAGTGTTGTGCATCGACTCTTCTGCCAGTTTCTCCATCAGAACATCTTGAATCATCCTCAAAGCCTTTTTGTCTGATTTGACAGTGGATCTCTTCACCCTTGAAAAGACTTTTCGGATAATCTCAGAATTGTTTCTCCTTAGTTTTGATAGCTCCTTCTTCTTGTCCACTCCATTCTTCTTGAATAGGAAGTATTTTGTTCCATTTGCTTCCGTTTGAATGCAAGGTTCAGAATCTTTAATGGTTTCGAGTACTTTAGTGCCATCCTCTCTTCTCACATACACTGGGTCTTGATAATATCTGGATGTCTCCATGAGATATTTTCCTGATATAATAATTGCTATGTTCAGCCTGAATGCATAGATCAACTCAGCAGTATTTAGATCTTCTTTAGTTCTATTCTTCTTGCTTCTAAGTCTCCCTTCTACATACTGCATGAACATTACATGGCTTGAATCCAGACATTCATCTGTCAAAGTTAAGTTGTGAAGAGTTGTTGCTTTGTAGTACTTGACCACCGGAGGCTTCTCAAATGCTTCGACACCAATTTGTATTATTTTATTCTCTATTAGATCTCTCAGTATCTTATTTGTTTTATGCCCCCCAAAGATGACTTTCATCTTCAGCACGTACAACTCCACAATATTCATTTTTTCAAAGCTCTTTGTTGACACAATTCTAGATCCCAGTGATATTGAATTGATGTACATTTTCCAACCGCTTTTGAATGCACTGACTGACACGCTTGAGATTTCTTCTGATAGCTTGGCATAAAATTCATGAACATCTTCGAATTTTTCACTCATGGTTCTGAAGAGATCAAGGACTTCTCTGTCTTTCTTCTGAGTTAGAGATAACTCTTTCTTCTTGAGCAGATTCCTTGCTTCATCCCAATCAGGACCAACTTTGGCTTCTATGTCCTTCATTCTATTCCTCCTTTCCATTGCGTGTTGAACTCTCTTCCATTTTTTTTCATTAAGTCTTGAGCTTGAACTATGTCCTGAGTAATAACTTCATCTATCCCAACTAGAAGACAGTCATTATCAAAGGCATATTCTTCAGCAAACTCCTCTTCAAGATCTATTCCTTCAGCCTTTAATGTTTTCTCTATTTCATTCTCTATTGGAATATCCATTGGCACATTGGGTTCCAGAATTTCTCCTTCTTTAAGTTGCCTTGCTCCAGGACTGTAAAAGAAATCTATCTCCCCCTGAGCTGTATACTCCATGATCATTTCAGCTCCAACTTTTTCTTGTTCTATTCTCTCCCCCTCAGTTGGGTTATCCTCCCTTCCGACCGGAGGAATTTGAGCTGTTGAAGTTGATTGAGTGGAAATAGGAACTTTCTGAGCCAGCAGTTGTTGCACTAATTCTTTAATTTCTTTCAGTTCAGTTTGCTGCTGCTCTTGCACTTCCAAGATCTTTCGTAATGAATAATGAATTTCAGTGACTTGGGCCTCCAGATTTAAAATCCTTTGGTTGTGTGTTGTGTGTGTGTTATGTGGAGTGTTTGTTTGGCTAGTGGGTGTCTCACCGTTCATTGTTACTGTTTGTTTTTATCCCTCAACACTCACACTCGGCTGATCGGGGTCAGGGAATTGAAGATCACTAAGGTTAAGTGTTCCACTCAGTTCCATTAGAGCATCTTGATCTTCAGTACCTGCAATAAAATCCCTATCCCTTCTATGGGTAGGTTGCCTCTCCTCCGTACCACTGTGGGTGGGGAGAACTCCTTTTTCAGGAACTGGGGGATTGAGACCCAGTGTGGTCACCACTATGGATTTTGTAATGATTGGCAGAGTTGAAGAATCCGTGATGCCAGCTGAAGCCATTGAAGGCATTACCTGCTTAGAGAAACCCTGAACAGGTTCTACTACCGAAGCAGCAAATACTCTATTAATAGAGTCCACATCCCTTCTATGGGTGTGTTGTCCCACCGTCTGACCTGTAAAGGTGGGGAGGACCTCCGTTGTAGGAGCTGGACTTGGAATTTCCAAGGGGGTCACCACCTCAGGCAATGTAGTGATTGACAAATAAGAGCCTGTGGTGCCCCGCGAAGCCTGTGAAGGCATTTCCACTTGAAGTGGTGATGCTGCTGACGCAGCTACTCCTTGAATGGAGTCCTCTTCCCTTCTATGGGAGAGTTGCCTTTCCACTTCACCCTCTTGAGAAGGGAAAACATCCTGAATAGGATCTGGAGATGTTAAGTCCAGGGGGTCACCACATTTGACAATGTAATGAACGGCTCTTGAGAGTCAGTGATGCCCCCAACTGTCTGTGAAGACAGGTTCTGAATTGGATCAACCAAAACAGTACTAGCTACTGAAGTAGCGGATAGTGTTACAATCTCTGTTTCTGTTTCCGTACCTTTCAGGATTTTATCAATTTCAGAATTTAGATCACGAAGAAAAAGAAAGGTTTCAGAGATTGGAGAATCAGGTTCCTGGCTTACAGTTGCCTTAGGTTTAAAATTCATTTTATGACGTTTTTGAGAAGGCAGAGCTGTAGGGGATATTTTAATAAATTCTTGATTCGGTAAAGACTCACTCAAATCATCTAAATCAATGGTTCTTTTTCTGGTTTTGGGAGATGAAGGAAGTGTTTGTTGTTCTCTAGCAGTGATTAGAACTGGTTGGTCACCAAGTTCATTGCCAGCTTCGATGGCCACTGAGGGCTCTTGTGTGTGCATTGCCATTTGAGGCACAGTAGGAGATATTGTGTCAGTTTCATATGTTAGAAAAGCAGAAAGATCAAAGTAAAGTAGTGAACCTTCATCCATATGATCATCAGACATGCTAGGGATGTACACCTCTGTAGTCTGAGGCTCTTCCACTTCTGCCTCAACAACTATCTCCTCTGTTTGTTTTTCAAGGCTCTTCCTTTGTTCTTCTTCAGGAATTTGGTCTTGCTCATGTTCAGAACTAGCTTCTTCCATAATTTCATCTTCTTTATCAGTGCCTGGTTCTGCTTCTAGTGGTGCTTCAGAGATTTCAGAGTCATCTCTTTGTTCCACTGATGTTTCAGCTTCAGTTTCCTCTTGAGAAGCTGCTTCTCCTGAATCTGTACTTGTTGACTCATCAGTTTGAGATACATGTTCTTCTTCTTATGTACCTTCTTCTTCAGCCTGTCTAAGAAGAGTAAAGTAATCTCGAATAGAAGTAGTCATTGGAGCAGGAGTAAACCTGTTTGGGTAATCAGCCTCATGTAGTAGCAATAATATTGTCTTGAACTGCAGTGAGGGTGATTCGTCCAGAGGACTATCTTGGAACAATTGAAGTTGATCAGCGTTCAGTTTATCGTTCAACACCATCTACAAAAATCTTGGATATAGACAGTAATTCTCCATTTTTGCTTGGTTCTTTAAGATTTCATCCATGATCAATCTTCCAAGGTTGATTCTGATATCTGAAGCCACTGCATAAGCTATCATCTTGTTAAACTGTGTAATCCCATGGAAACCTCCTATCTTTGGTGCAAAACCATGAGATAAGATATTGAAGAACGGATTCCACTCCTTGGGCAGATGATGCTTGTATATCTTTCTAAGGAGATTGTTGTTTTCCCTGGTGCAGTGCAAAAACATGAAGAAGTTGTCTAACTCTGCTTGAGATGGTTCATCTTCAAAGTTGTCAGCTGGCAAATGAAGTGCTCGATTGATGTCATCTTCTGTTATTTGCACTTTTTGTCGCTTGATTGTGCAAGTGAAAGCTGAGATTCCATCTGCAGATGTGTCTTTAGCAGACCTGTACACCTGTCTTAACAAATTTCTATTCAAAGGAACATTAGTAGTTAGTGCAAAACGGACTATAGAACTTTCATTTAAAAACCGGGCCCATTTGCCTAACTCCCCTGCTTTAGTCCAGTCATCTACTAAAATAGATAAATAATTAGTCTTTTTAATCTCAAAACGACTCCCCATTATATTAAAAGAGAAAATTAATTTTTAAGAATTAAAAAAGATACTAATTAAAATCGAATTATTTTAGTAAATAATGAACTAAAACCCTAATTCTAAAATTACTTGGATCGTCTTGAAATTAATATATGATAATCTCCTAATAATTCTAAGCACATTTTTGATTTTATTTTAATTTTTAATCGATTAAACAAATGACAAACCCTAGCCAATCAGTTCGAGTTTTGAAAAATTGTGAATTTTAGAACCTTAACCAAATTCAATGGGACCACTTGCAAATGGAAGATATGATTGTGGGTCTCACAAAACTGGTCTTGGATTAAAAATCGGACAAAAATTGGCTTAGTTATGTTCGATTAAAAATAGTAGATCTGAGTTTTTTTCTTGCGCTTTATATGGTGTATCTACTGTGTATGTATGTAAAGAAACGCAACAAAAACACTTGCACATATTTATAGGCGCCACAAAACAAGAATTAAATTTTGCTAAGTACTTTAGTTGCGCCTATACAGTGCTTACAATGTATTGGCGCCACTAAATTAATCAGCGCCACAAAATCCTGTTAAGGTGTTTTGTTGCGCCTTCACAGTGAATGCACTGTGATGGAGCCACAAAATACCTTTAGTGCCTTAATATGGCTTCAGATTTATTTATGTTGCGGCTTCATAGTGTTATCACTATGTTGGCGCCACATAAATGAATTAGTGTTAGCAACAAAACTTTTAGTAGTTTGTTGCGCCTCTACAGTGGTAACACTGTGTTGGCGCAACAAAACCCAATGCGCCACTTGATTTTCTGTTGATTTTTCTAAGTACTTGTGGTTATTTATGTTGCGCCTATACAGTTAAACCACTGTATAGGCGCCACTAAACTATTAAAGCGCCACATGGTACTTGGGTAAAATTTCAACTGTTCCCAGATTTTGCTACTAATTAATAATAATATTCATGAATAAATTGAATGATTAATCAATAATAATTAATTACTCATAAATATTATTTCACAAGATATTTATTCATAACAATAATAACATTAATTGTTAAAATTATTATCATAAATAAATTATGCTTCTTATTATTTTACTTTTATTTTAAATAAGAGAATAAATATAAATATTCATTCTTTTTATTTAAAATGATTTCAAATAATATTTAAATAAATAAGTGCCAAGAATTTATCATTTAAATACAAGCACTTAAATATTTTCTAAGATCAAAATTAAATAAATACCAGAAAAATAAATTTAACAGGCATGCACAAGGTATTTATCTAGAATTTGATCTTAATAACTGGAAAATAATTTGGTAGATAAATTCACAAGTCCTAAAAATATTGAAAGTAATTAACTAGTGAATTTATCAGCTTCAAATTGCAGTTTTTGATTACTAATTTATTAGTTAGTAGAATTTAGCATCCCAAGTTCACAAACCAGTCTAGTGAAAGTGATTTCATCCAGTGGTTTAGTGAAGATGTCTTGTTGGGTCCCGGAGATCGTAGAGGGGGGGGGGTGAATACGATTCCCAAATTAAAATTATGACTTTTAATTATTTTTGGGACAACATAAAGATTACTTTGGTTCAAACCCAGGTACTGTTCATCATCTTCTTCAACCTTAAGAACACCATTAAAATAACCAAGATAATGAACGGTAAATCATCCAAAACACACAACACAGCAAGATCCAAGAATATAACTTTATATTCATTGAAGTGGGGTAGATGCTACAAGTTCAAGAACAAAAGCTCAAGAACACAACAAAGAAATGATTTTTGACTCCTCTAAAAATATTACAAATTCTAGATCTAGGAGACAAAAATCAAACCTATCTTCTAAACAAGATTTAGCAATGTTTACAATAGAAGAATAGATGAGTGGTGAAACAAAGAAATTCATGGCCTCATAATATTCAAGATATGGAGTATGGCCATGGGGGAGAGAGAAAATAATTTTCTCTCTCTCTCCCCATTTTTTCTCTTCCGAATTCTACTGCATATGTTGTAATGAAGATGAGGACTTGGTTTCTTTTAGTATATTCAAAAAGATGTTGCTTTTTACTTTTCCACCTTTTACTCTTGTCCACTCAAATCTTTTCTTCAAAGTCATGTGCCAAGCATGCCTTTGGAAATATTTAATGTAAAAGTAATATTTAATAAATATATAAAATATAAATAAAGAATATCTTTATTTATAAAATATATAAATAATTAAATAAATACTTTATTTAATTAAATTAAATATTTCCATTCCACTCTTCAATTTGTGTAGACTTCCTTATCCAAATACTTGGCCCCGTATACGTGACTCCACCACGTCCAAGTATTTGGCCTTCTAATCTGTGAAGCTTTAGTAAGATCCAATCAGGTTGTGCCGTCTGTCTCTTATCCATTAGGCTGACATTTCTCCAACACTAATTTACCACCTTTGTTGATCCTCCACATGACTCAAGAAAACCAACAACTTTAGAATGATTAAAATCATATTAACCGACGAGAGCTTGCCTCCAATGTCCTGACACTTGATGCAACGGTCTGGTTCATAAGTGACTAGTCTTGATAGGGGCTCTTGATTCCGAACATGATTCCACATTCTTCTTTGCAAACCTTACTTGTTGCTTCGATTGTAATGCACTAAAATCGTCATAGACTAAGACAATCTTCTGTAGCTTCCACATCCTTGAATAGATGTCAACATCTTTTATTCTCCACTGAGGCATGAACATGTTAATGAACTTCTTCCAGTGAGCTTCAAGTCTGTAGATGATCCTTTGATACTTTGTCTTAACTGAACTCTGTGATCCAAGATTTCTGTGCACCTGCATATTATTACATGTCCTGTTCTATTGTTGAGTTATCATCAACCATTACATAGAGATTACATTTAGCATTCTTAGTACACATGAAAGTGCAGTGAGTTACTTCCCTTCACTCCTATCTCCCCTTTCAATCTCCCCCTATTTGGTTGATATAGAATAACAATCAAATACTATTTCCATTTACAATTTCCCCCAAAAGCAATTAAATAAAATTAACTACTAGAGGATAACTCAACTAACATACAAGAAACAATTAAAGTACTGGACATGAAAATAATATACAAAAGGTTCTGGAAAGATATAATCAGTTAAATCCAGATTTCCTGAGTTGCTGAAAATGAATGATGAATTTCTGAATTTCATTTTCCTTTAGCTTTTTCCACTTCAATGTTCTTCAAAGATGGGGTTCTTTCAATAAAGAAACAAATCATTAGTAAAGACTTCTGAACAATCATTCTTGTTCATCTTGCAATTCGAACTAGAACATACAGCTCTCTATGTTCCCCATAAGAGGTCAACTCATTCTCCCCTTAAGGTTGTTCTCTCTTGGAATGAAAGTCACTTCCTCTTTTTCTTCAGGATGTTCTATTTCCAGGAAACATATTTTTCTTTCTTCCCTGCACTATTCCACTGACTTCATCTATCACTGAAACAAGAAATAGAACACACTTGGACACTTCTCAGACGCCCCTTGAAAATCTCCTTCACATTCTTCTTTACCCAGAAAACTTCTACTTAGCAAAAACTCCCCCTGAGTTGATACTCTTCAAAGAAATCTTCATTTTCATTCATTGATCGTGCTAGAAAGAATTCTTCTGCCGAACCTCTCCTAAGAATGTTCCAATGACAGATCTTCAAACAAATAGAGCAAAATCCCTTAGATATCTTTTCAGAATAAGATATAGCACTGCAAACCAAGATGTTAAGATTCTCCATAACTTCTCCCCTTAGTACGACAAGTAACTTCTTCCCAATTGACAAAAAGTAACTTCTCCACTTCAGACGAAAAATCAGTTAAATCTACAACACCTTTAGGGATTAGGCTCCAACCAATTACTAAGAAACTCCCCCTTAGTAATTTCTCCATTGCATCACTAAGGTTTCAATTTTATCTAACTCTCCCCCTTAGTTCATGCAAGCTCCAATCCACCCTTGTCTTTAGATATCCTCTAAGTAACCTCCACAAGATAGGATTGAAAGATCTCGTTTCTTGTAGATCTCGTTTCTTGTATCACCAAATTCTCCCCCTTAGTTGAGAATATCCTTTAAAATAATAAAAGTATCATCTACATCCAATCGAATAAGAAACTCTCCTCCAATTGAACATAAAATCCTCCTTAGGCCTAAAAATTAATGTCTCCCCCTTTGAGATTGAGAACAACATGAATTAATAGACCCAAAGGTAATAGTTTGGACATTCCTACTAAGCTTCAGCTAGACTCTTCTTCAACTTGTCTTCCAGAAAAGAATCTCTTCAACATTTCAGAGCTGGAAAATTCAGTAACAGGATTCAAGCATAGTAGCAAGGTTAGTTTTTGGTCAATGGTTTCCTCACTTCTACTACGTTCTGTTGGTGTTTACACTTTCAAGCGTAAGTGTTCCACTCATTTCTCTCCCTATTTCTATCACTCAAGTGTATCACTCCCTCACTTCACTCAAGTGTTTCTCTCCCTTACTTGCACTCATTCCATTTATAGCAATTTGTACCTGCAAGTAAATCCATGCTAGTCTCACCAAGATATTATGGATCGTTGACTGTAGCATGTTGTCGATCACTAAAGATCTAGTTTCTGAGATGGAATCTCAGACAGGGTTTCAGTTAGGCCGTCACCCAACTCACCATGAGCAAATCCATGCACACGTGGCTCGTCGTCGGGGAATAACCCTTCTGAAATTGGAATCTCCTCCATTCCAGGAGTGACTGAAATCCCAACACCCTGATCCTCAAAAGACTCATCAAATTGGTAAACCAACTGAATCATAGTCTACGAGTTGTTGCTCAGCTACTTTCAGCATCAACAATCTCCCCATATACAAATCCATGCACTGGATCATTGAATGTGGTATGCGTACTAGCAGCTATCTAAGCATCAACCGACTCCCCATATGCAAATCCATGCACTGGATCGTTGACGGTGATATGCCTTTAAGTTTTGAGCGATCCATGTATTCCAGAATTTGAATTCCTGGGAGAGTAGACATGTACAAACATCTCTCTCAATCACCTGTGAAGATGAATTAACTCACTATTTTCAGTCATGGAAAACTGTTAGTGATTGCCTCTCAACATCAACAGATTGCTCTGCGGATGTGAAATCCCGTTAGGGAACTAGGACTGTTCCTCCTAGGAAGGTTGACAAGGATTCTAATATATGGCAAGAAATCCAAGTTTCCCTCTAATGCCTGTGAAGGCGGCTCAACAACTTCATTCACCATGAATGGTAAACACAGAAGTTTAGGGGTTTTACCTATACCTCACAATGTGCACTTCTTGCAATGTGTCATCACAATTGTAAGTCCCAAGAGAGGCTAGAGAACTGTTAGGTCCTATAACATCCCTTAGAAACAAAAACTTTAGGATTACCATCAGCGTGAATGCTTTTGGTGTGCTTGACTCATTACAAGGTGCTCTGGCTGACGAGCAAATTTTCAATGAAATCACCCTATTGAGAGAGTTCATTCAGAAACGGTTGAATTGCCTTTTCAGCTCTGCATCCTTTTGAGAGAATACAGATGAGCTACAGTTACCTCAATTTGTATACTTCTTTTCTTCTCTGGAGGTAGAGCTGTGGGTGCACTTCCGACTTCATCCTTATTTGCTGCATCAAGTGCAGTTTCTCCCTTATCAACCTCTAACTAACATAAGTTTCTTATATCACCAAGGGTTGAAAGTTTGAATTAGAATGATAGTGTTTGGTACTAAGGCCTTGGTTAGAAATTGATGGATTATTCAACTTCTAGACCTTCCCCTATAGCCACTTAGGCCAAGCCATTACGGCTAAATAGATAGAGTTGATCAGAGCTATATAAAATTTGGTAGAGTATGATTAAACTTATTCTCTATTCCTTCTCAGAAATATAGCATCAGAGCAATGTGTCCTCAAGAAACAATGCACCAGAGCTAAAATGTGGGAATTAATAAAGAATAGGTAAAAGAATATTAAGCCAAATTTCATAAACTCACAATTTTGAAAAAAAAATTAACAGATTAACAAAAGTGTTCTTTTGAATTTCTCTTAGGCAAATATCCAATTGAAATTCAACTCTTTTAACAAAAACATTTTGATTAATAACTCAAATCTATTTCATCTTGCTCACTGTATGTTTTCAGAAATTGTTTTGCAATTCATTCTTATCGGATATTATCTCCGACTTAAAACAAAAAAAAATCGAATGAATGCTTTAGTCATACAGTCCAAGGCACTAATCCCAAAGCAAACAACCATTGTTTTAATACTACAGGTCAATGTGAAACAGACATTAACAAGAGTTTTGAAAAACGTTTTACCAATAGTTGATACCTCAAGATCAAAACAATTTACTCAAATAAAATAGCATGATACCATGCAACCTAAGTTACAAGTTATCAAGTAACTTTATTTAAACAAATCGTGGAGAGAAAACAGTTTTCATTACAAAACATTTAGAGAGAGAGAGGATATATGATTTTGAAATTGAAAGATAATCCTCAAGAAATGTTCTCTTTCAAAGAAGACTTTTAGTGGCTTTTCATTCTCTGGCAAATGAATGCAGGTTTAGATAAAACATTTTTCACAAGAAATAGACAAGAAATTTCTTTATGCATTCAAGTTCTAAAGAATGAAAAACATATGTTAATACTAATGAATTATCAAAGATATGAGTGACAATACATTCAAAAGTACTAACATCATTCAATCATTTTGTAATAAAATGCATCTTACTACAAAATAATCAAGCACATAAGATACTTACATTATGCTAGACAATTACCATTTGTCGCTTGAAACAAACACATATTGTAGCATAGATCATGGTAATTCTAAAGCATAAAACATAAGCATCCGCTAAACACTGAACATACATTGACCGAATGACAGCATTTAACTTCTTACACTACATCTCAACAATTATCACATAAGCATATTGAAAATACTCATGACAATCAGAATGTATGTAAGCTCGAGGTACTAGTTGCATCAGAGATCAAATACCTTTAAATATTAATGCTAAAATTTATGATCTTTGACAACCCCTCGCGATGTAGTAAATTACTTTCAATATCAGTGTTTTTGAAATAATCTTTTTGTCACTTAGTGCAGAAATTCTAAGTGACATCACTAATATCAAAAGAATGACAACTAATATTAATGGATTTTACAAAAGACAAGAATTACATCACTTAAACTATATATTAAGTGGTTCCATTAATATTAGCATTAAACAATTAAAAGTAAATAAAATTACAATTAATTAATATATACAAATACTTATGCTGAAACATTTGATACATATAGCATGAATAACATATGACAGCACAAAGTACGAAATCCTGGATATAAATTGACTATACAAAGAGATGCTACAATGTTAGGTCCCTAGGTCCCGGGTGATCATAGGTAATCTCATAATGATAATATTGAGTCCCGGGTGGTCACACGCCAAACATTAATCAGTTCCTAGAGATCGTAGACATCTAAATAGCATGAACACTCTCTATAAACTTTACATTTAAATAAATCAACATTAGACTAGAGTGACATACCTTAGTCAATAGAGCTTTTACTGGTGTATGATCGTTGAATGAACAATTACTCATCTTTGCCCTAGAGATCGAACATTTACTCCTTTCGAGATCGAACGTTTACTCCTTTTGGACAGGAATAACTTTTCAGCTACCAGTTAACATTGTTCCTCGAAACAATACCACGCTCATCCAGACGGAAACTGCATTACCTTCAGCACCCAAATATTTTCTTGTAGATATTGGTCTTGGCAGCAGCTTCACTAAACTCAGCACTCTAGAAACCAGTAGTCTTGACACTAGCAGAGTAGAACCTTCAAAAACTCCGAACTACCCTTCAGCTTCTGTATCAATACCAAGTCTTCATGTGGATTGATTCCTTGTGCTAAGTGTATCTGCCTCTGGTTCAATTGAGTTAGTTCCTTGATTCGAACCCTACTCAATCTTGATTAGTTAGTGAATCTTCAATCTTCATTGAATTCACTCAGAAAAACTAATGAAATACTCTTATTCATGCACGGCACTACCAATCACTACTCTACTACCCAGATTCATCAAGAACTGACTCTAGGAAATGTTGTTACACAAAACCCTTTGTCATGACAGATGTGTCCTTAATGTTTCCTTAGATTTTCAGTGGGTAGAGTAGTCTTCTTCAAATATGATTGAGATCAACTTGCATTATTTTTAAATTGACAATTTCCTTTCTAATATGCAATCACTCAATCTGGATCACTCAGTGCTCCTAACAATCTCAACTCTTACGCAATGAGCACTGCTAGTCTTTGAACATCAAACACGACTAGTTGATCAAACTTATTGATGCTCCCCCTGTGATGCTGCTTGCAGCTTTTCTTCATCTGGTGTCATCTGATCTTGAGCCCTAAACAGGATGTCAACCTTTAGAAATTCAGAGCTAAAATCAAACGAATACTAGGGAGCTTGATGATGATGTTCACTGCATCTAGATCATCTTAAATCAATCACAGACTCTGTTTAAGCTCTTAACTACAAATAAGATAGCCTTCCATCACACCATGTGACTTCAGGCATGATTAATCTTACTTGATGTCTTCTCTTTACATTTGCTGATTAGACTTGCTGTGTCAACTGATTCAGCCGTAGTGAATAGGAAACCTTAAGTCTATCCATTATCCTTGTAATTCCACTCAAGGTCTGGATTTCCCTATCAACTCCTCCATTTGGTCATGAAGTTCGGAAACTGAACTTTACTCTAGAATACTCCTTTCAGTGCAGACATAACATAGAACTTCGTTCGTCAACAAATTCCATTACCTGCCCTCAAAGTGTTCTTACAGTAATCTGCCTAATCCTTTGAATGTGATTAATCACTGAGATGCTTCATCTATCGAATGCATGAACAACCACCAAAACTAAACAGGGTAGCCTTTGACTTGACTTCCCTTCAACTGACATACTTCACTAATGACCTTCTTAAAAGAATTTCATTAGAAGTAGTCCTTTCTCACCAACTTCATCTTTACCGTCGAATCCGTTATCTTGATAAACCAAGTATTAGTTGATAAACCAAGTGTGAGAGCATCACTTGTTGTTGCAGCTAACTCCATTCTGATAAACTTCAACGAATAGTTGACTTCATCATAAGCATTACATTTCGTGTCAGCAATAACCTCACTTCCAGTAGAGTGAGCTTCTATTTCTCTTGACCCCGATCAATACTGTTCATCCTCGAACTGATATTAGGAAACCCTTCGCAAAGAATTCCCTAGGTCTTCCTTAATATTGTGCTTCAGATCATTCAAGAAAAATAGGTAACCTTGCTTAACCATTTGAATACCAAAGCAAAAGTAGTTACATGCCTCGAACATGAAAATGTCAGAGATATATAACTTGTACATGTTGAAAGATACTCTGCATTCACAAATGATTAAGACACGTGGTCCTCAATTTGATTGAGTCCAAGGGTTAGAGATATTTCTAAACATAGTTAACAACAAAGCATTCAAGTTCAACATGCTCATTCTTATCTGACTGATCACTCCTCATCTATATCAGCCTTAACAAGTAGTCTTGGCTATGAGCTCAGTGATCCCAACCTAACTTAAGGTGGACTAGCAGTCTATAAGAATCATGTCGTACATATATGTAGTCATAGAAGAATCAATCACTCAGATTCCTAATTCTTCTAAATTACCTTTGTTGTTCACTTTAATATTATATTATCTCTAATTACCTGAGTCAATTTAAATTTAAAAATTTAATTCATGGTTTATTATACTGACCCTTAGGCAATTCCCAAATTAGAAACAAACTCATCTTAACAAGCACATGATCAGATATAGCATTTAATATAACCATGCGAGTATAAATAGATTATTGACAATGTAAACATCAAGGCACTTAGCATGCAGCAAATACTCTTTCCGGTAAATGTACCCCTACAAATACCTAAGACTCTATATGCTAACATGATCAATTATCGTAAAGCAAGCATTAAATCACACAAGATCTAATCATGAAGTCAAATACTGATAAACAAGCAATACTAACAAACTAGCATAAGTTATCTAATTTATATAGAAATCGAGGTGAGACATGCATTACATCAAACTTATAATATAATGCAGTTCAACACTTAATACTCTATAATTGAATCAAACAAGTATAAACTAGTTAGAAAGTATACCTGAGCGATGCTTAGCATTCCATCTCGAGTGATAATCAATTGATCCAAATCAATTTCCATTCTACTAACACTTATGGAAGTATCCTTGCATTTGACCTCAATAACAAATGATGTTCCTGCTTCAACCCAAACTGATACCTGATTATTCTGCTTAAAGACCCCGACATAGAATGTCTCATATTCTGCTTGAAAAGATCACTCTTCTTTGTATGTGTAGCAATAACCCCTTGATTATCATATGTCAGTGATAATCAAACCTTGTGTATTTCTGTCACTGATGTCCTTTAACCAAATCTTCAATTTTTGTTTTGGTTCTTTGACCGATAAACTGAATTCCTTTTCAAAATCCCAAATTCTTCAGATATTGATTCGAAAACCACTGATCGAAGACTCTTCCCTAAATGAACTAATCCCCTTTCAATAACCAAATGATCCACTGAGTAGACCGATGTAGAAATACATCTCCAATGGTAAGATCAGGTCTCAACTCCATTAGAATGTTCTTCAGTCAGTTCGTTTGTCCTCAACGAACGAAGAATCAACTCCTGTTGTTTCGTTTAATAAAATATTTTGTTCAAACAGAAGTATTTAATTTTTTAGGAATTTAAATAATCAAAATAAATTGAAAATGCATTTTTGGTAAATAATAATAAATTTCTCAATTTTAAATTATAAATAAAATAAAATTCAAAAAGAAAGTTTTGATATAGAGATAACAAAATTTTCAAGGTATATTAAATAATCCTGAAAAAGAAATTATTTCAAATCAAAATTAATATCCAAAGAATTTTATAGAATTTATAATCCAAAACAGTTTCAATTATAATTAAAATAAAACAGATTGAAAATATAAGTTTGATATAAAAATAATAAATTTTCAAGTCATCTTAGATATTCTTGAAAATAAATTATTTCAACCAAAATGATTTTCCAAAAAGTTTTATTAGATTTATAATTAAAACTTCCAAGCTTAAATTATAATTAAAATAAAACAACTCGAAAACATAATTTTGAAATAGAAATATTAAATTTCCAAAACATTTAAAATGTTCATGAATATAAATTATTTCAATCAAAAAAAATATTTTCCAAAGAGTTTTATAAAATTTGTAATTAAAGTTTTATGAAAAATAAATTATTAAACCTCAAAAATAATTCTCAAAATACTTTTAAGAATATTAAACTCAAAAGAAATTAAATTGGATTTTAAGATTAATTTTAGTTTTCAAATTAATAAAATTCTTAACTAAGAATATTAAAAATATAAAATATTTGACTCTGAAATTTAAAAGAAAATAAAATATTTTCCAAGATGTAAGATAAACTTGAAAAATAAATTATTTAAATTTAAAAATTATTTTCAAAATATTTTATATAATTAAATTCAAATTTAATTATTAAATTAATTATTAAACTAAAAACAATTTGAGAGAAAAACAATTTTTGTTTTAAATAAAAGTTAAGCTATGTAGCCATGTGTCATGTTGAAACAGCCCTCTAAGTAGAACTTCTACATAGGAATGTTCTACATAGACTCTATCTCGAACACCAAGTAGAACTTCTACATAGGAATGTTCTACATAAGCTCTATCTAGAACATTAAGTAGAACTTCTGACTTAGAAAATATTTCTAACTCCAGAATTTCTACTTAGGTTCTATCTAGAACATTAAGTAGAATATTCTACATAGAAATGTTCTACTTAGGTTCTATCTAGAACATTAAGTAGAATATTCTACATAGAAATGTTCTACTTAGGTTCTATCTAGAACATTAAGTAGAACTTCTGACTTAGAAAATATTTCTAACTCCAGAATTTCTACTTAGGTTCTATCTAGAACATTAAGTAGAATATTCTACATAGAAATGTTCTACTTAGGTTCTATCTAGAACATTAAGTATAATATTCTACATAGAAATGTTCTACTTAGGTTCTATCTAGAACATTAAGTAGAACTTCTGACTTAGAAAATATTTCTAACTCCAGAATTTCTACTTAGGTTCTATCTAGAACATTAAGTAGAACTTCTGACTTAGAAAATATTTCTAACTCCAGAATTTCTACTTAGGTTCTATCTAGAACATTAAGTAGAATATTCTACATAGAAATGTTCTACTTAGGTTCTATCTAGAACATTAAGTAGAACTTCTGACTTAGAAAATATTTCTAACTCCAGAATTTCTACTTAGGTTCTATCTAGAACATTAAGTAGAATATTCTACATAGAAATGTTCTACTTAGGTTCTATCTAGAACATTAAGTAGAACTTCTGACTCAGAAAATATTTCTAACTCCAGAATTTCTACTTAGGTTCTATCTAGAACATTAAGTAGAATATTCTACATAGAAATGTTCTACTTAGGTTCTGTCTAGAACATTAAGTAGAATATTCTACATAGAAATGTTCTACTTAGGTTCTATCTAGAACATTAAGTAGAACTTCTGACTTAGAAAATATTTCTAACTCCAGAATTTCTACTTAGGTTCTATCTAGAACATTAAGTAGAATATTCTACATAGAAATGTTCTACTTAGGTTCTATCTAGAACATTAAGTAGAATATTCTACATAGGAATATTCTACTTGGCCATCTCGAATATCTATCTCGAATATTCTACATAGAAATGTTCTACTTGGCCATCTAGAACATTTTGTACATAGAAAAATTCCGGGCTTCAAAAAAATTCTGGATGCCCAGTGAACCAAACGTACCCTCTTTAATCTCAAAAATAAAAATAGATCCAATCGATTTGTATGTCAATCGAGTAGCTCTGATACCAATTGTTGGGTCCCGGAGATCGTAGAGGGGGGGTGAATACGATTCCCAAATTAAAATTATGACTTTTAATTATTTTTGGGACAACATAAAGATTACTTTGGTTCAAACCCAGGTACTGTTCATCATCTTCTTCAACCTTAAGAACACCATTAAAATAACCAAGATAATGAACGGTAAATCATCCAAAACACACAACACAGCAAGATCCAAGAATATAACTTTATATTCATTGAAGTGGGGTAGATGCTACAACAAGTTCAAGAACAAAAGCTCAAGAACACAACAAAGAAATGATTTTTGACTCCTCTAAAAATATTACAAATTCTAGATCTAGGAGACAAAAATCAAACCTATCTTCTAAACAAGATTTAGCAATGTTTACAATAGAAGAATAGATGAGTGGTGAAACAAAGAAATTTATGGCCCCATAATATTCAAGATATGGAGTATGGCCATGGGGGAGAGAGAAAATAATTTTCTCTCTCTCTCCCCATTTTTTCTCTTCCGAATTCTACTGCATATGTTGTAATGAAGATGAGGACTTGGTTTCTTTTAGTATATTCAAAAAGATGTTGCTTTTTACTTTTCCACCTTTTACTCTTGTCCACTCAAATCTTTTCTTCAAAGTCATGTGCCAAGCATGCCTTTGGAAATATTTAATGTAAAAGTAATATTTAATAAATATATAAAATATAAATAAAGAATATCTTTATTTATAAAATATATAAATAATTAAATAAATACTTTATTTAATTAAATTAAATATTTCCATTCCACTCTTCAATTTGTGTAGACTTCCTTATCCAAATACTTGGCCCCGTATACGTGACTCCACCACGTCCAAGTATTTGGCCTTCTAATCTGTGAAGCTTTAGTAAGATCCAATCAGGTTGTGCCGTCTGTCTCTTATCCATTAGGCTGACATTTCTCCAACACTAATTTACCACCTTTGTTGATCCTCCACATGACTCAAGAAAACCAACAACTTTAGAATGATTAAAATCATATTAACCGACGAGAGCTTGCCTCCAATGTCCTGACACTTGATGCAACGGTCTGGTTCATAAGTGACTAGTCTTGATAGGGGCTCTTGATTCCGAACATGATTCCACATTCTTCTTTGCAAACCTTACTTGTTGCTTCGATTGTAATGCACTAAAATCGTCATAGACTAAGACAATCTTCTGTAGCTTCCACATCCTTGAATAGATGTCAACATCTTTTATTCTCCACTGAGGCATGAACATGTTAATGAACTTCTTCCAGTGAGCTTCAAGTCTATAGATGATCTTTTGATACTTTGTCTTAACTGAACTCTGTGATCCAAGATTTCTGTGCACCTGCATATTATTACATGTCCTGTTCTATTGTTGAGTTATCATCAACCATTACATAGAGATTACATTTAGCATTCTTAGTACACATGAAAGTGCAGTGAGTTACTTCCCTTCACTCCTCTCTCCCCTTTCATGTCTGCAATTTGCTGCTCTGTAGGTACAAAATGTAACTCTACAGTACCATTCATGACATGCTCTCTTATGAAATGATAGCTGATATCAATGTGCTTGGTCCTTGAATGTTGAACAGGATTGTTTGTTATGGCTATGGCACTTGTGTTGTCACGGAATATTGGAATTTTGTTCAGCAACAGTCCATAGTCCTGAAGTTGGTTCCTTATCCACAGAATTTGTGCACAGCAACTTCCAGTAGCAACATATTCAGCTTCAGCTGTCGACATTGCAACTGAGTGTTGCTTCTTGCTATACCAGGACACCAATCTTCTACCAAGGAATTTACAACTCCCTGATGTACTTTTTCTATCAATCCTACACCCTGCATAATCAGAATCTGTATAGCCAACAAGGTCAAAACCTGTATCTTTAGGGTACCAAATTCCAAGATTTGGACTTCCCTTAAGATACCTAAAAATACGTTTAACAGCTATAAGATGTGCTTCCTTAGGATCTGATTGAAACCTAGCACACAAGCATGTAGCAAACATAATATCTGGTCTACTTGCAGTTAAGTACAGTAATGAGCCGATCATACCTCTGTAGCTTGTGATGTCTACCTTCTTACCAGGCTCATCTTTATCAAGCTTAGTGGCAGTTGCCATTGGGGTTTTAGCTATTGATGCATCTTCAAGACCATATTTCTTCAAAAGATCTTTGATGTACTTGGTCTGGCAAATGAAGATTCCATCTTTTCTTTGGCTTACTTGGAGTCCAAGAAAGTAATTCAGCTCACCCATCATGCTCATTTCATACCTACTCTGCATTAGCTTAGCAAATCTACTACACAACTGATCATTAGTAGAACCAAATATAATGTCATCCACATATACTTGTACTAATATCATGTCATTTTTATGCATTTTATGAAACAGAGTCTTATCTATGACACCTCTAGTGAAACCATTTTCAAGTAAGAATACAGATAGAGTGTCATACCATGTCCGAGGTGCTTGCTTTAAGCCATAGAGTGCCTTGAAGAGAAAGTATACAAAATCAACAAATTCTGGATCTTCAAACCCTGGGGGTTGTTCCACATACACTTCTTCTTCAAGCTCTCCATTCAGGAATGCACTTTTCACATCCATTTGATATACTTTAAAGTTGGAATGTGCTGCAAATGCTAAGAACATCCTGATAGCTTCAAGCCTTGCCACTGGTGCATATGTTTCATCATAATCTATTCCTTCTTCTTGGGAATAACCTTTAGCAACCAGTCTAGCTTTGTTCCTCGTAACAATGCTATCTTCATCCAGTTTATTTCTGAATACCCATTTTGTGCCAATTACAGACTTGTTCTTTGGCCTAGGTACCAGCTTCCAGACTTTTTGTCTCTCAAATTGATTAAGTTCTTCTTGCATAGCAATAACCCAATCTGGATCTTCCAGTGCTTCTTCAACTTTCTTTGGTTCTATTTCAGAGAGAAAACCAGAGAATAAACATTCATTTTGCGAAGCACGTCTAGTTTGAACTCCAGCATCTGGATCTCCTAGAATCAACACAAAGGGGTGAGCTCTACTCCACACCTTATGTTTAGGCAGATTTGCCCTAGATGATTCAGCCTGATTATCATTAAAGTGCTGAGTCCTGCTAGTAGATCCTTCAGTTGCTCCCCCTGAGCTGCTGCTTGGTTGAGAATGAGATTTTCTGCCACTACTAGTAGTTTCTGTGAATCTTCCACTGTTTCCACTACTAGGGTCAGAATCATCATTGTTGTTATTCTCATTTGGTGCTTGATTCTCTGTTGCAGCTTCAGGTTCTACTTCACCTTCATCTGAGTTCATATTTTCAAACTGCAGAGTTTCAGTGTCATCTGTTCTTTGCAGACTTGGGAGCTTGAGATCATCGAAAGTTACATTCATGCTTTCAATGACCTTTTTGTGTTCAATCACATAAACCCTGTACGCCTTAGATTCCAGAGAGTAGCCAAGAAATATGCCTTCATGAGCCTTGGATTCAAACTTTCCTAGATGCTCATCATCTTTCAATACAAAGCACTTTGCTCCAAACATATGAAAGTATTTCAATGTTGGTTTCTTGTTTGCCATCAACTCATATGGAGTCTTATCATGATCTTTATTAATCAGGGTATGATTCTGAGTGTAGCAAGCTATGATGACTGCTTCAGCCCAAAAGTATAGAGGTAACTTAGCTTCATTCAGCATTGTTCTTGCTGCTTCCATTAAAGTTCTGTTATTCCTTTCTACCACTCTATTTTGTTGTGGAGTTCTGGGCGCTGAGAATTGTCTTGATATTCCTTTTTCAACACAGAATTCATTCAGAGTTACATTCCTGAATTCTGTTCCATTGTCAGACCTTATTTTCCTGACAGGCAGACCAGCTTCTAACTCAATTTTCTTTATGTGATCGATGATTGTTTGAGGGGCTTCATCTTTTGAGGCTAGAAACAACACCCATGTGTACTTAGAGTAGTCATCTACAATTACCAGTGCATATCTCTTCCTTGACATAGACATGACGTTTTACTAGACCAAATAAATCCATATGCAGAAGTTGCAGTGGTTCAGTAATTTTTGTTGAGTCTTTGCTTTGGTGAGATGCTTTCTTTGACTTCCCTTTTTCACATGCTTCACATAAACCTTCTTGACGGAATTCCATCTCAGGTAAACCTCTAACCAATTCCCTCTTGACTAAAGAGTTCATTGCCTTGAAGTTCAGGTGTGAAAGTTTCTTGTGCCATAACCAACTATCCTCTGTTGAAGCTTTGCTATAAAAACATTGAACTTCGCCTTTGCTTGCAGAGAACAAATCAGCTACAAAGAGATTCCCCTTTCTCACTCCTTGAAGAGCGAGCTTCTCATCTTTCCTGTTTTGGATTGCACATCTTTCTTTCTCAAATGTTACTTTGAAGCCCTTGTCAGTGAACTGACTGATACTTAGAAGGTTGTGCTTTAATCCATCCATAAGAGAGATATTTTCTATGATAACATTTCCAATTTCTAGATTGCCATATCCCGTTGTGAATCCCTTACTGTTATCTTTAAAGGTCACTATCGGGCCAGCTTTCTCAATCACATCTGATAACAGGGCTTTATCACCAATCATGTGCCTTGAACAGTCACTGTCGAGAATCCACATGACACGCTTATTCTTTGTTATGCCATGCAACCACAGATTGATTACTTTTTCTTTGGTACCCAAATTTGATTGGGTCCAAGAGGCTTAGATAAGTAAACAGATTTAGCTACAGAAGTTTTCTGGTCCTTGTCTTTCTCATCGACTGCACCCTTGCCCTTCGGTTTAGCCTTGACTGGGGTGTCTTTAGGCTTAGGGACAGAGGCTTCCTTCCTAGATTTAGGAGGACTAGCAGTCTTTGCCCTAATATGCTTTCTAGTCATGTTCACATCTGTATTCATGCAAGTACTTGATGATGTATTCATTAAGTTAATGTAAGCAGACATGATATTGAAAGCACATGGCATGCATTCTACTTTACCGCATGGTTGATGAGGAATAGACATGGAAGGCATGGCAGGCATACTAGGAGTTTCTGTTTTTACTACTTTAATCTTATTGCATGCATGCGTAAGATGATTAGTAGAATTGCAGTTGTTACAAACTTTCCTAGCAGCACTAGAAGAATAGGCATTAGCATTTTTCTTGTTGACACCTATCTTGCCGTTTCTATTCGCTTTCTTGTTTTCAGTTTTGTTGCCTAAATCAATTTTAACCTGTTTCTTAGGTTCTTCAATTCTAACAGATTTCTTAGGCAACTGTTTCTTATCTTCTACCTTTTTCTTTTTCTCCTCAGCAAGGAGTTCTTCTTTTATTAAGAGCTCTTCTTCATTTAAGGGATCAATAACGATCTTCTTATAGAGGGGCTTAGCTACATTCTTTAATACATGTGGAATGTCTTGCTTCATAGGACTTTTCTCAGCAATAGATTCTACATGCATTTTTCCTGCCTTTTTATCATAGTCAAATCATATTCCAGTTTTTTGACCTATGACCTATTTGTCTATAGCCTCCTTTACAAGATTCGCATACTTCTTAAAAGCTTGAAGTTTAAACTCTAACTTAGAAATCTTATTTCTAAGAGCAGTTTCTACTTCCTGGTTGCACTTGTCTCTATTCTGCAAGTATTCTATCTTCTGTTTCAGATCTTCTAAATTTATACATGCAAAAGCTCTAGTTCTTCGTTTTTAGCTTCTAGCATTTTATTCTTAAGAACTAGTTTAGCATTCTCTTCTTCAGATGCTAGCATGCTTGTATTTATGTTAAACATTTTTATACTCAGATCTTCCACAGTTTTCTTATATTCAGAATTAGACATGTCAACGGAGGAAAGAAATGATACCTTTGATGATTGAGGTGTTGCCTCAGAAGAGTCTGCCATTAGAGCAAGATTTCTATAAGTCTCTTCTTCATCGTTGTCTGAATCATCATAGAAGGGGGGGTTGAATATGATATGGTAGATTTTTTTGTTTAATTGCGGATTAAGTGTTTGTGTTCTTGAGATATTAAATAGGCAGTTAATGAAACACAAAAATTCGGGGAAATAACAATATATTATTATATCCCTGAGTGCTACACTTCTAATCAAAATGATTAGCTTCAATGGGTTCAAAACAATATTACAACACAGATACAGTTGGGTGTAATAAATGTATGGCTTTAATGGAGATTCCCGTCTGTTTGTGTTGAATGCTGAAGATGATAACCAATGAATACTTTTGAATTAAACCCATATATATTTTGTAGACTTTTTGGAAAATGATTTCCAACAATGTCAAGTCCTTTGTTGCGCCTTGTAGAGTGTTGGTGGTGTGTAGGCGCCATTAACTTGATATGTTGCGCCCCCAGTATATTTGTTGCGCCTGTAGAGCTTTGTTGCGCCTATTTGTAAATGTTAGTTGCGCCTATATAGTGGTTTCCCTGTATAGGCGCCACTAATGACTTAAAATATTAGATATTGTGCCTGTTACCTGTTTGTTGCGCCTGCACACTGTTTGCAGTGTGGAGGCACCACAAACCTTTCTCTTTAACTTAGAAACATTCTAGTTGCGCCTGTTGCCTTTTGTTGCGCTTACACACTGTTTATAGTGTGTAGGCGCCACAAACACTACACTTTAACTTATGTGGCGCCACAACATGCTTTGTTGCACCAGCACTCCCATTCCCTTGTGCAGGCGCCACAAAACTCTTGACTTAGGAATATCTTGAGCTTTCAACTTGTTTTGTTGCACCTAAGTAATGTTTGTTGCGCTTCACACATTGTTCCACCTGTGTAGGAACCACCAAATGTAGTATTACTTGCCTTAACATATTTCTTGAATTCTTGAAGTAATTACTACTTGGTTTCTACTCTTCTGGCTTGATCAACTGATTTTCTTCTGATTAACCAAGACAATTCTTTTCTTGTTGTGCTGATGCTTAGTGCACTGGTCTGGTGCACAAACGACTAACACTGAATTGAATTCTGTTGGAGATTACGAAGCTGTATGAATAGTAATCGTGATAACTCAACACTAGAACAGGACAAGTAAATAATACTACGCTTACATAGAAATCAGCAAGAAATGAAGACAAGGCAGATACAGTGAATCAAGACATTAGAAGAAGTTTTGAAGTCTACTACAGGTCACTGAAAGAAGTTCATTTATATGTTCATGCCTCAGTGAAGAATAATGTTTAAAGACTTTCAGGGTTTCAGATATGTTGAAGATTCAGTATAGCAGTGCCACTAAAAGATTTTAGTGTAATAGCATTGATTGAAGATAGACAGTGTTTGAAGCATAGGAATCTAGAAGGGTGAAGACAAAGGTTACATAAGACAACTACAGTCTTGAAGTTATACTCACTGAAAGATGTTCAGTAATATGTTCAAATGTTAATGAAGAACAGAGAATGAAGTATTCAAGATTGTGGTAGTAATGAAGATGTTGTCGAAGTACCAGAAAAGATTCCAGTGAAGTTATATTGTTTATCAACAGTCAGTGTTTGAAGCAATAAAGAACTGCAACAATAAAGTCAATTGGTTTAATTGAGAATATGGAGATCAATACAGTGTTAGTCACTTGTGAACCAGACCAGTGCACTAAGTGTCAGTACAAAGAATTTGATTAACATGTTCATGTACAAGAAGAATTGATAAAATCCAAGTAAGCATGATTATTCTCCAAGTCATTGTACATAGGTGAAGAAATCGACACCTAGCTCTACATAGGTGAAGAAATCGACACCAAGGTATACAAGGTGAAGAAATCGACACCAAGGTGAACAAGTTGAAGAAAATCGACACCAAGGCAATCAAGGTGAAGAAAATCGACACCTAGCCTTGCAATGACAAAAAGAATTCAAGTGGTATTGTACTGTGTCAAGAAATCGACACCTAGAGTCTATGCACTTGAAATTCAACACCTAGCTATGTAATGAAGGGAATTCAACACCTAGCTGTTGAAATGTTTCAAGGCATATACATGGTCATGGAAATCGACACCTAGCTTACATGGGAGTGAAATTCGACACCCACCTTTTATGTACAAGACAATTACATGTGGCTGAAGAATTCGACACACAGAATAATTTTCTAAGGTAAAATACAAGGAAGCAAATTCGACACCTAGAATATATCCAAGGGATTCTCAAAGTCAACTCAGTCAACATACAGGGGGAAAAGAATTCGACACTCACAACTGCAGTTCAATTATTGAAAAGCTACACTATATAAATAAATCTAATTCATTTGTATTAATGTGTGTCTGTGAAAATATATACACACAGAAGCAAAGATATACAGAGAGAGACAGAAGCCGGAGAAGAAGAGATACAAAGCTATACACATACCTTCTTCACCGGAGTTTTATAATCTAGCTAGTTCATTATATTATAAATCTATAGGGCTATTATAAAGCACTCTCTGTTAGATTGATTTCTAGTTTGTTCATACACAGATCTATACTTTGTAATAGGAATCAGTCATATCTCTTTGTAGAAGAAAAGAACTATTTTGTTCTTTGGAAGCCAATTATTAATTTAACTGGGTGTAGCAAAACCTCAGGGATTAATACGAAAGTAATATTCCCCGAAACCTGTCTCATTTAATTACTTGCTAATTTTCTAGAACTGTACTGATTAATCACTAAAAAGAGAAAATTAGTAAGCCAGTCTCCTAAACACTCCTGAACTCGAACCACTAACCGAACTCTAAATTATATATCCGTAAAAGATTCGAAAGAATTTTTTAATTTAATGAGTATCGTATTCAACCCCCCTTCTACGATACTTTCGGGACCTAACAAATTCCCTCGACTTCTGTTCTGTTTCAGCTGATTAACTTTGGACTGTTGCATTGCTTCTGATCACTGAAACCCTTTGACATTTATACTTGAATCATTACACTGTCTTTAGTATGAAATCTTCTGAACTTTTATTTGTTGCTGAGGCATGAACATTTTAATGAACTTCTCTTGCTGACGTTCAGTAAGCCTTTCATCTTGAATGCTCTGCAATGATGTAAGTATGCTTTCTGTTTACATGTCCTTCTGGATTCCTGTGCTGCATATTAGTATTATTTATCTGTCTTTGTTTCTTAGTTGAGTTATCGTTATCACTATTACATACTACGTTACATCATGCTTTACAATTTAGTTGTAAATTATATTTTTAATAATATTTTAATAAAAATAATAGAAATAGAAATAAATTTATAAAAATTAGTATTTTCATTAATTTTTCTTGATATTATTAATTAATATTCGTGTAAACAATTTTTTTTCATTTTAAAATGTGATGAGCAATTAATGTCTCACACACTTACAAATCTAATGATAATTAATGTATTATTTTAATATTTTCTTTATATAATTTAAATTTATTTTTATTTCTAGAATGATAATTAAACTTTTATTTAATGTTATATGTATAAATATTATAATATAATGTTTTATATTTTTTTTGTATTTTAAAAGAATAAAATATGTTTATTTTGTTTGTAAAAGTGTTTTAGTTAAAATTAAGGAATTAATGTTTAAAAACTAGGCTAAATAGTTAAGTAACTACATCACCCAAATACTGATCAAGACAGGTTACCAAATTTTTATATGATTTGAATTTATTTTTAAATTTTATTTAATATCGCATGTATAAATATTTATATATAATTTATTTGTGTTTATATTTTGAAAAAATAATATTTATGTGTTTGTTTAGAAATGTGTTTTAATTAGAAGATTAATATTTATTTATTTAGAAAGGTTATATTTATTTATTTAAAGATGTAACTAAGAAATTAATTTTTAAAAATTAGGTTCATTAATTAAAATAATTAAGTAACTATCGGGTCAAATACCGATCGACTACCGATTATCAAACTTTTAATGTTTCGATTTTAATAATATAGTATAGTATAGATAGTGTATATATATATATATAATATTTAAATATATAAAAAATACAAATATATTCCACAAATTATAAACTAGAAGTAGATAATAGTATAATACTACCATTATCATAAATGGAAACCGGTCATCAGCCACAGTTCTCGTACCATTAAAAAAATGTAATCAACGGTCAAATTAAAAAAGAAAGAAAATAGGTTACAATATATAATATAGAGTAAGATTAATTTTTTTTAAATTCTCATTTTACCTTAAAAAACATAGGCTCTATTGTATGGTGTAGATGAAAACATCACCTTTTTTTCAGTTCAAAACAACATTTATTCTTTATAATATCATTTTCTGTATTTTTGTGAGATACCTCCATATTAGCCTATCTTGAGAATTTTTTTTTGTAAGCTACCTAATCCACAATCTAATATATAATCAAACCCATATACAATCTAAATTTATTTCAAGATTTTTACAAGATTTAGAGGTATTTTTTCAAGAATTGGAGATAAAGTTCTTTTGTTTAAAGTTAATTTTGAGTTTTGCTTGTTTTTGGTTTTGATGTTGGTAGTATTGAAATTTTATTGAGTTTTTGAGTTTGTGAAATATTTTGGCTTAGTAGTTAAATCGAAATTTTCGTGTTTTTTGACTTACAACAATTTTGAGTAGTATATTTATGCTACATTATATATAGTACATTCATAAAAGCTATTTTATGATTCAGTTTTTTTCCCACTGTTATAATACCGCTATATTATATAGAGTACATATTATTTTTTTGACTTAATTTTTTTAACAGTATAGTACCGTTATATTATATAGCGTATGTCCGCTATATAATATAGCGTATATCCAAAACCTTTTTTTTTCTTTCTCTATTTTATTCCAGCCTCCTTCTACCAACCAAACACAAATCAAACTCAAAACCAACTCAAAACTAGTTCAAAATCTAACTCAAAACCAACTCAAAATCCAAAAAATTCACACATACATACATACACAAATTCGAACCTTAACCGAAAAAATTGAACTTTAATCCACTTATACACACACATATACATTCATATGAGTAAAATTTCAAAATCTAATGCACAAATATACATACACGCATATACACATATATACACGCATAATATAGCATATGTCTTTAAAAAAAATTAGACACGTGATAGTTGAAGGGGTAGAAGGGGAATAAAAAAAATTAAATTATATAGTATATAATATAGCGGTATACGATATATAATATAGCGTATGCTTTATATATATTTTTAATCCTACCCATTTATTTAATTTTTTAATGGTGGGAGATATGTTCACTTCATTATGAATAATATGAACCCTTGACGGTAGATCAGGACCCATTATTTAAAAATATAACACATTAAAAAAAAGAAGATACTATTTACCCAACAAAACCATTGAAATAAAAATGAGACATTAATGTCTAAGTTAGTCACAACAAATCCAATGCAAAAAAGACAGAAGTTACATTGCAAACATAAAGAGTAAAATGCATACTCTGTGGCTAAACTATCATAATTGTGCAAAATGTGTGGCTGAACTACATAAACTAGCAATGAAGCGGCTGAACTTTCCAAAACTATGCAAATTGTATGTTGCTATTGCAGGAATTTACGGAGGTACGGAAGCGTGATATTACAATTTTTTACCGTAAACTCATATATATGATCGCATATTATCATATAAATCGAGATGGAATCGAAACCATACCTTTAAAGCGATCCAAGTGTGTGAACAAGAGATCCTAGCAGCTACTTCTCAGAGTGTGAAGTACTCTACCTGTATCCACCAAGAATTCTTCCTTTGATGAAGATCTTCAAATAATTTCTAAAACCCTTTTAGAAAGAAAAGAGAGAGAGAGATGGAGGCTTGTGTTTTCTCCAAAACCTAGAAGTGTGTCCTTAGAATGATGCATCTCATTCTATTTATAGGACTATCCTAGGGTTTTTCCTATAAATAATATATCAATATATATTATTATATTAAACCCCATATTATAATAAAATGCTTTAATAATAATTAAAACTATTTTAATAATTATTTCCTTTTCTAAACTATTTAGAAAATAATTCTCTCTCTCATAATTTAAATCTTTTCATCAAAGAAAATATTCTTTTATGGTGTGACCATGTAGGTTCAATATTAAGCCGGTAGTAGAAATAAATAATAATAAACTTTTTATTTATTATTTATATGAATTCTAATAATTCATTAAATATAATTAACTGATTAATTATATTTATTCTACATCGTGAGTGATGCTTCTTAACATATCGCGACTATCCGGATAATATGAATTCACTGCCAAGAACCTGTCAGTGACTAGTTACCGCACAATCAATTCCTTCCACCCTACAATATCCCGATTAAATACAAGGCATGGAACTCGTGTCAAGCCTATTAAATTTAATCATATGTTTTCTTATTCATAGTGCAAAATTCATATTAATGCAAATTAGAAACTCCTTTCTAATTTCATTCACTCTGGCCAGAGATTCCAGAACTCGCATACTAAGAATAACATAGGATATTCTCTTCCCATACTGGAAGGGGTGGATCCTCTATTGACGTTAACTATCTTCATACACAAATCCCTATGCCCGGAATAGACCTAATGGATGTCCTTGAGACTAAGGACTAAACCAAAACATAGTTCATTATATACAAGATAACTTTAACGATCTCAAGTCTAAGGATACTTGCACAACTATCACTTAGTGAACAACTATTGACACATGAGTAAACTCCATTAGTTGTTCAATTTATCGAGTCACGTTCAGTGAACTTATTTCTTAATAAGCACCTACATACTAGCTATAGTGTCACCACACAAATGCCTATGAGAACAGACATCCTCCTTAAAGGAGCAAACATAGTATGTACCAATCTTTGCGTATTCACTAACTTCCAATTAGTTATCCTATGATCAGGAACTGTTTAAGTCAAGAGTCATCATCTTCTAGATCTCACTATTATAATCTCATTATAATTCTAGAAGCTTCACTCTAAACTATGAAACATCTTATTTAAGACACTTTAAACAGATAAAGCCCGTAATAAAACAAATAAGTCTTTTATTAATATTAATGAAATCAAATAAGAATACAAGAAAGTTCTTCCTAACTCATCATACATGATTGGATTTAGGACAAACACTTTCAATCTCCCACTTGGACTAAAGCCAATTACCCTGGTAAGTAATACCCATCTTCCTTTTATGACGATCAAAAAGAATTTGAGACAACGGCTTTGTAAGTGGGTCTGCTATGTTGTTATGTGTGTCAACTCTCTCTATTTTGACATCTCCCCTTTCTATGATCTCCCTAATCAAATGAAAGCGCCGCAAAACATGTTTGGAATTTTTATGAGACCTAGGTTCCTTGGCTTGTGCTATTGCTGCATTGTTATCACAATACAATACAATAGGCTCCTCAACACTAGGAACAACTCCCAACTCAGAAACAAATTTCCTCATCCAAACGGCTTCTTTCGCAGCCTCACTTGCAGCTATATACTCTGCTTCCGCTGTGGAGTCAGCCGTTGTAGACTGTTTGGAACTCTTCCAACTAATCGCACCACCATTCAGAGTAAACACGTACCCTGACATAGATTTGCTATCATCACATTCTGATTGAAAACTAGAGTCGGTATAACCTTCTATTATCAATTCAGAACCACCAAAAACAAGAAAAATATCCTTAGTCCTTCGCAAGTACTTAAGGATGTTCTTTACTGCTTTCCAGTGTTCTTCACCTGGATCGGACTGATATCTGCTCGTCACACTGATTGAATGAGCAACATCAGGCCTAGTACATATCATCGCGTACATGATAGATCCTATTGCTGAAGCATAAGGAATCTTACTCATACGCTCTCTTTCCTCAACTGTCTTAGGAGACATTTTCTCGGAAAGGGACACTCCATGGCTCATCGGCATGAGACCTCTCTTGGAGTTTTCCATGCTAAATCTTTTAAGCACTTTCTCGATGTATGTACCCTGGGTAAGACCTATCATTCTTCTAGATCTATCTCTATAGATCTTTATACCGAGAATGTAGGATGCTTCTCCCAAGTCCTTCATAGTGAAGTTCTTTGATAGCCACACTTTGACTGATTGAAGCATCGGTATATCATTTCCTATAAGAAGTATGTCATCCACATACAACACAAGAAATGTTACCGCGCTCCCACTAACCTTCTTGTAGATACATGGTTCATCTATGTTTTTGATAAAACCAAACTCTTTGATTGTCTCATCAAAATGGATGTTCCATCTACGAGAAGCTTGCCTCAATCCATATATGGTTCGTAGCAGCTTGCACACTAGGTGTTCATTCCCTTTGGAAATAAAACCCTCTGGCTGTGTCATATACACTTCCTCTTCAAGTTTCCCATTGAGGAAGGCCGTTTTCACGTCCATTTGCCAGATCTCATAGTCATAGTAAGCTTGTTAGGTCCCGGAGATCGTAGAGGGGGGGGTGAATACGATTCCCAAATAAAAATTATGACTTTTAAATATTTTTGGGACAATATAATAATTAATTTGGCTCTAACCCGGTTACTGTTCATAGTCTTCTCCAAGCATAAAACTCCATTAAAATAGCCAAGACCAAGAACAGAAAATCACCCAAAACACACAACACAACAAGATTCACAAATATAGATTTATATTCATGAAGTGGGGGTAATGCTACAAACAAGTTCAAGAACATAAGCTCATGAACACAACAAAGAAATGATTCTTGGCTCCTCTAAAAATATTAAAGTCTATGGACTTAGGAGACCAAAATCAACCCTATCTTCTATACAAGATTTAACATGTGTTTTTACAAGAAAGATAGAGGAGTGGTATGATAAAGAAAATCATGGCTCTAAAATATGCAAGATCTAGATCGGCCATGGGGGAGAGAAAATTAATTCTTTTTCTCTCTCCCCTTTTTTTCTTCTCATCCGGATGCACACATTCACCACTTAGATGGAGACTTGAGTTTCTTCTTTTTATATTGAAAAAGGTGCTACTTTTTGTTTTTCCACCTTTTACTCTTGTCCACTCAAATCTCATCTTCAAAGTCATGTGCCAAGTATGCCTTTGGAAATATTTAATATAAAAGTAATATTTAATAAATATATAAAATATAAATAAAGAATATCTTTATTTATAAAATATATAAATAATTAAATAATTACTTTATTTAATTAAATTAAATATTTCCATTCCACTCTTCAATTTGTGTAGACTTCCTTATCCAAATACTTGGCCCCGTATACGTGACTCCACCACGTCCAAGTATTTGGCCTTCTAATCTGTGAAGCTTTAGTAAGATCCAATCAGGTTGTGCCGTCTGTCCCTTATCCATTAGGCTGACATTTCTCCAACACTGATTTACCACCTTTGTTGATCATCCACTTGACTCAAGAAAACCAACAACTTTAGAATGATTAAAACCATATTAACCGACGAGAGCTTGCCTCCAATGTCCTGACACTTGATGCAACGGTCTGGTTCATAAGTGACTAGTCTTGATAGGGGCTCTTGATTCCGAACATGATTCCACATTCTTCTTTGCAAACCTTACTTGTTGCTTCGATTGTAATGCACTAAAATCTTCATAGACTAAGACAATCTTCTGTAGCTTCCACATCCTTGAATAGATGTCACCATCTTTTATTCTCCACTGAGGCCTGAACATGTTAATGAACTTCTTCCAGTGGGCTTCAAGTCTGTAGATGATCCTTTGATACTTTGTCTTAACTGAACTCTGTGATCCAAGATTTCTGTGCACATGCATATTATTACATGTCCTGTTCTATTGTTGAGTTATCATCAACCATTACATAGAGATTACATTTAGCATTTCTAGGACACATGAAAGTGCAGTGAGTTACTTCCCTTCACTCCTATCTCCCCTTTCAATCTCCCCCTATTTGGTTGATATGGAATAGCAATCAAATACTATTTCCCTTTACTATCTCCCACAAAAGCAATTAAATAAAATTAACTACTAGAGGATAACTCAACTAACATACAAGAAACAATTAAAGTACTGGACATGAAAATAATATACAAAAGGTTCTGGAAAGATATAATCAGTTAAATCCAGATTTCCTGAGTTGCTGAAAATGAATGATGAATTTCTGAATTTCATTTTCCTTTAGCTTCCTCCACTTCAATGTTCTTCAAAGATGGGGTTCTTTCAATAAAGAAACAAATCATTAGTAAAGACTTCTGAACAATCATTCTCGTTTATCTTGCAATTCGAACTAGAACATACAGCTCTCTATGTTCCCCATAAGAGGTCAACTCATTCTCCCCTTAAGGTTGTTCTTTCTTGGAATGAAAGTCACTTCTTCTTTTTCTTCAGGATGTTCTATTTCCAGGAAACATATTTTTCTTTCTTCCCTGCACTACTCCACTGACTTCATCTATCACTGAAACAAGAAATAGAACACACTTGGACACTTCTCAGATGCCCCTTGAAAATCTCCTTCACATTCTTCTTTACCCAGAAAACTTCTACTTAGCAAAAACTCCCCCTGAGTTGATACTCTTCAAAGAAATCTTCATTTTCATTCATTGATCGTGCTAGAAAGAATTCTTCTGCCGAACCTCTCCTAAGAATGTTCCAAGGACAGATCTTCAAACAAATAGAGCAAAATCCCTTAGATATCTTTTCAGAATAAGATATAGCATTGCAAACCACGATGTTAAGATTCTCCATAACTTCTCCCCCTTAGTACGACAAGTAACTTCTTCCCAATTGACAAAAAGTAACTTCTCCACTTCAGACAAAAAATTGGTTAAATCTACAACACCTTTAGGGATTAGGCTCCAACCAATTACTAAGAAACTCCCCCTTAGTAATTCTCCCTTGCATCACTAAGGTTTCAATTTTATCTAATTCTCCCCCTTAGTTCATGCAAGCTCCAATCCACCCTTGTGTCTTTAGATATCCTCTAAGTAACCTCCACAAGATAGGATTGACAGATCTCATTTCTTGTATCACTAAGAGATCTCGTTTCTTGTATCACCAAATTCTCCCCCTTAGTTGAGAATATCCTTTAAAATAATAAAAGTATCATCTATATCCAATCGAATAAGAAACTCTCTTTCAATTGAACATAAAATCCTCCTTAGGTCTAAAAATTAATGTTTCCCCCTTTGAGATTGAGAATAACACGAATTAATAGATCCAAAGGTAATAGTTTGGACATTCCCACTAAGCTTCAGCTAGACTCTTCTTCAGCTTGTCTTTCAGAAAAGAATCTCTTCAACATTCCAGAGCTGGAAAATTCAGTAACAGAATTTAGACATAGTAGCAAGGTTAGTGTTTGGTCTATGATTTCCTCACTTCTACTACGTTCTGTTGGTGTTTACACTTTCAAGCGTAAGTGTTCCACTCATTTCTCTCCCTATTTCTCTCACTCAAGTGTATCACTCCCTCACTTCACTCAAGTGTTTCTCTCCCTTACTTGCACTCATTCCATTTATAGCAATTTGTACCTGCAAGTAAATCCATGCTAGTCTCACCAAGATATTGTGGATCGTTGACTATAGCATGTTGTCGATCACTAAAGATCTAGGTTCTGAGATGGAATCTCAGACAGAGTTTCAGTTAGGCCGTCACCCAACTCACCATGAGCAAATCCATGCACACGTGGCTCGTCGTCGGGGAATAATCCTTCTGAAATTGGAATTGCCTCCATTCCAGGAGTGACTGAAATCCCAACACCCTGATCCTCAAAAGACTCATCAAATTGGTAAACCAACTGAATCATAGTCTACGAGTTGTTGCTCAGCTACTTTCAGCATCAACAATCTCCCCATATGCAAATCCATGCACTGGATCGTTGAATGTGGTATGCGTACTAGCAGCTATCTAAGCATCAACCGACTCCCCATATGCAAATCCATGCACTGGATCGTTGACGGTGATATGCTTTTAAGCTTTGAGCGATCCATGTATTCCAGAATTTGAATTCCTGGGAGAGTAGACGTGTAAAACATCTGTCTCAATCACCTGTGAAGATGAATTAACTCACTATTTTCAGTCATGGAAAACTGTTAGTGATTGCCTCTCAACATCAACAGATTGCTCTGTGGATGTGAAATCCCGTTAGGGAACTAGGACTGTTCCTCCTAGGAAGGTTGACAAGGATTCTAATATATGGCAAGAAATCCAAGTTTCCCTCAAATACCTGTGAAGGTGGCTCAACAACTTCATTCACCATGAATGGTAAACACAGAAGTTTAGGGGTTTTACCTATACCTCACAATGTGCACTTCTTGCAATGTGTCCTCACAATAGTTAGTCCCAAAAGAGGCTATAGAACTGTTAGGTCCTATAACAACCCTTAGAAGCAAAAACTTTAGGATTACCATCAGCGTGAATGCTTTTGGTGTGCTTGACTCATTACAAGGTGCTCTGGATGACGAGCGAATTTTCAATGAAATCACCCTGTTGAGAGAGTTCATTCAGAAATGGTTGAATTGCCTTTTCAGCTCTGCATCCTTTTGAGAGAATACAGATGAGCTACAGATACCTCAATTTGTATACTTCTTTCCTTCTCGAGAGGTAGAGCTGTGGGTGCACTTCTGACTTCATCCTTATTTGATGCATCAAGTGCAGTTTCTCCCTTAACAACCGCTAATCTATATAAGTTCCTTATATCACCAAGGGTTGAAAGTTTGAATTAGAATGATAGTGTTTGGTACTAAGGCCTTGGTTAGAAATTGATGGATTATTCAACTTCTTGACCTTCCCCTATAGCCACTAAGGCAAGCCATTACGGCCAAATAGATAGAGTTGATCAGAGATATATAAAATTTGGTAGAGTATGATTAAACTTATTCTCTATTCCTTCTCAGACATCTAGCATCGGAGCAATGTGTCATCAAGAAACAATGCACCAGAGCTAAAATGTGGGAATTAATAAAGAATAGGTAAAAGAATATTAAGCCAAATTTCATAAACTCACAATTTTAAAAAAAGTTTAACAGATTAACAAAAGTGTTCTTTTGAATTTATCTTAGACAAATATCCAATTGAAATTCAACTCTTTTAACAAAAACATTTTGATTAATAACTCAAATCTATTTCATCTTGCTCACTGTATGTTTTCAGAAATTGTTTTGCAATTCATTCTTATCGGATATTATCTCCGACTTAAAACATAAATCATAAAAAAATCGAATGAATGCTTTAGTCATACAGTCCAAGGCACTAATCCCAAAGCACACAACCAGTGTTTTAATACTACAGGTCAATGTGAAACAGACATTAACAAGAGTTTTGAAAAACGTTTTACCAATGGTTGATACCTCAAGATCAAAACAATTTACTCAAATAAAATAGCCTGATACCATGCAACCTAAGTTACAAGTTATTAAGTAACTTTATTTAAACAAATCGTGGAGAGAAAACAGTTTTCATTACAAAACATTTAGAGAGAGAGAGGGTATATGATTTTGAAATAGAAAGATAATCCTCAAGAAATGTTCTCTTTCAAAGAAAACTTTTAGTGGCTTTTCATTCTCTGGTAAATGAATGCATGTTTAGATAAAACATTTTTCACAAGAAATAGACAAGAAATTTCTTTATGCATTCAAGTTCTAAAGAATGAAAAACATATGTTAATACTAATGAATTATCAAAGATATGAGTGACAATACATTCAAAAGTACTAACATCATTCAATCATTTTGTAATAAAATGCATCTTACTACAAAATAATCAAGCACATAAGATACTTACATTATGCTAGACAATTACCATTTGTCGCTTGAAACAAACACATATTGCAATATAGATCATGGTAATTATAAAGCATAAAACATAAGCATCCGCTAAACACTGAACACACATTGATCGAATGACAGCATTTAACTTCTTACACTACATCTCAACAATTATCACATAAGCATATTGAAAATACTCATGACAATCAGAATGTATGTAAGCTCGAGGTACTAGTTGCATCAGAGATCAAATACCTTTAAATATTATTGCTAAAATTTATGATCTTTGACAACCCCTTGCGATGTAGTAAATTACTTTCAATATCAGTGTTTTTGAAATAATCTTTTTGTCACTTAGTGCAGAAATTCTAAGTGACATCACTAATATCAAAAGAATGACAACTAATATTAATGGATTTTGCAAAAGACATGAATTACATCACTTAAACTACATATTAAGTGGTTCCATTAATATTAGCATTAAACAATTAAAAGTAAATAAAATTACAATTAATTAATATATACAAATACTTATGCTGAAACATTTGATACATATAGCATGAATAACATATGACAGCACAAAGTACGAGATCCTGGATATAAATTGACTATACAAAGAGATGCTACAATGTTAGGTCCCTAGGTCCCGGGTGATCATAGGTAATCTCATAATGATAATATTGAGTCCCGGGTGATCACACGCCAAACATTAATCAGTTCCTAGAGATCGTAGACATCTAAATAGCATGAACACTCTCTATAAACATTACATTTAAATAAATCAATATTAGACTAGAGTGACATACCTTAGTCAATAGAGCTTTTACTGGTGTATGATCGTTGAATGAACAATTACTCCTCTTTGCCCGAGAGATCGAACGTTTACTCCTTTTGGACAGGAATAACTTTTCAGCTACCAGTTAACATTGTTCCTCGAAACAATACCACGCTCATCCAGACGGAAACTGCATTACCTTCAACACCCAAATATTTTCTTGTAGATATTGGTCTTGGCAGCAGCTTCACTAAACTCAGCACTCTAGAAACCAGTAGTCTTGACACTAGCAGAGTAGAACCTTCAAAAACTCCGAACTACCCTTCAGCTTCTGTATCAATACCAAGTCTTCATGTGGATTGATTCCTTGTGCTAAGTGTATCTGCCTCTGGTTCAATTGAGTTAGTTCCTTGATTCGAACCCTACTCAATCTTGATTAGTTAGTGCATCTTCAGTCTTCATTGAATTCACTGAGAAAAACCAATGAAATACTCTTATACATGCACGACCAATCACTACTCTACTACCCAGATTCATCAAGAACTGACTCTAGGAAATGTTGTTACACAAAACCCTTTGTCATGACAGATGTGTCCTTAATGTTTCCTTAGATATTCAGTGGGTAGAGTAGTCTTCTTCAAATATGATTGAGATCATCTTGCATTATTTTTAAATTGACAATTTCCTTTCTAATATGCAATCACTCAATCTGGATCACTCAGTGCTCCTAAGAATCTCAACTATTACTCAATGAGCACTGCTAGCCTTTGAACATCAAACATGACTAGTTGATCCAACTTATTGATGCTTCCCCTATGATGTTGCTTGCAGCTTTTCTTCATCTGGTGTCATCTGATCTTGAGCCCTAAACAGGATGTCAACCTTTAAAAATTCAAAGCTAAAATCAAACGAATGCTAGGGAGCTTGATGATGATGTTCACTGCATCTAGATCATCTTAAATCAATCACAGACTCTGTGTAAGCTCTTTACTCCAAATAAGATAGCCTTCCATCACACCATGTGACTTCAGGCATGATTAATCTTACTTGATGTCTTCTCTTTACATTTGCTGATTAGACTTGCTGTGTCAACTGATTCAGCCGTAGTGAATAGGAAACCTTAAGTCTATCCATTATCCTTGTAATTTCACTCAAGGTCTGGATTTCCCTATTAACTCCTCCATTTGGTCATGAAGTCCGAAAACTGAACTTTACTCTAGAATACTCCTTTCAGTGCAGATATAACATAGAACTTCATTCGTTAACGAATTCCATTACCTGCCCTCAAAGTGTTCTTACAACAATGTGCCTAATCCTTTGAATGTGATTAATCACTGAGATGCTTCATCTATTGAATGCATGAACAAACACCAAAACTAAACAGGGTAGCCTTTGACTTGACTTCCCTTCAACTGACATACTTCACTAATGTCCTTCTTAAAAGAATTTCATTAGAAGTAGTCCTTTCTCACCAACTTCATCTTTACCGTCGAATCCGTTATCTTGATAAACCAAGTATTAGTTGATAAACCAAGTGTGAGAGCATCACTTGTTGTTGCAGCTAACTCCATTCTGATAAACTTCAACGAATAGTTGACTTCATCATAAGCATTAAATTTCGTGTCAGCAGTAACCTCACTTCCAGTAGAGTGAGCTTCTATTTCTCTTGACCCCGATCAATATTGTTCATCCTCGAACTGATATTAGGAAACCCTTCGCAAAGAATTCCCTATGTCTTCCTTAATATTGTGCTTCAGATCATTCAAGAAAAATAGGTAACTTTGCTTAACCATTTGAATACCAAAGCAAAAGTAGTTACATGCCTCGAACATCAAAATGTCAGAGATATATAACTTGTACATGTTGAAAGATACTCTGCATTCACAAATGATTAAGACATGTGGTCCTCAATTTGATTGAGTCCAAGGGTTAGAGATATTTCTAAACATAGTTAACAACAAAGCATTCAAGTTCAACATGCTCATTCTTATCTGACTGATCACTCCTCATCTATATCAGCCTCAACAAGTAGTCTTGGCTATGAGCTCAGTGATCCCAACCTAACTTAAGGTGGACTAGCAGTCTATAAGAATCATGTCGTACATATATGTAGTCATAGAAGAATCAATCACTCAGATTCCTAATTCTTCTAAATCACCTTTGTTGTTCACTTTAGCATTATATTATCTCTAATTACCTGAGTCAATTTAAATAAAAAAATTTAATTCATGGTTTATTAAACTGACCCCTAGGCAATTCCCAAATTAGAAACAAACTCATCTTAACAAGCACATGATCAGATATAGCATTTAATACAACCATGCGAGTATAAACAGATTATAGACAATGTAGACATCAAGGCACTTAGCATGCAGCAAATACTCTTTCCGGTAAATGTACCCCTACAAATACCTAAGACTCTATATGCTAGCATGATCAATTATCGTAAAGCAAGCATTAAATCACATAAGATCTAATCATGAAGTCAAATACTGATAAACAAGCAACATTAACAAACTAGCATAAGTTATCTAATTTATATAGAAATCAAGGTGAGACATGCATTACATCAAACTTATAATATAATGCAGTTCAGCACTTAATACTCTATAATTAAATCAAACAAGTATAAACTAGTTAGAAAGTATACCTGTGCGATGCTTAACATTCCATCTCGAGTGATAATCAATTGATCCAAATCAATTTCCATTCTACTGACACTCATGGAAGTATCCTTGCATTTGACCTCAATAAGCAATGATGTTCCTGCTTCAACCCAAATTGATACCTGATTGTTCTGCTTAAAGACCCCGACATAGAATGTCTCATGTTCTGCTTGAAAAGATCACTCTTCTTTGTATGTGTAGCAATAACCCCTTGATTATCATATGTCAGTGATAATCAAACCTTGTGTATTTCTGCCACTGATGTCCTTTAACCAAATCTTCAATTGTTGTTTTGGTTCTTTGACCGTTAAACTGAATTCCTTTTCAAAATCCCAAATTCTTCAGATATTCATTCGAAAACCACTGATCGAAGACTCTTCCCTAAATGAACTAATCCCCTTTCAATAACCAAATGATCCACTGAGTAGACCGATGTAGAAATACATCTCCAATGGTAAGATCAGGTCTCAACTCCATTAGAATGTTCTTCAGTCAGTTCGTTTGTCCTCAACGAACGAAGAATCAACTCCTGTTGTTTCGTTTAATAAAACATTTTGTTCAAACAGAAGTATTTAATTTTTTTTTTAGGAATTTAAATAATCAAAATAAATTGAAAATGCATTTTTGATAAATAATAATAAATTTCTCAATTTCAAATTATAAATAAAATAAAATTCGAAAAGAAAGTTTTGATATAGAGATAACAAAATTTTCAAGGTATATTAAATAATCCCGAAAAAGAAATTATTTCAAATCAAAATTAATTTCCAAAGAATTTTATAGAATTTATAATCCAAAACAGTTTCAATTATAATTAAAATAAAACAGATTGAAAATATAAGTTTGATATAAAAATAATAAATTTTCAAGTCATCTTAGATATTCTTGAAAATAAATTATTTCAACCAAAATGATTTTCCAAAAAGTTTTATGAGATTTATAATTAAAACTTCTATAAAAAATAAATTATTAAACCTCAAAAATAATTCTCAAAATACTTTTAAGAATGTTAAACTCAAAAGAAATTAAATTGGATTTTAAGATTAATTTTAGTTTTTAAATTAATAAAATTCTTAACTAAGAATATTAAAAATATAAAATATTTGACTCTAAAATTTAAAAGAAAATAAAATATTTTCCAAGATGTAAAATAAACTTGAAAAATAAATTATTTAAATTTAAAACTTATTTTCAAAATATTTTATATAATTAAATTCAAATTTAATTATTAAATTAATTATTAAACTAAAAACAATTTGAGAGAAAAACAATTTTTGTTTTAAATAAAAGTTAAACTATGTAGGCATGTGTCATGTTGAAACAGCCTTCTAAGAAAAAAAATTCTATATAGGATTTTTATCTCGAAATTTCTATCTCGAAATATCTATCTCGAAATTTCTATCTCGAAATTTTCCAACTCGAATTTTCCAACTCGAATTTCTCAACTCGAATTTTCCAACTCGAATTTTCCAACTCGAATTTCTCAACTCGAATTTTCTCATTATTTAATTCTAGATCTCACTATTATAATCTCATTATAATTCTAGAAGCTTCACTCTAAACTATGGAACATCTTATTTAAGACACTTTAAACAGATAAAGCCCGTAATAAAACAAATAAGTCTTTTATTAATATTAATGAAATCAAATAAGAATACAAGAAAGTTCTTCCTAACTCATCATACATGATTGGATTTAGGACAAACACTTTCAATCTCCCACTTGGACTAAAGCCAATTACCCTGGTAAGTAATACCCATCTTCCTTTTATGACGATCAAAAAGAATTTGAGACAACGGCTTTGTAAGTGGGTCTGCTATGTTGTTATGTGTGTCAACTCTCTCTATTTTGACATCTCCCCTTTCTATGATCTCCCTAATCAAATGAAAGCGCCGCCAAACATGTTTGGAATTTTTATGAGACCTAGGTTCCTTGGCTTGTGCTATTGCTGCATTGTTATCACAATACAATACAATAGGCTCCTCAACACTAGGAACAACTCCCAACTCAGAAACAAATTTCCTCATCCAAACGGCTTCTTTCGCAGCCTCACTTGCAGCTATATACTCTGCTTCCGCTGTGGAGTCAGCCGTTGTAGACTGTTTGGAACTCTTCCAACTAATCGCACCACCATTCAGAGTAAACACGTACCCTGACATAGATTTGCTATCATCACATTCTGATTGAAAACTAGAGTCGGTATAACCTTCTATTATCAATTCAGAACCACCAAAAACAAGAAAAATATCCCTAGTCCTTCGCAAGTACTTAAGGATGTTCTTTACTGCTTTCCAGTGTTCTTCACCTGGATCGGACTGATATCTGCTCGTCACACTGATTGAATGAGCAACATCAGGCCTAGTACATATCATCGCGTACATGATAGATCCTATTGCTGAAGCATAAGGAATCTTACTCATACGCTCTCTTTCCTCAACTGTCTTAGGAGACATTTTCTCGGAAAGGGACACTCCATGGCTCATCGGCATGAGACCTCTCTTGGAGTTTTCCATGCTAAATCTTTTAAGCACTTTCTCGATGTATGTACCCTGGGTAAGACCTATCATTCTTCTAGATCTATCTCTATAGATCTTTATACCGAGAATGTAGAATGCTTCTCCCAAGTCCTTCATAGTGAAGTTCTTTGATAGCCACACTTTGACTGATTGAAGCATCGGTATATCATTTCCTATAAGAAGTATGTCATCCACATACAACACAAGAAATGTTACCGCGCTCCCACTAACCTTCTTGTAGATACATGGTTCATCTATGTTTTTGATAAAACCAAACTCTTTGATTGTCTCATCAAAATGGATGTTCCATCTACGAGAAGCTTGCCTCAATCCATATATGGTTCGTAGCAGCTTGCACACTAGGTGTTCATTCCCTTTGGAAATAAAACCCTCTGGCTGTGTCATATACACTTCCTCTTCAAGTTTCCCATTGAGGAAGGCCGTTTTCACGTCCATTTGCCAGATCTCATAGTCATAGTAAGCTTGTTAGGTCCCGGAGATCGTAGAGGGGGGGGGGGTGAATACGATTCCCAAATAAAAATTATGACTTTTAAATATTTTTGGGACAATATAATAATTAATTTGGCTCTAACCCGGTTACTGTTCATAGTCTTCTCCAAGCATAAAACTCCATTAAAATAGCCAAGACCAAGAACAGAAAATCACCCAAAACACACAACACAACAAGATTCACAAATATAGATTTATATTCATGAAGTGGGGGTAATGCTACAAACAAGTTCAAGAACATAAGCTCATGAACACAACAAAGAAATGATTCTTGGCTCCTCTAAAAATATTAAAGTCTATGGACTTAGGAGACCAAAATCAACCCTATCTTCTATACAAGATTTAACATGTGTTTTTACAAGAAAGATAGAGGAGTGGTATGATAAAGAAAATCATGGCTCTAAAATATGCAAGATCTAGATCGGCCATGGGGGAGAGAAAATTAATTCTTTTTCTCTCTCCCCTTTTTTTCTTCTCATCCGGATGCACACATTCACCACTTAGATGGAGACTTGAGTTTCTTCTTTTTATATTGAAAAAGGTGCTACTTTTTGTTTTTCCACCTTTTACTCTTGTCCACTCAAATCTCATCTTCAAAGTCATGTGCCAAGTATGCCTTTGGAAATATTTAATATAAAAGTAATATTTAATAAATATATAAAATATAAATAAAGAATATCTTTATTTATAAAATATATAAATAATTAAATAATTACTTTATTTAATTAAATTAAATATTTCCATTCCACTCTTCAATTTGTGTAGACTTCCTTATCCAAATACTTGGCCCCGTATACGTGACTCCACCACGTCCAAGTATTTGGCCTTCTAATCTGTGAAGCTTTAGTAAGATCCAATCAGGTTGTGCCGTCTGTCCCTTATCCATTAGGCTGACATTTCTCCAACACTGATTTACCACCTTTGTTGATCATCCACTTGACTCAAGAAAACCAACAACTTTAGAATGATTAAAACCATATTAACCGACGAGAGCTTGCCTCCAATGTCCTGACACTTGATGCAACGGTCTGGTTCATAAGTGACTAGTCTTGATAGGGGCTCTTGATTCCGAACATGATTCCACATTCTTCTTTGCAAACCTTACTTGTTGCTTCGATTGTAATGCACTAAAATCTTCATAGACTAAGACAATCTTCTGTAGCTTCCACATCCTTGAATAGATGTCACCATCTTTTATTCTCCACTGAGGCCTGAACATGTTAATGAACTTCTTCCAGTGGGCTTCAAGTCTGTAGATGATCCTTTGATACTTTGTCTTAACTGAACTCTGTGATCCAAGATTTCTGTACACATGCATATTATTACATGTCCTGTTCTATTGTTGAGTTATCATCAACCATTACATAGAGATTACATTTAGCATTTCTAGGACACATGAAAGTGCAGTGAGTTACTTCCCTTCACTCCTATCTCCCCTTTCAAAGCTGCAATCGCAAGCAAAATCCGAATTGATTTAAGCAGGGCTACAGGCGAAAAAGTTTCATCAAAGTCAATCCCTTGCCTTTGTTTGAATCCTTTTGCCACGAGCATGGCCTTATAGGTCTCCACCTGGCCTTCCGCTCCAATCTTTCTTTTGTATATCCATTTGCACCCTACAGGTTTCACATCCTTGGGTGCTTCAACCAAAGTCCATACTTGGTTGGTATACATAGAATCCATTTCGGATTTCATGGCACTTAGCCATTTCTCTGAGTCAATACTACTTATAGCCTCATTATAGGTCATTGGGTCGTCATCATTAACGATTATTAACTCATTGTCATTCTCAATGACAAGGCCATAATACCTCTCAGGTTGGCGAGACACTCTCTCTGACCTACGAATGGGCTGTTCCACAGAAGGTTGTTCAGTCTGAACAGGTGTTTCCTCTTGAATTGTAGTAGTTTGTGTTTCTTGAACTTCATTAAGTTCTATTTTGCTCCCACTGTTTCCTTCAAGGATAAACTATTTTTCCAAGAAGGTAGCATGTCTGGAGACAAACACCCTATGATCGGTGTAAAAGTAATACCCTAAAGTCTCTTTAGGATATCCCACAAATCTACATTTTACAGATCGAGATTCCAGTTTATCAGGGTCAACTTTCTTGACATAAGCTGGACATCCCCATATCTTAACGTGTTTAAGACTCGGTTTCCTTTCTTTCCATATCTCATACGGAGTTTGAGGAACAGATTTGGAAGGCACCTTATTCAGTAAATATGCTGAGGTTTCCAATGCATAACCCCATAGGAATACTGGAAGATCTGCATAGCTCATTATGGATCGAACCATGTCTAACAAAGTTCGATTTCTCCTTTCTGATACTCCATTTAACTGTGGAGTATATGGAGGAGTCCATTGAGAGACTATACCATTTTCTTTGAGATAATCTAGAAACTCTCCATTCAAGTATTCACCACCTCGATCTGATCGAAGGGTTTTAATACTATGTTTGGTTTGTTTCTCTACTTCATACTTATATTTTTTGAACTTTTCAAAGGCTTCAGATTTGTGTTTCATCAAATACACATATCCGAATCTAGATCGATCATCTGTGAAAGTAATGAAGTAGGAAAAACCACTCATGGCTTGCGCAGACATCGGTCCACATACATCTGTGTGTACCAATCCTAGCAAATCTGCAGCCCTTTCTCCATGTCCACTAAATGGAGATTTGGTCATTTTTCCCAATAGACAAGACTCACATGTAGGATATGATTCAAAATCAAAAGGTTCAAGTAACCCTTCCTTGTGCAATGTCCGTAGTCTATTTTCACTAATATGACCAAGTCTGCAGTGCCATAAATATGTGAGATTTTCATCATCCCTTTTCCTTTTATTAGTATGTTCAACTTGTAGTAAACTATGCTCTACGTCACATACATACAGACCATTATTCAAAATACCACTACCATAAAGAACATTATCTCTAAGAATTGAACATTCATTATTCTTAATAATAAACGAAAATCCAGCCTTGTCTAACATGGGAATAGAAATAATATTCCTCACAATCGAGGGAACAAAATAACAATTATTTAAAACAATAGTCTTGCCCGTAGGCATATGTAAATCAAATAATCCTACAGATACAGCAGCAACTCTTGCTCCATTGCCCATCCGCAGAATAACCTCCTCTTCCTCAAGAGTCCTACTATCCCTTAGTCCCTGCAATGAATTGCAAATGTGAGAACCACAGGCGGTATCTAATACCCAAGTAGAAATTTGATTTAGTGACATGTTTACTTCAATCATAAACATACCTGAGCCAGAAGCGGCAGTCTCACTACCCTTCTTCTTCTTCAGTTCTGCAAGGTAAACCTTACAGTTCCTCTTCCAGTGCCCCACCTTGTTACAGTGAAAGCAAACAGCTTTGCTTTTGGGGTCTTCAGCTTTTGGTGGAACTGGCTTCTTCTCACCTACTTTCTTCTTCTTGGGAGGATTCCACTTCCTTTTCTTGGAAGTGGATCTACCACCAATCAGAAAAACAGAACCTTTCTTAGAGGGAAAGTTCGACTCAGCAGTCTTCAACATGTTATGGAGTTCAGGCAGGCTGACATCCAATTTGTTCATGTGAAAGTTCACAACAAACTGCGAGAACGAATCTGGGAGTGATTGCAAGACCAAGTCTTGGCTCAACTCCCCATCCATGACAAAACCAAGTTGCCCAAGACGCTCAATCAGATTGATTATCTTAAGCACATGATCATTCACAGATGATCCCTCCGCCATTCTACAACGGAATAGCTCCCTCGATATCTCATATCGAGCAGTCCTGCTTTGTACATCATACAACTCTTGTAGGCGTACTAGAATGGTATGAGCATCCATGTTCTCATGCTGTTTTTGCAGCTCAGAGTTCATAGATGCCAGCATGATGCACTGAGCAACATTTGCTTCATCCATCCACTTCCTGTAAGTTACATGTTCATCATCATGAGCATCTTCGGCAGGAGCATCGGGTACTGGTGAGTTCAGCACATAGTCCAACTTCTCAGCCCTAAGAACAATTCTGAGGTTTCGAAGCCAATCAGCAAAGTTTGGACCAGTCAACTTGTGAGCATCTAGTATGCTTCGTAGTGATAGTGCAGAAGACATGATGTATATCTAAAATCTGTAAATGACAAACACATAACAACACTTAGCAAATAATCAATTTCATTATTAAAACACTATATGAATCGGGTCTTTATTCATAAGTGGCTCCCCTTAGTTTATCTAATTTATACAACCCTCTAAGTGAAAAATTAAGCATTCATAATGCTAGTGGGAATAGGGATCCTACATTCCATCACACAACCTCGGCTGTAGCACGAAACGCCATGTGATGTTCAGTAGGCAGACAACTCTTGTCAATAACATCTCATGTCATTCCCTAATTAAAACTTTAGCCTCTTGAATAATTGAGTCACGGCTGTGGCACGACAAACTCAATATTCTAAGTCAAGTCTAACCCAACATTTCATACAACTGAATCAGTCTCCAACTGCCCACGGCTGTGGCACGTAACGACTATTAGATTCTAACTCATTGTATACATCTCTATATAATAGACAAGTATTTCTTATTTCGAAATCAAAGCCCTCGGCTGTAGCACGAAACGATAATGATTCAAAAATAAGAACTACTTTCTATCATGTTGGAAGGCTATGACCGACACAAGCCCGTTGTGTCATTGGCCAATTACTACTTGATATTATTTTTAATTAAGAGGGATTTTTATTATAAGGTTTATAATTACACATATTTTATAGACACAAATTTCAATTAAATGTTTTCTATAAAGTATTACAATTACTAACCAAATAATTAATTAATAATCAAAACTCTTTTAATTATTAATACTATTTCTAAACCCTTTTAGAAAATAAATATCTCCCTTAATTTAATTTCTTAAATTAAATCAATAATTAATAATATTAAGATCACATCCTTACTATTTTATAATCGAATAAATCTTATTTAATCAATTAATAAAATTTGTTAACTGATTATTTATTTCATAAATAAATAATTATCAACTATTATTAATTAAACAATATTATTTAACAATCATAATCATATTATAAAGAGATTCTTCCTTTTAAATTAAATATTTCAAACCAATAATTGATAATCGGATAATTCCCAGATCGGGGGGAGCATTGTCAAGAGGCGTCACTTAATACCCCTTTCTTAGACAGAATCATCCTTTCTCTCAATATTGAAAATTCATATTTAATTACGTGTTTCGCAAACACAAGAATCTCATGATTGTATATATAATATTATTGTTAGGGCAAGAAACGATTCCTATTCTAGATTTTCTAGAGCACGCCTTATGTTGATTTAGGTTCACCTAAATCTATCATCGCATGGTAAATCTAGGCATATATCTCATATATAAAATTAAATAAACAAGTAAGCATGCAAGAAATATCATGTCATACAATGATATAATGATGTATGGATTTATTATAGTAAAAATTAAAACAATTAATTCATGCTTTAAAACACTTTAGGGAATATGGACAGTTCAAAACTTTTATATTAAAATTATTTGACCACTCCATTAAATCCGTCTCTGAAAAACGAATCCAACGATATATTGCACGCCCAAATCGGAGTTACGGAACTCCCAAAAAATTAAATTTAATGCGTACAGGAGGGGCGTAACGCATTTATCACACGCGTTACAGCCATTAAAGCCAATTTTCCGGTGTAACGCGTGTATCGTATGCGTTACAAGCTGTAACGCATTTCATAAATGCGTAATAGACACTGTCGCGCATTCCTTTAATGCGCAACAGCCCATATCCTTGTCTGTTAGCCACGCGCGCGTGACCGCAGCTGGGAAAGAAAAAATATTTGACCGTTGAATGTTACACTGTCAGCCGTTTCGTTTTATACATAAACGTTTATATATGTTAACTATTATAATAACTATTATTAATATCTTTATATTTTAATATTAATAAATTAATTAACTATTAATTAATAAATTAATAAAAAAACATAAAAACATCATTTTTGATATCCAACAGCATATTAAAATAACCAAATCAGCCAAGGGTCCTAGTGCAAATATTAATCCATATTTTTCAACATGCATAATTATTACATGAATTTTAATTAAAACAATTTTAAAAAATTCATAACAAATAATCTATACATCAGAAAATTATGAAAAAAATACCCAGATGATCCACAACACTTGTAGAATCCAGATCAGTGGTCAAAATCTCATGCAAAAAATATTTCGAATTAATTCATAATTAAATCTAAATAAACTTGCAAAAATCATAATAAATCCATACATGCTCCAAAAAATCTGAAATTTTTTACATGAATCTCTATACGCATAACCTAGCTCTGATACCATTGCAGGAATTTACGGAGGTACGGAAGCGTGATATTACAATTTTTTACCGTAAACTCATATATATGATCGCATATTATCATATAAATCGAGATGGAATCGAAACCATACCTTTAAAGCGATCCAAGTGTGTGAACAAGAGATCCTAGCAGCTACTTCTCAGAGTGTGAAGTACTCTACCTGTATCCACCAAGAATTCTTCCTTTGATGAAGATCTTCAAATAATTTCTAAAACCCTTTTAGAGAGAAAAGAGAGAGAGAGATGGAGGCTTGTGTTTTCTTCAAAACCTAGAAGTGTGTCCTTAGAATGATGCATCTCATTCTATTTATAGGACTATCCTAGGGTTTTTCCTATAAATAATATATCAATATATATTATTATATTAAACCTCATATTATAATAAAATGCTTTAATAATAATTAAAACTATTTTAATAATTATTTCCTTTTCTAAACTATTTAGAAAATAATTCTCTCTCTCATAATTTAAATCTTTTCATCAAAGAAAATATTCTTTTATGGTGTGACCATGTAGGTTCAATATTAAGCCGGTAGTAGAAATAAATAATAATAAACTTTTTATTTATTATTTATATGAATTCTAATAATTCATTAAATATAATTAACTGATTAATTATATTTATTCTACATCGTGAGTGATGCTTCTCAACATATCGCGACTATCCGGATAATATGAATTCACTGCCAAGAACCTGTCAGTGACTAGTTACCGCACAATCAATTCCTTCCACCCTACAATATCCCGATTAAATACAAGGCATGGAACTCGTGTCAAGCCTATTAAATTTAATCATATGTTTTCTTATTCATAGTGCAAAGTTCATATTAATGCAAATTAGAAACTCCTTTCTAATTTCATTCACTCTGGCCAGAGATTCCAGAACTCGCATACTAAGAATAACATAGGATATTCTCTTCCCATACTGGAAGGGGTGGATCCTCTATTGACGTTAACTATCTTCATACACAAATCCCTATGCCCGGAATAGACCTAATGGATGTCCTTGAGACTAAGGACTAAACCAAAACATAGTTCATTATATACAAGATAACTTTAACGATCTCAAGTCTAAGGATACTTGCACAACTATCACTTAGTGAACAACTATTGACACATGAGTAAACTCCATTAGTTGTTCAATTTATCGAGTCACGTTCAGTGAACTTATTTCTTAATAAGCACCTACATACTAGCTATAGTGTCACCACACAAATGCCTATGAGAACAGACATCCTCCTTAAAGGAGCAAGCATAGTATGTACCAATCTTTGCGGATTCACTAACTTCCAATTAGTTATCCTATGATCAGGAACTGTTTAAGTCAAGAGTCATCATCTTCTAGATCTCACTATTATAATCTCATTATAATTCTAGAAGCTTCACTCTAAACTATGGAACATCTTATTTAAGACACTTTAAACAGATAAAGCCCGTAATAAAACAAATAAGTCTTTTATTAATATTAATGAAATCAAATAAGAATACAAGAAAGTTCTTCCTAACTCATCATACATGATTGGATTTAGGACAAACACTTTCAGCTATTAGTTGTTAGTTAACTCCCGTTAATTTTCAATTGTTTAGCCATTGTTTCAGCCCTTGTTGGCACGATGTAATCATATTTCATGAATAATCTTTTTAAAATTAACAAATGGTAAGTTAAAAACATAATTTTCTAAACTGCACTTGTATACAATTTGACAAAAAAATTAGTAATAATACACCATATCTAATCTCAAATGTTTATAACTGATTAACCAACTGTTGAGGTTACAATTGAATAACAACTAGTTAATTAACCAAAAATAATTCTCTAGTAACCCCTGAAATCAAAAATAATTGCGCACACCTAGAGTTTTAAGCAAAAAGATTAATCAGCAACATTTGAGTAGTCAAAATATTTAAACTTTTTATAGAAATTATAATTTCTAGTGAGGCCTTTTTGTTAAATTAGCTTTACTTGCATTAGCCTCTGCCTCCAACTTCTTCAAACTTGTGACTTGATTATCCTTAACCGTGCGTTCAAGTTGTTGTACTCCAAGTGGTGCATTAGTGAGCCTAACAGGTTGACTATAACTAGTGAAAATGCCACCTTGACTTCCATGCTCAACATGTGGCAGAGTGATTGAATCCATCGAATCACAAGGCACATTGATGGTTTTAACATTCTGTTTTGGTGCAGCCTTTTTTTTGTGAAGCTTTCTGATTAAGTGGAGCTGTGGGCTTGGTAGGCTTCCTTTTTGGTGCCTCGTGTTCAGTAGTATTATTGGCAATGTCAGCTTTCTATAAAACACAAACAAATTCAAAACCTAAAGAATGGAAAATAAAAGCAAATAGGCATAAAAATGTTACCTTTCCTGGCATGTTCTAATATTGTGGGTTCCCTCCTTGCAATAACTACAGTAGATCTTTGTATTACTCCTTTTAAGCTTGCATGGATCAAGAGGCACATCATTTTTGTTAATTCTTTTGTTTTTTGGTCTTCCGGGTTACACTTTAATCAGAGGAGGTAGAGGAGGTGGTAGTCCTGTTATCTCCCAATATTGCTCACTGTTAATTGGCTCTACCGTGTGCTCATAACAGCTCAAATACATGTCTTTACTATAAGTGTTATGAATGAAGTTGGACATGTTCAAATTCCTCCACTGAATGCAAGCACATGCATGGTAGCATGGAAGTCCTGTTAGATCATACTTCTTGCACGCACAGCTTTTTGCCTCTCTAGATCAACAACAATCTCATGTCCCCCATCAGTCATTGTAACTAAATACTTGGCACCCCCTGACCATTGTACTACACAACCTTTGACATAAGTCATAGACCTTAAACAAAAAGAAAAAAAATAAGTAGCATATTCGTCATGCATATAAAACATATAAATTTGAATGGCTTACTTGTGCACTTTTCTCATAGCAGCTGGACAAATTGGATTGAGTGCATAACTTCTTGCCATCTTGTCTCTTCTTGTTTGGATCCTCTTCATGACACTTTTATGTAACCCCTGTAATAATCCAACAATAGGCAGATCTCTGTACTCTCTAATATTATTGTTGAAAACTTCGCAATGATTGAACATATAATTTATTGTAGCTCTTGCTGCTAGCCACAACAGTGCTCTCAATCCAATGCCTTTGTGATCTTTGTACATGTTTCGATACAAATGCATAACACAAAACCTATGTTCTGCATTTGGAACAACATTTAGAAGAGCATTGATTAATCCCTGCAAAATAATCAATGAGATATATTAAAATATGTTATATATTAGTTATAAGATATTACAATTTAATATATATATATATAAGCAAGTAATGACTTACTTTTTGCCTGTCTGAAATAAATGTCCAGCTCCCACTAGTAACAATGTTAACATCTGATGCCAATAAAGTTAAAAACCAGTTCCAAGTATCAGTGTTTTCTACTTCAACTACAACCCAAGCTACAGGGTACATACCATCATTTGCATCACATCCCACAGCAGTTAACAATTGTCCACCAAAAGGACCTTTTAAGTGACAACCATCCAATCCAATTATAGGCCTACATCCTGTTCTGAACCCTTTCTTCACAGGCCCTAAACAAACATATACTCTCTTGAATCTCCTCCCCTCAACACCAACCTCTTCCTCATCTAAAACTAGCTCAACAGTAGAATATGACATCGCCTTCTTTAATGCATTCATATAATCCCATAATAAACCATATTGTGCCACATGATTTCCCTTTATGACTTCTAGAGCTTTTCTTTTTGCTCTACCAACTGTGTACATACTAACCTCACATCCTAAGTCATTCACAATCTTCTTATGGAAGCAACTAAGTGGCCAAGTTGGATTCATTCGAATCTCATTTTCATAATGTTGAGCAATCCAATTGGCAGTAAGCAACTTTTATTTGAATGTTGGTGGACATTTGTGAGTGCCTATCAAAGTTTTCACTTGATAGGTTTGACTGTTTGGCTTGGGTGATGCATATATTTTCCAAGAACATCCCTCTCCTTTGCATCGATATTGAATTTTTCTCCCAAAATTTCTAGATTGAATAATTTTCTTTCTATTCACTATGGCATGTTGTTTAACAGATGCTCTAAAAATTCTAGAACTACCAAACATCAGGCCTAACTCAAATTGTGGATTGGCCATGTCAGTTTTCTCATTAAAAACGGGATATGAAGGAGTATCATCCTCATCAGTGCTATTAGCTGCCATTTTTTCCTCTTCGCTATTATACTCAATGTCACTTATATCTGATTCTTCCCCTCCCCCAGTGTACTCTTCTATCAAGTTTTCATGCATAAACTGAATGTAATTAAATGGAGTGGCACATGCAGTGTTCTGAGTACTTTGTTGTGTTTGCTTTTCTTTCAACTTCTTATTCAGGTCCCTGAGAGCAGTCACCTCATCATCCGTGCTGTCCAAATTTGAACTATCTTCGTGAAAACTAACATTATCATTGTCAAGCTCTACATCACTAACTTCCGGTGGTTCCTCAACATCATGAGCATCTTCTACCCTTTCAACTCTTTCACCATAGTCACTAAAATTTTTAACAATCCCCTCAAGCTCTAACAATTGTTGTAGCTGATCATCTTCATTTATAGGATCATTTGGGTAGTAATTATGTGATTCTTCATCCCCATATTTAACAGTAATAGCATACACATAAACAAGCCGAGTAAAATCAAGTTTCCCACACATGTTAACTACATCACTATCAAGTTTCATGACACACAAATCATCATTTTTAGGTAGTTTATAATTAAGTTCACAATATCCTATAGGACCAAAAGCCTCTTCAAACATTGTACCAACCTCCAAAATAGACATCTCATCAACATCACACTTATCAACATACCTAAATCCTCCACCTATATATGTTCCATTGGTTCTATTAAAGTCACCACCATGATATAGTTTTATGGAAAATAAGTCACTATCTGCATCAATTAAAAGTTAACGGTTAAGCACACATTTGGTATTGTTTTGGAAAGTTCAGCCCCTTCATTGCTAGTTTATGTAATTCAGCCACACATTTTGCACAATTATGATAGTTTAGCCACACAATATGCATTTTACTCCGAACATAAATATACACTATTGTAAAGTAAGTTACATAGTTACAACGGTAAAAAAAAGAAGAGTTTTAACAGAAAAACCCTACAAAACAGGGTTAAAATGTAAGTTTGTATGTATATATATTGTTTGTATGTATATAAAATAGGTGCCTAGATATATTCTATATAAAATACTCGGTTGTATACAAGACCCAACCATCTTCATTTTCCCTACTTGCCAATTAAATACACTGTAATCTTTTCATCTCTTTCACCTATACACACAAACATGTATGTATATATTTCTTAATTTTATTCGATTCAATTCAATTGTTTAATTCACATACATATTTGTATATACAAAGTTGTGTTTGATTCATTAAAGTTTTGATTTTGCTGCTTGATTGATGTTTTTGATCTTGAATTTTTGTTATGATGAAAAATTAGGGTTTTCTTGGTGAATTTTATATGATTTGAAGAAATTGGAGCTGAGAAATTGAGGTTGGTGAATTTTGATGCACTGTTGTTTTGATTGATTTTAGGTGTGTGTTGATTGGTTATGATTTGATTAATCTTTTGTGATGTGTATGTATAAAGATTTGTGTTTCTTGAATTTAAAGTTGTGATTTTTGGTTTGTTGTGGATTTGTGACTTTAGGTTTCTTGAATCTGTTTGATTGAATTGGAAGTTGAAGTTGGGGTTTTTACGGAGAATTGTATCGGTTTTGATGATTTGGATGCTGTGAATTTGAGGTTAGTAGTGAATTTGGGATAGTTGTTATTTTAGTCAAACTATTGAGAATTTGAGATGATTGTAATGTGTTGTTTTGTTGTTGGTTGTAAAAATTAGGGTTTCATGGATAATAACAACTGGAGACCTAATCCAAGTGGTGGGGAACCAACTATGGATGCTGGTGGGGATTGGCGGAGTCAGCTGCAAGCTGATTCCCGCCAACGTATTGTTACCAAGATGTATATTATTAATTTCTCATTAAGATTTTGTGTGTGTGTATATATAATACGTATGTATGTATGTCATTGAAAAAAGCATGTATTGTCGTATCTTGGCTGACTTTTGAAGTGAATTTACTTAGTTTTAGGTAGGTTGGACAGATATTTATCTTGTGGAGACTTTTGATTAATTATTGCAGCCTTTTGACTCTAGATTCTTTTCATGTGAGGGATATAAATTTTGTTAAACCTGTAGGCGTATTATAGTTAATGACTCTGTAATATTCTATTGTTTTATGTGTAGAATGGACACTTTGAAGAGGCATCTTCCGTTCTCTGGACAAGAGGGATTACAAGAGCTCGAGAAAATTGCTGTGGGATTTGAAGAGAAAATTTATACTGCTGCAACAAGCCAGGTTGTATAGCCGTGCATTGAGTGTTTGATATGAATATTTCAGTATATTTACACATCTGTATCCTATCATACTTTGTTCTCCATTTAAAATTTTAAGTCGGTGATTATTGATTGCATTTTTACTTTGTCAGGGTATATTTATTAAAATCTTGTGAATATTTAATTACAGTCTGATTATTTAAGAAAGATATCGTTGAAGATGCTGACGATGGAAACAAAAAATCCGATGCCTAATGCCATGCAATCTAACTCTTCTAATAATGGCCAAAATCCCCCCGATCCAGGTAAATGTGCTTGTGCACTATTAGCGGTGTTAAGTAGCATTCTTGGCTTCTGTCTCTATCTGTTTTTGAAGATAATCTGTAATATATATTTTGATGTTAGAATATGTTCATGCGGACATGAGAGCAGTGTGACACTTGAACTTGATGGCATAATCATGTGTATTGTTCTACGTGTCACTCCTTAGCTTCTAAAACTCTTAGAATTTCCAGATCATAAACATAGTGGGCTATATGTTCGATACATGGAGTGATGCATTAGTAATGGTTTGGAGAAAGGAAATAATATTAAATTCCATGGAACTATGATTTTTCAGTTTTCCATTAATTTTCATTGCAGATCTTGAATAAGCGTTATGATAAACTTTCTAGAAGCAGAAAAAGGTTTTGCATTTGTGTTTTTATCATATCCTAAACCAATAAACCACCAATTTTGGATGATCTATTCTCATCCCTTACCCCTGAGTGAAGAAAAGTTTTTAACTTCTCCGGTTCTTCCATGTGTGTAGCTTCCCAGGATTCCAGTGCAAATGTTGGAGATTGGCAAGAGGAGATATATCAAAAGGTAATGTAGATGATTTTTTTTTGTTCATGACGAACCCGCTAGTTATATGTTTGGAAGAAACACAGGACTGATCTAGTTTTACCGTATCAAGTCACAGTCTAGTCTATAGTCATAGCCTCATAGGTGTTAGATTCATCAAATTCTAAATCAGAATAATGTTCTTGCTGCATAGTCGTCCAGAGAACTCGCAGACTATCGACGCATGGAAGTAAAATTGTTTCCGTTATAAAAGCACAGTTATGCAGATGTTACTACTGCAGAGAAGTACCTCTTCTTGAATATAAACAGCACTGTTTAAGCTTCACACAATAGTTTAATGCTATATCATGTTGACCACTGTTATTCGCTGCACACACACGCCTGCCTATTGCACTTAAAATGGTTAACGATGAACACTTATTTAAGGAGATCTGGAGTTGAGCGTTACATTCCTAAACTGCCAACAAAACAACTTACTCAGAATATGATTAAAATAAGTCACTGAGACTGAAGTTTGAAACTGGAATGAGTATGGAGATGATTGTGAATTAATTTAGTAAAGTGAAAGGTAATTTGGACAAATTGAAAGCGAACACTTATTTAAGGAGATCTGGAGTTGAGCGTTACATTCCTAAACTGCCAACAAAACAACTTACTCAGAATATGATTAAAATAAGAGTCACTGAGACTGAAGTTTGAAACTGGAATGAGTATGGAGATGATTGTGAATTAATTTAGTAAAGTGAAAGGTAATTTGGACAAATTGAAAGCGAACATTTTTGTAAAGGGAAATGTAACATGTAATGGGATATTTATTGAAGGTAATTTTTTGCAATGATATAGTCATAATTACAGTGATGTGATTTCTTAGCAGCAAATGGACTCTAGTTTTTCTTTCTACTACTCCCAGAAATATCTTTTCAGTAATCATATTTGAAACTCCATAACTTTTGCTTGCAGATAAAGGCCTTGAAGGACATGTATTATTTGGATCTTAATGATATGTACCAAAAAATTGCTGCTAAATTGCATCAGGTAATTTTTTTATTATTTACTTTTGTGTTCTAACATGTTTCTTAAGTCTGTCTTCACCTTATTTTCGCCAATCTTATAGAAAAAAACTGATAATGAGTCTCTTCTTTGGAGTATTGTGTCAATGACAGCATATACATTGCTTTCCAGTTAACTTAATGATATTATATTTTTTTTACTATGCCTCACTCCATCTTCCAGAATGAGTCACTTCTACAACAACAGCCACATTTGCAGCAAGGAAAGAACCCACAACTTGAGAAGCTTAAAGCTTTCAAGGGTATGCTGGAGCGTTTTATATCATTATTACAAGTTTCCAAGAGCAATATACAAATCGGTTACAAGGATAAATTGGGATCATATGAAAAGCAGATTATGAGCATTCTTAACTCAAATAGGCCTCGGAAGCCTATTCCTCCAATGCAGCAAGGGCAGGCACTTCCCCCACAAAATATGCACTCCATGCAGCAGTCACAACCACCACAGTCTCAGATGACTCAACTGCAACCCCTTGAAAATCAAATGAATCCCCAGATGCAATCATTGAATTTACCAGGTTCTGGGGATTATAGATCTCTATGGTTTGATGATTGAAAAAATGTTAAGCTTGAACTTCTAATTAGTAAAAAATTGAAGGATGCAGGGTAAAAGATGTTCATTTTATTGCAGATTTCGCTACGGAGTTGGATGACGGGGAGGTGTGTAATCCAGGTCCTGTCACCCCTGTACAGGTAATAATGTGGTTCTCTCACTTGCATATTTTGTTTTCATTTTGTAAACAAATTAAAATTGTTCTCTTTCTGATTTTCTCTTTCCTTCTATTTAGTTCCTTTCATTTTTCAATATAGGTTAGTTTCCAAATTCATGAAATTGTTTCTGTTGCATGTATTTCACTCTTGACCTAGTCTTGGCCAGTAAAACCTTTGAGCATTAAGAAAATATCAGGAAATAGGCAAAATCAATTTCACAATCCGTACAAACTTTCTACTACAATACATATACACAAAAGAAACATGTTTTGAAACAATATACCATATTGATTCCATAAACAATATTATATTTTACAAGATATCAATATAACCTGGCTTTTGCTTGTGTCTCCTATGAAACATTTGATTTACTGTACTTCCTCTTGTTAAAGCTAACTAATACTGAATTTTTGTGTACTCTTGCAGTTTCTGTAAAAATGGATTGGAGTGTTGTTCTCCTAGTAGAGCAAATTGATCTGCGGGGCTCTGATTGATCAACAATGCTTTTTCTTTTAATAAATACTAAAGATTTTAACTGTTGATGTTTAGTTTTTGTTCTTAAACATGTATGTCTCGGCTTATGTACGAGAATGCTTGAAATTTGCAAAAACTATGACTTTAATTATTCTACGTGATATATAGTTTATCGGTCTAATATCGAAACCAACCAAATAGCTCAAGTTTGGTCTTATTTTCAGAGCAATTGGATCAATTTTGATGTATGGCAGAGAAAATGAAATACCCGGTTCGTCCAATTTGGCCATCCAAAATTGGGTAAAGATAAGGACGCCGAGTGTGTATATATATTTCGTTGCAGATATGAGATTAATGGAATATTGGATGGAGACTTGCATTAAAATTGTTTACCAATGCATTTTAGGCTTTTAGCTCGCGGATAGACTTGAATGTTTTGCTAATTAAGACTTTTTTTGCATTGAGCTAAAGTTGTTTCGTAATACCTCTAAATCATATTAAACATGCTTCGCTTACAAAATAAAGAAATATCATTTGATTCTCATGATCATAATAATAACAGTGTACTTTTAAACATGAAAAAATTGCACAAAAATGAGTGTATATGTAATTTTATTTTAAATTTGATAATGTACGTAATAGATAACGTTATAAATCTTAATATATTTGTAACACTCACTGAACGTAAGAGAATAAAAAGATTGATATATTATTTGTTTTTTCAAATAATAGACGATGTTTAAGAACTCAACAGGACCCCCTCAAATCATGCGCAAATGAGTGAGTACGTAATTTTATTCAAAATTTGATCAACGTGTAACACTCAATGAACATAAGAGAATAAATGATTGATAAATTATTTATTTTTTCAAATAATAAATGATGTTTAGTTTCGAATTTAACCGAAGGAATGATCAATAAAATAAAGTTATATTACTACTAGTTCTCTTAAAGATGTTGAGGTAAATTTAGTAAGGAAAGTTAAAAAATAAAAAAGTATTTTAAAATTTTTAAGGACATTTTAAGGATGTTGAGATAGGTTTCAAGGATGATTTTTAAGATGGTGAGAGTATAAATTTTAAGCCGAATTATTAAAATTGATTAAGAAGCAATAAAGTTTGATTATTTTTTTCAAGACAAACAATAAGATTTGATATTTGATGATAGAGGTTTTTTTTATTTAAAAAGAATGTAAAAATGAAAAGAAAATATTCCATGTTAATGGATTCAGGTCCATAACTATGGATTTCAAAAATGATTTATTTTTTCCTTTTTTGCAAAATTATAATTTTTTTATCTATAAAAATACGATTTTACAATTAAATAAAACTAAAGTCAACCAAATGCAATTACTACACTTTTTTTTATAAAAAAACGTAAAATTAAGTTGGATTTGGTTACATTCAGCTATAAATTATATTTTTACAAATACTTTAATATAAATAATTGAAACATAAATAAATTTATAAAAATTAGTATTTTTTTAAATTTCTTTTGATATTATTAATTAATTTTTTGTAAACAATTATTTTTTTCATTTTAAAATGTGATGAGAAATTAATGATTCGAACACTTACAAATCTAATAATAATTACTGTATTATTTTATATTTTATTTTCCCATTATTATATATCTTTTTTGTCAAGTATTATTATATATGTATATTTTCAAGTATTATTATATATTTTTAAAATAAAATCATCAATTAACTGCCGGCTTATAAGATTAAACTCATCAAAACATAATAAAAAATTGTTTAAGTCACTAAAATAAAAAATATTATATTATTATTATATCCTATATATAATTAATGTATTAGAGTTTTTATATTATAAATATTGGAGACATAACTATCAGTTATAGTTATTAATTTCGATTCTCCGTAAATGTAAAAATTAACTTAATATTTTTGTTAACAAAATAATAAAAAAAATCTTACAGTGAACTGCATAGATATAAATTTATAGTAATAAATTATATATATATATATAGACATGTGCTCAAATGAGAACCTATCTTAAAATTAGAACTTAGAACCAAATAGCCTAGTCCAATAAAACAGCCCAGCCCAATACAAAATTATAATCCGTCATCTCATCTCTCTCTCTCTCTGTTATTATAACTCTGTATCAAGCCCTAGTTTCACCCTTTCTTATCTCCACCATTCCATCACCTCTCTCACACTCCTCATTATTTTCAATCCACCTCAACTCCAATAGGAGCTCGCTTTCGCTGCCACTATTACTCATTTCCTTTCCAATTTGACTACTACAACTCCTCCTGCTCAACTTAGACGCCAATTATTTGTTAACAAGGCACTTAACGATGCTAACAGTCGAGATTTGTCGAAGTCTCTAGTACATTTTGATTGTGTTGTTATGCCTCATGTTTTGTACCCTTGTCGAGTTATTGGTTCGTGTAATGTGATTGTTTGTTTATCTGATTTGAATTCTGATGATGTTTATTTGTAGAATTCGGCGATTAGGGAGTTTAAGAAACTTCTTGAGTCTTCGTTGTTGTTAATTGATTTCTAAGGAATTTTTGGTTTGGTTATGATGCTATTTCGGGTGATTACAAGGTCATTATGTCGTATACTGATTTACTGATAGTGCAGTGGTATTCAACTAATGCTGATTCTTGGTCGGAAATTTTTTATGATGGTGATATAAATTGAGGGAAATACTCGGGAACTAATGTTGTTTTGGACGGTGCTCTTTATTTCGATACTTGGAATTAGCTTATGTCGTTTGATTTGCATAATGAGGTTTTTGGACTAGTTTCGTTTCCCAGTCCCTCAAGGGAAGGGGTCTGATGTATTGGATTTTGAAGGTTCTGTTGCAATGGTGTTTCTATCAGATTCAGGAATTGATCTATGGACATTGAATGATGTTTGCGGCGGTGGTGAATTTTCTTGGATTAAAAAGTTTAGAACTCAGCTGAATGATAATGAAGAGGGGGGATATGGCTAAAGTCGTGTTTGGGTGCAAGACAGTTTTATGGAGATAAATTAGTCGATGGTGGAGAAATCTTCTTGTATAACGTCTTGTATGACTATCAGAAGAGAGAGGCCAAATATTGTAGACTAGGAGAAGAACACAAAGTTCTTGCAGCTCTCAAATATAGTGAGACATTTGTTTCACTAGATTTCTTTGAAAAAACACCCAGCTAAATCAGTATCATGAAAGAATCAGTCTAGAGGGTAACTTACTATAACGTTCATTTCCATTATTGTATGCATACCTTACAAATTCTACTAGTTAACATTTTGGTTGAGAAAAAAAACTTTGCCCACCATGGACTGGGGTGTAAAGATTTTGGATATCGTTATGTCTCTCAATTATCATATTACTGCACATCACACATGTTCTATTTGTCTATATCGCCCCCTTTATCAGTCATATATTTATTTCTTGTGATGACAGTGGTATGACAAAGAAAGCGCACATAGAAGAAATGATGAGACCACAACCAACTGAACAAATTACTATATGTGCTCCAAATCAATGTAAAAATAAGGGATCTGGTTTAAAGAGATTCATCAACCATATGGAGAAAGTAATAAAGGAAGGACAAAAGTGACTTTAAAAGTGCAAATTGTGTTTTTCGGTTTTCCATGATGCAATAACATGTCCAAGTAAAAAAGAAGTTTTAATTGTGGATGCCTCCATAATGGATTCAAAAGATTGATTGTACTTAAATGATTAGATGATATTTTTTAATAAATAATGTAGGAAATTTTAATTGTGGTTGTGTCTATGGTTGATTCAGATGATTGAGTAGACTTAAATGATTAGGTGATATTTTTTGTAATAACAACATTTCAGCCGCCTCTATCATATATGAATACATTTTAAGTATATTTCTAGTGATTTTTTTATTGATTCTCTTTCATATTTTAGTTATTATGTATATATTTTGGTGATTTATTTGAGTTCTTTAGTGATTCACACTTTTTAGTGGAATATCGTGTATATTTTTATTTTTAATATATATCATGTATATACACTTTTTAAATTTTGTGATTCAACCAAAAATTTAGTGATTTAACCTATTTTTAGTGATTCACTATATTTTTTTTAGTGATTTACTATATTTTTTAATGATTCACTACATATAGAATTTAGGGTTTAGGTTTTATGGTTAAGGGTTTGAGATTTAGTTTAGGGTTGTAGGGTTTAAGATTTAGGTTTAGGGTTTGGGATTTAGGTTTAAGATTCAGGGTTTGGGTTTAGGGTTTGAGATTTTATATTTTAGTGATTCAATATAAAAATTAGTGATTTTGTCAGATTTTGAGTGAGATGTTGAATTTTTAGTGATGTGTTATATATTTTTTTAGTGATTCACTATGTGTTATTGGATTTTGTTTTAAATTTTTACTCACTATGTAACATTTTTAAAACTAACATGACTTGTATCATGTATTCTTTTTATTATTGGTTTAGTTTATAAAATTTATTTTATGAAAAAAGGAAAAGATAATTGTCATAAATGTAGAAAATTGTCTTTGTGAGATACCAAACTTTGTTTGTATCATTGGCCGGTGAAAATGTTCTATTCCCAAATTTTTTAAATAATTATTAATGTATACATTTCATATAGTGTTTCATCTATTGAAGTTTACTTCTTGATAAATTTTGTTAGTAGTCAGAATGTATGTATATAATATAAAGTAATCAAAGTTATATAATAGTGAAAATGAGTATCCAAAAAGAGTAAGAAATCACATATTGGTACTAATAATGTCTAAATTAGGAATCAATCTAAATGATAACGAAATGAAAATTGTTATAAAATGATCGATTTCATCAAATTTATATAATAATGGATGACTAACCAATCCGAGTAACAAATCACATATCCGTACTAATAGTGTCTAAAATAGGATTTAATCACAATGTAAAGACTAAATGATGAATAATAGCAATCTATCTAATGATTAATTAGCGTCGGTAACATGTACATTGTCTTCTTCAAGAATAGAACAGTGCCATGAGATGTTTGTCTCTTCTTCTTCTTTGAGCTTGCTGCGATCACTATACTCATCAAATCTCACTATGCTATCGTGTTGTAGAGTTTCTTTGCTTGGTTGATAATAAAATCCCTCTTTTCATTTAAATTTGATGTGAGAATAGCATTAGCGTACTTTGTTCTCAGTCGATCAAGTTGGGGTTTCTGTCCTTCCTGTGTAAAAAATTATTAGAAGGATGTGTACAAACAACCAGGAACATTGTGTTAGTTTCATTTAGTTTAAGAATATTCTACGGCAAGTGTCAAAGACCATAGTAAACTTCAAAATTAAATTAATAATACTACATAATTAAGAGTCTCAATAAATTTTCATATAAAAAAATTGCTTGTCAAATTACAGAAAAGTGATTGGGTAGCACCGACAAATAAATGATAGAAAATTACAGAAAACTGAATTTTGGTGATCCAGTTAATAAGTAGAAGTGGTGATCCAGTTAATAAATGAGAATAGATATTAAATTGGTAATTCAAGTCAGAATTTTGGTGATCCAGTTAATAAGTGGGTAATTTATGTTCTATTTTATTAGTGATTATTGGGTGAATTATTTTTTAAGTGTTTAAACATACATAAAATAATTACCTCATTTGTGGATTGAGGCACTTGATCTTCATTTGATAAACCTGGTTCATTCTTATGTCTTTCCTACAGAGATTAATTTTTGTGATTCAAGTAAGATATTTAGTGATCCAGTTAATAAGTGGGTAAATATATGTTCTATTTTATTAGTGATTGTTGTGTGAATTATATTTTTAAGTGTTTACATATGCATACAATAATTACCTCATTTGGGGATTGAGGCACTTGATCTTCATTGGGCAAAGCTTGATCATTCCACTGTGTTTCCTGTAGAGATTAATTTTGGTGATTCAAGTTACAACCTTTATATCAGGAAAAAATAACACTTTAAGATACTATATTACATAATGCTCCTTTTAGCAATAACAGATGATCTAAACACAACAAGATACTATATTACATAATGCTCGTTGGATCCCAAAATGTAAATATATGGCAATACGCAGCACGACCTAAATTAACACTCTTTGTCTAAAGCAAGCTCATTGCTTATCCTCGATATCTCATATTACTCTAATTGTTCACTTCTGCAGGATCACTTCAAAACATTATCGACTAATATACTTCTTGGTTCAAGAATGAGAAGCTCATTACTATACTGAACATGTGAATGACAAGCAACAATAGTTTCCATATGTTACAAAAAAAGCCTAAATATTATATTGGTTGACTATTAAATCAATTACCCCATCCTCATAAATCAGAAAGCTTTAGATGTTGTGATGATGACCTCTCAATATAACATAAAAAAAATAAAAATAAAATGAACTAGGGGCATGAGAAAGATATCAACAGGCAACACCGACACAATCAACATGCTTGAATATACCATAAAAATTTTAATATCTAATTCAGCGACTCGAGTCTAGACTAGAGTATTCCAAAAACTAAATCAATTTATTCAAGTGTGCATAAAATCATGTTTTCTACTCCATAATAGCCAAATATATGTATAAATTAAGAAATTGGAGTCCATATAAGAGCATTGCATAATATATGAAATTAGTTTTTCAAGTAAAGTGATTCGAGTGTTAACAAGACCATAACCCTCATTTCAGCAATTCGGGTCTAAATTAAAAGATTTTAAGTATAAAACCAGTGATTTGAGTCTAAGCAAGAGCATTGCAAACAACAAATCAGTTTTTCAAGTGTCCTATAACATAGAATCTTAACTTCTACTGCATAACAGTCAACTATATGTATAATTTTAGCGATTCTAATCTAAGAATAAATCTATTTAACAAACGAGGCCATAGACCAAAAATCTCTCCCAATTTCGATATCTCCTTCCACCCAGTCCTCTAATCTCAATCAAAAACTCCGGAAAGAACGGACCTGAATTTTAGTCTCTCATGACACATAATGAGCTATCAAATTATTACACAAGAAGATGAACAAAACTATAACACACCCCAAATTGACTGAGTGACAAAAGAATCAGTCCCAATCATTACCACTGGCACTATATAACTAGACTCTGCAATCACCAAAATAAGTTGCTAGCAAATTAAGACAGACACCACACCTATTTCTATGTCTGAAAATGATCTTACGAATAAAAGTCATTCTAGCGAGAGAGATAAAAAAACTGGCACAAAAAATGAGGAAACTAAAGACCAATATAGCAGGAAAAAAAGAAGAAGCCAAGTGTTTATCGAAATTCTAATTAAGCCCCAGATCAACTTAGATTCACAAACTTCACATCTAATCATTACAACTAGAAGGTGTACTTATCATAACACCACACCAGACAATATACATAAATAAATAATATTTCAATAAGTTGATATGCACAAGTATAAGAAATCATTAAAAAAAATAAAGTTTAGCTAAAGCTTAAGCTTTAGATACGAAGATACATTGAATCGCAAATAGCATGGTATCTCAAAATCTTAAAAAGAAACCCCAAAATCAGAGGAACACTCCCCCCAATTCAAACCAATCACAATTTTCACAAGACTAATCAAAATCCGCACAAAATTGTACATACATATACACTTATATAAACTAGCAACTGCCTATATATTGATACAGTAATTAAACCAATAAAAACTCATACCATCAGCTACACAACATATAAAAATGTAAAATTAAAACAAAACAAAGTTATAAAAATCATTTCAAACATCAAATCAGTTTTTCAACTGTCCAATAGCATAGAATCAGATGTTGTAGTCAGTAATAGTAAATACATGCATAAACTCGTTGATTCAAGTCCAAATTATATTATTACAAGTATAAAACTAGTGAATGTAGCATCAAATAACTCGCAATCATAAATATGTAGCCTACAATAGCAAATATATGCATAAACTCGTTGATTCGAGTCTAAATTAGAAGATTACAAACATAAAACCAGTGATTCTAGTTTCGATTAACATGTAATCAGATATTTTAATCGGTAATAGCGAATACATGAATAAAATTGATGATTCGAATCTAAATTAGAAGATTATAAACATTAAACTAGTGGTTCTAGTATCAAATAACATGCAATCAGTCAGTAATAACAAATTTGTTGATCACACATATCAAATTACTGTTCCGATTGTTTAAAATCACATAAAATACCTGAATCGTCAAAATTTTTATGAATGCTACACCGATTTGAACAATGAAAATCAACGATATTTTATTACCGTGTGTGGGTGGTTTTTGAACGAAGAAGGGGAAGTGGGTTTGATGAAAAAAGTAAATCAAGCGAGAGTTAATGTTTATGACCAATTTTTCTTACTTTAATCGTTGTTATTTTTAAATTGTTATATAATTTTGTATTGGGTTAGGCTATTTTATTGGACTGGACTATTTGGTTCTAAGTTCTAATTTTAATAGGTTCTCACTAGAGGAGCTCCATATATATATATATATATATATATATATTTAAATATATAAAAAAATACAAATATATCCACAAATTATAAGCTAGAAGTAGATAATAGTAAAATACTATTATTATCATAAATTTGTTTAAAAATATAACACATATAAAAAAAGAAGATAGCTATTTACACAACAAAGCCATTGAAATAAGAATGTGACCCTAATGTCTAAAATAGTCACAACAAATCCAATGCAAAAAAGATATAAGTTACATTGCAAACATATATACAGGGTGTTACTCTACTTGAAACAAATTTTTATCTAGCAACTAAAAACCAAGGTCAGTTTAGTAAATATAGGTTATAAAAGTCAATAGCTTCCCGTGTAATTTCATCTATATCCATCTATTTCTCTAACATACTGAACCCCATCATAACTCAAACATCCATCCATCACTTTCACAAATCTATTCAACACCTTATAATTTTAACTCATCACTTATTTTAAACTATCACCATCGTCGCTGTCATCTCTTCCGTTTAACAAAATCGTCACTGCATAATCAGATTTAAACGGAAATCACCAATTTATACTGTAATGTGAAAATCACTGATTTATATTTAAAAAATCAATACTTTTTAGTAATCTCCGTAACTATTCATAATGATTTTTTTAGTTTGAATTGGCCATTTACAATAAAATCCACCGATAACATACCTTTAATAATTTGAGATGACGATTATATCTAAAAAGTGGTGGTGTTTGTGTGGATTGATATTGGTGTTCATAAAAGATAAAGATGAGAGATAATAGATCTGGAATGGAAGAAAACAGACGAAGAGAGAAAGAAATAAAGGTGATGCTGAATGATTTTCTCCGACGAAGGGTGATAATATTATTTTATTTAAAATCATAGCTTTTTAATTAAATTTTATGAATATTAAAATAATAATAATATAGAGTTGTACTCATAATCTACTAATTAACATGTTTCAATTTCATCATCGTTCAAACACTTTAATTTATTTAAAATTATAATTTTATAATTAAAATAATATCTATACTATAATTCTCCTACTCAACTTCAAACACATTTTCTTAATTAAATTTTAATTACAATATACTTTATCAAACAAATATATTATACATACAACTCTATTTAGAATATATATATATATATATATATATATATATATATTATACATACAATTTTATCATCAGTGGAGTTCTCTTTCTTAATAATAAAATGAAATAAATTATCATATTAAATTAAGTATTTAAATCATATAAAGTAATTATTTTATACTATATATATTATACATACAACTCCATCACAGGTGTAATTCTCTTTTTATACAATTGTTCGCATGTAATATTATATTATATTTAAATTATAGCATATATTTTCTTTATTCAGAATAATGTTACAATCCTCCTTCTTAATAATAAAATAAATAAATTATCACATTAACTTAAATATTTAAATATACTATATATATTATAGATACAATTTTATCAACGATATGGTCCTTTTTTATACAACTGTTCATGGGTACTATTATTTTATATTTAAATTATAGAATATAATTTCTATTTTAGGAATAATATTATAATATAATTTTTATCTAATATAGTTGTATTAACATTTAACTCAATTTAATCACCGCTTTTAAATTTATTTAAAATTATAACCTATTAATCATATCTCATGAATATTAAAATAAAAAATTAATATATCATAATAATATATAAATAACATACAAAAAATTAATAATACCATAAATTACTATATTAAATTAAATAATCATATAAATTAATTAATATATAATTTATTAATGTAGTCCATGCTTTGCACGGGTTATAAGCTACTATATATAAAATCACGCTCCAATGAGAATTAAATTAAAATGAAATATGAGATCTAATCTTAACCCTTTATTATTTGAGAAAAGGCCCTATATGTCACAATTTGAGGTGGAAATGCCCTAAATGGCACAACTCGTAATAATGGCCCTAAATAGCACTCCAAAACGCTACATAGTGTGGCGTGCTGAAAAAAAGGTGAAAACGCTGCTTCGTGTAGCGTTTTGCACTTTTTTTTAATTTTTTTCGGCGAAAAACGCTACTTCGTGTAGCGTTTTGCATTTTTTTTTAATTTTTTTGGGGAAAAACGCTACTTTATCTTGAGTTTTGGGCTAAAAAACGCAACTTAAAGTAGCGTTTTTGGGGAGATTTTTTTTTTTTCAAAACTCTACACGATGTAGCGTTTTGGAGTGCTATTTAGGGCCATTTTTTCGGGGTGTGCCATTTAGGGCATTTTCTTCCCAAATTGTGACATATAGGGCCAACACCATTATTATTTGTAAATTAATTAAATCTAAACCGTTCGTTTATTCATATATCCAACCACTATCTCCGGCCATTACATTCAGCCTCCGTCCACTAACTGCAATTACCATCTCGAATCACTACCTCCAACCACTCCTCCGGCCACCAGCCAATCACCAAAATTATAATAAAATCACCAGATCTAAACTAAAATCACCAAAAATAAAAAGAAATTATCACAACCAGCATTGATCTCGACTCCAACTGTCACTACTAATTACTATTGACGCAACCATCACATCACCACTTACAAATCACCCGATTTAAATCACAACTTCACAACTATTTACAAGATAATCATTAATAATGACAAAAAATCACCATTTCCATCATAACTACATCAACCACTAACAACAAAACAATCTATAATTCAAATGAAAATAACTAAAAGATAATCAACCACACCATCACAAAGAAAATCACAAAGCACCTTAACCCAACAAATCACCAAATTATTTTACAAAATTACCTAATTTCATCGTTATGATTGGCTGACAACATCAAATTTCCAATAAATCACCAAAATTTCTCCGCAAAATCATCATATTTCGTCGTTGTGGTTTGGTGACAGAATCGAGTCAGATCGAAGAATAATGTGACGGTCAAAATAGATTAAATAAGATGAATACAGATCTGGCAACAATGGTAACAATAAATAGATTGAAAGTATCGAAGATACGTGGACGTGATTAAAAATAGTTTAGATCTCATATCTCACTACAGTGAGAGAATTCATATAAATGTAAATTACCTAATTACAACGGTAAAAATAAAAGTTTTAACAGAAAAACCCTGCAAAACAGGGTTAAAATGTAAGTCTGTATGTATATATATTGTTTGTAAGTATATAAAATAGGTACCTAGCCTAGATATATTCTATATAAAATACTCGGTTATACACAAGACCCGGGCATCTTCATTCTTCCTAGCTTGCCAATTAAATACACTGTAAGCTTTTCATCTCATTCACCTATAGATACACAAACATGTATGTATATATTTCTTAATTTTATTCGATTCAATTCAATTGTTTAATTCACATACGTATTTGTATATACAAAGTTGTGTTCGATTCATTAAAGTTTTGATTTTGCTGCTTGAATGATGTTTTTGACCTTGAATTTGTTTGGTATGATGGAAAATTAGGGTTTTCCTTGGTGAATTTTAGATAATTTGAAGAAATTGAAGCTGAGAAATTGAGGTTGGTGAATTTTGATGCACTGTTGTTTTGATTGATTTTAGGTGTGTGTGTTGATTGGTTATGATTTGATTAATCTTTTGTGATGTGTATGTATAAAGATTTGTGTTTCTTGAATTTAAAGTTGTGATTTTTGGTTTGTTGTGGATTTGTGACTTTAGGTTTCTTAAATCTGTTTGATTGAATTGGAAGTTGAAGTTGGGGTTTTCACGGAGAATTGTATCGGTTTTGATGATTTGGATGCTGTGAATTTGAGGTTAGTAGTGAATTTGGGATAGTTGTTATTTTAGTCAAACTATTGAGAATTTGAGATGATTGTAATGTGTTGTTTTGTTGTTGGTTGTAAAAATTAGGGTTTCATGGATAATAACAACTGGAGACCTAATCCAAGTGGTGGGGAACCAACTATGGATGCTGGTGGGGATTGGCGGAGTCAGCTGCAAGCTGATTCCCGCCAACGTATTGTTACCAAGATGTATATTATTAATTTCTCATTAAGATTTTATGTGTGTGTATATATAATACGTATGTATGTATGTCATTGAAAAAAGCATGTATTGTCGTATCTTGGTTGACTTTTAAAGTGAATTTACTCAGTTTTAGGTATGTTGGACAGATATTTATCTTGTGGAGACTTTTGATTAATTATTACAGCCTTTTGACTCTAGGTTCTTGTCACGTGAGGGATATAAGTTTTGTTAAACCTGTATTAGGCGTATTATAGTTCATGATTCTGTAATATTCTATTGTTTTATCTGTAGAATGGACACTTTGAAGAGGCATCTTCCGTTCTCTGGACAAGAGGGATTACAAGAGCTCGAGAAAATTGCTGTGAGATTTGAAGAGAAAATTTATACTGCTGCAACAAGTCAGGTTATATAGCCGCGCATTGCGTGTTTGATATGAATGTTTCAATACATTTACTCATCTGTTATCCTATCATACTTTGTTCTCCATTTAAAATTTTAAGTCGGTGATTATTGATTGCATTTTTACTTTGTCAGGGTATATTTATTAAAATCTTGTGAATATTTAATTACAGTCTGATTATTTAAGAAAGATATCGTTGAAGATGCTGACGATGGAAACAAAAAATCCGATGCCTAATGCCATGCAGTCTAACTCTTCTAATAATGGCCAAAATCCCCCCGATCCAGGTAAATGTGCTTGTGCACTATTAGCGGTGTTAAGTAGCATTCTTGGCTTCTGTCTCTATCTGTTTTTGAAGATAATCTGTAATATATATTTTGATGTTAGAATATGTTCATGTGGACATGAGAGCAGTGTGACACTTGAACTTGATGGCATAATCATGTGTATTGTTCTACGTGTCACTCCTTAGCTTCTAAAACTCTTAGAATTTCCAGATCATAAACATAGTGGGCTATATGTTCGATACATGGAGTGATGCATTAGTAATGGTTTGGAGAAAGGAAATAATATTAAATTCCATGGAACTATGATTTTTCAGTTTTCCATTAATTTTCATTGCAGATCTTGAATAAGCGTTATGATAAACTTTCTAGAAGCAGAAAAAGGTTTTGCATTTGTGTTTTTATCATATCCTAAACCAATAAACCACCAATTTTGGATGATCTATTCTCATCCCTTACCCCTGAGTGAAGAAAAGTTTTTAACTTCTCCGGTTCTTCCATGTGTCTTCTGCAGTATGTTGAATGTTATTGGGAACCTAACCATATATGTTACTTGTCCTTCCTTTTTAACAGGCGTTGTTTATAATATGATTTTCATCAGTTAATAATATCAGTAGGATAAATTGTTAAAAATCGTAAATAAGTGACTGTAGTTAAATATTAAATTAAGTTGGCATTTTATTTATGGATTTAGCAAGTGATACCTGCATTCACAACTCTAGCTAGCTCCCTAATCTTTTGATGTGGCACTGATCTGACATTATGAATGAAACAATTCTCCAATGGCTAAATATGTATGGACTCAATCTAGAGACCCCACCTTACCAATATTTGATATTTCTATATTAAAACATATGTGTATGTGTGAGTGATAGAACACAAGTGAATATTAAAATAATTCAGATCGTGGTTTCAATTCTAAAATTTTGTTATTTAGACATTATCACATAAATAACTTTTCTCTTCCTTCTTCGATGAGATGTATATTCTATATTGTTCCCAAGTTTGGTTTCTGTTCTCTCGTAGTCCACTCTTCCTTCTTCGATGAGATGTATATTCTATATTGTTCCCAAGTTTGGTTTCTGTTCTCTCGTAGTCCAGACTCCCTTGACTGGAATAAAAGAGAATAATTATTTATTAGTGATGAATTAATCACAAACTTATACACTTTAGATGTGGGGTCTAGCTACGTAGTTATTTCTTAAATGTTTATTTAGGGTATTCATAAATCATAATAAGGGCAATGGTTAGGGCCCCTAATCCAATAGGGTTTCATTTACAGTTTTATACTTAAGGTTATTACTTTCAATCACTTCTGTTAGTTGTCTGGAATCACTTCTGCTACAAACATTTTCTTCTTCTTCTTTTGTACTTTTGACATTATTTCATTCATATCTGTCATCTATTATCCTTTGAGGAAGTGTTATTTCTATCATTTTTTTTTTGTGTCTTGTCCCTTTATTTCTTTTCATCACTCCCTACTTGGTGAACAGGTTCCCAGAACATGCAATCTCAGCTGAACAGCCAAGGGCAACCTCTTCCAGGTCCGGTTCAAACTAATTTGTCCCAGTCCGGTCAACTACTATCCCAGAACATTGCCAATAATATTGGCTCAGCTGGAATGCAAGGATCTGCTAGTTTGACGTCCTCGTTGCCCCCGGTCAGCAATTTGTCACAGGCTAATATTCCTAATGTTGTTAACCAGAATAACATGCAAAACATGCCAAACATTTCTGGGGTTGTACAGAACTCTGTAGCAAGTACAATTGGACAAGGTGTTCCTTCAAACATATATGGCAATTCCCAGAGGCAGATGCAGCCTGGGAGGCAACAACAGAGCGCTCCTCAACAGCAGCAGCAGCAGCAGCAACCCCAAAATTCTCAACCGAGTCTTTATCATCAGCATATAAAGCAAAAATTCCAATCAGGAGCTATATCACACTCCCAGATGCAATCTCACATTCAGCAACTACAGCAGCACCAGCAGCAGCAAAATCTGTTGCAGTCAAATCAGCTGCATTCTTCTCAGCAATCTGTTATGCAACCTAGTATGATGCAGTCTTCTCCGCTTTCCAGCATTCAGCAGAATCAGCCAACTTCATCGCAGCAATCCACACAATCTGGGCTTCAGCAACATCCACAATCTCTCAGGCAACGACAGCAACAACAGGCGTCAAATATTCATCAACAGCAGACAGCATTGCAACAGCAAGCAATATTGCCTACACAGCAGCAGCAGCAACAACAGCAACATCTTGTGGGGCAGTCCAACACTACAAATATTCAACAAAACCAGCTAATTGGGCAACAAAATAGCATTCCTGACATGCAGCAACAGCGGTTGTTAGGTCAACAAAATAATATTTCCAATCAACAGCAGCAACTGATAGGCCTGCCAAACAACCTCCCACATATGCATCAGCAGCAATTGGGACCTCAGAGCAGTGTTGGTGGGCTTCAGCAGCAACAACAGCACCATCAGTTGCTAGGAGCTCAGTCTGGTACCTCTGTCATGCCAAATAATCAACATTCTGTACACATGCTACAACAATCTAAAGTTCCACTGCAGCAGTCTCAGCAGAACATGTCCAATTTGTTGCCAAGTCAAGGTCAACAGTCACAGCAGCAGTCGCAGCAGCAGATGATGTCAAGTCTGTTGCCAAACCAAAATCAGTCACAACAGCAGTCACAGCAGATGATGTCTCAGATACAATCACAGCCTGGACAACTGCATAAACAACTAGGTCTGCAACAGCAGCCAAATCCACTGCAACGTGATATCCAGCAAAGGCTCCAAACACCTGGTACCTTGCTTCAACAGCAGAATGTAATTGATCAGAAGCAGGTTTTCCAACCACAAAGAGCCATGCCGGAGGCATCATCAAGTACGTACTTATATCCTTGTCATTCCACATTCTTGTGCTTCTTTAATATTTAACTTCATGCATGCATCCTGAGTGCCTTTATATGTGATGAATAATGAATTAATGTGTGGTTTTATCAACGATCAGTCGTATTGTATAAACTAGATCTGTTAAACTACTTTCGGTAATAATACTTACCACAAATTATTTATATACTTTGACTATATTATGTATTTCATTTGTATTTGAATTCTAAATTATTTATAGAGTAAAGTTACACCATGTTGTGGGGTGGGGGTATTTTGGGCCGACAAGCTTGGCTCAATAATGGTTGAATATTACTTATGATGAATCTGTGTGCAAGCGCAGATGCTATCATGTTCTATTCAAGCTTGTTTCAACCAAACCTGAGCTTGCTCCATGTGAAGTTACTTCTAGTGGGCAGATATTTTGGGAGATATTAATATGTTTTATTTTCCAATCTGTAGCTTCCCAGGATTCCAGTGCAAATGTTGGAGATTGGCAAGAGGAGATATATCAAAAGGTAATGTAGATTATTTTTTTTTGTTCATGATGAACCCGCTAGTTATATGTTTCAAGTGGGAAGAAACACAGGACTGATCTAGTTTTACCATATCAAGTCACAGTCTAGTCTATAGTCATAGCCTCATAGGTGTTAGATTCATCAAATTCTAAATCAGAATAATGTTCTTGCTGCATAGTCGTCCAGAGAACTGGCAGACTATCGACGCATGGAAGTAAAATTGTTTCCGTTATAAAAGCACAGTTATGCAGATGTTACTACTGCAGAGAAGTACCTCTTCTTGAATATAAACAGCACTGTTTAAGCTTCACACAATAGTTTAATGCTATATCATGTTGACCACTGTTATTCGCTACACACACACGCACGCCTATTGCACTTAAAATGGTTGACGATGAACACTTATTTAAGGAGATCTGGAGTTGAGCGTTAAATTCCTAAACTGCCAACAAAACAACTTACTCAGAATATGATTAAAATAAGAGTCACTGAGACTGAAGTTTGAAACTGGAATGAGTATGGAGATGATTGTGAATTAATTTAGTATAGTGAATGGTAATTTGGACAAATTGAAATTGAACATTTTTGTTAAGGGAAATGTAACATGTAATGGGATATATATTGAAGGTAATTTTTTGCAATGATATAGTCATAATTACAGTGATGTGATTTCTTAGCAGCAAATGGACTCTAGTTTTTCTTTCTACTACTCCCAGAAATATCTTTTCAGTAATCATATTTGAAACTCCGTAGCTTTTTCTTGCAGATAAAGGCCATGAAGGACATGTATTATTTGGATCTTAATGATATGTACCAAAAAATTGCTGCTAAATTGCATCAGGTAATTTTTTTTATTTACTTTTGTGATCAAACATGTTTCTTAAGTCTGTCTTTACCATATTTTCGCCAAGCTTATAGAAAAAAACTGATAATGAGTCTCTTCTTTGGAGTATTGTGTCAATGACAGCATATACATTGCTTTCCAGTTAACTTAATGATATTATATTTTTTTTACTATGCCTCACTCCATCTTCCAGAATGAGTCACTTCTACAACAACAGCCACATTTGCAGCAAGGAAAGAACCCACAACTTGAGAAGCTTAAAACTTTCAAGGGTATGCTGGAGCGTTATATATCAATATTACAAGTTTCCAAGAGCAATATACATATCGGTTACAAGGATAAATTGGGATCATATGAAAAGCAGATTATGAGCATTCTTAACTCAAATAGGCCTCGGAAGCCTATTCCTCCAATGCAGCAAGGGCAGGCACTTCCCCCACAACATATGCACTCCATGCAGCAGTCACAACCACCACAGTCTCAGATGACTCAACTGCAACCCCTTGAAAATCAAATGAATCCCCAGATGCAATCATTGAATTTACCAGGTTCTGGGGGAACAATGCAGCAGAAAGCCATGGCCAGTTTGCATCATAATCCCTCTTCTCCTGTATCTGGGCTTCCCAATGCACAGCAGAATATGATGAATTCACTACAACCAAGTTCTGCTTTAGATCCTGGACAGAGTAACTCTATGAACTCAATGCAGCAAGTTGCTGGTGGATCTCTACAACAAAATCATGTGACTCCACAACAGGCAAATGCAAACCTCATTTCGTCACAAAATGGAATGAATTCTTTACAGACGAACCATAGTTCCATGCAGCCAAGTTCAAATATGCTTCAACAGCAGCAGCTGAAGCAGCAAGAACAGTTGCTGCAGAACCAGCAAATGAAGCAAATGCAGCAGCGCCAAATGCAACACATTGCTTTGCAAAAACAGTTGATGCAACAACAGCAGCAATTTCAGCAAACAAAGCTGCAGCAGCCAGCACAGATGCAGTCAAACCAGGCATCACACCTTCATCAGATGTCTGATTCTACTGACTTGAAGATAAGACAACAACTGGGTGTTAAATCAGGTGCTTTTCAGCAGCAGCACTCTGCAAGTCAGCGGTCAGCATATCCACAGTTAAAGCCAGGAAATCAGTTTCATATTTCTTCACCGCAACTATTGCAGCCTGCATCACCACAGATTTCTCAGCATGCATCTCCTCAGATTGACCAGCAAAATATGCTCAGTGCTCTCACCAAAGCTGGTACCCCTTTGCAATCCGCGAACTCACCTTTTATTGTGCCGTCTCCTTCAACTCCATCAGTTCCGTCACCTATGCCAGGAGATTCGGAAAAAATTAATTCTGGTGTTTCAACATTGTCTAATGCTGGCAATATTGGACACCATCAAACAGCAGGTGCATTGGTGCCTGCCCAATCCCTTGCTATAGGGACTCCTGGGATATCAGCGTCACCTTTGCTGGCCGAATTTACTAGTCCAGAAGGCCATCACGCTGCTCCAGCTACAGCTGTATCTGGAAAGTCAAATGCTACAGAACAGCCTCTTGAACGTTTACTTAAAGCGGTCAGTGCACTTCAGTTTCGGTACTTCTATGTGTTGCATAAAAAGTTCCTGCAAATTTTGAACTGTTGTAATGTTTACTGTTTAATTTACAGATGAAGTCAATGTCATCTGATGCATTAACTGCTTCTGTTCGTGACATTGGATCAGTCGTTAGTATGATAGATAGAGTAGCAGGATCTGCTCCAGGTAATGGATCAAGAGCTGCTGTTGGTGAGGATTTGGTTGCAATGACCAAGTGCCGTCTACAGGCAAGAAATTTTATCTCACAAGATGGTACTACTGGAACAAAAAAAATGAAGCGATATACAACTGCTATGCCTTCAGATGTTGTATCTTCTACAGGCAGTATAAACGATAGTTTTAAGCAGTTCAACGGTTCAGAGTTGTCTGACTTGGAGTCAACTGCAACATCTATTGCCAAGAAACCAAGAAATGAGGTACCAGCTTTCCTAATTAACTATCATTAAAAGTCTTTTATTTTTGTTATGAATACAGGCTCTTTAGTGGATAAGAATTCCGTAACAAATGATTGTATGAGTTGCCTTGATGCCCAAAATTATTTGTTGAACTGTGCTTTGAATTAGCCTAATGGGTTTCCACAAAAGTAGTCCCATTAAAATGAGAAACATCTTCAATAGTATACTCTGGGAATGTCAAAAATCTGGACAACAAAATTAAATTGTAAGAGTTAGAAAAAAGTGAAATCTGCTGTTCTCTCTCCTTCATGAGCAGCACACAACATACATTTTGGGTATAAGATGTATTATCATATCACTACATACTTTGTGTTCAGCTAGTGTAGAATTTGTTGATCTAACATATTATTCATATTTGATGTTTAGAATATAATCATGAATGAATTTAATTAAGCTAAGTAAATGTTGAGCTGGCCAGCTCAAACCAGCAAGCTTGTGAACAAAGGAAATTTTCTCACACATGCAAACTCGGTTTCCAGTTGCACCTTTCTCATTTTTTAGTATAATCTGACTTCAAATGTGTAATCCTGGATTAGTACTCGATATGCCGAGTCACGAGTCGGTTAAATTATTTGAGTTTATGTGTAATTATGCTCAAGTACTTTAAAATTTAAATCTCTGCATTGCCTATTATGTACATGGTTATATATTTGGACGTAGGTTCTGTTTTTGCACTTGGTTGCTTACCTGATTGACCACTTCTTTTAAAATCTGTATTCTGTTTATCAACTCCATACATCTATGAAGCTTCCAATAGCATGTTTGCTTGTCAAATCGGTCAATAGCAAGTGCTTTTCTCTTTCTACTTTTCTGTGTAACTATACCCTGGCTTAAGATCTATGGATTGTGTATATGATTAAGAATTTGAAATGGTGGTCTCCAACTCTCACCCAATTATAAGCTTAATAGTGTATGAGATTAGCAACACAGTTGATTATCTTCATTTACTCAAATATGGAATTTGTCAAACCTTCCAGGATATTGGGTACATTTTATGCAGTACTAACTACTATCTGTACATGTATTGGCATTCTGTGGCAGGCTAATCATGCTCTATTAGAAGAAATAAAGGAGATAAATCTTCGACTCATAGACACTGTTGTAGATATCAGTGATGAAGATGCGGATCCAACTGCAACAGCTGCAGCTAAAGAAGGCGGGGAAGGAACTATAGTTAAGTGTTCTTATAGTGCAATAGCTCTCAGTCCAAACTTGAAGTCGCAGTATGTTTCCTCCCAAATGGTATTGTTCAATCTTGATAAGTTGTCTTCTAAATTTTAACTAATCAATAAGTTGTGTCTTTAAGGACCTGTATGCATTATTTCACCTTTTCTGATTAATTGTCTCTTCTGTACTATACAGTCACCAATTCAGCCGTTGAGATTGCTGGTTCCCAGAAATTATCCACATTGTAGCCCGATACTGTTAGACAAGCTCCCGGTTGAAGTCAGGTGAGGATAATGGGATATTGTATGTTTTAATGTACTTTTGTAAAAAAATCGTTACTCTTTTTGGAGTAAATGTAACTTGTTTAGCTATCCAGTGTATTTTAGGCTGCCTTTATCTTTAACTTTTAGTAGGTGGTATTTTTATTAATCTTTTTGGGATTGGTTTAGTGTCATTAACCAGCAGCAGATTAGATGTTTATAAGGTAGCATTTGATAGTTATCCTAGTGAAGTATCATGCCTTCTTTCATTTCATTCTTTAGAACATCCAGTGTTTAGAAAGTAGAAAGCGCTGCACCCATATTCTGAGCACCAAACCTTACTCGGTCTTACCTTTTGTTTCTCAGCAAGGATTATGAAGATCTTTCAATGAAGGCACGGTCAAGATTTAGCATCTCGCTCCGAAGCCTTTCGCAGCCCATGTCGATTGGTAATATAGCCAAGACATGGGACATTTGTGCTCGTGCTGTCATTTCCGAGTATGCACAGCAGAGTGGTGGCGGGAGCTTTAGCTCAAAGTACGGTACTTGGGAAGACTGTTTGACTATATAATTAGATTAGATACTGTACTGTAACTCCTGTAATTTAGCGATGCATGTTTGAGCTGCTGGTCACCAAAAGAACCGGACCCCTTGTACAATGCTGTATCAGGAGGGAGTTCGAGCCTTTGAGGACAGCATGAGGCTAGCCAATGTTAGCAGGTTGTGATCTGTCTGTCAGAGTTGTAACATTGCTCCATATTTCATTTACAACTTGTGTGTCATAAATTTCATCTAACCATACAAGACATTTGTGATGTTACTGCTCATAAAGACTTTTTTTAATTTAATTTTATTACTGCATTGTTTGGTTTTCAAGCCAAAAGTATTCTACTTGGCATAATATAAGATAAGAGTACATGGAAAAGAATTACCGATAATTTGAATCACACTAGTCTTAAAAAGTACAAAATTTGTCCTGATATATAATTTTGGAAAATTAGTATTATGGATTAACCTTTTTATTTATATTATGTTTTCACTCATAATATAATTTAACAACTTCTCCTTGTATATAAGCAATAACTATCAACTCCATAATTCTGGCGCCAACGACTTCTCATGTAACTGGACTCCGGGTTTTCAGCTTTGATCTTTGACCCTTCCTCTCCGAGCAATAAATTTAATTTAATTTTTTTAGAGAGAGTTAAAAATGAAAAAAACAAAAAGCAAACTTGCCATTTACCTACTTGTAATGACAATAATGGCCTTTAAATCCTTGTTTTTTTAGTTAACGAACTTTCCACCTTTGAATCCTTGTTACGACAGCAAGGATGATGAAACAATCAAGTGAAAATTAAGAGAGAGTAAGTTTGTATTTGAAATAGATGAATATTATTACTTTCTTCGTTCCCAAATAGTGGGTTTTGAAAATAATTCTTTTTTCTTACAAGACATGTCTTTTTTCTCTATTAAAATAAATGTTTTGAATAAATTTTCAAATTATTTTACAATTTATTATTTCAAAAGTTCGACTCATTGGAATTTTTTTTATTCACATCTCTCAATGCCATTATTAAGGTTGGAAATAAACACTAAACCTTAATAATTTATTATTAAGGTTGGAAAAGAGTATTATTTGTCGAAAAATATGAAGTCATTATGAATTCCATCCCAACATGACCGAAAACATTGCTGCATATGATGTGATTACTGATTAGTGGTTACAACTATCGAAAATTGAAAATTATATTATAAGCTACCCTTTTATACTAAATTATCAGAAATTTGGTTGAAATTTAACTGTTTTTTTGTGATTATATAATCTATCAATCCTATGGGTATTAATTGTAATTAATTTTTTATCAGCAAATTATGTGTATATCTGTTAGTGTAATAAAAAAAGGAAGATACGAAAACTAAAAGGCTACTTAAGGGTTGGTATAATACAGTTATTTGGTAATTAGCTTTAGCAGTTGCAAGGAGTGTTAATTAATTAATTAAAAAACACTAATTATATATACAATTATACAAAGAGTACATATGTAAAGTGTAAGATTTACAGTCTAATGCAAGGAGTTGATAACTGTAAAAAGAAAATGGGGAGAAAAAGTAGGAAATGCAGGTACCAGATAGTGCGTGTGTGTGAGAGGTTATAGCCATTAGTTAACAACTTATTTTACTTAATTACCCATGTCAGTTACCATTTTTTTAATGCAAAAAAAGTGTGTAATAGTAATTATCTACCTATATATTACACTTAAGTAACTGTTTTTACTCCCCATGTTTGTTTAAGAACAAGAGTCTTGTATATTTTATATTTAGATTAGATTAAGAGTGAGATTAACATAAAGACAACTTCCTAGCTAGCCTCTCCTCAGGTATTTTTGTGTTGGATACTATGTTCTGTTTTTTTACATTATTTTTCTTATCTACTTGTAGTTTTCTGTTTTTTCATGTCTTGTCACAACTAAATATTTGCCTCTTTACACACACACACACAGTGATTTATCTGTTTTAAGTTACTATTAAGCTTTGTTTTACATTTTGTTAATGGTTGATTTACAGGTACTTGAAGTAATTTGAAGTTAATTAGAGCAGTAAAACATGGCACTGAGCTACTACTCCAACTGGGGTACTCAAGTACTTGATCAGCATCTAAACCAAGACCAAGCAACTACTATTACTACTTGTAATAGTAATAGTATCTTGTTTCCTCAAGACCAACTACTTTCTCAAGACCTACTTTTACCACCAGAGCTTCTCAATTTTCATGACAACTTTGATACTTGCATTGACACATTGTTCACTCAAAACAATCACTTGTTCTACTCGGATGAAAATGTCGATGCTTACACTGCCCTTTCGCCTCCTTCTGTTCCCCTGAACATCCTCCCACCACTACCATCACAAGAAATGGTGGAGGAGGATGCATGCTTTGATTATTGTCCGAAACGTACTAAAATTCAAGAAAATTGTTTTTCCTATCCGGAAATGACCATTCATGACAACTATAGCAGTAACTATGACATGGGGTTTGTTCCAAATCCATCTCTGCTCCCAGAATTTGTCTTGCCGGAACTTCCACTTCCAATGCCACCAATTTTTAGTGAGGGCAGTAATAATAATGAAGTGAAGAAAGCAGCAAATACAGGAGGGAACTTGTCACAACAGAGTATAGCAGCACGGATTCGCAGGAGGAAGATAACTGAGAAGACACAGGAGCTTGGGAAGCTTATTCCTGGAGGACAAAAAATGAACACTGCTGAGATGTTTCAAGCTGCTTCTAAGTATATTAAGTTCATGCAAGCCCAAATTGGAGTTCTTCAACTTATGCAGGTAACTTCTATGCTCATTCATTTCTTATTAAATTTCTGATTTCACATTTTTGTTGTTGTTAAGTTTAAGGTTTTTGTTATGCTTTCCCTCCATATTAATATGTGTGTTTGTATGAGTAATAATGAGGAATGGTCAAATAATGCTTGAAAATGGTCATATTTCAACACTCATTGCATGCAATAACTGACTACACACATTACTATATCTTTCTTGACCAAAACACATCCTTTTAAAACTGTATTACTATCTTTTTTACAAAATGTACATGACCCATAACTGATTGGTATATATTAAATTGCAGGAGGAAAATGAGGAGGGAATGCACAGTCCTGCACTTGAAGCACTCGTGACTTCACCTCTGGTTCAAGAGAAACTGTACTCAGCAGAGAAGTGCTTGGTTCCCAAAAAACTTGTTAAAAGCTTAACCCAAAAGCCTCAACTCCAGGCCAATCCTCAGCTCATTAAAGATTTTATTAAGCTCATTTAATTCATGTTTATTTCTTTCTTCAAATAATTCGAATGTTTAGGCTAATCATTTCTAATTTTGTATTAATCATGTAGATGTAGTTGTTTATCAACCTCATCATATTTATTTTTTGTAATTAATTAGTTTAGTTTAGATAGCTATTGGCTATTGCTAGGCTAACAATATCTAATTAATTCATTTTCTTGTAAATACCTCTTGTAATTTCAAGAAATCGATTATCTAGTTCTTTCAATACTACGGGTTAGCTAATGATGTAGTTTCAACTGAAAACTAGTTTACTTTTTTAAGTTCAAATGAAGTAATTAAAAATCATTTTGCTATTGTAATCCCTCTCTGAATAAAATATTATGTATGTAAAAAAATAACCTAATTCTCTAGATGCGAGTATACCTCCAACCCTAGTTAGCCGTCACAAAAAATATGGAGATCTACCTTTTTCTTCGTCAATTAAGAATTCTTTCTTCTCATAAATCCGCTTTCGCCTTCCTTTCTCCCATCTAATCACCGTAGTTTTTATTTTTCCTTCAATAATCATCCTCATTTTATGAGAATTGTTGTTGTACCCAATTTATTGGGTATTTGTTTGTCCTCCTTTTGGAGTGGTTGATATGTTTTGGTATTTTTCAGTTTGTTGTTTTGTCTCTTTGAGAATAATTCAATTGACGGGGATTTGCAAATCCCTCATCGAGGCTGGGTCGGTGGTGGAAATCGCAAAAACTCACCTTTCACAATGGAAGATTGTTTATATTATGAGGGCATCGGTTCCTCTAATTTCAGTTGATACAGCTGAAAGTTCTGAACATTGGACTACAACTGTAATTAATTGTGTGAAGGTCAATTGTGATGCTACTGGTTTCAGGAATAGTGTAGGTTGGATTTCTCGAGAAGCCATTGTAATCTTATTTAATTCAAAAAATATTTTTATTCTATATATTAAACGATCTGTAAACAAAACGGCTATTTGTTTAGCTCGTTTATTTGTTTATCAACCAGGTTGTATTGCCAGTTTGGGGGTTTGTCCTAGCTGTGTCCCGTCTTTTTATTGAGATGCATAATATTTTCGTCAAAAAATAAAAATACTACGGGTTAGAAGTTATTTTGCAGACTAAGGTTCGACTCTCTCGAAAAACGCTTGGCATGCTTGCCCTTAGTAGTTGAGTCCGGATTTACCCGGATATGGGTGGGTTAATGTGGGGTAGTTTATCGTTAAAAAAAAAGAAGAAGAAAATGCTGATTATATATACACTTTTTTCTAGGTATACACTATACAGTCTCATTAGAGTCTTACTATGTCTTCATTTTATATACGGATTAAATGGTTAAATTTGATTATCAATTTCTACTCACAATTTTACTCTATCGACAAAATATTTATAGAAAAGAATGGTGCTACACAAATTGAACACTTAAAAATATTTTATTTGATGGCAGAGGCATCCAATGTGAATAAATTTTATTCATTAAAATAAGTTTCATTTCATTTCTACAATAAATATGCAATTTATTTTTATATGAGAAAATTGATATACATATTAGTAAAAATATAAAATGGAATAAAAAATAACAACTTCATTTCATTCCCTCTATTTTTTCACTTTAATGCTTATCTGGCAACTATATCAACATCTATAATTGTTCTATATTTAGCACCAAGTATATCATTTTGCTATTTTACATCCATGTTTAGCATCCCATTGGAGTGTGATATTTTTCATGGGTGCTATATTATAGATATAGCACCACTTATGACACCACCATTCGACTTGCTCTTACACATATAAAAAAAGGTCCTGGTCCCTGACAATTGATTGTTTGAACCATCTATCCGCACTTTTTTCTGCGGATAACATAAGCACGTGAAACTTTTGTGAATTGAGGAGGTCGCGTCATCTATCCGCGCGCTAGTTAAGATTTTTTTTTATTCGCAAAAAAAAAACGGTAAATGGTTGCTCAACTATCGCTTGTTATGGACCAAAACCCATAAAAGATAATATATATTAAAAAAATAATAAATTAATAATCAAAGCTATTATAATTTTAAGATATGGGTAAAACTGATTTTATCTCACAAAAGTCAAAAGTTTGATATTTTTTAGCATCATATTGAATTTTAATATTTATAATTATAAAAATATATTAATACAAATTTAAGGTTTCAATATAATCAACAACATAAAATATAATATTAATATTTAAAATTCAAAATTTATCAATAACATATTAAAATATAATATTTATATTCTCATTTTTAAAATTACGAACCAAAAATTAAAGTAATACATAAATATTCCTATTAATATTATAATAATAAATAAATATTGAAGAAAACATTTTTGAACGTCTAATATGTTTGACCAAATCAAACTTACTACATTGTATTTACTTGTCATATTGTAACACTATAGTACTTCTTGTGTTAAATAGTGACTTAGTTTCTTTAATTATGTATTTGCAGTCAGAAGCATGTTTCTACTGTAACTCCAAACGTAAATGAGTTATATCAAGAATAATTGTACCGGTAGAAGATTCAAGATTCTATGGATCATGCATCAGGAGAATAAAGGTCACATCAAATAAAGAGTTTAAAAAAAGAATTGTTTCTAAGGCAAATGATCATTCGAGAAATCACACTGATAGAGAAGTCAAAGATGTGCAACTGGTAGAGAAGTCTCAAACCTTTCCATGGCTCAGTATTCGATTGAGAAGTCAAAATATTGGAGCCATTCGAAAAGTACAACAAAGTAATCATTCAAGAAGTCCAGTAAAACAAATCGAGAAGTTAGCTAAGGAAGCAATCGAGAAGTCTAAGTGAAGAGGTCAATCAAGAAGTCTGTGAAATCAAGTCAATCGAGAAGTCTAGACTGATCGAGAAGTCATCAAAAGAAGTAAGCAATCGAGAAGTCTAGACATTCGTGAAGTATCAAGTCAAAATTCCAACCGAGAAGTCTCAGAAGTAGTTGATCGAGACGACTGTGTCATGACTTCTCGAAGGCAAGAATAGTTGAGTATTCGAATGTTTTAAACAATTATTTTCAAGGAGATTTGCAGAAGAATAAGACAAGTAATTCGAAGCATTTTCATGATCAGGTCAGTCAAACTTGTGAAGATAATGACAAGTCTACAATGAAGCTTGAAAAGAAAACAAGACAAAGACAGAAGGAAGAAAGCAGAATGGAGCATACTGTCAAGTCATAGAACTTAGCTAGAAATAGATTGTGTACAATGTAAAGTAGTTTTGTCTATTTCTAGTTATAGAAAACTAGCATGTGAAAGTATGTGTTAATGAGACATGTTCTATATATAGCTAATAGCACAGCTTCACTAATTAGTGTGTTGAATATTTTTCATACCTTGTTTTCTTTCAAAAACAAGAAGCTGAGATTCAAATCAAGAATTTCAGATTTGTAGCATTTCGTTCTAATACACAACTAGTTTGAAAGTTAAACTTTGAGTGTTTGTTTTATTTTCGCATTACTTAAGTAAACACTGCTAAGTTATAAAAGCTACAAACAAGATAAAATCAATTCATACATTAAACAAATTCAAAATAAATTCAAAAAGACTGAAACCATACATTCACCCCCCCTCTGCATAGTTTCTGTAGATACTCATTCCTAATAAGTGGTATCAGAGCACAGATTGTTGACATACAAACAGTACAAAGATCAAAATGAATTCCCAGAAACTTAACAACATCAAGATTCCTTCATTTGATAGAGAACACTACATACTATGAAAAAAGAAAATGCTCACATTCATCAAGACTGCAAACTACATGTATCCTGAGATCCTGAAGAATGGACCCTCATGCCTGTGACACTAGTTCCTGAAACAGCTAGTGGCTCAGAGGTAATACCAGCTACATGGGTATTAAAAAATCCATCTCAATACACTGACATAGAAAGAGAGAAAGTTACTCTTGATAACAGTCTCATGCTCATACTGACTGATTCTCTAGACATGGTTATGTATAACAATGTTGTCAATTGCACCATTTCCAAGCACATATGGGAAACCATAGAGCTACTATGTGAAGGCACAGTGGAAGTAATAGAAAACCAAAGATAAATGTTGGTTTCACAATATGAAGCATTTATGTCAAAACCAAATGAAGGCATAACTGATGTCTTTGAAAGGTTTAACAAACTGATCAATAAATTACAACTACATGGAAAAGCCTATGAGACAAAAGAAAAGAACTTGAAGTTTCTGTTAACTCTTCCTGAGCATTTGGAGCACAAAATTGCTAATATTAGAGAAGGAAGAGATCTAACAAAACTCCCATTGGAAACTCTGTATGAAATACTAAAGACATATGAACTATAGTACTTTCAAAAGAAGTCTATTCTAATAAACAGAGGTAAGATGACAAATGTCTCTAGTGCCCTAATTGTCAAAGAACCAGTAAAGATGGAAAGAGTTGGTAATAGCCAAAGAATGAAGAGTGATGAAAGTGTTGAAAAAGACAAAGAAGAAGAAGAACTTGTCAAGAGTGAGTTTGAAGATGATGAATTTATGGCTTTCATGGTTAGAAAGTTTGGAAACTTGAGATTTAAGAAAAACAAAATCTTTAAGACAAAACCAAATTTTGGCTCTTCAAATAAAGGCAAAGCTCCCAAGAGTAATTTCAAAGGAGGTTACAAGATTAAATTTGTTTGATGGTAAATGAAAAATTATTTTTTTATATTTTTAAAAAATTAAAAAATACATTTTAAAGTTAATTAGATATATTTTATGATGATATAATTTTTAAAATTTTGTTAATTATATATTATGTGTAATATTCGATCAAAAATTGGTTAATTTAACTAATAAAAATCAAAATAAGACAATTATTTTAAAATGGAGAGAGTAAATAAGATAATTATTTTAAGATGAAGAGAGTATTATCGAGAGACCCTTTTTCTACTAACGCCTTAGCATTTTTTTTCTCAATAATATTTTTATTTAAAATTATATTATTATTGTTACTTAATTTTTTTTATCTTAAATAGTCTTAAATGACTTACGTCGACTATAAATCACCTAACTATATATAACAATAATGAACATTAGTTCATTATTGAGAATTAAGTACTCCAAAATTAAAAGTTTTTCTTAGAATTAATATTAATTTCCCCAAGGAAACACATGCATCATATACCAAAATAAAAGGGCAATAATGTTTTTTGGAATCAAGACAAGAGGGTACTTTAATATTTGTTAAAGAAACACATCATATGGTCGACGCGAGTGGCTAATAATTTACTGCATATATACGTATTTTTCTGATATAATGTATTCAAGTATATTTTAATAAATTAATTGCATCATATACGTATATTATAATATATTAAAATTTTCCATTTAGTAACTCTTTCTAAAAATATGAGGAAAATCATATTTTATAAATTCTATAAATTTCATACTAATAAACATAAATTAAAATTTTATAATTTTTGTAACAAAATTAAAATTATAAAAGTCTCTAACTCTTCAAGAAACTGTTTGTACATAATTAACAGCAAACACTCAAGCAGACTTGATTTGTACTCTCGGCGGATATTTTCCATGGAGCATCCTCGAAAATTAAATTTCAAAGGATACTATTCACTCCGCGAAAATTTATTGGGGATAAGTAAATTTTTTAAAAATCTTAACTGGTAAAATATTGATCCAATAACTAAAAAAACTGATTGATGTATAACTGGTCAATAATCATTCGACACATCAAAAAAAGATAATAAGAATAAACAAATTATCTGAAGCACGGCATATTGCTAGTGTTATTAATTGGAGGCCCAGCCTTTTCGATATAAACCACATAAAACTTATCATTTGATACAGTGACCGACTTGAGATTCCCCACTGCACAATTGACTTACATATGCAGACTTGTATATTATACAAAACACACATATACAGACTTTCATTGCCTCGCTTTACATTTTACACAACAAATCGATCATAGATTCGCATGGATTCTGATTTGTATAATGCTGTCAAAGGGGGATACCATACTTGCCTTGAACGAAATGGATAATATGCTTAGCGTGGAGGATCAACGTGTTTTGGAATCAAGACAAGAGGGTACTTTAATACTTGTTAAAGAAACACATCATATGCTCAACGCGAGTGGCTAATATTTTACTGCATATATACGTATTTTTCTGATATAATGTATTCAAGTGCATTTTAATAAATTAATTGCTCGTTGAATACTTAATTTTTTTTTATATATATATAAATTTCTTGCCCACTATTTTATTCTGGCGGTGACCGCAACCTCTGAATATAAACCATATAGCTCTAGTACTCGTATTATTTGAAAGCAAACTACTACTCCTACTATAATTTTATAAAGAGACCACGTTGATCAGCCCAATCCGTCAACTTAATTATATACTCATCAACCTTTTCATCACCAAGTATCCATATACAGACTAATTTCCTTGCCTCGCTTTAATTACAATCGATCATAGCTAGGTTCGCATGGATTCTTATTTGTATAATGCTGTCAAAGGGGATTTCATACTTGCCTTCAAGGAAATGGATAATATGCTTAGCGTGGAGGATCAACGGACAGTTACAAATAATACAGTGCTTCATCTTGCATGTCAATTCGGGAGTATAAAATGCGTTAAAGAGATTCTACGGGACCATAAATCACTATTATTAAACATCAACTCAAGAGGCGAGACTGCGCTTCATCTAGCAGCAAGATACGGACACTATGATGTAATTGTAGGACTCATTGCTACACACAAGTCTTCGCTTCTACAACTTGATGATCTCCCTAACACATCTTTAACGGCCGTGCAAACTCTGATTAGAACACAAGATGTAGAACTGGAAACTGCCTTGCACGCAGCCGTACGATACAATCACCATAACGTGGTTGAACTGCTGGTAAAAGAAGACCCAAGCCATGAACATCCTCAGAATAAGTATAATGAAACTCCAGTCTACTTGGCAGCTACTAGGGGTTACACTGATATAATAAGAACAATTCTTCACAATTGTGAATCACCAACGTTTGGTGGTCCTGATGGAAGAACGGCTTTGCATGCTGCTGTTTTGGATAAGGACGGAGGTAGGTACTTACAACCTCATTTACTATTGCTCCGTTTGGAATGGAATTAAGAATGTATGTAATTTTGTTTAACTAACTATCAATATTAATATATTACAATTAAAAATTAAATTAATATTATATATTAGTTCTAAATTAATATAGAAAAAAAATATATTATTTTATTTTATGTTATGAAAAATTATAATATATTAATATATTAGGTTATGCCCAATGTTCGGGCATGAGTCTCAGACCGGACCAATACCTAACTTATATAGTAACTTATAGTAAATTATAATATATTATTTCAGTTGATTGACAATTAGCAACAAGAGAGAAAATATATTCTCCGCCTTCTAACGAATCAACTGTACCAAAATTCATCACTTTTCACCAGTGTTCTTGTTCTTCATCAGCAAATCATCATATTTTGCTCCGTGATTCTAGTAAACCTCCGTTATTACTATTATACCAGTTTCTCCATGTAACATATTATATACAGTTAAATTTTATTAAAATAGAACTTAACATATTGTTTACGATATTTTGTTCAAGTACCGTACGACGTTGGAAGTTTCTTATGGCAAGTAGATATACCGTACACGTACATACATGATACATACACACATGTCAAAGGGAGAGTGTACTTGTAATATGATATAATATATTGTAGGCTGCGGACTAATTATATACAGATATACGTACTTCATTTAAAAAAAATATGTCTTATGTTTACAAAAATTCCTTTATATTCAGAAAGCTTGAAACTTCTACTAGATAAGAAAAAAGATCTCATGAAGGTGGCAGACAATTATGGATGGACTGTATATCATTACGTAGCATACAATAATCTTTATAGTAGGGTTGAAGATCTAGTACGCACGGACAAATCTGTGGGGAACCTTACAGATAAGGGACATAAGAGAACAGCTCTCCATGTAGCAACATATGAAGGAAATATTCTTGTGATGTGGGAACTTCTGAAATATTATCCAGATTCTTGGGAGATTGCAGATGGTAATGGTAAAAATATATTGCACCTTGCGGTGGAGAAAGACCGACAATGGTTGGTAAGTTCTATTTTGTCACATGATTTTGTAATATGCAAATATCTTTTAATGCGAAGGGATAAGGAAGGATATACACCGCTTCACATGATTGCCAAGTCGGGACATTGTTACAAGGAACTGATGGATAAAAAGGGGGAACTTGACTGGCAAGTACTAGACAAGAAAAATTTCACTCCCCTTGATGTACTCCAAATGACTGATACCGAACAAACTGAGCAGGTACACTGATACTTTTGCCTTGTATATGTTATTCATATAACGTAGGGTGATTAACATTCTAACCCTCAAAACTTTGACGAAAATACAAATCAATCTTCAAAGCATGAAAACATACATCTGCATACTTAAAGTTTGTCACTTGTACATCCTTACCCTCATACATTGTATTTTAAGAGATTTTTTTCTATTTTACCCCTGATTCTATTGTATATGTTTATGACATTAATTCACAACTACTTTCTTTATTTGCACCTTTAATGAAACATCATTTTCTAGGAACACAATATTATCTAGTCCACGACTTTGAAGTTGGTGTATTAGTGACTTTTGCATAACAGATTTTTAAAATTTCTTCATTCACTTTTGAGTACTACTCGTGGCTTTAATCGTTAATTGATGATGTATTTCACCCATGATTATTCTTTTTACATCACCTATATGAAATTCATCCATAAAATCAATAAATTATACATGTCAGAGACTTACATAAACAATTCAATATAAAGATCAAGATGTAAAAATACTAAATTTTGAGGGCTATTATGTATATTTGTGGAAATTTTGAGGGTCAAAATTGACAATACAAGGGTAAAATTGAAAGAAAATTATGAAAAAATATGAAAAATGGTCAATATGTACAAGTGTCAAATTTTAAAGACGCGAACGTATGTTTTTTTTACTTTGAGGGTTGTTGTGTACTTTCGTGTAAATTTTGAGCGTTAAAATGGTAATAACCCTATAATCTAATTAGTTTCTTTCTTGGCTTCATCTCATGACTAACAGTAACATGTATGTTCTATCAAATTAAGTGACTGGTTTTGCATTTTCTTAGCTAATATCCCCATCTCCCAGCAAATGTCTTACATAGATTAGAATCAAGTGAACCCTGCACTAAAACAGAAAATTAGAAATTTCAAACAATTTTGATTCTTCAGTTTTAAATTTTTCCCGTACTAGAAACTGATCTCGTTGTAGATAACATGCCTTTATCATATTTTTCACCTCTAACCATTTCAGGGCGTAGGCCCCCTTGTAGCCTTGTTTTCAGAATTTCACCTTCAACCATTTCACGCCGCTCATGTTTTATGCCAATCAACTAACTAAAACAAAAACAAATGACAACCTTATATTTTCGAGAACTAATATATCAAATATGATAACAATATTATTAAATTAGCCAAGAAAATTAATTAGATAAAATATATTCAATTAGCCAATAAAATATATAGTCTCTGCAGGGTGTGCGTGATAGTCTATGAAAAGGTCTTTTTAATTAGAATTTGAAGATAAAATTGTTACAATATAATATTACTAATTAACAAATTACGTATTATTTGTTAATGGGCCAAGTGGAGTGGGCTTGGGTGGAAGACAATAACGCATGTTAAAGATGCATTTTCTATATTTTTTAACGAATGTTAAAATGCGCATTTTTTTTAAAATGCAAATTAAATTTGAACTTTAAAAGAAAATAAAAGAAATTATTATAATAAAGATAATATAAAATTATGTTTTTAAAAAAACTTAACATAAAGTAGTGTTTTTGAGTGATAAAGAAGACTATATACCCGAGACCGTCCATTTTCTTTTGAAATGTGATAGGAAGGGCCAACACCGGAGACGGTCCTTTTTATCACAATTTAGAGGAAAATGTTTAAAATATTATTCCTTCCGTCTCAATTTATCTGTTATGTTTGACTTTTTATGGTCAAATTGATCCAATTTTGACTGAAAATTTCATATATTATACAATTGAGAAAATTATAAAAATTGTATTGTTAGAAAATATATGTAATTTACTTTAAAATTTAATTTTCAGTTTTCTTAAATTATAAACTAATACTTTTTAATTATCAGTCAAAATTTGGTCAATTTGACCATAAAAAATCAAACGGTACAGATAAATTGGGACGGATGAAGTATAAATTTTAAAAATTGTACTTTTTAACATTTAAAAACATAACTTTATGTTGAGATATTTAAAAACGTAACTTTATTTTACATTTTTATTTTTTAAAAACACATATTAAATTTAATTTTTTATTAAAAAAAATTAAATTATAAAATTATGGGGACTCTACTAACTGATCGAGGTTATGCTGACTCAAGCATCGGCAATTTCAGCATCCAACAAGACTCTATCTTGTTAATCAAACCTAAGAGTAAATCCAATAGTATCTTAACTTATTTCATATCAATATTATAAAGTAATGACTCCTATTAATTTAGGAATACTAATTTTAGTGTCAACTCCAACAACAATTTCTATTCTCATTTTTTATTATTATTATTATAATAAATTTGGATCTAACAATGAAGGAAATGAGAAAAAAGGAGTGGAAAAAAGAAGAGAAGTGAATATTTTATTTATAAAAATAAAATAGGAAATGACTAGGGGATACCTATTAATAGGATATGACTGGTTAAGTAATGATAATGTTGGAATGTTATTTTCTGTCATATTTCCTATTTTTAAGCTTATAAATTAATTTAGGGAAACAGTTGGACTTGCTCCATGCATGTTAATAAAGTGTTTACCAGTCACTAAAAGGGCTATTTCCGGATTGACTTTTTAGGCTTTTTAATATAAACTTGTGATAAAAAAGCACTTTATTCCTAAACATAAGTAAAGCTCTTTGGGAAATTAAGATAATTGGAGTCTCGAACATCAAAGAAGTGGTATGTTTTATGTGAATTCAACTCTACAACCAAAATTTAGGGTGGTGCTAAATGCAGGTCATTTTTATCAAATGCAGTTTGCTTATATTACTTAAAAACCCTTATATCTATTAAATGTGAAACCCTAATAAATACACAGCACACACTTATATGTTATTGATTGTTTTGTGTATATTAAAGTCTTAAACATGTGACATTATATTTTATTAATAGTTAAAATTTTTATACCTGATTGTACAGAGACCAGAGTACTAGAGTAGGATCTTGTGACTTGTGTGCTATCACCGTCACCGATTATTCTTAATTCTTAAAATTATAATGGGAAAACACTTAGGTTTAACGTCTTTGACAATACTCACTAAACTCACTAATGCTCAGTTTATGCTAGTTTAGTGTAGAATATGTACTTGGTTGGTACCTTACATTTTAATTTTAACTTATTCATCATCCACACTTAGATTTTAAATATGAGTATCAAATACTGTATTTGCAATCAATTTTCATATTGTTTCTTAAATTTTAAAATAAAATGAGTCATATATTTTAATTAATAATAGATTTTTAATTCTTACCACCCTTAACTTCAATTAATTATTTTCATGTTTAAAGTATATTTATTATGTATTTTATTTTATAGAAACTATTTTCAAAATATGTTTATTTTAAAAAATGAATAAAAAAATATTTTAAATTGAGATATTAATTAATTAATACTAGAATTCATGTTTCAATTTTAAATACACAATAAAAACATTTAAAAAGTATAAAGATATATTAAGAAGGTACATATACACATGATTAAATTACATATTAACATTCAGCCACGTATAGATTTCCATTTCTCAATTCTAGCCATCAGAGGAGCATCCCATCCATGTACAGAATTTTCACGGAATTTGTACCAAAATCTATAAATCTCCGGAACAGGACAATTGTTGATCATAGGGACCTGTAAATATAACCATAACATCAATAGAATATGATATGAGTTGATAAACGCAGAAAAACTAGTAATATATACATACCGAAACAAAGTGATTATAGCTTCTTAGAAATGCTATGCAGATGAGTTTCTCCGGGTTACCAATGCCTTCTGGAACATATAATGGCAAATATGTCAAAGTACCCATTTGTATCGGGTCCAAAGCAACTAAAATCACATTGTAAATAGTCGCAATTATTATGAATAAAAAAAGGAGAATATGAATGTATTAAAAATATTATATATATATATATACACATGCATGGAATAGAATATGAATAATTAAATTATTTAATGTTGTACTTTTCAAAAATTAAGTTAAATGTATTTTGTATAAAATATAAGTTAAATGTATAATGTTAAAAATAACATACATTATACAATGCATGTAGCTGGTGTGCACAGAAAACTAAGACATTACACAATATATTTATTCCAGGTCACAGAAAACTAGAAAATATTTAGGTGTTTTGTGTTTTGCACAGAAAAATAGGAGGGTTATATGTGTAATCTCTATGAACTGCATTTGGTAAAATTGACCTGCATTCAGAAACTATGAAAATTTATTTCGCTTTTTTACTGTTTCTCCTTCCACTCTATTACAGGCAATAGTTAGAAGAGTATTTAATAGAGAGGTCGTTGAAAAAAATTGGGCTTTTTGGCGTTTCCGTAAAAATATTGACCTTGAGAATCAGAGAGCCAAAGAAAGAGGCTACGACGGAGCAGTAAAACGGTATAAAACAGTGATGAACTCTCATATGATAGTGGCTGCACTCGTAACAACAGTAGCCTTGACAGCCGGATTTGCTATGCCTGGTGGCTTTAACGAGGGATCTGCAGTTTTACGAAACACTGCCTTCAAGACATTTCTTGTAGCAGATGCATTGGCCCTATTATTTTCAATGTCTTCATTGTTCCTCTACTTTCTCTCGTCACTCTCTGATGATACCTGGAAACTATGGCTCGTGCTATGCGTTTGTGTTCTGTTCAATTCAGTCTCGGTTGTAGCAATGATGGTGGCTTTCATCACAGGGACTTATGCTGTGCTACCTCACTTGTCAAATATTGCTGTTACTATCTGTGTTATCTCTTCCCTTTTCATAATACTTGCTGTTTGTGCGTTCACTAAAATTTACAAATTTTTTGTTTTTGTGAACATGATAAAAATAACTATCCCAGGTCGTCTTAATCACAGGTCTTGGTCTTTTTCTTTGACCTCTTAATCCATGATATTGTTCCACAGTCGTTTTGCATAGGTGTGATGTAGATTAACAGTTCTTTCATACATTCTTTCAAGTTCAGAAGAATCTTTTGTTACTGTCTCATTGTCATAATATAATGTAATAATCTCTTCGACTTGAGCTCCTTTGCTCGTTCCAAAGATGTTGGCTTTTCTAGCTCTCAACGTATCCTTGATTTTACCTTTCAGGGTTAATAATCCAATTGCTCTTTTTATGCTTATTCATTCTTGGAATTTTTCAATAATACATGGTATTGCTAATTTTAAATCTTCTCTATCTCCGTTAATAATACTATTTTTCCCTGTCTTGAATAATTGGCATATTACTATGGGTTTGCCAACCAGATCAGTGGAGGTATCAAATATTTATATTCCATATACTCCTTTGCCAAAAGATTCCATCATTCATTTAGTGGATTCTATTATTAATTTTGATAGTCTGGAAATGTTATATAGGGTGTCAGTTACTATAATTTTGTTAATAAATCCATACGTAAATAATTTTTCAACTACTTCTGGGTTTGCATTTTCACTACGAAAATACCTTGGATACTTGCTGATCTTTGAACTTCTTAATATCTCATTATTAGACTTATAATCGTAAAATTTAATAATTTTCTCATATGTTGTTATGGTTTTAGGTGAATATTTGAGTTTATCACTCATGGTAATAGAAGGTGATATCTGTGAAATGGTTTGTTATGGCATATTCTAAACTAGCTCTAAAACCTCGCACGGGCATATTCTAAAATCTAAATACAATATCATTGTTTTAAGACATTTAAAATACAATCTACACATGAAAAGTGTCTAATGCTCAAAACATTTCTTTGCAAAGATTCAAAAGAGGTATCTATATATGTATGTTAGTAGGGAGGGGGGTCAATCAGCTATTTTCCGTGAAAGAAAATCTGCTTATAATGATAGTGTTACTGTGTTTTCTTTTTTCCCCCCTTGCTTTCCTCATAATCCTTTCCGTCTCTTCTTGTGCTTCTTGCATCGAAAAATTGCCAGTGCCTTGTCATAAAATAGACTTGTTAAAATTTCAGATTATTAATTTCAAATGTAGTAACAGAAGACAAGTTTCTACAAGTGCAGACTGTTCCGTACACAAAAACTTAACAACAAGTTAATCACCTGTTTCGTTATATCCGAGGAAGTAGCAAAAGTCTCCGCTGATCTCCTCGTCTGACTCAATGTTAATCCTGGAAACTCTTTCGTGCATTAGTAACCGTATTTCAAACATTATAACAACAGATAACTAATGTTTATACAACTGGAAATTATTTTAATTATGCTTGCAGATATCTTAATTAGAGACATTCTTGAACCAATATGTTGGCAGGTATCTTACAATACAAAGAGCTGGGAGCATTACCAGTTCCTTGGGAGAGTTTCTTCTTAACTTGTGTTCCATTACAGAATTTCTGGTATAAGTAGCTTGTTTAGATTTAACAGAGTTCCAGGTCCCCATTTCTATCTTTACTGTCGCAGTCTCTTTTTAAATCTTTATCGGTGATGCTTGTAGTCTAGATACATAACTATTGAGTACGTTGTTAGAATCTAGCGGGCTAGAGAGTGAATTACAGATAATAAGTGAAACTAAAAAGTTGAACGCCGGAAAATAATTCGAGTAATGTAAGGTCCAGGGTGTAAAATATGTTGGCTGACTATCATAATGTAACCGAAGCATTCACATAATCGTATACGATATCTACACATTACTCAATTTGTTCTCGTATCTTTCCTCTGAGTTAAGTTAATCATTCTCTAGTTTTTGCTTGCACTGTTTCATACAACAGTTCTACTGCCAGTTCTCATTTCCATGCATTGTTAGGCACTTTTCACAGTATTAGATTGCATACATTTACCAAATTCTCACACCCACAAGGTCAAGATGCATGCAAATAGTGCTGCAACGATGAGAAGTACAAACCTATAACATCCCCCCCCCCAATACAGATATTATTGTCCAATTGTGCCTGGAGTAGATATATGTAGAAAACCGAGTACCTTTGACAGATGGAACGCTGAGATGAGCTTTTGGTTAAGGATCTGTTGGCTGCAATCAATTTCCTGTGCATTGTTGTACTGAAAATGAATTAGTAAATAAAAAACCTACAATTACCAGCTAGAGAGCATAATAACCATTTCAAGATAACTCATACCTGCATTTCTTTGCTGAAACTCTTACCGACATCATTTTTAACTTTTGCATACACAATTCAATCTTCTCAGGTAAAGCCATGAGTAAAGAGATCATATCATGTGAACTTTCTTCATATGCATATTGGCCGAGCTGATCGCAAATAGTGTTCACAGCCCTGTCAAGGTTAACTTTGACATCTTCTTGCCCCTAGTTCTGAAAACTATACATTAGCCATATTAGAGGCACCAAATCCAGGAGGTTTCATTACATATATAGGAATGAAGCGTTAATACCAATAATTGCTACGTATTGTCACAAACATTTAACTTCTGCTGAATGCTTTCCACTGCAAGCGAATCAAGAATGAGTAATGACAAAAAATTGGTACATTATAGCCGGCCCTGAGAAGAAACTAGTGAACAGAGTAGTTTCGAGCAAAAAACACACATGTAGGTTTGGACAGGAAGTAAATATTACAGTTCTGGGCTGCAAAGAAGCTAGATAGAAACTGAAGCATGCAGACTTACTCCTCTGTTCTAGAATAATTACATAGAAGAAGAAATTAGTGAACAGAGTAGTTTCGAGGAAAACACACACATGTAGATGTGGACAGGAAGTAAATGCTTTAGGTGAAGGGAAACCGTTAGGTATGTAATGTGAATTGAAGAATATATTAATGAAACTTACTTTAACGCGGGTAGCGCTACTGCACTGCATTGCCTACGCTTACCCAAATTTCGTTGCTCGGCAACAACTCTAGTTATGAAAGTTCTTCGTATGCCACTCTCTTTGAATATTGTTCTAGTTGCATGTCAAAGGGAAAATACAGCGACTTTAAGACCCCCAAAAATGTTAGAGACCCCACTTTTTTCTTTCGTCAATTAAAATATTGAACAAATCAACCAGAGTTAGACACCACACTTTTTTGTTTCATCAATTACAAAATTGGTGACATTTCTAACAATTCATCTTGTCATGCAGAGTATAAATTGATTACACACAAAACGATCAACAACGTGATACTCTACTAAAGCAAGAGATATACATAAAAATCAAACCTAAATTTATTTAAACGATCATATCAAAAAAAACAAGGTAACTTCACAATCAAGTCATGTTATACTTGCCTCTCAAACACATAGAAAACCTAGCAAATGAAATCAAACACTTTAGACCATAAAATGCTCCCTGCGTATTGCAGTTCGCATGTTCGTCTCCGTTGCTGATGATACCACCTGTGTGCTCCATATCTCATGCCTCCTCTACAATCCCTGTGAAACCTGTAAAAATCACCTTGTTCCTGAAACATACGATCAACTTTTCATTTTATGAATAACAAAACGTATACAAATAAAAAATTCACCAACAAGCGAAAACTACCATAGGCTAATGTATTAAACTCTATTGCAGCCTAAAAAATATTAAATGAGAATAAGGTCATAAAAACATATACCTTAGCAGACGATGAATCCATCGGCATATAGCTGAGCTCGATGGATGAGTTTCTCAAGAGGGCAATCGGGCCAAAGAGAGGGAAAATAGCTCTCAAATTACAATGTGAAAACTTTATCTGGATTTGGTTTGATTTGATTATTTGAAACGTAAGTTGAAAGAGTGGGGGATTTGAGGGGGTAGGGCATTATTGTAGTTTTCATTTTATTTAATTTGCTTAGGAAACAGGTACGGAGGTAGGTCTGAATATAATGTAGAGTCTGAGAGTTGAAAGAGCGGGGTATATAGTACCAGTCAATTGAGATGCTACTGCTAACTGACTTGGTGATTTTAGTTCAGCATTGAATCAATGGCCTTGGTCTATTGGAAGACCATGTAATGTACATCTCAATCCTGCAGCTAAATCACCAGTGATCACCGCGCACCATGGTGCACCGCAGTAGACAAGGAAAAACAACTGATCATGGTATGCTGCTACTGTTGTATCTGCGTAGGGGTGGCGAATGTTTAGTAGTACTCTTTTTTGCATTTGTTTAGGTAGTCTATATTTAAGTAAAAATCGAGTTCGTTGGCGTAACAAAAAGTCAATTGACATGACATATTATGAAAATGTACATTTAGTATCACGGATCTTAAAGGAAGTTGGGTGAAAGCATGACACTGGTAAGTACAAACAACTGTGTAGCACTAATAAAACCATGATAATGGAAGTATGGAGTCATGAATTCATATTATTTTTAAGAGACCAGAACAGAAATGTGATTAAAAAGAATGAAAACATAAACAATCCTTTGACAACAAATTAGCTCTGTCCACATAGGCCTAAAGTAAACTGCTATACTTTTTCCTCAAAAGAGCGGGAATTTAGACTTACTTCGCTAGGCAAGCAGGCACCTTCGGATCAACCTGACAACCTTGTGGCAGTAATTTATTGATTGCTGCGAACTCCCGGAAAATCTTAACAGAACTTCCAATGTTTATCACAGTTTACGCATGTTACATGTGTAGTCATAGGTTCATCAGCACTCCGAGTCTGCATCTGGTAATGAGTTCACGTAAGAGAGAATGTTATTTAAATTTCATTCAGTTTGTAGAATTTTTTCACCTTAAAAAAAACTGAAAGTTGATCATCTAACAGGCCGGTCAGGGAGTCTACATAAAAATATTTAGTCATTTAACCGGTATCTGAATAGATGATATAGATTTACCTTGTAGGGGTGTATAGCCTCTTTCCACGAGTTGGCGGTACTGCATATATGCTATGACGCCGCAAGCGCTTGCAGTCCAAAACAGCACTTCAGGAATACTGAACTGTTCAGCGGCTTTCAAAGCACAACTCATGACCCCATCAGAAACAATACATGTCACCGGAGGCACCCCGAAGACTGAAGAGTCATTTAGTTTTATACATGCATACAAATAGTACAGCCCAATTAAAGATGCGGTTGGGTGGCTTGGTTGCGGCTGACAATAAAACCTAATCAAATGGTAACAAAGACAGGCCTGAGCTGATATAAGCTATGGATTTCTAAATTTAAAAGTTTGTATTTTCAGAAGAATATTTCAAAAATTGGGTTTGTTTCCTTCTGGGAGTTCAAGCATGTGCATGGTTTGAGGTTGTCGAATTCCTGCAAGTGCATCTCTCTCACTGGTATGCTCTAGTTGCTCTAATAAGCTGGCACAGGATCTCCAGCAGATTACCTCTGTTTTATTGCTGACAAGGAATTATAATAAGGGGTCTAATGCATGCAATCAGTACTTCATAATGTTAAAGACAAGCGACTATCAACAAATCCATCTTTAATATGTTGAGACTCTCCTGGTTTCTTTCCCGCATTTTTGATATTAGGGGAAACTGGAGAGCCAACATTGCATTGTGTAGGGATAAGTAAATTTGGGGCTGGGTTTACTTAACATGTTAGTAGGGGATCTCATCATCTATTAACCCTAAAAATGGAAGAATATAAATGGTATTATATATAAACAGACATATATAACAGAATTCATTGTGAATTTTTTAAGGTATTTATAATTTCTAACCAATACTAATATCATGATCACAAAAATAATTACTTTACTAGCAACATAAGTAGTAAGCATTAGTTCAGTGTATTACCTGGTAGTTGTATTTTAGATCACTGTAGCTATCAACCTTTCATGGCTCCTTGTTCCTTCGTGGAATCTGGCATGGCTTCTGGGATTGCCTCATATATCCTCCAAAATACTATACTCAATAACAGTTTTGAACTAAAAAATACTAAATATGATTTTGGTAGAGTAATATTTCTGATCTCCTGATATTTTCTTAGCTAAAATTATAGATAAGAGAGTGTTTAACTAGACATAAGAATTTTCAAACTTAAGATTCATTGCAAAGTGTTTTCGATATCTGTTATGTTACAATGAGGTTCCTTTGTCTACCATGATCTTTACTTTTAAGTCTTCAAAGTCTTCAAAGCTGCATTATTTTCATCTGCCATTTTGTCTTCTTTCTTCTTTTCTTTAAAGCTACATTATCTCTTGTCTGCTATTGTCTTTTTTTTTCTTTTTCAAAGCTGCATTATCTCTTGTCTGCCACTTTGTCTTTAAATCTTCTCAGCATCTTTATCAGCCATTTGACACTTGTTTTTGCTGCTTCCATATGCAATTTTCCATATTTTTCAAAGTTTTCATGTAATATGTCTTTATAATAATATCAGGGATCTGTAGATTAAACTACATTTGATCCTTATTATGGTATTATGAATCCTTTTGTAGTAAAACTACATTGAGTTTTAGTTGAAGGGATCAGAAGATCCTTCTCCTTTTATCATTTTAACATCAGTATTATGTGTAATATTAGTGGTCTTAATCATAGGTCTTTTTCTTTGACCTGCTAATCCATGATATTGTTCCACAGTCATTTTTGCATGAGTGTGATGTAGATTAACAGTTCTTTCATACATTCTTTCAAAGTTCAGAAGAATCTTTTGTTACTGTCTCATTGTCATAATATAATGTAATAATCTCTTCGACTTGAGCTCCTTTGCACGTTCCAATGATGTTAGCTTTTCTAGCTCTCAACGTATCCTTGATTTTACCTTTCAGGGTTAATAATCCAATTGCTCTTTTTATGCTTATCCATTCTTGGAATTTTTCAATAGTACATGTTACTGCTAATTTTAAATCTTCTCTATCTCCGTTAATAATACTATTTTTCCCTGTCTTGAATAATTAACATACTACTATGGGTTTGCCAACCAGATTAGTGGAAGCATCAAATATTTGTATTCCATATACTTCTTTGCCAAAGGATTCCATCATTGCTTTAGTGGATTCTATTATTAATTTTGGTAGTCTGGAAATGCTATATAGGCTGTTAGTTACTATAATTTTATCAATAAATCCATAAGTAAATAATTTTTCAACTACTTCTGGGTTTGCATTTTCACTACACAAATACCTTGGATACTTGTTGATCTTTGAACTTCTTAATATCTAATTATTAGACTTATAATCGTAAAATTTAATAATTTCTCATATGTTGTTATGGTTTCAGGTAAATATTTGAGTTTATCACTCATGGTAATAGAATGTGATATTTGTGCTGAAATGGTTTGTGATGGCATGATTGCAAGTTTGGATGTGAAAGTTTATAATTTGGTAGTTGGGTTTTGTAGGGTTTTCACTGTTTGTTTGTCTTTGATAGCATCTGCTAATTGTTTTAGGTGGTGTATATTTTCTTGTACTATAGTTTCTATTTCTCTATGTAATTGGGCAATTTTTTCATGGGTTTTTGTGATAATACCTGTAATATCTTTAATGTATTCATAAATGTTATTAGTTGTCATGTCTGTACCTGCTAAGAAAATCAGTTAAAACATTCTTAGTACCAAATATATTTTTAACAATAAAATCATAACAAAAGAAAGATTGTCATCTTCTTCTTTTATTTAATTCTGGTAATAAATCTATTTTATTAGTAATAAAGGCTTGTACTTGGGTATTATCAGTTCTTACTATAAATTTCACGATAAAAATGATAATGAAATTTCTTAATTCCAAATTTTACTACTAATAATTCTTTTTCATTTATATGGTAATTCTTTTCATTTGGTTTCCATGTTCCTCCTCCATATCCACATATGAGAGGTTTTTCTTTATCAATATCACTATATTCATATGCTATAAGGACTGCTCCCCAGCCTATATCACTTGCATCAGTAAAAAGTTCTAATTGGTCTGTTTCTATAGGTATTCTATGTTTTGGTAAATTAATTACTTTTTAAAGTAATTTAATAGTTTTATCATGTTCTTCTTTCCATTCAAAATGCTTATTTTTTGTTAATTCTTGTAAATGTTTTCTTAATTGTGGTAAATCTTTTATATGATCCGCTGCATAATTAATTATTCCTAGGAATTGTTGTACTTCTTTCTTATTTTTTAATTTATCTTTAAAGTTTTATATTTTTGATACAATATGATTTTGTAATTGTAACTCATCTTTATCTATAATATATCCTAAATATTCTATTTTATTTTTAAATATTTCAGATTTCTTTTCAGAAAGTAATATCCCATGTTGTTTTACCAATTTTATAAATTGTTCTCAATGATTTATATGCAGTTCTAGATTCTCACTATATATTAATATGTCATCTACATATACTATACAAAAAACTTTTAATTTTCTGAATATTTGATGCATTCTTCTTTGAAATATTTACGGTGCATTTTTAAATCCAAATGGTAATAGTATCCATTCATAATGTCCTTAAGGGGCACTGAATGTTGTTAATGGTCTAGAATTTTTTGTTAATTTTATTTGCCAAAATCCACTTTTACAATCAAATTTACTAAACCATTTCTTTTTTCTTAATATGTTTATAAGATTTCTTTTATAAGGTAGAAAATATCCATCAAATATTGTCTTTTTATTCAATTCTCTATAATCTATTACCATTCTAGTTTTTCCTCTTTTTTATTCACTATGTTTTCTTACTAAAAAAGTTGGACTACTATATGGGCTTTTACTTTCTTTTATTAATTTTAAATCTAGTAATTCATTTATTTGATTTTCAAATTCTTTTTAGTCTGTAGGACTATATCTAATGGGTTTAGATCTTACTATATCATTAGAGTTTATCATTTTTATTTCAGCATATATATTCTCTTTATCTCATAGTTGTACAAGATTTTCTCCAAAGTTTGGTTTTAATAAATCAAGATATTTTTTAGTTAATTCTTCTAAATTATTGTTTCTATTAACCAATATTTTATTTACTCTAATTATATTTATATGTAGTATTCTTTTTAGTATTATCCATTTATTACAAGATGTTTGTAGACTTAAAGTGTCATAAGTAACTACTTGAGTTTTAAAATGATCTAAAAGGTTATTTCTTAATAATATTGGTTGTTTCATTTTATTCTCTTGATATATCAATGACATTTTAAATATTGTCTTATTTAATACTATTCTCATATTTTCTGCTATTGTATCTAATTCTTTTCTCTGTTCATTAAACCCGATTACTCTGGTTTTATAAATATTAGATTTTTTTCATTTATGCTGTATTTGTACTCCTTTTTTGGCTAAATATAAATCTGCTCCACTATCTATAAATATTTTTTGTTTTATTAGTTTTTTAGGTTTATATTCTACATGGACTTCTATATAAATAGCTACCATTATTCTAAATTATTTTCACTTGATGATTCTTTTATTTTCTCAGATTCTAATTTACTATTATCTTCATATCTTATATCCCTTTCATATTCTGATTCACTTTCATTATATGTTTGACTTACATAAAATTCTTCATATTTATACCATTTATTATTATCTTCCTCTATTTGTTCTAGGTTCATTATAAATTGTGATGTATTAATATATTTTACTCCTTTTTCTTTTAATTTAGGGCATTTATTAGTATAATGTCCTTTTTCTTTACAATTCCAACATGTATATTCACTTACTTTTCTGTTGTTATATGGTTTTCTTCTAAATTTTCTTTTATTCTTAAATCTCTATCTAGTATCAAAAATATTTTTAAAATTTTTAAATTTTTTCTTTTTATATTTATTATAATATGGATTATAATTTCTATTAAAACTTTTCTGGTTTTCAAATCTTATGTTATATTTTTTCTTATATTTTTTATAAGATTTTCTGATTTTTTTTGTCATCACATCCAAATACTAATCTTCTTTCTGTAAAATCACATATTTCTCTTAATCCTAATTTTTTATCTTTCTTAACCTTTTGTTGTACTCTATATTCTTCACATTTTCTCATAAGATATCCTCTTAATACTTTTATTCTTTCTCTTAAGGTATTTTCTTTTGGTTCTAATTTATTATATTCTTTAGTTATCTCATTATTATATGGATTTGGTAATGATCATAATATAATTGTTGATATAATAGACTTTCTTCTAGTTGAAATCTAGCTTCATAAAAGAATTTTGTAAAACTTATAGTATATTCAGGTAGTTTATTTATTTTACAACACTTCATATTATTTAAATTCATTATTATTTCTATTTTTCTTTCTATTAATAATTGATCTCTGGCTATTATCCATGGTTCTCCTAGAAATTTTCTTTTTAATATCATATAAAATATTTGTAACATAGATTTCCAGTCTCGTACATTACTCATTATTTCTGTTTTTAATTGATATGCTATAGATTCTATCTAGAATGCTATTTTTCCTATTAATGTTTTAAATATTAAATCATAAGTGTAATCTAAATTATTAGTATGTGGAGAACTCATTAAAACTATATAAGTTCCAAGTTTCCAATCAGTAATTCTTCTATTAATTTCTTGTTCTTCATATACATTATCTAAATCTAAGAAGTATCCATTAAGGTTAACTCATTGTGACATTGATCCCACAAATTCTTTAAATTCTGCTTGTTGTCCTATTGGAATATGTTTAGATATTTTATTATTATTTTTTATCATTGCATCTAGATTTGGGTCTATTAAATTTTCTTCTGGATAATTATTTACTTCCTCATTTATTAGGTCTTATGCTTCCATACCAGTTCCTATTTCTTCTTCACTTCCTGATTCTTCTTTTATAATTGTATTTACATTATTTATTTTTCTCAAAGCTTAAATTATTTGATTATTTTCTTCTTCAATATCTAAATTTTCTTCAACTTCTGATTCTTCTATAAAATTTACTCTTTCTTGATTAGATCTAGAATTTTTACTACTGCTAGAACTTCTGCTAGAACTATCGGATTTATTACCATTTATTTCTTTTACTTTATTCTTTAACCTTTTTATTTCTTTTTCTAGTATGTCTAGTCTTGTCTTAGTTTCTTGTAGTTCTTTTTTAATTGTTTTAATTTCTCTTCTTGCTTCTTTCAGTTCCTTTTTAGTAATTTTATATTTATCTTTATATTTTTTGAACTTTTCATACAATTCTTCATTGGTATTGGCTTTGAGTTTATAATTGGTTGATTTTAATTCTATTATTTCTTGTTTCTGTTTTTCTAATTTTAATTGTAAATATTCTATTTTTTCAATATTATCTGTACTTTCTTTGGGTTCTTTTTTTATAGGTTCATATTTATATCTTTCATTTTCTATTATTTCTTTTCCATGATTTTTAAGAAATATTATTTCATTATATTCTTTTTTGTCCATTAAAACTTTCCTTTTTTATGCAACGATAATAATCCTTCTAATATTTTATCTACCGATTCTGGTATATTAGGTTTTATTTTACTAATATCTACCATAATAGGTTCTTTAGTTCTTTTCCAAGCATTTATAGGTACTATTTTTTGCTGTAAAGTATCTTTTTCCTCGGTTATTATTTGTTTATTTTTTACCTTTTCTTCTTCTAATTTTGTTAATTTTTCTAATATTATTTTAAATGTTGGTATTTCAGATATATTCCATAGATTCGTTAATTCTTCTCTTATTATCTGTCTTAGTTGAATTTGTTCTTTTTGTATTTCATTTATTTTTATTGTTAAAATATTTATTTTTTTCTTTTATTATTATTTCTTCCCATATGACTTGTATTTTTTCGTTATTACTATTCATTTTTAGATATTCTTTTTATCCATCCATTTCTCATATTTATCCATATCTTTCCAGTCTTATTATTCTTTATTTCTTCTAACCGTTCTATATCTTCTTCTAATTTTATTTTCTTTTCACAATATTCTAAATATTTTACCTGTGAATATATTTCTTCTTGTAAAGAATCTTTTATCTTTTGTAATTGTTGTTTCTTCTTTTCTAATTTTTCTTGAATATTCATATTTTTTTATAAATCTAACTTTACCTTGATCTGTTATTTCAATTCCCTTATTATTAATTTTATAATTTATCATTGTTAAGAAATCACTTTCTAGTAATAATTCATTAGAACTATCATATTCTATTACTCCTATATTTATATTATATTTCAAGTCTTGTATTTTAAATCTTAAATTAATACTTTTAGTAATTATTATTTCTCTTTCATTTTTAGGATAGTTATAAGTTTGGGGTTCAATTTTATTAAATTTATTTTCATCAATTTTACTCACATGTATAAAACTCTTAATAGCTCTAGTATTTATTTCTGTAATTCATTCTTTTGCTATCATTCCATCAAATATTATTACTTTTATCTTTAATCTATCCGTATTTATGTCTATTAAGTTTATTTCTCTGGGTAATTATATTGTCTTGGTATATTTATTGTTCTTGGTAAACTATATTGTCTTATCATAGTAGGTTTTTTTCTAAAACTTAATCTTGATCCTTCTATTCTTGGTATTAGTTTATTAGGGGTTGCCAATGTTCTATTGTTAAAATCTATATATATTTCTTCTGGTATTGTTATTTTTGAACTTTCCTTATGTTCTATTTGTTCTAAGATATCTTGATATATTTTTGGTACTAAAATACTTGATTCATGTTGTTTAGTTACATGATGATTTTCTGTTAGTGCATATATCATTTTTGTATCAATACTAATAACTTTACTTCCAGTTGGCATTTGTATTCCATCTAATTTATAATATAGGGTTAAATCTAATTCTTTATGTTCATCTTTTAATGATATACTAAAATCTGATTGTACTGTAAACTTTAGTTTTTGATAGATTAAATTTCCTTTTATAACTGATATTAACCCATCTTGTATATTTCCTAGTATTCTGTCATCTAATATATATATCTGTATCGGTGTATCTATATTTCTTTGAAAATATGCTTTTATTGTAAATTCTACTCCTCCAAAGTATATATTTCTATATTTCTTTGCCTCTTTAGTAAATAACTTTCTTAATTCTCTTTTTATTATTTCATATGTTATTAAACTTATTTTTGCTCTTCCATTTATACTAGTAGTATCTATTATATTTTCATGTTTTTGGGCTATATATCTTATTTCTTTATTTCTTTCGAACCAATTTGTCTTAAATATCTTCTTAACCGTTAACTCTTCTTTTTCACCTTGTATTTTTTTGGTAAGTTTCTGGTTTAAAGCTTAAACTTTGAGAAGTTTCTTCTTCATATGTTTCCATTTGGTAATATGTTTCTTTATTTTCTTCTGCTAATTTTTTTCCTTTATCCATAAGTATAAATTTCTGCATCTTTCTTAGCTTTGTGTTTTAATTTTTTTATATATGCATTAAGCATTCCTTTTAACTGTATTGATTCATTCTCTTGATTTGGTTCTCTTATTACCATTTGTTTATATTATTCATATCGTTTTATTTTTTCAAATTTTTTTTAACCTTATTTTTTACTTCTATTTTTCTTTCAAAATAAGATGATGTATCTCTTTGGTTATTCATGTTATCCAGTTAGGTTGCATTCAAATAATATCTTTCTTTGATACCAGTATAAGTTATCAACCTAATAGTTGTATTTTAGATCACTGTAGTTATCAACCTTTCATGGCTTCTTGTTCCTTCCTGGAATCTGGCTTGACTTCTGGGATTGCCTCGGATATCCTCCAAAATACTATACTCAATAATACTTTCGAACTAACAAATACTAAATATGAGTTTGGTAGAGTAATATTTCTGATCTCTTGATATTTTCTTAGCTAAAATTATAGATAAGAGAGTGTTTAGCTAGACATAAGAATTTTTAAACTTAAGATTTATAAGACCATACCTAGTTACATGAAAAGCGATAAAGAAAATGAATCTTATGCAGCAATGCCACCCTTACAAAACCTATGTGATCACGTTTGATAATTTGATTAAAATCTAATATCCTCTATAGTCACCATTCATAACATGTATTTCACAATATGTGATTTCTCCAAAGAAATTTATAAAAATCTGTTTAAAATTTGTAAAGACCACTCAAAAAGCAATATCTAAGTAGAATATCCAGATAGTGATGGTAAAGATTGGAAGTACCATGTCTAGACAATGAGACCGGATTGTTTATAATTAGGAAGATATATGATGTGATGTAGCAATGTTTATAATTAGGAGGATACACAATGCACCATCGTGACCAGTATTCGGATTTCAGAATACTCCAAGTAGACCATTATACTCAAAAGTTCTAATTTACAATTTTAAATTTCACCATATGGTACAAGCCCCATGTACTTTTCTGAAGCAGGGTTAAATTATTTGTCAATGCAAACAAAAATCTCCAAATTAAAAAGGAAAAAAGAAAGTTGGATTATGCATCATCATGGCTGATATGAACTCTTCAGGCTTCAAATTTATAAAACTCTGCTTAGGAACTAATATTATACTCCAAGAAAAATAAAATACAATTTAGTTTGCTGAATAATTTATGAAGGCCTTTCATTCTCTCAAAAGATTCTTAAAATGACACTGAAAACAAGGAACTCATCAAGATAGATAGTTATATTAAAAGATACAATATCATGTGAAGGTGAAATTTTAATCCACCGACGTTAACAGTAATATCACTAGGCAAAGTTGTATTGCAAAACCTGTAAATGCACATTCCAAAAAAAAAAAAGCTTCTTCCATAAATATATGGTCTAACCAAAAAAATAAAAATTCTAGAACACTTATATTACTTGTAATTGAGATTCTTGTCTTTCAGAAACAACTAACAATCATTCAGCCATCTTGAATATTAATAATCTATTATACAAACATGTTCCATTCAAGTACTGAACCCATTCAAGAGGTAGGAAAACTTACGAAATTTGAATTGTTATAGAGGGAAGAGAACCAAAACCCTTATACTCTTCTTATGAGCATTACTGTGGTTACAAAAATATTGCACTACTGTGATATAAACAAATTGCTATTACTCTCAATTTAGTTTTTCCTATTTTCTTCTAGAAGGAGTTTGTTAGAACAGCTGTCAATGCAAGTGATGCATAAATAGCAAGTCAAGCAACCATAGAGTTTAACTGATTCATTATGATATTCAAGATGTAAAAATTCTTTGTTGGTTACTCAATATATCATCATCTTCTTTATGATAGATACATAAATACATACATTTCTCTGGTTTACAACAATGTTAAGATGGTATCAGCGCTTCATCGGTCATCTATGCCTCTTCATATCATCATTAATTGATGATTCTTGTAAGTTTTTCCACACACTCATCTCTGTGATTTTTACAATCATTGCGATCTCTGTTTCGTTGTGATCTCTGTTTACTGTTTCGTTGTTTTCTTTGATATTTTATGTTATTCTAGGGTTTCGATATTGTTTCGTTGTGATCTCTTTGAATGTCTACAAATCGCTCTTATGCATATATTTTAATGGCCACTTCACACAGAACAATTCCATCTAATAGTGGTCAAGTACCTCCGGTTCATATTGTATATTCTCAATCTATTAAAAAAAATGCTCATCCGTTATTTCTACATAACAATGATCAACCTAGAATGATTCTCATTTCAAAAAAACTAGTAGGATCAGAGAATTATGCTTCCTGGAAAAGATCTATGCAAATTGCCTTGTCTGCTAAGAATAAACTGGTCATTGTTAATGGAGATTTCACTATTTTAACTGAAGATTCTCCTTTATATGCTCATTGGAAATGAGTTAATGACATAGTTATCACTTGGATTTTAAACACTGTGTCCGGTGATATTAGTAGCAGTTTGAACTACCTTGATAGTGCTCAAATTGTATGGTGTGAATTGAATGAACGGTTTGCCGTAGTCAATGGTCACAAAGTTTATGAAGTGCATAGAGATCTGTTTAAACTTGAACAAGGAAATGACTCCGTAGAGTTCTATTTTCACAAATTGAAAGGATATTGAGATGAGTTGAAGGCTTTGGAACCAGCCATTAAGTGCACTTGTAGTGCTACTAAGGAATGTGATGCTCAAATTGAGAAAACTAGACTTATCCAATTCTTAATGGGATTACACTCTAGTTTCACTGCTGCTAGAGGCCAACTCCTAATGGTGAATCCATGGCCCAATGTTAACCAGACCTTCATGTTAGTCAAGCAAGAAGAAAATCATAGACAAATACACAATCTATCCTTCCAACCTCCCATTGCTATGATGTTCAATTTACCTAAGCAGAGAGCAAAGTTCAATGACAAGACTGGTACTAATGTTTTGGAATGTTCTTACTATCATGGTAAAGGTCATCTTAAAGAAAAATGCTACAAGTTGGTAGGTTATCCAATTAACCATCCTTATCATCCCAACAACAAAGGCAAAAAGCGACCTTATAACCAGTTCCAACAGTCTTACAATCGATTTGCTACTCATAAATCTGATCAAGATATGCAGGTTACTAACATTGGTGCCCCATCAGACTCCAAAGTTCAGCCTATCTCTGGTGTTGAACAGATCTCAGACAACTTAGCTACTCAAATGGAAGTTCTGCAGCATCAAATGAGCTCTCTAATGTAGTGCATTCAGAAAAATAACCAGTCTACTTCATCAAATCCTTTTTATCTTGCTCAAAACATAGCAGGTACTGCTTTGTCTCTCATCTCAAATTTCATTATTCCAGATAATGTTTGGATCCTAGATACTAGTGTAACCAGTCATATGTATTGCGAGGCATCTTTAATGCATGATATTAAGGCTCTTACAACCCCTTTAACAGTCAAATTTCCATATGGTAATATTGCTACTATCACTCATTCTGGTTCAGTTTTCATATATCTTCTATCCTTGGTCATTGATGATGTTCTATTAGTTCCAATTTTTCATTTCAACCTGTTATCCATTAGCAATTTATCTGCTAAAACTCATTCCAAGGTTTACTTCACTGCATCTGAGTGTATAATGCAGGACCAAGTCTAGATGAAGGAATTGGTTCTTAGGAATTAGTTCTTGGTAAACTTGTTGAGGGACTCTATCAGCTTCACAATGTTCAAGCCACTCTGCATGCTTTTTATATCTTCAAAAGTACTTCTGCTCCTGTTTGGCATAAAAGATTAGGTCATATTCATAGTTTAGTTCTTTCTAAAATTTCTACTTTAAACATTTCAGCAACTAAGTCTTCTGAACATTGTGATATATGTCCAATGGCTAAACAATGTCATCTGCCTTTTAGTTCTAGTTCATCTCAAGCAATTTTACCTTTTGATCTGGTGCATTGTGATATTTGGAGACTTTATAAGATCCCTACTTGTAATGGTTGTAAGTACTTCTTAACAATTATTGATGACAATACAAGAGCTATGTGGACCATTTTTCTTCCTACTAAACAGCATGTTATTCAATCCCTTAAAGATTTTCATACTTATGTCCTGAATCAGTTTCATACATCTATTAAATGCTTTAGAAGTGATGATGGAGGGGAATTTGTCAATAATGATTTTTTTTGTCATTTTTCACTTCTCATGGCATTGTTCATCAAACTTTGTGTCCTCAAACCCTTCAACAAAATGGGAGAGTGGAAAGAAAATACAAGAACTTGCTAGAAATGACTAGAGCTCTATTATTTCAATCTCATCTCCCATCATGTTTTTGGGGTGAATGTTTGTTAACTTCTACTTACCTTATAAATCGAATTCCTACTTCAGTTTTGGTTTTCATTAGTCCTTATGAGGAGTTATATAGCACGCCACCAGATTATGACAATCTTAAAGCTTTTGGGTGTTTGGCCTACATGTTTGTTCATACATCAGATAAGTTGGAACCTAGAGCTGTTCCAACTGTATTCATTAGATATCCTCTACACCAGAAGAGCTATAAGCTTCTTGATCCTATTACTCATCAAGTTTACACTTCCAGGCATGTCATTTTTCATGAAGACTTTTTTCCTTTCAATCAACAGACCAGTCCAAAGTTTTCATATACTCCTCATCTTCCTTGTGACACTGATGATACTCCTTTAAACACTACATTTTCTGCAGTACAGGACATTCCCACACCTTTTTCATCTCCTCAAGATGAAATTATCACATATCCCTCATCAATTATAAATTCTAGTAACATCCTTGATGAACTAGTTATTTCTGATTCTTTTGTGCAACCCAGAATCTCAATAAGAAAAAAAATTAAACCTCATTGGATGAAAGACTATGTTTCTTCAGTTTCTCATACTCCACCTGGTAACATATCTCAGGTTGATCAAATTCTCTTGAATTATCCCATTAATAGTACTAAATATAATTATAGTCACTATTCACCATCTACTACTGTGTATGCTTGTGATCTTCATCCCGATACAACCTTAAAAGAGCCCCATACATATAATCAAGCCTATTCAGATCCAAGATGGATTGATGCTATACAGAAAGAACTCACATCTCTTGAGTCCAATGATACTTGGTCTCTAGTTTCTCCCACTTCTGGCAAGAAAATTATAGGATGTAAATGGGTTTATAAGCTAAAATTTTTAGTTGATGGTACCTTGGATAAGTTCAAGGCAAGACTTGTGGCTAAAGGTTTTACTCAGGTTGAGGGAGAAGATTATCACATCATCTTTGCTCCTATTATAAAAATGATCACTGTTAGAGTTCTTTTAGCACTTGTTTCAGTTAAAAATTGGCTCGTTCATCAGCTGGACATTAATAATGCTTTACTTCATGGTGATTTACATGAAGAAGTATACATGGAATTACCAAAGGGTCATCCTCTTTATGATTCGAACTTGGTTTGCAAATTAAACAAATTAATCTATGATCTCAAGCAAGCCTCCAGGGAATGGTTCGAGAAATTGGGATATGTGTTTCTTACATTAGGCTTCAAACAGACTATTACAGATTATTCACTGTTCACTTTACAGGACAATGATAACTTTATCATTACTTTAGTCTATGTTAATGATATCCTCCTTACTGGAACAAATGTTTCCCTCATTGCACATATCAAATATGTCCTTCATTATACCTTCACTATCAAAGATCTAGGTCTTGTCAAGTATTATTTGGGGCTGGAAATATATAGAACAGATATGGGTATCTATATTCATCAGCACAAATTTATTCATATCTTATTGTTTGAAGCCGGTTTGCAGGATTCTAAGCCACTATCCTTACCTGTTGATTATACTATCAAGCTCTCTGATGAAGAAGATGACTTACTTCATGATCCTTCTGTTTACAGGAAGTTTGTTGGCAACTTTTATATCTCACACATTCTAGGCCTGATATAGCCTATATTGTCAACCACTTATAGAGAGTCTATATAAAGGTTTCATGATCTACCTTGTAAATACACTTAAAAGAAATATAGTTCTCTCTCTTAAACTTGTTCTATCTATATATTTATATATATTTCTAATACGTTATCAGCAAAGATCCGTATATGAATTAAAACAAACTGGTCGAATGTGGTATAAAAGATTAAGTGAATATTTGTTAAGGGAACAATACAAGAATGATCCTATTTATCCATGTGTTTTTATAAAAAAAACAAGATCTTCATTTGCTATAGTTGTTGTGTATGTTGATGATATAAATATTATTGGAACGTCTGAAGAGCTTCAGAAAATAGTGAATTATCTCAAAGTAGAGTTTGAAATGAAAGATCTTGGGAAAATGAAGATTTGCCTTGGGCTACAAATAGAACATCTACGAGATGAAGTTTTTGTGCATCAGTTAGCATATACAGAGAAAGTCTTAAAACGTTGTTAGTTATGAGTTGTTGAAACTTATACAGAGGGGGTGAATGTGTAAGTTGATTTTCTTTCAAATTTGTTTTAGGTGGATTGAACTTTGATTGAATCTGTTTACAGCTAAGTTAACAGTGTATTGTTTGAACAAGTAAAGCAGACACACTGATTAACTTTCAATCTAATGTTGTATTAGAATTGAAATTGCTACAATCTGAGATTCGTATTTGAATCTCAGCTTTTTGTTCTTGAAAGAATGAACAAGGTTTAAAAACAACTCAACACACTGACTTGTGAAGATGTGCATTCTGCTATATAGATAACATGTCTTATGTGCACATGCTTTCACAGTTAGTTATACTATAAATAGAAATAGATAAATGAAACTTTATATTGTACACAGTTCTATTTCTAACTAAGTCTTTCTCTTTGACAGTTTATATCATCTGCACCTTATCTTCTGTCTTTGTCTTGTTCTTCTTTCAAGTTTCATTGTAGACTTATCATTGCTTTCACATGTTTGACTGACCCTGATCATGACAATGCTTCAAATACTTATCTTATACTTCTGCACATCTCCTTAAAATAAGCTCAGTTGAATTAGTCGAATACTCCATTCAAATCCCTTTAAAAAGTCATGATATAGACTTCTCGATTGACTACTCTTGAAACTTCTCGATTAGTTTTGCTTTGCTACTTTTCGATTGGCCTAGACTTCTCGATTGAATTTAACTTTGATGACTTCTCGATCAGACTAGACTTCTCGAATGACTTAGTGTCATTGACTTCTCGATCAGCCTCAATTTTCATAATTCTCGAATGATTCAAATGCTGACTTCTCGATGTGTTACATTTCTGGACTTCTCGATCAAAGTAGACTTCTCGAATAGATGAGACTTCTCGATTGATTGATCATTTCTCGAATGGCTAGTTTATATTGACTTCTCGATTGATAGCTCAACCATTAGACTTCTCTACCAGTTACACATCTGACTTCTCTATTGGTCTGACTTCTCTATTGATCATTTGTCTTAGCAGAATTTCCACACTGCATCCTTTATTCTTCTAGAGTCTTATGTGTCTTGATGCATGATCAAATTTTGAATCTTCTATCAGACTTTTATTCTTGACTTTTATTTACAAGCTTGAATTGCAGTAGAAATACACTTCTATCTGTAAATGTACATTATAAGAAACTAAGTCACCAACCTATACAGAAGTTGTAGTTGTGCTTCACAGTATGACAAGTAAATACAATAAAGTACAATAGGCTTGATTTGATCCAACAAATGTTTTTACATGGATAAATCACATCCATTTAGTTCTCCAATGGTTGTTCGATCACTAGATAAAAAGAAGGATATCTTCCGACCTAGAGAGAAAAATGAAAAAATTATTGGTCCTGAAGTACCTTATCTTAGTGATATCGATGCATTGATGTATCTTGCTAATAATACAAGGCCCGATATAGCATTTTTAGTAAATTTATTAGCAAGACATAGTTCTGCTCCTACTCAAAGGCATTGGTTTGGAATAAAATATATTTTTCAGTATCTTCGAGGTACAACTGATATGGACTTATTTTATTCTAAAAAATCCAAAGCAGTTTTAAATGGCTATGCAGATGCAGGTTATTTATCTGATCCAGATAAAGCTCGATCGTAAACAAATTATTTGTTTACTTATGGAGATACAATCATATCATGGCGCTCAGTGAAACAATCTTTGGCCGCTACTTCTTCTAATCACGCAGAAATTCTTGCAATTCGTGAAGCTAATCGAGAATGTGTTTGGTTGAGGTCAATAATTCAGCATATTCGGGAGTCATGTGACATGTATCATAATAGGGCAATCCCCACAGCAATGTTTGAAGACAACACAACATGCATCCAACAATTGAATGAAGGCTATGTTAAGAGTGACAAAACTAAGCATATATCACTGAAATGTTTCTTCACACATGACCTTCAAGAAAATGGAGAGATTAAAGTTCAGCAGATTCGTTCAAGTGACAATCTTGCAGATCTGTTTACCAAGTCATTGTCGCCAACGATTTATGAAAAATTGGTGCATAAGATTGGGATGTGTCGGCTTAGAGACCTCAAATAAACTTTCAAAATCGATGTACTCTTTTTCCTTTGCTAGGGTTTTTTCTTAAAAAGGTTTTAACAAGATACAATTATTGAAAATTGGGAGCAGTAAATGACGGTAGTGTTGGGGAATAGAAAAAATATGTGTCTTGAAAACCTAAAACGACTATTAACAAGGAATTGAAAGATTGTAAAAAAGCGTCTAATATAAAAGAGTGGAGGGAGTAAGATTTAACAACATATATGCATATTAAATGTCTAAAATAAATGTATATTTAGATATAGAACTAAAATTAATAGAAAAAAATATAATTTATTAGTTTTATTATACTTTTAAATTTTAATAAACGTCGTTAGTTTAAAACCTTTTTTAAAATATATAAATAATTATAAAATATTATTTTAATATTTTTATTTAATATTATAAAATAATTATAAATTATGTTTTTTATATTAGTTTTTGAGTTATATATCTAAATATACATTTGTTTTATGCATTTGGGATACATATATGTTGTTAAAGATTAATTATCAATCAGTATTAAATTTAAATTAGTAACGTATTTAAATATTTTTTGGATTAAAAGAACGATTTTTAGAATATATCGATATTTGTATTTTTCACTCTATTATTTACTTATATTAGGTGTACGGGGGTTTTATCCATTTTATTTAATAAATTTTATTAATTAAAAATATTTAATATTTAATAAATATTATGTGTGTTTGAACATTTTTGTCCTTAAAATATGTAGTAGTGGACATATTATCTCAGGAGTAATATCGGGAAAAAATAGTTAAAAGGATTGAAGTGTACAAATTGTCATATATTAAGGGCGCGAAGGTACGATCTTTTTTTAAGGGGTACAAAATCGAATACTTTGAGGGTAAAGAAATAAATAAGCAAAAAAGTAGCAATTTTTCCTTTATCATATATTCCGTGCGTGGAAATGAAGGTTTGTATTTAAATGTATGTAGGATGAACATTGGTTTTGCATTATGGTACTTCAGTGCTCACTTACCTTGCAATTGGTGATCTCATGTCTAGCTTATTTATGATTTACTCAACTCCAAGATTAAAAAAAATCACACACTTTCACGTTAATGTAAATATATTTACTCACTTCATCCCAAAATATTATTCTCATTGTCCCACAATAATAATGGTTTTAACTTTTTACACGTAATTTAAGGTGTAAAAGACACTACTTTCATATATAATTTTTTCAATTTTATTTTTTTAATAAAAATATAATACTTAAATTATTATTCAGAAAAAAAAATCGTAAAAACAATACATACAAGTAGTTTTTTTCTGCACATTAAACCACGTACAAAATGTTAAAGCGACTATTATTTTGAGACTGAAGGATTACTAGTTTCTTTATAAAAAAATGATTCTATAATAATTATTCATCTCTATTTTCAATGTAAAAAAATTTAAATTTATTATCTTATTTTATTATTTTAAATAAAAAATTTACTTTATTTGTATATAAAATTATTATAATAAATATAGTAAGCACCGTAAATTGTTGTACAATTAATTTTTTTATGTGTGTTGCGGAGTATTTTCTTAAAAAGACTACGGAATACTAAAATAAGATGTTGGGAATATTTTGCATGTCTATACTGACCTTATATTCTTGCAACTTTCTAATTTCTTACACACTCGGTTTTGATGGCAACAATGAAGGGTAAAAAAGAATCATAAACTGTGCGAGTATTTTGTAAATAAAAAAAAAAAAAAACTCACTTGGACTGCACGCCATGGCATTTTAACTTAGACAAATAAATACTGTATAAAACTGAATCCATGATAAATATATATTGTTAATTACAAAAATGATGAGAAGTACGCAAATTTCATTTAATTAGATAGTGCTTACTAGTTACTACTCCGTACTCAGTCCTGCCGGTATTTGGAGGCATTGTTTTGTGAAACTTAATTAAAACCCAGTCATCAGCACATACACAAGTGATAAGAAGTGCGAGCTCCAGTTATATAAAAACCACTTATTTGCACATAAGAAGTGCGAAGACTATTAATTGCATCATAATTCTTGATTCTGCCTTAACAGGCTGCAAAGTACAAGGCAATGATGGATGCAACGATGTAATCAAAACAAAAAGTACAGCAACAATTGGAACAGATTTCATGCTTCTGTAGCAGACTAGCAGCCTAGCTAATAGAAGCTTCACCCCATAATAGTTTGAATGAACTGATATATGGAAGATTGTTCCTCTAAATGGAAGCCTAATGTGAATGCATGTTGCCAAATGGCCATCATGGGAAGTGACAAAACATGAATAAAACATATAGGTTCCCCATAAATCAACCATACTAGTATCTCCGAAATACAGTTTACATAAAAGTTTAGAATCCACAGAATCTGCTACTAATTGCTCCAAAGGTCGATCGATCAAGTACATAAAGTTTATAAGCAATAATAAAAGAGGTAGTCCACCGCTCCGACAGCCTATTATTAAATAGCTAGATAGTAGAGAAGTCTTACACCCGAGGTCACACATACTACTACTACAGAGTTAATTGCCATCAACCACAATATAAAGAACAGCAATGAAAGCTGCTTTAAACTGTCGTATCCTGCAGCAAGTCCAAACAAAATTAAACACGATGTTGCAACATACAGTAAATAGACGATCAGGGCTGGCCCCGAGGGTGAGGGCAATCAATACAACCCATCACATGCGGCATCCATCATTAGGGAACAATTTTTATTTAAAAATTTAGGGGATATATCCATCAGAAATTTAATCAAAACGTTGTCTAGAATGTTTATAGATATCGGCTAAAAACCGATGTCTAATGTCATGGACCTTTCTCTACACATGCAAAGAGTCAAAGACATTGCTCAGATTTTTTATACACATCAGTAGTGATAATTTAGAAATGAAAAAAATTCAAAAACTAAGCTGGTTATTTGAAGTCAAAAATCAAAGAAAACATACTTTAATCGGTAGTGATAATTTAGAAATGAAAAAAAATCAAAAACTAAGCTGGTTATTTGAAGTCAAAAATCAAAGAAAACATACTTTAATCGGCAAATAGAAAAAGAAGTACGTTTTAATTATTTTTTTAAAAAAGTGAATGTAGATATGCATTCATTGTTGTCTAATAATACATATTTCATAAGATTAGCATGAACATCACCCCTTAAAAGTTCATTCTCGATAAGAATAAGATCCTCTTGAAAACCTATGAGTACATTCATTAACAGAATGGTAAATAAATAATAAGCCTACATGCTTTAAATAATAGCATAAATTCCTGCAATTTTTAATGACCAAGCCAAGAGTTAAAGTCATGGGCATTTGACTTATGATAGCTTGAATTGTCAGAGCACAATCATACTCTAGAGTGCCTTTCGACTAAGATTTCTTCTTCAAACAACAAAGGGTTTCTCTTATCGCTATTTTTTCAAAGCTAGTTCTAGTTCTGGAGCAATTAAACCAACTTGAGAGAAAGTCTGTGCTTCCATTAAGTCACCATTATGATCACGAGTGGTAAATAGAAAAAGGGGATTGATATGTTTGAACTCTTTGAAGAGTATAGAGTTTTATTCAACTGCAACAATTACTTATAGAATATTGTTAACTATTCTGAGCTATAGTGGTTTATGCAAAAGGGAGTACTGTTTTAAAAATTGAAATTGATTAAATTGTATCTCCGTTTTAGTATGTTACATTGGTTATGTTATTAATTGAGAAAGAAATGCTAACAAATTCTAATTTTGAAGACTTAATTCAAACTTGAACCCAACTGTTGATTAATGATTTTGCTAGTAGAAATGGGAGAATTCTAATTTCTAAGTCATGAGAAATTAGTGTTTAATAACGAAAGCGAAGTTCTCAATTTTATTATGAGTATCCTTTAATGGGGCAAAATTTTTTGAGTTGGCATAGGGCATCTCAAAACTCAAACCGGTCATGTAGACGATGCTATGAAAAATTATGTAATCTTCAAATTTAATCTAATACAGTAAAAAGCACAACTAAGCTAGATATTATGGACAATCGGATTTAATCTAGAGATTGAGAATCCTGATGTTGACCTCACATAATTTCCATGAGATTATACTCAAATCTCATATTAAAACACGAGGGTATTTTGTAATTTCGGAATATTATGTATAATTACAAATTTGTCATTAAAAATTTATACTAAAACACTCTATTATTTTAGGAAATTTCATGAGTTCAATCTCAAGTCTTTTTTTCTCTTTAATCTAATATTACAATCTATGGTAAGAAAATCAAAAACGCTATTTTTTTTTTGACAGACAAAACGCTAATTTTAAAAATAAAGGGTAGAATCAGTTGCATAAAGTATAGAAGCTTGGTAATGTACTAACCCCGGTCTCGTACATATCAAGTTCATCGTCCTCTTCAAGCAATTTCCTATTTTTAAAAGTTCTCAAGAAAAATCGATATAACAGTTTATATTTATCCTCATTATAAAAGCATTGTCTAATCTGCCTTCATGACAACGGTTTATTAACCATTATCTAGCAAATTAAATTAGATAAGTTTTATGAATATGATGTTGTGTAAACTAGTAGATTTACACAATGGTTTAAAATATTATTGTTTACTTAATTTCACACAAGAAAATACAAACGTTGTTAGAATTAGTTCAGTTAAACAAATGTTTCTATTGTATTTCTATTAGGTTGTCTCATAACATAACCCAAAGACAACAATTTTGAATGTAAAAATTATTATATTGTTTCTTAGATTTTTAAATAGTAAAAAAAAATTGTTTTCTATATAAATTTTGGTCTTTTTAACCTATGTCTTGAAAAAATATATTTATTTTATGGATAGGTACAAATGTATATAGTGTGTTAGTAGTTAGTCGATAATTTTAAAGTTCCAACATGAGTACGAGTATGTGTTTTATATGTACGAGTTAGGATGTAGATAGTGAGTTTGTGATAAATCTATAATTATCTCCATATTAAATTAAAATTATTTTTTTCGATGATCCAACCGTACGGATATTAAAATCTTTCGGTTTTAGTAATGTATAAAAAAATTAAATTTTTAATTTATTTTGTGTATTTTTTTAACAAAAGTACTAAAAATCATGTAGAAATATTTTTCGTCTTATTGTAAAAATATAATTTTTGTCCTCTAATGTCAAACAGACAATGTTTTTATAAAAGTTTCTGTTGTATGAGTGAAAATAATACATCGATTTTCTATAAAAGACTCTTGTAAAATAAACTTTTGTATGAAATGATTAACACATTAGTTTGGGGGGAAACTATTGTTGAGTTTAATGAACACAAATATTTTAAATTTAAAAATCGTAATATGATGGTTTAGATTTTTAAATAATGAAAAAAAAATCAATTTTTATTTTTATTAGTGATGTATAAAAAAATTATATGTTTGTTTTTAACAAAACTAGTCATATATTTTAAATTACATTCTTTGATAACCCTAAAAAAGTACATTGCACCAGTTATAAGTGAAATTGACGATAAAGAGAACATGAGAATTTTATCATTCCATAAGAGGCAAGGTAAGTTAGGTTGTTTTTTTGAGAGAAAACAAAATTATACTGAAAATTTGGGAAGAAAGAATCCTATAAAAGTTTGTGAATGCGGGGAAAAAATAGATATTCACGAGAATTCATGGTTATAAGAAACACCAAACTCTCGGTGAGGAAAAAAAAAAGATATTTATAGGAGGCCTAAAAAAATCCTATAAAAATTTGTGAGTGCAAAAAAGAGATATTTACAAGAAATCGTGATATAAGAAGGACCTATAAGAGTGTGAATTGATTAAATATATAAAAAAATCTACAAGAGAAGAAAAAATTGTTACAAAGAGTGTGACGCTCAACAAGGAGAACATAAGGTCACAAATGACAACAGTGACAATGATAACGAATACGATGAAAATAATGAAACTTATATTGAAGTTTTTTTTATCATGTAAAAACATATCATATTCATATATAATATTTTAATATTAACAATATCCTAACATATCTTATCACAACGATAACTTTAATTTAAATTGTTTGTGGTAGTCTAAGGCCTTGTCGATTGGAGGACATAAATGAAGATCAGTGGGATATGAATGAACATTCCGGTGGAATGAAAATAATGTTGTTCGGTTGAGCACTTGAGAATGAAATCATTTATCCTTATATTATTCATATCCTTCCTCATAACCTAATTTTCTATCTCACCCTCGCACATTGGATAACCATTATTATCTTTACTAAAAATAAATAATTTTTATTTTTATTCTTGAATATAACATTTTTGTAATTCAAGATATTTAATGGGAAAAATTTTGTTTACTAAACGAACATTTCATTCCCAATAAAATTAATATTACTAAACGAACAAAAAAATGGAACGAACATTTTTATCTCACCTCATTCTTATCCCAATAACATTCAATTCTCAAACTCATTCTCATCCCAACTCATTCATATCCTTCCAACCGAACACACCCTAATAGTAAAAAAATCAAAAGTTAAAAGAGTAGGGAAGTGGTTAGCAAATAAGAAGTTATTTTATATAAAGTTAAAACACATAAAAGGGTATAAAACACTGATGAACACTCATAAATCTTCCACATGTAAACTAAAGGCTAGTCAATCTTCTCGATCAATTTTATTTGAACCCAGTTTCACAAGACATGTAGCACAATGCTTTTAAATAATATGATTTCAAATGAGGGTAAAAAATCTAATTTCCTTCTAAAGGTAACTTAGGTTTATTTGTTGCATTCGACCAAAAGATATTGGATGAACTAGGGAGAAGTGGGATGTTAATGAAAATTAGAGGCGTAAGCACTAAGAAGATAAAAGTGCCAGAACCATATCCCCTTTAACAGTGCCCGAAAATATCTCCATGCTCCGTTTCCCCTGTTTTCCTGATCTGGTCCATAGCACAGTAAACATGTAGATATCAAATTTTGATTGTGCTAAAGGCTAAGGCTGAATTTAATAAACAAAATAATTATAGCCACTAAGCCATATACTAGATCAGAAGGATCATGCGACTCTCAAGCCTGATAGTCTAAATCCTTTACATTTAGAAAGCACCGAATTCAACTAATATATTTATATATATAAAGACGCCAAATTCGTTATCACAATAATTCAGGTCCATACGAACAGTTCAAGCAATCCTATCAAAGCGCAAAAGAAATTGTGAAAGATATTTAATGATCCTAATATCACTTAAAACTGGATAAAGAAAAATGAGTAAACATGTTTGAGTGAAAGTATAAGAGCCCTTGTGACAATACAGTGCAAACGACAGTGAATCCAGTATCTCGCACATGTTCTTCATTCACAAGCCTATTTGTCTGCAAGTTCGAATAAAATGACTCAGCAACAATTATTGGGGTAATATGTGGTGCAAGCCAAACATTCAGTTAAAACTTAAAATCTCTTTTAATCACAAGATAGTTGTGAAAGTACTTTATATTTTCCTGGGTCATGTTCTACCTGTTGATTCATTGGATGTCTCACCCCCGTTTAAGCAACTGTCTGCACTGCTCTGTCAAAAGCCTCCTCACCAGCTGATATACGTTTAACAAGCATATGGTCTGCCTGGGAAAGTTTTAACTGGCTGCAAGAGCAAAGTCAGACAATGCGGTTTCCTTCAAATATTAGTCTTGCATTTTGCAGGCATTTATCCCACCCAAACACGAGTGAGAAACTGAAGAATATGTGTAAGGTCAAATTCATGTACTAGCTACTAAAACTTCACTTGGCAAAAAATAAAAAAGATGCTAAATCTTTAAAATGATCAAGGAATTAGCTTCAATGGTACTCCTCTAATCCTCTTTACCTCTTTCCCATGAGGATGAGATTCAAGTCTCACTATAGTTTTGTGGAAAGCAAGTTCAATCAATCAAACAGAAGGACATAGAATCCAAAAAAAGGCGGGCACTACGGATACAGCCACTCTTGCAAAGTGATTAACATGAACGGGCCCTAAACTAAAATTAAATTAATCAGGCGAGAGTATGGAAGCAGTAGAATGAGATTTTAATTATAATCATGCCCTTGTACAATTTCCCTTCTTAATCCATTTATTAACATCTAATAATGGTCTAACTAATAGGTCCGATAGGAGGAGAATGCTATGGGCAAAATAAATATATAGGAAATAGAAAATGATACTCCCTCTGTTTGGTAATATTTGACGCTTGACTTTTTCGCACACACTTTTAAGAGGTTTGACTACATAGTTAGAATTATTATTTTTTAAATTTCCTTTTTGTGAATAAAAGTTTTAGTTTAATATTTTTATTCAAAAAAAGAAAATTTTAAAAATAATAATTTTAACTATGTAGTCAAAGCTCCTAAATACGTGTGCCAAAAAGTCAAACGTCAAATAAAACCAAACGGAGGGAGTAGTAAAGGAAAAAATCATAGAAAAAATTATATAGTAAAGGAATTTAAAAAATGATATAATATTCAATGTCCAGAAAAAAACATATAAACAAAGTTCCTAAATGAGGTGGGTGGTAAAAAGGCAATAGCCTCTCCTAGTTCATTAGAGTGAAGGAATACTCGCCTGGTTCAATCAAGGTGACAAAGCCTCGCATCATCTCTCGATTAATCAACTACTTGCCCCTTTTACAACACTGATATTTATTGCAGCCTATTTTCCACTACAAGCACAAAATATGGGTATTAAGCACCGGAAACTTGAGGGTGCTTAGGAATACTTGAACCTATCACTCCCAAGGCACTGATGATATGTTTGATTTGACTAATAAATTCTATAAACTCTTCCATGACAGAGTACGGAACAGAAAACAGATAATGAATTTGGAAATTAAAAGAAGAAAAAGAAAGAATGGCACTCGAACTTCCATACAAAAAGAAATCGAACTTCCACAAAGGAATCATACAAAATGCACAAGATGTGATAGTTTCCAAGGAAGTTGACCAAGTGGCTTCTTGTTGTGAGGTCTTCTTTGGTGTTATATTTCAGTTTCTAATACAATCCAACACATTTCTCTAATGATTCGAGTGAAGGAATACTCGCCTGATTCAATCAAGGCGACAAAGCCTCGCATCATCTCTCGATTAATCGACTCATTGCCCCTTTTACAACCTGATATTTATTGCAGCCTATTTTCCACTAAAAGCACAAAATATGGGTACTAGGCACCGGAAACTTGAGGGTGCTTAGGAATACTTGAATATCACTCCCAAGGCACTGATGATATGTTTGATTGAACTAATAAATTCTATTAACTCTTCCGTGACAGAGTGCGGAACAGAAAACAGATAATGAATTTGGAATTTAAAAGAATAAAAAGAAAGAATGGAACTCGAACTTCCATACAAAAAGAAATCAAACTTCCCCATAGGAGTCATACAAAATGCACAAGATGTGATAGTTTCCAAGGAAGTTGACCAAGTGGCTTCTTGTTACAAGGTCTTCTTTACTGTTATATTTCAGTTTCTAATACAATCCAACACATTTCTCTAATGATAATTTCCGTGCACAAAAGGAAGCAAAAGGGAGGTAACTCTGATTACCTAAGATAGCGTGATGAGGGCTTCCCAAGATGAAGGCAGCACACAACCATATTAGCCAGTGTTTCAGGATCCTTTGTGTCCTGCACCAAACACAGAAAGCTTACGCTTATATGGAATGTAATAGCAAGGATGATAAACCAAGTAATAAATCCAGTGAAAAACTGCAAAAAATGAGATCAAAAGATTGGGTGGTAATATGGCAATAAATATTAGAGGATTGATATAACCAATTTCAAACACATGATCCAAGATCACAATGCATAGAAAAGTTGGAAAAATAATATATTTGCCTTGTTTAGTGCTTCAAGTAACAATGATTCAGCTTCGTCAAAATTTCCCATGTGCATGCTGCAGACAGCCTTCCCATTCAGAATTAAACTAGTCATCTGATACTTCTCTGAGAAATCCTGGAAGATGAGATACGCTTCTTGAATCTTTGAGCCACCCTGAGACCCAAAAAACAAATCAACTTTATTGAAGAAAGTAGGAACCTCTTGCCAATTTAAAAAAGATTAAATAGGAAAATTGGGCAGGTACCACAGCCAGATTTATCCATGCATTTGCGAGTTGAGTTAATGTATGGTCCTCGTCAATCTGTTGCATGATCCTTAGTTGCTTCTCGGCATAATCTGATCGGTGCATCTTAAGAAATATCTGAACATTTAAAGCATGCCTGCAAAAAAAAAATACATAAGGTCCTGAAACACAAGTAAGTATCTAGACAGACTATAATGCCTGAAATGTAGTTAAACTTCTAACCTGAATAAATTTAAGCACTACATATAATATTGATATAAAGTAACCCAACAATCACCAATATAAAAGGTGAATACTGCATAGTTACTAATCAGTAAATAACTTTTAGTATCACGTTTCAATGTTTATTTAGCAGGAAAAAAAAAACTTTCGGTGAGAATGTGGTATGAGTCCTTCATGTAATACATCATTTGACTAGTGATTTAACAGAAATCCACCTTTCAAATATGGGGCGGTTTTATCGTACAATAGTGATACTTTGGTAAGAAAGTGAGCTCCACTTGGATCTCCTCTTGTGCATTGAGTATTACCTTTTAACCTTTCTCTATATACCATTTAGAGCCAAAACATCACTAGAGTTTCTCCAACTTGCAAATTAAACACAGTTCACACCTAAGAAGCACTAAAACAAAGTCCAGCGTTATGCTGATTAACTATCCAAGATGTCAATTTATTCTAGTTACAGCTCTCAAGCACTTGAGAATATAGTTATGTGATTAATCTCTTTAAGAAGTACACGTCTGAGTTGGTAAAATTTGGCAACCAACGGCTTCAGGGATCCCAATACACCACATAAATTTAAAATTTCTAAGCTAGGGGATGCTTTAGGTTTTAAGTAGTATATTATAGCGAGAATCATATTAGTAATACAATCTGATATAGATACATTTCATATAAGATTTAAGTAACATTAGTAATTTTAGTGTCCTTGAAATAAATTAATATACATTGCAATATCTTTTTCTTCAATATATAAACAAAGGTTTTGTTGTTCTGAATTTGTATATTACGAAACAAAATAAACCCATTAGATACCTCTGAAATAAATCTCGTTTCCAAGGCCAAGGAAACATATCACGTGTAGGCTATTCCACTATACTCATGTAAGAAATACTACTTCAAGCTCCCAAGTTTGTCACCCAAAATGTATGAGACGCAGAGACTTTACTAGTTTAACGTCTATTTAATAGTTTTGGTGACCATGATATAGGAACAAATGTGTGAAAGAACTCCTACAATCTATCTAATATTTATCATGAATCCAGTATTATATTCTACAAGGCAGCAACCATTATAAGATAGCAGATTAAAATTTCAAGCTTGTCATTGTTCAAAAACAATGTGCAGATTATAGAATACAAAAAACTGATACATGCTCTAACATTTTTTTAACACTACGACCATATCAATAACAGACTAAAAAGTCTACAATGACAAAGATTTTCTTTTAAAATCCAATTTATTAAATTTGTGTCAAAGTTCTGCAGCGATAGGCAGTATTGAGGATGTCATGGGTTTGGACAACATGACTGAAGCCAGTAAAAAACATAGAGAAACACTTGTGTCTGTGTATTTTATAAGTAAAAGAAATATTTGCAACAGTCGATACAAACAGTTTAGGTAAGATTTATCTAAGCAGAGGATTTAAACTATATGAGTAAAGTATATCCTAAAGTATTTTGGCTTAACTGCAGTACATAAAATGCGTAAAAATAAATTCCTGAAAAAAGTGAAAAACATACAATTCCATAGTTCCCCCAGCATTTGTGTGTTTAAGAGCTTCGTTGTAATCTTGTTCATGCATATATATAATTCCAGCAACAGTCCGTAAGATTGGGTTATTTCCAATTGCTGGATCCGACAACCACTCATGGAGGCTTGAGATAGCATTTTCCTGTAAAATAAATATAATACAAATTAAAATTAAGCACACAAGCAGTCGATTTGGCCATTAGCAACTGCGAACACATAAAAATAACAATAGCTATAAAGTGATTCAGGTTTTTTAGCCAAAATCACAAGACCGGGATAGATATGTAGAAGGCCATAGATCATTTATTAGAAATCAAGACTTGGGTTAGAAATAATTAAGGTTAACAGAAGAAAAAAGCACATATTTCTACTCGATCAGAATGCTGCATTTAATGGTTTATACTTAGTTTGAACAAAAATTAATTTTATCCTAAAAAATTGATAATATGACGAGTAAAAAGTTGAAATGGAGAAAAAGGAACTGCAGCTAAGTCAATATAAAAGAGTCGACGAAGATAGCTGGAAGCTTCTGCATCTGCATAAAAGTTCACAATTTCACATCTCCTAGTATAAGATTAAAATCCTTAAACTTAACCGAGAAAAATTCTATATTAAGGAAACTAGTCAATACACAGAAAAAAAGTTTATTATTCTACAAGTATAACCTAAATATTCCTAGTACTTTGTATTATAAAATTAAACTTTGTACTAAAGTACAATTAGCTATGTTCCTATATAACAACAAAAAACGAATACAACTTAATATATTTTCCTCATAAAAATTCCTATAAATTAGACGATCAATTTCTCAATATATTACAAAAGTAATAAGTATCAACTAAGAGCTATTTCACCTTTATTAAAAATATCAAACACCACATGATCCTAACTCTTCTTACTCATGCCATTCATATAATAATTCCTACGAAACAAAGAACCCTATGCAAATAAACATGGCAATTCTGATGCATAAAACACAAAGATAATTTATGCACTATACGTAGACCAACAAACTGACTTGGTATAAACAAGCGCAGCATAATTGCAATCCCGATGCAATACATACATCAGTAACATTACAATCATAGATACTAGCAACACACTAATAGTACAATTTCACATCAACACAATCGAAATCAACTACAATCAATACATCGAATAAAAAAACATGAATTATGAGACGAAAGAGATAAAAACAACACACCTTGTTTCCAGGATTAGAAAGATACAAAGCCAGCAATTTGACAGCCTGGAGAGGCGTAGCAGCAGACGAATCGATCTCGCTGATCACAAGCTATACATACAACAACAACAATTACAAAACACTCAGATCGGATCAAACTCACAAAATTAGAGACACGTATATACACACATAGAAACAGATGGAATGAATTGAGCGATGTAGAGAGAAAGAGAGGGGAGAGAGGGAGAGAGAGAGAGGAGAGGGGAGAGAGGGAGAGAGAGATGAGAGAGAGACCTCGTAACTGGCTTGAGCAATGTAAGATCGGTAAAGAATAGAATCTCTCTCGACAGCATCTTCGGGAGAGAGATTAGGGACATTGCTGCTGTTGATGGCGGCCTGATATGCTCCCAAGTAGAAATTGTTTCTCACTGAAAATAATAAATCTGGTGCTGCCATTGTTAATTTATTTCAGATCTCGACCTCTGTTTCTCTCTGTGTGTATATATTATGTGCGTGTGTGTATATTTTCTGAGTTTGTCCGGAGGAAGCAGGAGAAACCGAGAAGGTAGAGTTTTATGAATTATATATCTATTTTTTAATCATTTCAGTATCAGAGTCGATGCAAAAAAAAATACTAGTAGAAAACATTCAACCAATACCTCGGCTTCGAACTTATTTAACAAAACCTTTTTTTTAAGAATTTAACAAAACCTATTTAATAACATACTTTTTATTTTATGTGGTTATGTTAAATTCAAACTGTTAAGCTGTTACGATAAAATCGCCACATAAAAAAATTCATTTTATGTGGTAAATTTAGTCTCCAGATTTTGCTCCAACCTCCAGATTGAATCACAGCATTGCTTCCAATGTTTTGGTTGTGCCTGTTAGGATGTGGGATTAACAATGTAATCAATTTTAGTATTTAGTCTTAATTAAAAAATAAGATAATTAAAATGTACTGTCATATGTGTATTGACAATATGTTTTAACAGTCACTTAAAACAGTATGTTTAAACAAAGTACAAATAGGTGACAGTAAGTTTAATAGTTATTGTCTTGTATAAATGTAATAACTTGATCTATGATGTAGAAGTTCACAAAGTGTTCATTCACAACATGGTTCAAATCCATGATAGTAACATTCGACACTCAAGTTTATGACAGCATATTCAAGTGATAGCATAAAAGAATAGGTGACAACAATTATTCCCTCGACAGTAAACTTGGCAGATAATGAAAATTTGAAGCCATCAAGTTTTACTGAGAGCAACATTGGCGGGGATAGTTGACAACAGTTTTAGAGACAGTATGCTTTAGTGGACTATCAAAGTTTGACAGCAAAGTATGTGGAGCCGAAGATACTGTCACCATAGAGGAGCTAAAAGTTGGCAATATTTTTAGTGAACTTGACAGTCTGTTCCTGGTAGCATAATAGATAGGGAAAACACAAGGAATGATTTTGACAACTCAATCTACTCTGTCAAGTCTACTACTGTACTTGGGAGAAGACAAGCAAAAAGATAAAGAGTGTTCAAAGAGTCAAAGATTTATGTACATCTCAGAACAACTTTATCTACAAAAGGGAATGAAGCCAAGGTTGAACATGAAAAGTAATGTTTCTATTTCAACCTTTATTCTAGCAAAAAGGAAAAGTGCACCTGTAAGTGAGATATGTGTTTCAGTATAAATACATATATCCCACAAGCACTTTTCCTAAGGAGAATACAACTGAGCTAGAATTATACTGTCTATTCTCTCAAGTTTAGTAACAATAGCAAATCCAATTGTTATTATAACTTTGTAGCTGGAATAATTTTACAATACAGTTGTTGCAATAAAATTAATAATATATATTAATTTTGAAGTTTAAACACTGTGTCTTGATCTGTTTAGTTGTTTGCATTTCCAACTTATTAAACATTAATCTTGTTGTTGTTAGTGAGATTATTGATTAGTTAATAAGTTGTATTTAATCCCCCATTTTGCAACACTCATTCTGTTTAACAAATGGTATCAGAGCGGCATGTTTAACATATCTAACCTGAAAAGATCCAAAATGAGTGCACAGAAAGTAAGCAGCGTAAAAATATCCACATTTGATAAAGAACATTACAATCTCTGGAAAAGAAAATTGATGTTGTTCATAAAAACAACCAACCCACTTTATTTTGGTACTCTGGAAAATGGTCTTTTTATTTCTCAATCATATGTACCTGAAACCACAGTAGAAGGTGAGACAATACCTGCCTACTAGGTTCCTAAAAAGGTTTTAGAATACAATGATACTGAAAAGGGAAAAGTAGCCCTGGATGATTGTTTGCAGTTCATAATCATCGAAGCACTTGACAATGTTATGTACAATAATATTGTCAACTGCACAAGTGCCAAACAAATATGGGAAACCATTGAGATACTTTGTGAAGGAAAAGAAGAAGTGAAAGATAACCAAAGACAAATCTTTGTGTCTCACTATGATGCTTTTATGGCCAAATGAAGTGAAGGGTTAACTGAGATGTTTGAAAGGTTCAATAGGCTGATAAATGACTTGCAACTCCATAGAAAGTTTTATGACAAAAGGAAGTAAACATGAAATTCATGTTGACACTTCCTACCCATCTTCAGCATAAGGTTACTGTTATAAGAGAGGGAAGAGACATGGCTAAAGTCTCTCTTGAAACTCTCTATGGCATCTTAAAAACCTATGAGCTAGAGTTGCTGTAAAAGAGGGCTATACAGTCTGGTCAAAGAAGCAAGATGGCAAACACCTCAAATCCTCTTGTGGCTCAAGATCCAAAGATGATGCAGTTACAAGAATCTCAACATCAACAACAATAAATCAAAATCAAATAGATTATTGATGAGGATGAGGATGTCACTCTTGAACTCAAAGATGGTGATGAAGATGAGTTCTATACTCTAGAGGAGCTTGACAACATGGAAAACAAAACCAAGGCTTACATGGCAAGAAAATTCTCAAACTTGAGATTCAAGAAAAACAGAACATTCAAGCCTAAAGGTCAATTCACTAAGCACAACAAAAGAAACTCTTCAAAATCTGGAGGAAGTGGACAATGTGGTTACAAAATAGGAATGGTGGACAAGTCAAAGATAAGATGTTACAACTGCAATGAGATGGGTCATTTTGCAACTGAATATAAAAAGCCAAAGCAAATGAGAAGAAATGACAAAGACTATGAGGAACTCATGGCAAAGTATGATGACTTGCTCAAAAAGCAATCAGGAAGGGCATTTATGGGTGAAGGCAAATGCTGGGAGGAATCTGATGATGATGAAGAAGAAGAGTATGAAAATTTAGCTCTCATGGCAAACTCTGGAGAAGAGTCACCGCCTTCATCAAGCTAGGTACCTTTTCTTACTACTGTTGATATGCCTGCATCTCAGTATAAGAAAACTGTTAAACGCTTAAGTTCTGATATTTTTAATATTCATACTAGCATGTTAGCTGCTAGTGAAGAAATTGTCAAAGTGACTAGGGCTAATGAATTATTAAAATGCAAGAATGAAGAACTAGAGATTAGAAAGAGTGCTTTTGAGTCCTTAAGTCAAGAAAATGAAATTTTCAAAAATAAGATTGTGTGTGCTTCTCAAGTTGAAGAATTTCTCAGAAAACAGATTTCTGAAAATGAACTTAAAATTAAGGCATACAAGATTTCCCCTTCTTTGTTAAAAACTTATCATGAAGAAAATACTGAACATTAAAATGTTGGAATGGGGTTTAACCATGATAAGAAACAAGAAAAGAAGCATATTAGAGATGAAATTATTTGTGTTGCTGAAACTACTGTCAAACCTTTTATTATTAAGAAAGTCAAAAATCCCATGTTTAAAAAGGCTGAGTTTGAATTTGATGAGGAATCTCTAATTCTAGTGGCAAGAACTAGTTGATGAGGACAATGATACTGTCACTAGAACCATTAGGTCAAAAAATATTGTCAAAAACCCCAAAATAGTTAGTTTTGCCATTGACAATACTCAGGGTCTATAATATGTTGTCAACACTAGAAAGACAATAAGTTCATAAGCTGTTGTCATGATAGTAAGATCAAATCATACTATCAAGACAGTTTCATCTCAACTTACTGTCAACACTAGTAAGACAATAACTTCTAAACTTGTTGTCATCAACACCAAAAAGAACAGAAATGGAAAATAAAGCCTGGTGATAAAAATAAAAGAATCATGTGGATCATTGACAGTGGATGCTCAGGACACAAGACTGGTGATAAAGCCTTGTTATCATAGCTCAAGGAAATGGTTGGCCCTTATGTAACCTTTGGTGACAACAACATTTGTTTCACAATGGGATATGGCATTCTGGAATTTGAAAATTTAAGGATTGAGAAGATTACTCTAGTAAATGGATTGAAGCACAATTTATTGAGTGTAACTCAATTTTGTGAAAGAGGTTTCAAAGTGAGATTTGATCAGGACAGATGTTCAATTGTCAATAAAAAGACAGGAGAAGAAGCCATTCAATGTGTGAAAAAAGGAATCATATTCATAGCTGACATTGACTCAGTTATAAAGGACAAAGTTAATTGCTTCTACAACAAAGCCTCAATAAATGAAAGTTGATTGTGGCGCAAGAAGTTGTCTCATCTGAATTTTAAAGCAATGAACCACTTGATGAAGAGAGAGTTGGTGAAAGGCCTTCCTCAACTTTAATTCTGTCAAGAAAGATTGTGTGAGGACTGTCAAAAAGGAAAACTAAGAAGAGTTACTCACAAGAGCACTCTGTGTGGTTCAATCAATGAAGCTTTTCAAATTATTCATTTGGACTTATTTGGTCCTGTGAATGTGCAGTCTTTGGCAAAGAAAAGATATGTCTTAGTGATGGTTGATGATTTTTCAAGATACACCTGGGTGAGTTTCTTGACAGTAGAGGATGAAGCTGCACAAGAAATCATTGATCTCGTAAGGGTTCTTGACAAGAATCCTAAGTACAAAATGCAAACTTTAAGGAGTGATAATGGTACTGAATTCAAAAACAGTATCATGAATGATTTCTGCAAAGACAATGGCATTACTCAACAGTTCTCTGCACCATGGACTCCTCAACAAAATAATCTTGTGGAAAGAAATAATAGAACACTCATTAAAACTGCAAGAACTATATTGAGTGAAGTAAAACTTTCTGCCTACTTTTGGGGTGAAGCAATCAACACAGACTGTTACACTCAAAATAGGACTGTGGTCAACAAAGCTTTTGGAAAAATACCCTATGAGCTTCTCACAAGAAGGAAACCTACTGTCAAGTATTTTCATGTCTTTGGAAGCAAATGTTACATCATGAAAGATTCAATAGAGATCAAAAGAAAATTTGATACTAAAGCATTTTAAGGAATTTTCATGGGTTATGAAATTTAAAGGACTGCATACAGAGTTTACATCTTTGATCACAAGACTATGGAAGAAAGTGTAAATGTCAACTTTGGTGAATCCAAGTTTCCTGGAATTGAAGGATGTCAAGAGACTGAGTCACTGGCCTTTGAGAATCAAGGCTATCTAGAGGAGATTGAAGAAGAGTCACCAAGAATGGATCACATAATTTCTTGACCAAACACAGTTCTTTCTCAATCATAAGAGAATGAAAAAACTGCTCAGTCCACAGATTTTTCTAGGAATGTTCCCATGACTAGTGGACTTGAGAAAATTGATGTTGTCAACAGTTCAAGAGCAAAAGATGATGTCAACCAACAAAGTGAAACAAACTCAAGTGATTCACTAAGAGAAACAAAGTGGAACATGATCACACAAATGACTTAATAATTGGTGATCCAGGAATAGGAGTCAAGACTAGAAGGAATGTTGTTAATGAATGTATGTACTCTTGTTTCCCCTCCCAAATTGAGCCTAAAACTTTGGATGATGTTTTACTTGATTCAGACTGGATTATTTCCATGCAAGATGAACTCAATCAGTTTGAGAAAAGCAATGTATGAGAATTAATGCCTAGACCAAAGAATAAATCTGTGATTGGCACTAAGTGGGTCTTGTCTACGGAAACAAAATGGATGATATTGGTATTGTCACAAGAAACAAAGCAAGGTTGGTAGCTAAAGGTTACTTTCAATAGGAAGGAATTGATTATGATGAAACCTTTGCACATGTTGCCAGACTTGAAGCCAATAGAATATTCTTGGCTTTTGCTACATTCAACAACTTCAAATTTTTCCAAATGAATGTGAAAAATAATTTTATAAATGGTGAATTGGAAGAAGAAGTCTATGTTGAACAATCCCCGGGCTTTGAAGATCCAAAAATGCAAAATTTTGTGTACAGACTTCTCAAAGCACTGTATGGTCTAAAGCAAGCACCAAATGTCTGGTATGACACTCTTTCCAAGTTTCTTCTTGAGAATAATTTTAAATGAGGGATTGTGGATAAAACTCTTTGCTACAAAAAGTATGGAAATGATATAATTCTAGTCTAAATATATGTTGATTACATCATTTTTGGCTCAACAAATGAAGAACTGTGCAAGAAATTATATGAGTTAATGCAAAACAAATATGAGATGAGTATGATGGGTGAATTACTATTCTTTCTTGACTTCAAATCTATCAAAAGAAAGATGGAATATTTTCTTGCCAAACTAAGTATATCAAAGGTCTTTTAAAGATATTTTACATGGACGACTCATATCCTGCAAAGACTCCAATCTCAATAGCAACTCAACTTGACAAGGATCCTAAAGGAATGAAGGTGGGCAACAAGATATATAGAGGAATGATTAGTTCTCTCCTCTATCTAACTGCTAGCAGGCCTGACATCATGTTTACAACAAGTCTGTGTGCAAGGTTTCAATCTGATCCAAAGGAGTCACATTTGATGGTAGTTAAAAGAATCTTTAAATACTTAAAGGGCACTCAAGATCTAGGCCTTTGATATCCTAAAGAATTTGGTTTTGACTTGGTTGGCTACTCAGATTCAAACTATGTTGGGTGTAGGATTGATAGAAAGAGCACAACATGAATCTATCAGTTTTTGGGAGAAAGATTAGTTTCATGGTTTAACAAGAAGCAGCATTCTGTGTCAAATTCAACTGCAGAAGCTGAGTATATTGCAGCTGGTAATTGTTGTGTACAGTTACTTTGGATGAGAAATCAATTGCTGGATTATGGTTTGACACTTAAAGGAATTCCTATCTTGTGTGATAACAAAAGCGCAATAACCATTTCTGAAAATCCAGTTCAACACTCCAGGACTAAGCACATTGACATCAGACATAATTTTATAAGAGAGCATGTGAAGCAAGGCATTAGATGAAAAGACATTCAACAAGCTAGTGAGTGAATTGGGTATGTTAAATTTATCATGTTAATTTAATTCTGTAGCAAGTTGATTTAGTGATCAAAAATATTAGTTAACTGAAATTCACTGTGAATTAATGGACTGTTAAGATGGTTTGATTTCTATCACAGTGGATACAAATGATGAAATTTCACTGAGAGGTTACTAATTCATTTTTAGTAACTTATTTCATATGGTGTTAATAAAAAGTACTATCAAGTGTCTTGACAGTATATTTTATCTATATATTCATATAGTGATAAGTTATTGTTGATCACTTGAGGAGTATTGAAAGTATAGTATGCGGAACTAGAAGTTATTTTCAAATACATACTGTCAGTATTAATTGACAATACATTTCATCAAATCCCCGCATAACATACTGTCAATAGTTAAATTATGGTTTATTTATTTTCTAACTGCTTATGTTACTGTCAAGAGTGTCTGTGACTTTAAGCGCATGAGTTACTATCAAAAAGGGGAATGCATCAAGCCTACAACTGTCAATTCAATCGATTGAAATTCTTTCTTGACAATTTCTTTTTAATTTCATATAAATACAAATAGTAAATTCACTCTCACTCTTTACTTCTTCTAAAACTCTCTAACTCTCAAACGTTCTTAACTCTTAAATTTCTCTCTGCAACTTCATCTTCTACTTTCTCTCTTTCTTCAAATTTCTTAACCTTCCAAAAACCCTAACCATGTCTGGACCTCAAATCTTTTGTTCTCTTGCTCAGACCAACTTCACCACAATGGCTTCTGTGTGTGAAGCTGATGAAGTCTTCAAATCTTTTGTTGGCTTCATGAACAACTCATACCGTTCCTATGCCCTAAACAAAGTCCATTTAAAATTCTGAATTATTCACTTAATTGAAATTCTTAAAAAATCTAATAAAAAGTTACAACTGTTCAATATCCAACAACTTACAATCTAAAATTTGAAAGTACAACTCAAATATCTGAATTCAAATCTAAATCCATATTTATTAACCCCGAGAGATAAAAACTAAGAATTTAACAAGTTCCTCAAGTCACCAACTAACACTCTTCCCAAAAGGTAGCCCGCCTAATTATGATTACCTGACGGGCAAACAAAGAAATATAGATTGTCAATGAGTGAAAGGATCATATGCGAATATAAAACAATGTAAAGAGTACAGAGGTTAGACATGCTGATAATATGAATATAAACTGAATGGTGAAATAATGAGTGATGCCAACAATGGAAGAAGATAAAATATTAAGGATGCTTAAAATTACAATATGAACATATATACATGTATTGATAAAAATAAACTTACTCTTATACAATATATTCTTACCACTTACAAATTATACTCAAAATCATTTAGCTGAAAGCCAATATACTTACTGATATGGGAGACAATCATACACTTACAGGATGTTCTACATTTCGGTTATCTTGAATATGTAGTCATCAAAACTTACAGGGATTTGCATAGAACAAAACAAATGTTACCCAAAATTTTATGGGGGTTTTCACGGCACAAAGCACAATACTATCTAAATGGCCAAACATACATACACAATAGTCTGACTCTACGTGTCCCATAACTTCGACGACACGCTCATACAATTTAAATACACCGTATATGTGGTGCCAAAGCATGAGATTATCCAGTCATGACATAGGTCTTATAAAATCTCTCAAATCATACATATATCACAAATAAACTGAAAGTATCTTGCTCAAAATATCATACACACCAAATATCACAGACTATTACAAATAAAAGCAGACTTGACCGCTCTGGAAAACTGACAATTTACTATATAAAGATGAACTCAAATAAAAAAGCACAAAACACAGAACTCATAGAGGATTCCGAGACCTTTTCAGAATGGTAAGACTCGTCAAAAACGGAAAGGTAACGAATGCAGAAACTAAACAATTATGGGCTGGTTGAATAGAATCAACACCTGATCACAATAGTAATTTGAGATTTAAGAACTCAGGATCATAGAATTTGACAGCGGAATATCAACAAAGAACGAAGAGCTCGAAAAGATCTTTCCAGATAGTATAAAATCATAACAATCAGATAAAAAAATGAATGAGATACGAATTTTATAATAATTCAGAATGGATACAATTGCTATACAATATACGTACGATTTTGAAGCAACAATAAAATTTGAGTAATGATACGAATACGAAGACAAAGGAAAGATATCCGTGCATTAACCACACGAGAACAAAAAGAGAGTGTGTAGAAATATTCGTACCTCAAAAATATGAATGATCCTCAAAACTTCAAATGTCCCCATCATAAGAACCTAGTTCAACACCATAACTCATCCTCTTAAGCCATTTTCTTCTTCTCCTCTTTCTCCTTCTGCTTCTCTCTCTCCATCTTCCTCTCTTTCTGCTTTTCCATCTCCATCTTCCTCTCTCTCTCTCTCTGTATTCTCTATGGCTGCTCCAAGAATACTAATCTATCTCTTTTTTTTCTAACCCTAACTCCTTTTCTCCTTTTCTTTCTATTCTATTTTCTCTTTTTTTCTCTTTTCTTCCTTTAACCAATAATCTCTAAAATAATATCTTAATTATAAAATATCTATATTCATATTCAAATAATAATATTAGTAATAAATCACTAATATTATTCTTAATATTAAATAAAATAGTTTAATATATTATTGAAAAAACAAGGGATGTTACAGTTCACATCTGGAAATACCAAGGTTGCACAACTATGGAATTCTACAGTTTATGAGGGGGAGCAGGATTCAAGCATTATCAAGTTCCAAATCAATGGCACATCTTACACCATTAACTCAGCACACTTCAATGCTGCTATCCACATAGAAGTTGAAAGAGGCTTGTCTTTTCAGGAGCCTGCAAGTGAAGCTCAACTTACAAAATTCTTCAAAATAGTTGGGTATACTGGACCCAAGACAAGCCCTGATTCTAATGATTGGTATCCATCTGGTGGAATGGATAGAAAGTACCTGGTGAAGGTGTGGCAAATGATTCTGGATGTTGTCACTCGGGCTATGTCAAGCAAGACAAGTGGCTAGAATGAGGTCCCACCCTACATCGGGAAGATTGTGCACTCCACGGTGCATAATTGCAGATGATGCATAATTGCAGAATTGACATTGTCAAAATCCTGATGCCTCTGCTCAAGTTGGTGCTTGGAAAGAAAGATGCCAGAAAACCGATAATCTACTATCTTAAGTTCTTTATGCCTATTATTAATTATGTAGTAGGCATAATTAATCTAGATAATGTTCAATGTATGAAAGCACTAACCCTTAAGAAAAACACCCACTTTATTTTAACTAGCAAACCCCTAAATTCAGAGTTGGTCTGTTTATTACTGATTATACACTTTCAACAATTAATCGACTCAATTTGAAAATTATTGGTGATTATAATATATTTTCTTTGAGTGATGAGAATGGTGTTGATCTCACTATTCCTAGCCCACACTCCAAACCATTTGAAGGTTTAAGATCTTCTAGAGTCTCCAAAACAGTTAGTCAAGAGCCTGGTTCCTCTCGAAAGGACCAGATTTCTAAAAGTAAGAGAATCACTACACCTAGGATAGAAACTGTTTCACGGATAGGTGGTGAAACTGCACTTGATGCAGTAAATAAGGGTGGTAGTCAGTTCACAGAACTCACAGAGGGCCTTGTAGTGCCTAAAGGGAAGAAGGCTAGGGTATCAACCTCTGTAGCCCAGTTTGTGTCCTCTTAAAAGGGCATAACACTTAATAGGAAAAATAGCACATTTTTAGGTGTCACCTCTCAATAGGATGCATTTATTGAACTTGGACAATCTCCCATGGCATCTTGTAAAGAGTCTCCACCACATGTTGAACTCACTCATCATGAATTTACACTTGAAGAAATTCACAATGTTAGGTTAGAGATGTGGAATAAAGCTCTTTCAATTATGATTCTTCTCACTTTGCAACTGTATAGCAATCAACCATCAATTTTCTATTTCAATCCATGGATGAACCACTTCTCATTGATCCATAAAAACCTTCGACTCAAAGGGTAGAAGATATCACCCATTCATTGGAAGCCTTTCCATAACCCAAAGTTGATGTCACTGCCTCAGTTGCTGTTAAGGACAAGGTTGTTATCACATCTCTTGACAGTAACTTAAATGTTCAAGATGCTGTCAACAATCAGAATCATGACAGTACTTCTCAGATGGATGATGAAATGCCAAATTACTCTCTTCCCATCTCTACTCTATTCAAGGTAAAATCTAACAATCGTGTACATGGTATACTTGCTCAGTCTCATGCACCTAGGTTGAGTGAGGGAGTGAAAAGAAAAGGAGAGATAAAAGAACTGAGATGTAAGCATAAAATGAGGGGCTGAGAAAATTTCAGGTAAAAGGAGAGGGCCTTGAGCATGGCCAGAAAAGAAAAATTGAGGGAGCCACACAACAATAGGCATTAGGCCTTGAGAGTGATGATGTGAGAGATGATGATATCATCCAGAAAAAAAAGAGGGTTTGAGAACCACAACAGCCTCAAAATCCAAGTCCCCTAAACAAGCTAATGAAAGGTTGAAATCTCTTTCTTATAAAATTTCTAAACTCTCCAAGAATCTAGACACTATTGGGAGAAATCAGGTGAAGCTAGTAAACAAGATGACTAGTTTAGAGAGAATTATGAATGATGGGTTCCAAGCTGTATTTGCCAAGCTTCAGGAGTTCAATGAAAAATTTTCAATCCCTGCAGTTGCTACCTCAACTAAGCGGGAGAAAAGTGATGAAATGTTTGTTGCTGTGAGTGATAAGGCTGACAAGATTGTTGTAAAGAATGATAAGGAAGGTGAAGCTACATCTCAGGGGGAGGATCAATTAACACTTCTGTCAAAAGTTGCTACTAAGATGGCTGAGAAGCTTGGAGGTGATAATGAGATGAAAAAAGCAGTAAGGCCTAAGGAGAAAGGCATTGAGATAAGGTAGAATGTGGTGAAGGCCCATGTCTATGTAGATGGCAAAGGCAAGGATAAGCTATTTAAAATCAATTCAGATGATTTTATTATTGAAGAAATAGAAGATTTCACTAAAAAGGAAGCTACCATGCTTATGATTGATAAAAATGAAAATAGCAGAATTTTCCAGGATACCAGTTTCAATCAAATAATTAATGATCTTAGAAAGTCACCCAACAGAGATCCCATAAAATTCTCTGAACTTATGAGATAATCAACTACTGGTGCAGCAGTGTTGGTATATAAAAGTAATAAATGGGTAATCACTGTAAGGAGTGAAGGTGGATTAAGCTGGTACATCATCTTGGGATATTTGAGCAGGCAAGAAGTGTCAGTTGAAGCCATAAGAGTCAAGATAAAGATTGAGAAGTCTTGGTTAAATGAAAATCTAAAGAAAGTTTTGTTGAACATGGTCAAGGAGAAGCTTCCTGAAACTACTTTCAATCCTCTTTGCATCAAATAAAGTTTCTCTTCATATGCAAGGTACAGAACCATAAATCTGGAAAGAGTGAGACAATACAAGCCTAGAGCTGTGAGAGATGCTTACAACTACTTCTCAAAGTTACCTCAGTCTGAAGAAACAATGGAAGTTGTGAGAATCTTGAAGGATGAGGTGGAAAGGTTTTAAAGAAAGAAAGATGAAAAGATGGATAGGGGAAATATTGGTGATGACAATGATGATGATAATGATGATGAAAAGCTTGATGGAGGTGCAGATAGCTCAAAGTCCAATAACAATGGTGGTGAAGGGACCTCTAGGGCTGGAAATAAGGAAGGTGAAAATGATAAGAATGAAAGGAAGTTTACAGATGAAGTTGAATGAATAGTGATGAAATAATTGGTTCTTGGTTTTGAAGCGGATAAGATAGATGTTGTCATGAAAGACACTATCATAGAAGATGTTGTCAGGAGTAATAAGGTGAAACCAACTGTCATAACTCAAAAACCTACTGTCGTAACAAATTTGACAGCAAGTTCTAACGATACTGTCAAGAGTAATAAGGAGGAAGACACTATCAAGAAGAGGAGAGTCAGGGCAAAGGCTGACAGGCTTATAGGAGATGAAGTTTATGCAACTGGGACATTTAAGTCTATGGCTAGCAGAGTAAGCAAAAAGAATATGTCCAGCATCTCAAGATGAAAGCTTTTTATTGAGAAAGTAAAAGAAGAATGCCTGGATGTCAGGAGACTAACAATCAATAACTTAGCAGAAACTAAAGCAGATTTAATTGCTAAAGTTACTGTTGAGTGGTCTGAGTACAACACTTTGAGCAAAGTAAATATTTTCTACTCAAATGGTCTAATTAAAGAAATGGGCTATGAGTTGAAGGAGGCTAACTACTTCATGATTAGAAGAATGATGTTAGTCACAAAGGAACAGACATAAAAACTCGAGTTTTTATAGGTTTATTGATCAGGAAACTCTTAGAGCTCATGGAATCTTTCAAATCTCATCCCTTGGATTATATTGATGCCGAATAACCTGAGCTAGTAATTTACTCAGATGGAGTGATGTTTGCAAATGATGATGGTGTCAAAGAATTCTAAAGTATGGATGTTTTACAGGATAAGAACATTGAACTTCTATTGAAGCTGGTTGAGAAATTAAATGAATATCCATATCTTGAGGAACAAAAAATCATTTATACACTTCAAAGACTCATTTCCTCAAAGAAGAAGTAGGAGTATGAAAGAAGAGTGGAGTATGAAAGAAAACAAGAGTGTCTTTTAAGGAATCCTGAAAGAATCATATTCTACATTACTGGTAGAGCTGCAGACACTATATATTTTGATGAGTTAAAAACTTTGGCAGAAAAGGAGCCTGAACTCACAAGGTTGATCAAAAGACAATTACAAAAGGTAAAAAATCATAAAGTAATTGATCTCAAGAACAAATCTCTAGAAATCTATGACTTCAAGGTGAAAAAGAAAATGGAGGAAATGGAGAAGACATGGAAGAACAATTCTAAAGTTGATGAAGTCTTGAAAGAGATTGAAAGAGTAAAAAGGTAGATTAAAGAAGCTGAAATAGATTTTGAAGCTGCCAAGCTAAATGATAAGTACTCAAGACTTCCTACTTATAATTCTCCTATCATTTCAAATCCATTAAGAATCATCATAGACAATATTGAAGTCAAGGCTGAAGATTTCGGGATTCTCAATACTGCAACTCTGAGAAGAATTTTCAGATTGACAACAGGATCAATTCTGGAAACTGAAAGGAACTTAAGTGCAGAAGCAGGAAAGATTATTGAAGCAAGGTCAAAAGAAGATGATAATATAGACAAACTGAGAGTAGATCAAGTATTCACATCTTCCAAAACCAGATTTCTTACTCATGAATTTGGGGTTAAATATCTCTGCATTTCCAAAGGACCAGTGAAAGACTACTACTTCTACCTAGATTTGAAGAGCATATCTTATAAATTGATAAAAATTGTACTGGATTGTGTGTCTGATCAGGCCAAATCTACTGAAGAGAAGAGGGCACTTAGATATTTGGAATTGCTATTTGAAAGGAAGAATCCTCAGAAGAAATCAGATCAATGAAGCTCAGGAAAAATTTGAAGATCTGCTCAGACTAGAGGAACATGTAGTTGAGAAATTGAAAATTTTGTACTTGTAATTTCTTGAATATTTTTCTGTATAAACACTTTAATTTATTAGTTAAATTAACACCTGCAATCTATTTTGAATTTGTCTTTATTTTACATAAAAACAAATTGGGAGAGATTGTTAGGGATTGTGGGGTTAACAATATAATCAATTTTAGTACTTGGTCTTAATCAGAAAATAAACTAAGTAAAATATATTGTCATATGTATATTGACAGTATGTTTTAACAGTCACTTGAAATAGTATGTTTAAACAAAACACAAATATGTGACAGTAAGTTTAATAGTTACTGACTTGTACAAATGAAATAACTTGATCAATGAAGTAGAAGTTTACAAAGTATTCATGCACAACATGGTTCAAATCCATGACAGTAACATTCAACACTCAAGGCTATGACAACATATTCAAGTGACAACACAAAGGAATAGGTGACAACAACTATTCCCTCGACACTAAACTTGACGGAGAATGAAGATTTGAAGACAGCAAGTTTACTGACAGCAACATTGGCGGGGATAGTTGACAACAGCTTTTGAGACAGTATGTTTTAGGGGACTATCAAAGCTTGATAGCAAAATATGTGGCGTTGAAGATATTGTCACCATAGAGGAGCTAAAAGTTGACAGTATTCTTTTAGTGAAGGTGACAGTATGTTCCTGGTAGCAGAGTAGATAGGGAAAACACAAGGAATGATTTTGACATCTCAATCTACTTTGTCAAGTCTACTACTGCAACTTGGGAGAAGACAAGCAAAAAGATAAAGAGTGTTCAAGGAGTCAAAGATTTATGTACAACTAAGAACAGCTTTATCTACAAAGGGAATGAAGCCAAGGTTGAATAGGAAAAATAATGTTTCTATTTCAAGCTTTATTCTAGGGTAAAGAAAAAGTGAACATGTAAGTGAGATATGTGTTTCAGTATAAATAGACATACCCCACAAGCACTTTTCTAAAGGAGAATACAACTGAGCTAGAATTATATTGTCTATTCTCTCAAGCTTAATAACAATAGCAAATCCAATTGTTATTGTAACTTTGTAGCTGGAATAATTTTCCAGTACAGTTGTAGCAAAAAAATTAATAATATATATTAATTTTTAAGTTTAAACACTATGTCTTGATCTGCTTAGTTGTTTTCATTTCCAACTTGTTAAATATTAATCTTATTGTTGTTAGTGAGATTAGTGATTAGTTAACAAGTTACATTCAACCCCCCCTTCTGTAACACTCATTCTACTTAACAGTGCCAAAGTCTATAGCCAGTCTTAACAATGTATATGCCATTAGTTGCACATGCCCATGCTAATCTATCTTCAATCATACGATGAGGCACACTAGTTGCCAAGTTAGCATTGACATCAGTTGCACAAAACATTTCCAGTATCTTGTTTGAATCCCAAACTCTAGTACCTGGGTGAAATAGCGAAGAGACGCTCATTCCTACCCTCGCAACTATGAAGGTTGTCCATTCGAAAAAAAAATTCTTGCGTAACCATGGATCTTTTATTGCCACAATTTCTTGACCATTGCCCATAACCCACCTAAATCCACTGTATAGGCTTTCTTTAGCTTGCCAGATATAGCTAGACCCCTGTCCCTTGCTAGCATTTAGAACATGCGACTCTGGAAAATACTTAGCTTTTAACACTCCAGTGACTAGCAAATCTGGATTTATGATACACTTCCAGACATGTTTACCAAGCAAAGCTATATTGAATCCATATTGACTCCTGAAGTCCATACCACCCTTTCATTTCGACATACTCATTTGCTCTCATGAATGCCATTTGATACTTATACCCTATGTTGACCCCGAACTCCACCAATAATTATTACTCTGCCTTTCAATTTCTTGAGATAGAGTTTTTGGAATTAAAAAATAAGACATACAATAAGAGGGTATTGCTTAAGCCACGTTCTTTATTAAAATAGACTTACATGCTCTTGAGAGTGGTTTAGCACTCCATCCTTGTATTCACCTACTTACTTTTTCTTTCAAGAAGCAAAACACTCACTTTTTATATCTCCAAACCAATGATGGCAAGCCCAGGTAGTTGCTGTTAGTAATCTCATTGTGAACACCTAATATCGAGGAGTATTCCACCTGTTTATCCCTCTTGATATTTGAGCTATAGAAGATACCAGATTTCTGAAAGTTGATGACTTGTCCTGATTTCTCTACATAATTCTCCAAAATCAGCTTTACTTGAGTGACTTCATGATGCGTTGCTTTAAAGAAAAGAAAGTTATCATCTGCGAAAAGGAGATATGTAATCTCAGGAGCTGTTGTACTGATTCAACTTCCATGAATCTGACCACTAGCATTTGCAACATCCAGTGCATTTGAAAGCCCTTCGACACAGAATAAAAAGAGATATGGGGAAAGAAGGTCGCCTTGGCGAAGGCCACTCTTCGAAATGATTGGTCCTACTGTCATACCATTCAAACAAAACTCATAAGAGACCGTAGTTACACGTTTCATGACCCAACCAATCCATTTATTGTAAAACCCCATTTCATTCATTCTTTGTTTCAAAAAGTTCTAATCAACTCTATCGTATATTTTACTAATATCTAAATTTAAAGCAATCTCACCTTCCTGGCTATTATTTTTCCTTCTCATATGGTGAATGATTTCAAATGATACAATCACATTGTCTGTTATGCTCCTCCCCGGAACAAAAGCCGTTTGGTTTTCAGAAAATGATGCCTGGTAAAACAGTTTTTAACCTATTCGAGAGGACCTTGGCCATTATTTTTTAAAGAACATTGCAAAGTGAAATAGGTCTGAAATCTTTCATGCAACAAGCGCCCTCCTTTTTTGGAATTAAAACAACATTCGTGTTGTTTCAATCAGCAGGAAAAGAGTTATCATTTAACCAATCCTTGCAAAAATTGAACACATCCCTGCCTATTACCTTATTGATGTTTTGATAGAATGCTGGATTCGATCCATCAGGCCCTGACGCTTTGTTAGACTACATTTGATTAACAATAATAGTGAACTCCTCGAATGAGACCTCCTCAGTTAGCCTCAAATTTTGATCACTAGTCACAGAACGAGGGCTTGCACTAGCAGTATTATTGCTTAAAACTTCCCTCTCTGGTTATGCAAAAACTTTAAGAAAATAGTCTTTCACAATATCACACATACCTTCATCATTATTCACATGTCGATCGTCCTCAGTTTCAAGAAAACTTATATAGTTTTCTTTCCTCCTAGCTAAAGCATTTGCATGGAAGAACCTCGTATTTTCATCACCTTCTTTCAACCAAAATAATTTTGCTCTTTGCTTCCAATACAGTTCTTCATGAAGAAGAAGGTCATTAAGTTTATCTTTTTCAAACAAGAAATGCCTCACACTTTGTTTATCTATTTTATCTTTCAACAATTCAAGAAGATTTTTGTGTGCCTTAACTTTCTCTTAAAATTGTTGAAGAAGACACACCCCCATTTTGCCATAAAACCTGAGTCAGAAACTAGTTTTGGCAAAATATGAGAAGCTAGAATATTCTCCCAAAGACTGGTGACTTATTGTATAAAGGAGGGTTCTTTAAGGTAGGTATTTTCGAACTTAAACCTGAAAGCTTTTTTAGAGTACATCACATTCAGAAGGTCCAATTGTATTGGATTATGATCAGAAATTGATGCCGTGTGCACTGTTACCTTGCACAAGGGGAATTTAGCCCACCAATCCCTAGTTGCAAACGCTCGATCAAGCTTTTCTCTTACCCACTCAGTTGTACCTCTACACTTCTCCCATGTAAAACTTCCACCATGCAGGCTCACCTCAGTTAGCATACTGTCTTTAATAGCCATCCTAAAACCCTTCAACAACGACCTTGGGTAATGATGCTTTCCTTTTTTATCCGAACTGTATAACAAATCATTAAAATATCCCATGATACACCATGGGATACTCGATAAATTTGCTAAAGTACGAATCAAATCCTAAGAGTTCTTTCTACTTGCTCATTCTGGAAAACTGTAGAAACATGTTAAACGTCAGTCAATCACGTTCCTCTCGTTAAAAAACAAGTCGGTGTGGTTTTGAGAGTAACCAGATATAACACATGCCACATGATTCTTCCAAAAAACTGTTAAACCTCCACTTCTGCCAATACGATGGACTGAAAAATAGCTAGCAAAACCCAGTTTAATGCGTAAATCCTCTATCTTACTCGTGACTGAAATAGTTTCCATTAAAAATAACACATCAGGTCTACGATCTATAACAAGATTGTGTAGCACTCGAACTGTCCGACGGATCACTAACCCTTGATAGTTCCAACTTAGCATATTCATTGGGGCTGGCTCGCTTGCTTTGCAAGCTGAGTCAAAAAAGAAGTTGAGGATTATGTACAATCAAGACTAGAAATCTCAAATTCTGGAAATATTTTCAATACCTCTGTATCTATACTATCCTTCATACCCATTCTTTTTCTTTTCCTCTCTTCTAATTCCAACCCAACTAATTATAGTTATTAGGCCTACTATTTTTTGAAATCATATTTCCCTCCCTTAAATTTTCCTCGTTAATAGATCTCGCCCTATTAACGCTCACCATGTCTTCTTTGTCATCCATTCCTTTTTTTTCTCGCCCTGTTCCTCATCGCCCTCACCACGGAGCCATTTGCTCCTCCCTTGCGCCGCCATACATCGTGACGGTTAGGGGTGTTCATGGGTCGGGTTGGCCAAGTTTTAGTCATTTTTTCTACCCAACCCAATTAGTTCAGTTTTAAAATTTTCAACCCGTTATGTTAAAAAAATATTATACAACACAACCATACCCAATTTAAATCGGTTTTGATCGGGTTGGTTCGATTTGATCGGTTTATAACTAATATTAAAATTTTATATTTGCACGCATCTCAACATAAATTGAAATAATATAATTTATTATCTTAACATAAATGACAACAAAATTAAAACAACATTAATGAAATATGTTCATAAATAGTAAAACTTATAATTAATCTAATAAATATTTAAAATTTTAAATATATAATTACTATTATATTAATATCTAATACATAAATTATCTTGAAAGTATAAAATATCGGTTATAATTATATATTATGTAGCATGTAATATATAACTATCGGGTTGGGTTGGGTTGGCTAAAATAATTTTCAACTCATACCTAATCCAATTAATTCGGGTTGAACTCTTTATAACCCAACTTAATATCGAGTTTTTTATTTTTGGTTAAAACGACTGAAATAAGAGTTCGGTTTAATCGGGTTTTATAACCCATGAACACCCCATTGAACGTGACGAAGCCACCCCCATTCTCTAGGTGTTGTGTTCATCCCTCCCTTAAGCTTCTTCTTACAAAATCTTTCAGTGTGAGACAATATCCCACAAATAAAACAAAAGTCACCAAGTTTCTCGTACTTAGAATTGACAACAAATTCCGAAATATTCTTCTTAGTGATTTTCTTCTTCCTCTTCAAAGGATACCTCACATCCATCTTGATTCTAATTCGCATATACTCCCTTCAGATACTCTTATTATTACTCAGATCATATGAGACAAAGGAATCGAAAAAATTCCCCCAGACTCAGCCATGTAACCACTCGGTAGATCATATATCTGCACCTAAAACTCCACCTCATTCAGTTCTACTCTTGTTGGATCTTCCCTAGCAGGTATCATATTTGTAACCAAAATCTCATTATCAAACGACCTAGCAGGTATCACATTTGTAACCAAAACCTCATTATCAAACGATCACGGGCCATTGTTCATCATCCACTTCATGTCATCCTTATGATAAAACTGAAACAGGAAGATGCCCGGTTTCAAATGTTTTATATTTTTTCACCGTTAAAAACTTCCCACTAAACATAACTCAAATTTATTTCCCTCCTCCTCAATGTCATCGTCAAAAACTAACTCTCCCCATTCTCCTCGTTAACAATATCCAAGTCAGCCATTAGTACATCTATGTTCTCTGTATTAGTCATCTGCTCCAAATAGACCTCCCACAAACTAAGCTCTAGTTAGGAGAGAAATAAAACGAAGCTCTCACATATGATAGGAGAGAATTACCAGTCGTGACTATTGATTAGCTTTATTAATAAGATATATGAAAAATCATTTCGAAATTCAAACTGAGTTTAAATTTGAGTTTTTTATAATTATAAATAAATTATTATTAAATTTATTTATATATTTATATTGTTGAACTCACAAATAATTCGTTTCGACTTATTAAAATTTACTTTGATGAACTCGTGAGTAAATTTAAGGGCTTTTTTTGAAAAATATCAGTTTTTTTTATAAAAATATGTTTTTATTTTTCTATTTTATAAAAATATGATCTTTAATTTTTTTTTAAATTACGATTTTGCAACCAATGAATATAATGTAACTAGAATAAAACCCAAATGCAATCACGGACAACTTAATTTTTTTCAAAAACAAATTCTGCATTCAGTTGTATTTGTTTACAAATTGTAAATAAAAAAATTGAATTTGGTTACTTTTAGTTGCAAACCATATTTTTGCAAAAAGATTTAAAAGATAATAAAATCTAATAAAAAAATTAAAAAAATAGTATTTTTGATAAATATTCTAAATTTAATTTGTTTATCTAAATTTATTTGAACTTGTTTAATATATAATTATATGTTTAACTTGATTCGATTCAAATTAAATTTAAAATTATATTATGTTTTTAATAATATAATATAAACGAATATGATCACCATAATAATATTATAAAAAGTATTTAAATATTAGAGAAAATGTCCAAAATACCAATATTTAAAATTGTCGGGTGTTTATTTATCTTTTTTCGAATACAAGGCCCTTTTTACCAATTTAATGGGTTGTTTCGTGTTACACATCCAAAATATTTGAAAACATGAACTCCTCAGTCCCACCCAATTGTTAACGTTTTGGAGAGAAGGTCCGGTACACATTTTAAGGTGCATATAAAATATAGTTTCATAACTTATTTTTAATTTATTTATTTTGAATAAAAATATAAACATTAAATTTTTATTCAGAAAAGTTTAAACATTAAATTTTTATTCCGAAAAAAAATTAAAAATAAGTTATGGAACTATACTTTATATACACCTTAAAAATGCGTGTTAAATCTTTTTTTCGAAACCTTAACAATCGGATGGATGAAACGGAGGTAGTACATTATATATACACAATTACACTCATCTCAATAAAACTCATCAAATCTAGTTTTCTCTCTAGTCTATTCTATGTTATCTTCTCACTCATCATTAATAATTGATCAAATATAACCCACTTACAAACTCATCATTCTATGACACATGTGCGCACACACATATAATTATACACGTGAATGAATTTATATAAAATCGGTTACTTTTACTTCTTTTATCTGCTATTCAATATCAAATTTCTGATTTATATTATTATACCCATACTTATTAAGTAATTTTATGATTGATAAAGACTTAAGAGTTGTGTCCGCTCTATTTGATATTTTAGTATATTCGATTTTAAGTATCAATAATATAGGATTAGTTACTCCTTCGGTTGTCGAGATTACTAGTCATCTAGTAATACGATTAACCATCTCACGTGTTACGATGATATGAGTCCTTTTAGATGATGATGTAAACAATTTCATGGTTCGTATCATCAGACTAATACGAAAATTAGTTTAACGTGTTCACTTGATGCAGCATATAAGACAGCGTATTCGATCTCTTGACACTGAGCACAATGTAGCGCATTTGGTGAGTATATCGGGCCGAGTTTTTCATTTGTGGCATTTTGATAATCTTTATTTAAAAATTAATTAAATAGGGCCACCACTTAAGGGGTCGTATGGTTTGAAATTTCAAAGTATCGCGTATGACTTTCATTCATTTCAAACTCATACATGTTGTTTAATTGATTTTTTTTTAATTTTAAAACAATTACCTCAAACCCATAATGTATGTGTTTCTGATATCTTAGGGGGAGATGGGTATGAGATACAAGTTAAAATATATTTATTTACTGATGTTGGTGACAAATTTGAAGTAATGGATCTGATTTATATAGGGTTTGATGTACCGATTCAATTTGTGAGGCAATGTAAACCCTATATGAATTCAAAATGTGTTAAAAAATTCAATTTAAGCCCAACTTGATATGTATTCACCGGTTTTTCTGGTAGAACGCCTCCAATATTTTAATTTGCTTTATTTGTTTTTTCCCTTCAATAATCTTTTTTTTTGGAAGAATTTCTACCCATTTGATTTGTTTTTTTAGATCTAAATCATCTAAGTTTCGGGTTTTTTTCGTATTAGATTCAAGTGGAGTTTATTGGATTCAAGAGTGGATCGATTATCTCTTATTGTGGTTTCATTTTTCAGATCTAAGTTTTTTATTTGTAATTTCAATTTGCTATTTCGATTTGTTTGCTCTAATTGGTGAGAGTGTGTTTGTTCTCTCCTTTATTGTGAGTGTTGGTTCTGATTTAGTGATGAAAGTTTGTATTGGATTGCATTTATACTTGATAACTTAAACGGATACATGTAAATATATCAAAATGATTCGTTTTGACCTAAAAATAATTAGAAAATAATTATATTAATTATAAAAAATAATATATACATATAATATATTATAATATTTTTTTTTGATAATATATGAATTATAATTATTTGAATAATATGTTAATATGTCATGAGTATATATAATTACATAGTATAAATATATATATATTATATATCATATATTATAAAATTTCAGATCGATTTGAATATTTTAAATCAGTCATTAACCCGATTTTTTTTCTCAAAAAAAACCCGATTTTTTAAAATAAGATTTTATTCAATCAAAATCCAATGTGAAACTAACAGCCACAATTCAAATTTATACTCCCTCCGTCCCAACCAATTCTTTACACTTTCCTTTTTGGGACGTCCCACCCAATTCTTTACATTACTAAAAATAGTAACTTTTAACAATAAATATATTATTACATCCACTACTTCACTCCACTTTTTCAACACTTTACACTATTACACCCACTATTTCATTTATTTTAACAATAAAATCACTATTACACCCACTATCCTTGGTCTCCGTGCCCGGACCAAATGTAAACATTTGGCCGGGACGGAGGGAGTATATTTTTATAATGAATTCGTGTCAGATTTTGAATAGTGTTTAATTTTCAGCCGGATCAAAAACAAAATCCTAATTAGCACAAACTAGGGTGATGACCTTTGTATCACAATTAGAGAGAAAATGGTCCAAAATATCATAATTTAAAAAAATGATCCTTTTTATCACTCAAAAACACAATTTCATGTTGGATTATTTAAAAACATAACTTTATGTTATGTTTTTATTTAAAAGAAATAAAAAAATATTTTTTTTAAAAAACACAACTTCAATTTGCGTTTTTAAAAAAAAATAAAATTGAAACGCATGTTAAACATGTGTTATTAGAAAAAAATGAGAAGCCCACCAAACCTAATAGAACAAGCCCAATAAACAAAGTAGGTCCGTTAAACCAAAAAAATATAAAAGTAAAGTTGCGTTACTTTGTGACACAGAGGGTCAATTTACGTTACTTTGTGACATAGAGGGTCAATTTTTTTAGTAATGATATTTTGAACATTTTATTTTTAAATTGTGATTAGAAGGACGTTTTCTTTCCAAACTGGTTATCGATAAAAAAAAGAGAGTAAAAACAGCAAATAAGTTTCAGCAGGACATCACATACTTGGGCCCAACAACGTTGTAAAATGGAAAAGGTTAAATCTAAAGTAAAACACCATTTATGTGCAGTGGGCTTGTCTTGAACCCAACAATACTGAACCACCATTTCGGTTCTTAACCTAAATGAAAAACAAGAAAGTGAGCTTCATTTAAGAATGTCAAGTTAAAGAGTAAAACAAAGTGCATCTGTCACGTGACTATTCAGTGCCCTCACCTGGCCCCCCTGCACACATACACACAATCATGCATGCATCCATTATTTGTTACCACAAGAACAAACAACATCACAGGTCAAAGCTAAGTTAACCCCAGTACACAACTCACAAGATTACCCTCTTATTTTCTTACAGTTTCTTGAAAAACCCTGTTTTTTTATCTAATAATCTTTACTTTACTATGGCCCTAAAGAGACCATAGACCCACATTTAATATCCAAGTGTCACAAACCAAGAATGTACATTAATAGTAGAAAACAGATACAGAATGATTCTGTATGTATGTATAGTAGTACTATGAATATTTAGAACAAATAATCCTTGGTAAAATATAAGTTTCAGTCTTCTTCTCTAAGGTAGCAATAGTAAACAATACATTTATGTACACAACATTCAAGAAAATTGTACCCTTTTTCTTTCTTCCACTAATAAATATAAACACAACACAAGTATGTAACTTCTATTTACTTCTCTTTCTGCAAAGTAACAAAAGGTGCCTTCTTTTATTCACTAAAGAAAGCCCCATCTCACTTGTATATTTAATAGGGTTCCTGCAGTTTTACATTTTCTTACAAGATTTGAGTAGCTTGGTTTGGCTTCTACAGCTGCTGGGTACTTGTCAAACTACTAAAATTACATATTATTTATTTGTAGTCCATTGTGTCATCTTTTTTTATATGGGTGATTAGGTGTATTTTTCTTGAGAAATTAGTGAAATTTTTAACCTGGGTTATCACTTATATATATTAGTATTATTTTTTGTAATATGGGGGGGATTGATGGTATGCATTTAGTAGTGGTGATTTGGTTGGGGATGTCAGTAGGATGGGCTTTCTGTCAAGACAATGCTACTGCTGTGTATATTGTGACTATGAAGGAAGCCCCTGGTGCTGTTTACAATGCTGAGTTTATAGCAAAGACTAAACCTTTTAAACAAGATGGGAAAGTAAATAGACTAGAGAAGCCATTATCCAGGTACAATTTTTATTTATCAGATACATGTTACTACCAGATTTATGGATAATTAACAGTTTAGTCATGCAAATAATTGTTCACTACCTTATGTATTAGTTTGGTGCTGCTTATGTTACTCCTTGTAATTAGCATGTGACATGTGCTTTTGTTTTAAATGTAATATTTATGTTTACTATATATGAGTAGTTGATAGTTGATATTTACATTTATGAGTCTCTCGGAGTAAAATTTTAGATTGAAGGCTTGTTTGTGATATTTAGCTGTCTATTATCTGTTCTATGGTATATGGCTGATGAAGTTCTGCTGGCAATTTAATATCTACTATACTTGTGACCTGTATACAAATCTTTTCTTTGTAGTGGATTTGTAGCTCGTTTCCTAATCCTTATGCATGTTCTTCGTGGGCGAAATTGCAGTATGTATATTTATTACATATATATCATATAAATGCTGCAAAATGCAATATGATCATGGTGGTTAAATATGTTTGCCGACCTCACTTAACACGAAGTTTTATTTTAGTGTTATGCTGCTTCTTATTTTAAGTGCATTTCTTGTATTGCCTGTGGAGAGCCGTCGCTCGAGTTTCTATCATGATCTTAACATATATATACATTATTTGATTCAGCAATATCTCAAGAAAGGGTTGGTATAATGGCCATAACATTTCCCAATACCATGACTCTATATTGAGAGAGGTTTTGAAAGGGGAAAATTACCTGAAATTGTATAGCTATCACTACTTGATCAATGGATTTGCAGTTCTTGTTACACCTCCACAGGTACATTCTCAATGTCATGCCTGGCTAGTTGTAGTTTGTATTAGATTATAACAGTGCTTTTATAAATACTCACCTCTATTACATTGCTAATTTACATCAAAAGTTAATAATAGTATGGTTACTTCAAGGAGAGTTGTCATTTTCTACTCAAAATTAGTTATATTACTGTAAGTTACTAATTTGCAATGAATTTAACATGAAGGCAGTGAAACTTTCACAGAGGAGAGAAATTGCAAATGTGGTATTGGATTTTTCAGTCAGAACTGCAACCACTTACACTCCACAATTCTTGGGCCTAACACAAGGGGCTTGGCTGGAAAATGGCGGATTTGGGACTGCTGGAGAAGGAGTTGTGATTGGGTTTGTTGACACCGGAATTGATCCAAAACACCCTAGTTTTTCTGATAATAGCTCAGGGAATCCATATCCGATTCCAACACACTTCTCAGGTATCTGTGAAATTACGAGAGATTTCCCATCTGGTTCATGCAACAGAAAGCTTGTTGGTGCTCGTCATTTTGCAGCATCAGCTATAACACGTGGAATATTTAACGCATCCAAGGACTATGCATCACCTTCTGATGGTGATGGCCATGGCACGTGAGTATTCTTATTAATTAAGTGATGGTATTGTTGAAAAGGATTTCACTATCATACTCTTTATATTCTACTTATCTTTTCTAAAAAAAGTTTTGCTCGTTAATCTGTTTATATTAGCTAATGCAGGAATATTATTACTGTCCGTAGTTAAGAAAAATTAAATTTCTATAAGGTTCTGGAAAATATCAACCAGGATAAATGAATATTACAATAGCATGATTACTAGAATTTTATATATAAGAAAATAATAGAATATATTAAAAAAACAATATGTCAATGATGAAAACTAAAAGATAAAAGGGTGTGGTTGATTGTAATATTTTGGATGTATTATTAGAAACATTATCTAATACAATACTCTGGGAACTTAAATTTTCATACGGGACACTCATTTCTTAAAATTTTGTCAAATGAAAGTGAGTTTAACCTACTGGTTATGTGAACAGCCTTCATGTAAGAAGCAACTCAAATCTCTAGTTCTGCACCACTGTTAACTAATTAGTCCGTCTGGAACAACTTCATTCCCTTGTTTACTCCCATGCAGCATTACACGTAACAAATTTTTTCGATTGCACTTATAGTTTCTTTCGCTTACTAGAGGTTGATGATTCAAAAATAGGTAGCATGTATGTGTATATAATTTCCTGAAATGTTGAGCATAGAACAAAAATAAAATCTGACCCCTAGCTCTTGCTCCAGTAGTGTCACTGTCACCCTCTTTATGGTAGGTCGAGGGTTCAAGCCCAGTCAAAGTCCTAAAGGGTGTATAGCAAAAAAAAGGGAATAAAATCTAAATGTACGAATTTGACTAAAAAGATTCTTTTAATGAAGTGGAGGGTGGATCATATCTTATTTCTGAAATAATGCAGGCACACTGCTGCAACAGCAGCAGGGAACCACGGGATACCAGTTATAGTGGCTGGGCATCACTATGGAGATGCCAGTGGGATGGCTCCTCGTTCACAGTAAGTTACCAATACTCCTTTCGAGTCACTTCATTGGTGTTTCTTTAACCGACATTTTAAATCAGTTTTCAAAGATTATCCTTTCATGATATAATCAGGCCAAATAAGAATTAATCTCCTTGAGTGCAAACTTTCTTTAATATGAGATTTGAAGATTTAGAATATTTTATGTCTCGCTACCACCTTTATATTGAAGTTGAACTACTTGTTTAAAAGAGAGCTAAAATTAATATTGTGTTCAGAGAATCATAGATAGGAAACTGTAACAAAGTTTTTCATTGATTTCTTATTGAATGCTGTGGTTAGTAATGCATGAATGAGTACTTTTGTAATATTGTCCCACTTCTCACCTCATCCATATTCTCACATGTAACTGTATTTCACTTTTCTTTAGCATTGCTGTTTACAAAGCACTATATAAGAGCTTTGGAGGGTTTGCTGCAGATGTGGTTGCTGCCATAGACCAGGTAATTGTACCAGCTGACATACTTTATAGGACTTCATTTTTTGGTTGCGTGCTATTCGGCTAACTGAATTTTTGCTGTATTATGTTAAATTAATCTGCTGTGCACTCTAATCCAACCATACTGGTACTAAGAATTCATATATAAATGATATATAACTTTTAGAAGTTGAAAAGCTCTGCGACCAAGGAAAAAATATGAAATGCTAGAAAATGAGCAAGCTTGCCATGTCTCACATTATTCAACAGTCTAAGATTACAGGTGTATCATAACAATTTATGTACAGGAGTCTTAAAAAACTAATAGTGTTAAGTTATCATTCTTCTAAAACCTCACCTCAAGGTGTTAGGAGCTGGGCTTAATCGAAAATTATTATATTTTCGACGTGGCCCCTCACTGAAAAGCCCATGTATCTGGATTGAAGAGTGGATCACTAGGTGGTTCATCCCCTCTTGGGCCTAGCATCCGACATAGTACTATTTTTAATTTAATGAAAATATTGGGGGTAGGACCGTAGGAGGGACTCGAGCTTGAGACATCTCCCAAAAAGTGTTAGGAATTGGTCTTAGTCACTTCTTATTATATCTTTAACATCCCTCTTACTCGAAATCCCAACCTGTGCTACGATACCATGTCAAGTTACTAGTTTTCCTAAAACCTCAACGTGTTAGGAGTTGGGTTTAATCGGATCTTATTATATCTTCAACAAATAACAAACCATTCTTAAACTACTTAGAATATTTGCAAACGCTACTCAAACGTTAAATAGTCCTGCATAGGAAAGAGCAAGGTAGTAATCCACATCTGGGAACCTTTTGTAATGTATCACACCCCTGTATCTGTTACATCAGTGTTGGTAATAAACCACTTATATGACACGTTTCTAAGTTTCTAATCCGATTTTTATACACAGGCAGCACAAGACGGAGTAGACATTATAAGTTTGTCAATCACCCCTAACAGACGCCCTCCAGGCATTGCAACTTACTTTAACCCAATAGACATGGCTTTGCTGGCAGCTGTTAAAGTAGGTATATTTGTTGTACAAGCAGCAGGAAATACTGGACCATCACCTAAGAGTATTTCTTCTTTCAGTCCGTGGATCTTTACTGTTGGTGCTGCAGCCCATGGCAGGGTCTATAGTAACTCTATTCTTCTTGGAAATAACATTACCATTCCTGGAGTTGGGCTTGCACGTAAGTTGGTGTGCTGAGTAGTCTTATAATCTTTACCTTTCATATGGTATGCAGTAATTACTGAACTTCTATCTACAAGTCTGAAAAGAATACATATGTTTTGTTTGAAACTTTTTTCATTTTAATATGTTTTGTTGTCAAATCTAAATTGACTGCTAGACTCTACTTCTAACTCTTTGAGTTTCCTGCATTTTCCGGCAACAGCTTTAACAGCCCAACGTATTTCACAGATCAAGAAAGAAACCCACATCACTAAAGAAGTAAAGAGGGTAAATGGGAATGTTTTTGTGTATGGAAAGAATTTTTACTTATCACAGAGTGTTTCCATAAGGCGATAGAAATAGACCTTTTTTGGTGTCTAATAGGTTGAATCAATATGGGTACCAACTGGTTATTTATCTTTTCTTGCAATAACTTGCATGTGTAAGCAGGAGGGTAATAAGAAACTTTAGTACGCTAGTTCCTCCATTTTTTGTCAACCTCCACGTGGCATGAGTCTTGCAAAAACTGCAAAATAATTCCTTTAAGGCGGCGATCCCAAAATATTCTACTTACCCATGAGCTGTCAAAACTTTGGTCCTTGTACAATACCCTGATCTGGCCCTTCCCACATTTATTGACCGCCCTTAAAAATACTCCACACCCTGTAGGCCTGAACAACATGTCACTCGAAGGTCACTTGACAGAGAGCATTCATGGAGCATTACATGATGACATCTGTCGATGCCTGATCCTTTTATTGTATATTAAACTCCCTGAGTTCTACTAACTAAGCAAAAATTCATCTTGATGTCTCCGACTTATTTCTGATAGATGATGCCAACTTGTTTTTTATATGTATTAATAGTTGGTCCGCCTGAACATCTATGCCCCACCCCTTAGAGGAAAGGACACATTGTACCAGCTTCAGCCACTACAAGAGCATAGGAAACTTCTCTGAGTTTGAATACCTTGTCTAAGAAAGATTGAGCATTGATGCAAAAATAAACCTATTTATTTAACAACCCATCTTTCTTTTAGTTCTTCAGTAACCAAAGCAAGCTATTAATATCTCTTATTATGAAACAGTCCTAAACAATCTTCCAGGATTTAATTTACTAATAGCACTGATAATTAGAACTTATATAGACCACAAATTCTAGCCAACAAACAGAAAGCTTAGTTCATTTAGAGTAGGTTAACTATCTTAATAACACGATTCGAAAATATAATTATTATCTACTTCCCTCCGTCCCATTTGATTCTTAACATTTCCGAGAGAGTGTCCGGCACACATTTTAAGGTGCATATAAAGTATAGTTACATAACTTATTTTTAAATTATTATTTTTTCTGAATACAAATTTAAACATTCAATTTTTATTCAAGAACAGAAAATTGTAAAAATAAGTTATGTAACTATATTTTATATGCACCTTCTTCAAATGCGTGCCGGATACTCTCTCAGAAATGTTAAGAATCAAATGGGACGGAGGGAGTATCATATAGTGAATTAGTGACTAATCAAACATTTTATTTTACCTATACTGTTAGAATTTTTAAAGAATTCTGAATTCAAAGTTCTTAGTAGCAATATATTATATTGATTAGTAAATCATGGCCAGTTGAATTAACCAAGCAAGACAATATAATATGAAACACTCAAGAGTTTATGGAGCCATGAAAGTGGAATAATAACACTGAAGAAGAAAAGAATCTGGGAGTCTACCAAGTATCCCTTATTCTACACTACCTGGACCTATTATAGGAATATTTCATTGCTCTTCCAATCAATTTCCCACACCAATAAGAACTCCAATGATGTTGTTGACTACTTAGATCCAATTGTTATTTAGCTCCTTGACTCTAGGAATTTGTACTTGCAAGGAGGGTCCAAATTGATTACTGAACGAGCTCTTTTGTCTTGCTTCAATATAACAAAGTGCGCCCTCACCTTACTCTCTCCTAAATTGCTTAAATTTTAAGGTACTATCTTCTAGGATTTTACTCATTTTTGATCAATTCCATCAACCAATAGACAATGTATAAAATGTTATATAAAAATTTTCATAAAACAAAATGCAAGGAAATATTATAATTAATAAATAATGTATGCATGTGGCAAGAAAAAATTAAATAATAAATAATGTATGCACACTAATATACTTTATTGGGACCCTTTCTTCACAGTACAAGTTGAATTGAACTGTAGCCATGTTTGAACATGTTTCGAGTAAAATTGTAATTGCTACCAGAGTACGGTGTGCGCACTTACTCCTGTGTTTATATTAGAGTGAAGGTTTATCAAATAATTAACTTCAAGTTTATCTTTTAAGGATTTTTAACATATCTGATCAACTTAGAGAGCAGTGTAATGATTTCTGTTGATGTGGTTTAAAAGAAACAATATAGTTTAATTATAAATCAGTCAAATTTTTTGGAAATTAATGATGGTCGTGTGATGCAATGACAAGGAAATATTTTCAAAGTTTAATTATGCTGATACCTGGATGAAGATAAGCACCACGTATTTACTACATGTCAACAGACGCACTATAGAATCTTTTCGACACACCTGGTACACTTCACTTTTTACACCATGCTCCTCTCCCTATCAAGCTTTACAGGACTACTTTCTTATTTTGACTCAATCCTCTTTTTCTTGATGATACAGTGTTGGAACTGTATAATGTGAATTAACTTAAATCTAACGGACTTTGTGGTTTCCATCTTCACCTTTATTTAGAAAAAGAAGGTATTTTAATGTTTGAAATGGATCTGGCTTGAAAACATTTCATGGCATGATTAAGAAACCTTTGATACTGCGCTTTATTAATTTTTAACACACTGTTCAGAATTGTTCCTGTTAAAATTAGTGTTCTTATGCTTGCACATATTGTACACTATACAGTTGTTATCGTGTTTATTTGTTGGTGCTTGTATTTTCTTGTATGTTTTTGTATATTTATTATTAGTGATAAAAAAATCATGTATGTAACTATATTCTAACATACTTTTATCTGTTCAGCGGGCACAAAGAATGCTTCAATGTACACAATGGTTTCTGCAATTCATGCTTTGAATGATACAGCAGCTGTTAATAATATGTATGTGGGGGAATGCCAGGACCCAAATAGCCTGAATCGTGACATTATTGAAGGGAACCTCTTAATTTGTAGCTACTCAATAAGGTTTGTTTTAGGGATGTCTAGCATCAAACAGGCCTTAACTACAGCTAAAAATCTCTCTGCGGTTGGTGTTGTATTCTACCTGGATCCTTTTGTCATAGGTTATCAGCTTAATCCAGTTCCAATGTCGATACCCGGGATTATACTTTCATCTCCTGATGATTCTAAGGTGTGTGTGTGTGTTTAACATAATTATTTTGTATGCTCGCCGACTCTGTTTAGGGGTCTTCTGTTTTAGGCTTCTAGTCTTCTATAGTTTAGTTTGACTCTATATAACCTTGGGTTAATCATTCTTCTTTATATTTATATACTAATATAAGTGAACAATTTGGCAGATCTTACTTCAGTACTACAATTCTTCCTTGAACAGAGATGTCATTACACAGAAGATTATTAAATTTGGGGCTGTTGCATCCATTTCAGGCGGACTAAAGGCAACTTTTAGCAATTCTGTACCAAAGATTATGTTTTATTCTGCTAGAGGACCAGATCCTGAAGATAAATTTCTTGATGATGCTGACATACTAAAACCTAACCTGGTTGCACCCGGGAACTTGATTTGGTCTGCTTGGAGTTCTCATGGCACTGACTCTTCTGAATTTCTAGGTACAGTAATAAAAATTATTTAAACCTTATACTATAAATTAGAATATATGAGTGAATTATCTATAACCCGCTTCTGAAAGATGAACTAATTTGCTACAATCACATCCAAGGAGAAGAATTTGCAATGATGTCTGGGACAAGCATGGCTGCTCCTCATATTGCGGGGCTTGCAGCTTTGATTAAAAAGAAATTTCCTAGTTTTAGTCCTTCAGCTATTGGATCTGCATTATCAACAACAGCTTCTTTGAATGACAAGAATGGTCAGCTCATGATGGCCCAACGTGCTTATTCTAACCCAGATTTGAATCAGTCTCCTGCAACACCCTTTGACATGGGAAGCGGTTTCGTAAATGCAACTGCAGCACTAGATCCAGGACTTATTTTTGACATGGGTAGGTCACTTTACTACAATAAAATTCAATGTCAATAGACTAGTATGCATGGTCATGAATCTAAATAAGCATTTACAGGTCCATTATGCATATATTCTGAATACCTTGATGCTTGGCCAGAAATGGAGATACCTAGATATATATATACACATAAAAATACTTGAAAATCTTTTGAGGCCTTACTCTACATGTGAAAGGTAGAGGAGGATAGGGTACTGGGATGTGTTCATGCAAAACAAGTATGTGACAAGGGGACTTCAGAAACTAAGACTATTTTTTGAATAAGTATATATAATTATCGTCATTGACTCAATTTACTTATATCTGCTGGTACGTTAACCAACTTTGGGCATGCTTTCTGTATTGCAGGTTATGAAGACTACATGTCATTCCTCTGCAGCATAAATGGGTCATCCCCAGTAGTTCTAAATTACACTGGTCTGAGCTGCAAAACATCAACCATTAGCGGTGTAGACTTAAATTTGCCTTCTATCACAATAGCAAAGCTTAACCAGACAAGAACAGTCCAAAGAACGGTGATCAACATTGCCAGCAATGAGACGTACAGAGTGGGCTGGACCGCTCCCTTTGGAGCTTCTTTAATGGCAGAACCAATGCACTTTTTCATTGCCAGTGGAGAGAAGCAGGTCTTGACCATATCTGTTAATGCCACAACGAATAGCCCCGTTGTAAGCTTTGGAAAAATCGGACTCTTCGGGGATAAAGGTCACACTGTTCACATACCTGTGTCTATCATTTCAAAAAATTGTTATAATACTACTAACACCTGAGCCTACTGCTAGTTCTTTGATTCCATCAAGCTCCTGTTTTGTGATTGAATGTGATTATTCAATCACAAACGTTTAATTTTTTGATTCACTGTTGTGTAAATGTTACCGAGACAAACGTTTAATTTTTTGATTCACTGTTGTGTAAATGTTGATTAGAATTTTATGTGGAGATAGGATATCTGTTATGAAATACCTAGAAATATATATAGAATTTTATGTTACTATCGAGTATTGGATATCTATTATGAAATACCTAGAAATATATATATATATATATATATTCCCAGCAGAATTAAACATACTTATTCTTGAGTTAAACGGTTAAGTTACTCATATTTTTAGGTCGAATAGTGGAACAATCATTTAGACTCTAATCTCTAGGGTTATCGGTTCTCCTAAAATATTAGGAAAATGACTTATCAGGATCATATTCTATATAACACACATCATTGTCAAATTAATACGTGTTAAATATATGCATGAAATATAAAAATGCGTATTACGATGGAGAAATGTGCATTTGTGCGGCTTATAATAATTTATTACATTTGTGGAATCGATGTGGACGTGGATACAATCGAAGTGGGTGATTGTAATATCCTTCTACGGGTTTGCAGTTCTAAAACAAGAATGCGAAGAGTTTTTTTTTTTTTGAGGAAAAGCGTACTTGCATTAAATATAATCATATGAAAGTACATCTGATAAGAAGCTAGGAGCGACAACATCCCACTCCTGCAAGTCTGACATAGAACGAGACATCCTAGCTAACATGTGAGCGACTTCATTCGCAGACCTATGCACAAATTGCACTAGCACATTTTCAAAATGCTTAATTAATTCAAGACAGTCTCTAACAATAATATGAAAATAAGATCTCCCGGAATTCCCATTACAAGCATCAGCCAATAGTTTTGAATCTGTCTCGAAAACGCACTGTGTAAACCCATACTGCTTAGTCCAAGATAATACTTCTTTAAGGCTTAACGCCTCTGCTTCTCTAGGCGACCACGAGCCTTCCATCTTCTTACACATTGCCTTCATAAAGCGTCCATTTTCATCTCGAATTACTCCTCCAATTCCGATTGTTCTTATGTCTTCAAAAATAGCCGCATCCATGTTTATTTTCACCCAGCTTTGTTGTGGTACTTGCCACCTGCGTATGCTTACCTGCGGTCCTGAAGTACATCTAGATTGAGACAACTGAGCAGTTTTCCAGTCCGCCAGCAAGTTCATTGCACCACTTGTTGTACCAAATACAGAGACTTGGACTTTGTTCCACAACCACTTATTTCTCCGATTCCAAAGGCTCCAACAAATCAATGCCAGTAATGCGCATTGTTCCTTTGTACCACTTCTGAACAGCCGTATGAAACATGCTAGCACCGTTTCTCCTGGGTTTGATTGAATCCACTGTACCATTCCTACTGCCGTCCAGACCTCCTTTGCAAACTGACATTCGAACAAAACATGCTTCTCATCCTCCTCTTCTATGTGACACCAAGCACACGTACCATCGATATTCACTCGTTTATTTACCAGTGCATTCATGATTCGATTAGAAATTTTAGACTTATGTTCAAATTATGGCTTCAAAGGCAAAAATCTCAATATTCTCGTAAAACAATTTTGAGCATTTTACTGAAAGAAAATGATATAGATGGCGGTCCACTTTGTACGTTTGCTGAGCAGACCAATCAGGCATTTTAAAAAAGGGAAGGGAACTTCTCACCGAAGGAGGCAGTAGGAATGAAGGAGGCGGGAAGCTACCGCTTCTAGAATGCAAGCTTATCCTTTCCTTTTTTTAGAGCGTATCGCTATTTTTATTTAAGAAAATAAGGTTTATGGATGAAGTAATCGGAATGACAAATGGTGACGGTTGCGGAAACCGGATAAAGTCGGGAACCCCCGGTTACCTTTTGTTTTGAATCAAAGTAGCGACGAGCCGAGTATTACGACTACAGGGGGAGAAGCAAAGCTTCGTAGACAGCTTCGCGCTTCTTTCTAGCGACTAGCTTCTCAAGTGGGTGGCTTGGTAAGCAAGCTACCTTCAGCATCGGGACGTATTTCATGTTCTATTCATTAATACTCCACCAAGTTTAAATTGATGAGACAAAGGAGTAATGAAAAATATAAATAAATTGAAGAAAATTATATGAAAGAGACCATTATGTTTTCTTTTTCTTTTTTTAATTTTATAAGAGGGAGACTATTAATTTAAATATCCCTTCCATCTCGTAATTTTAATTTCAATTTAATTTTTAAAAATTAAATTAATATATTTTAACTAATTACGTGAAAATTATACATTTATAATTTTACTAATTTATAAATTGCTTCTGAAATTAAAATCTTTGATACTATTATATATATATATATATATATATATATATATAATATTGATTAAGATCGATCCATTGATTTTTAAAAAAATCACAAGATTAAAATTGTGAAACGGAAGGATTATATGCGACGCGTACATGACGAGGTTGTGAAATGTTTAAGTAATTGGATTATGATTTAGAAAATGAATGTTAATTTATAAAATTATATAATTTTACTTTATTCCTAAATTTTGTCCTTTCCAACTGAATTGAATATAAATCTCAATGTTTATCACATTTTATCAACAAGATCGCAGGAATATCAATTATGAAGTGACATCTTAATCTGATCGGATATATTCTTCAAACATAACATAAAGCAATTAAGTTGACTAATACGCAAAATTTATGTAAAGCATGTTGTAACAATTACTAGCATGCAAATTCTACATTTATCACGTGAAATATGTAAAGCATATAACAAAAATTAGTTAGTATAATCATAAAAACAAACATTATGGGCCCCGAATGAAAATAAAATGTTAAATATTACTCCCTCCATCCCACTCATTTGTTTACATTTCGGAGAGAGGGTCCGTCACGCATTTTAAGGTGCATATAAAGTATAGTTCCGTAACTTATTTTTACAATTTTTTATTTTTGAATAAAAATTGAATGTTTAAATTTTTATTCAGAAAAAAATAATTAAAAATAAGTTATGAAACTATACTTTATATGCACCTTAAAATACGTGTCGAACTTTCTCTCCGAAACGTAAACAAATCGGTGGGATGAGGGAAGTGTTGTCTAGTTGTTGGGTGAAATTATCTGGAAAGATGCAATGCGAAGCAAAATAAATATGCAAATTGAAATTGTGGGCTGCACACCACAATGGAAAATTTTCATTAACAAAACAAAGAGGCGGCGAAAATATACGGTGAAGACAAATACAAGAGGAATATGTAGGCATAATATTAGAGTTAAGTCATGTTTATTTTATGATATAAATTTAGGGAAACGTTGGTAGATTTTTGAGATCTTATATATATCTTAGAAAAATATAATTTATAAAATAATATATTATTTTTTAATTTTGTGCAAAACCGTACAATATGATATTCAAAGTCTACTATTAAATATCATTCACATTTTATACCTACCATAAAAAGATCACATTCGCATATTTCTACTATTAACCTTTTCTTTCTTACTTTTTGACAAATTTTTACACTATAAACCTTGAGATAACTGAAATCCACATGTTCTACTACTCTACTAGTAGGAGTCTACCGATAGCTATAGCAAAACGAATCCATGTGACTATTAGTCAACAAGTGAGGTTGAATTTTAGGCTTCGTTTGATTTTTTTTTTTAAGTTCCTTTGTGAGAAATAAATAGTAAAATAAATTAATGATAATATTTTTATGTGTATATTTTAAGATATAAACATAATATAAGGAAGCTGTTTTTAAACTTAGAATTGTTTTTGAATTTACCAACTAATTTTTTTACATACTTTTAGCAACAAGATTATAATTTGTGCATAAATTTATTTTAAATTTTAAATTATTAAGTAATTGTTAATATAATTATATAAAATTTACAATATAATTACATATAATATACTATTATTAACATATTTGATTAATTTTTTTTAGAAAATTTAGGATAAACAAAAATTGGGATTAAGCAAAAATTTGTTTAACTAAACCTAATACAAAAAATCTCAAATTTGGTAATAATAATATAACACAAATTGATTTTGCTTCAAACATTTCTAATTTTTTTGATTTAATAGTTAAAATTTTTATTTATAAATTTTTAAAATATAAATGATAATATTAATTACAAATTTCTTTCTATAAGAACATTTTAAATAAATACTTCCTCTATCCCAAATTAACTATCTTGTTTGAATTTTTTGTGATCAATTTGACTCGAATTTGACTAAGAATTAAAAATATTTTTTTATAATTTTGAAAAATTGAAAAATATATTTTAAATAAATTAAATATACTTTTTGAAGATATAATTTTTATAATTTTTTTCAATTATATATTATATATAATTTTTAGTCAAATTTTAGTCCATTTAACCACGAAAAAGTCAAGTAAAATAGATAATTTGGGACGGAAATGATTAGAGTATCTAGAATTATTAGTTAAACAAAAAATATTAATAATTAATACAGTAGTATTTAGGGGGTTTTGAAAAATACCTAAGGACAAATTTTTTTTTTGCAAAAATATTGAATTTTTAAAAAATATTTTGCAAAAATATAATTTTTCAAAAAAAACAAAAATACGGTTTTGCAACTTTGCAATCGAAATCAACCACAAATGCAACTTTAAAATTTAGTCAAAATAATTATTTTTTGATTGCATAATACGTTGTTTAACAAGTTGCACGATTAAAATTAAAATGCAATCAAAAACAACTTCAAGCAACCTTAAATGCAACCAAAAGCAATTTCGATTATTTTTTTGAAAAATAGAAAAATAAGTTGCATCTGATTGTTTTTACAAAAACTTTCAGAAAATTATAAAATTACAAAAAAAATCTTAAAAAATAGTAGTTTTGATAATTTCTCTGGTATTTATTATGTGATTTGCGTTAATTAACTATGTAAATTAGTCTAAATTTGTGTACCGACATTTGCACAACTGTTACCGCATTAAGCATAAACAAATTTCAGGGTTGTAAAGAGATATATGTGTATATAATTTTTTTGAATTGTTTTATAATCATTTGGTATCAACTACAGTAAACAAACAAACAATAATAAGTTGTTTGCACTTGCACTTTGTAAATAAACATAGATAATTGTCCTCTAAATCTCCTTTTTTTTTAGTTAATTAACTTTCTCGTAAACGAATAAGCCGTAATTCAGCACAACAATGATCAGTTATCTGATGCTCCCTGTTCCCTCTACATAATTTTTGTCTTGATTTTTCAATGTTTATCTAACATTAACTACTAATTTAAAATTATTTATTTATAATTTTACGAATTTATAAATTAATTCATAAATAGAATAATCAAACTTTGTTATAATATTTTTTTCAAAAAATATATATTGGTATATAATATATTTAATTTATCATTCAAAATTGATTAATTTGACGTCAAAATGGTATGGAACAGAGAAATTAATTACTCCCTCCGTTTTTTAATATAGGTCGTTTAACTTTTCTGCACACATTTTTAGGTATTTTGACTACCTAATTAAAATTGTTATTTTTTAAATTTTTTTCTTTGAATAAAAGTACATAATCAAAATTTTAATTTACAAAAAAAATTATTTTAATTTTTTTTTAACTATATAATCAAAATACGTGCAACAAATCAAACGATCTATAAGTAAGAGTTTGTTTAATTGGTTAACAGATGAATACAAAAAGTTAAAGTTTCTAGAAAGTAAATAAAGTTAAAGTTGTTTGGTTGACAAAAATAATATATATTTTTTTACAGGAATCGAAATAAAAAAAGTTTAATTTGCTTGGAATTGTAAATTCTCATAAAATATGGGAATCTCGCTTAACTCTCACTTGCAATATAATACTTAAAAAAAACAATTTCTTATAAAAAGTTAACTAGTATAGTACCCGTTTAGATGCATGAAAAATAATATTTTTAATATTTTTAAAAATATTATTTAATTTAATTATAGATTATTTTTTAAAAAATATTCTACATATTTAAAATATTTAATTACATGAGTTAAGTTTTATGATTAAGATATGTTTTAAATAAAATAAGATAAAAATAAGTTAAGATTATTAAATATATTATTTTACCTAATCACTATTTTAGCTAATCATTTTACTTAATTTATTTGAAAATATTTTTACTCACACTATATAATATATAGTAAATAATGCATCAAAAAATAACAAAGACAATTGTTTTTTAGAATTTTAAGAAAATTTGATTTAATTTTGTTTGAATACATTACTTACACTATATAATACAGTGTAAGTAATGAGATTAAAAAAAATGATTCAAATAAAGTAGGCAATTTTAAAACTATGTGTTGTGATTTTTATTTTATAACCTTATTTACACTATATTATATAATTTATATATCATTATAATTTAGAGTATTTTGATATTAGAGTTATAAACATTAAATAATATTAAATAGTGCTACAAAAAATAGAAAGTGGTTAAATTTTATAAATATTACTCATAAAAGTAAATGTATGAATAAGTTAAAAATTATATGGTTTAAAAAAATAGAAAATCTAAAAAATATATAATTTTCAAAAAAAATTTATACTCGAAGAATATGCATGTTGTTTAAAAGTTATTTTTAAAAAAGAGTGAGAATATATATAGTGTTAAAAATTTTCAAAAAATTTATTATCGGTAGGAAAAAATCCTATTTTATAAAATTATTATTTATAATTTGAAATCTTATTATTTTATAATGTAAGAGAGATTATATATTTATATAAGTATTTTTTATTTATATTATTTTATAATTTATTGAAATTAAAATTTGTTTATATTAAATAAAGTTCGGATCTTATAAATTTATTATTTAAAAATATTATTAATTTATTGAATATTAACTAATAGAATTTATTGTGTAATTTAATTGATGTGACAAATAATTAATTATTTTGAAAAATAGAGAACAATGTGTTTAAATTGAAATAAAAAAAGTGACTCATGTTCAATATGGTCAATGTGTATTATACTTTAGTTATAATTACATAATTTATTCATATAATAATTTATTTAAGATTTTTCAATACCATATAATTATAATATTTAAAATTAAACAGCATTGTAGAAATTTTATTAAATATATTAATTGATTATAAAAATATTGTATTAAATAAATTTATTTTTATTTTTATAAATACAATAATATAAAGAAATATAAGAAAGTTTGTAATAAGTAGGAGAGAAAATTAGTGGTGAGATAAATAAAAAATAATAAATGAAGAAAGAGTCGTAGTGGAATAAGAGAGAATGAGAGAAAAAAAAGAGAAAATTAATTAGAGGATGACACATGAGAAAAAGTGACATGTGTTAAATTTAATAAAAGAGTGAGCTTTGTATCCTGTTTTAATATAGAGAAAATTAGTACCTACATGCTATGTGCAACCAAACAACCATTAAAAATTAAAGACAGAACAATATAGCCATTTCTTAGGTTGTGTATAAATCGACCTACGCTACAAACATGTCATGGATGAGCACCAATGCACCGCATATGATATATTGATACTTATTATATACATATCATCAACTGATATCAGTTGTAGAAATGAGAAAGTGAAATAAACTTTTTAAATATTGCAAATACAAAATCTCTCTATATAAACCTCATGCACATTGCAAATATAGCATGCTCAAGTTTCTCTCCATCTCTCTCCCACTTAAACACACACACACACAAATGGCAATGCTGAAAGGCATAATTTTGTTAAGTTTTCTGGTGGCCACAACCCTCATAGGAATCTCCGAGGCCCGTCAACTTATCGAAAAACCAGAAGCAAATATTGGGCATGCAGCAAAGGTGCAGGAGGCGAAAGCAAATGAAAATGTTGGTCATGTAACTCAAACTTCTGAAGGCGATTCCCCACCTTCTCTTCCATTTTTATTACCATTTCCCAAGTTTCAAATTCCTGGACTTCCTCCGTGTCCACTTCCCACCTTCCCTCTCTTTGGTGGTGCTACTCCACCTCCTAGTAAGTAGAAAGATAGAGGAGGTCCAAGAGAAAGTGATCGATCGAGTGTTTTAAAGATTTGTGGCTGGCTCTAGCTACCTAGCTAGCTTTATATTTCTATTATTTTCAAGTGTGATTAATAAAGTGAACATCTAAGTCGTTCTTGTGTAAATTTGTTTGATTTCGAGTATTAACGGTTTCTCGTATTTCTATATTTTTTGGAAGGTTATAAAGGAAAAAAAACACTGTATCATATCATAGAGCTGCAGAAGTAAATAATTCTTTATCCACAATAAAAGAATAAAAGAAAAGAAAAGAAGAGTGAAAGAATATAATCTTGTTTTTATAGTACGATTTCTTATTAGTGTTGTTGTTAGTACCATAATTTTTATGGAATATTGCATCGGACTCCCCTTCTCCAACATTTTTTAAACCTAACAATAAATAAATATTTTATAATATATATTCTATTATTATTTTATACTCGTAATATACTATTATAATATTTATACTATTATATTAACAATGAGTACTTCTCATTTAAACCTTAGTCATCTATATTATTATAATAACATATTTTATTATAATTTAATGTCAGTAGTTAAACTCTATAAAATAAAATAAATATTATAAATAAATTATACTTCATATATAATTGGATGTATTGTTTTATATTTATTTTATGCGTATACAAGTATACGATATAGTTATACTTTAACTTCGTTTTTCTCTGATAGCATTCGTACTTCGATTTTAATTATGTTGGAATATAAAAATCGAATACTTGTGATACATTTTTTAAAACAATATATTTTTATGAGTTAAAAATATTTGTGAGGGCAATATAAATAATTTAGTTTAGGTGAATAAAAAAAGTGAAATTTATATATTAAAAAGAGAAAATAAAAGAAGAGTGACAAAAAATAATCATTTTCTTTAAAAAATAAATAAATCATATTCTCACCAAACACGGCCTTATGAAAAGCAGCCAGTTCATCGGAGATGATGCTTTGTTAAATTGTTGTATCTAACACCAAAATTGAAGTGATCAGCTATGGCGGGTTCGGATCCTGAGAAGCTCATCACTAAAGCCGATAAACTGTACTCTCTCTCTCCCCCCTCTCTCGGTCTCTCTCCCCCTCTCTCCGTCTCTCTCTCTCTCTCTCTCTCCCTCCCTCCCCTCCCTCCCTCCCTCCCTCCCTCTCTGTCTCTCTCTCCCCTCTCTCTGTATATAGATGCGTGTTTATATGTTTTGTATACATTTCAGCTGATAATGACTTGTTTTTTATGTTTCTGCATGACTTCATCTGTACAATTTTTGCTGAGTTGCTGTGCTTACTGATTTCATGTAATTATATAAATAAATATTTAATTGATTTGAAATGTTGAAACACAAGATCTGATCAGTATATACAATTGAATTTTTTTCCGATGATCGTTTTAGTGTTAATTATATTATTATAATCCGATGTTTAGTTCGTTTTGTGGTATAATAAGACAATGAAGATGAAAATATACATACATACGTTATACGGGTTGGTTTTCAGATACTTTTTAAACATGTTGAACGTTTGTTTAATCTTAGGTGCAGTGGTATTTTTAGTATTAATTAATTGCAATATTATCACCCTTTTGTTAAAGAATAAAATGATGGCATTGTTATAAATAAGTTGAACTTTTGTATAAACGTGACTAAAGGTTTCAAATGACTGCTATAAAATAAAATAGCTACATTCTTGTAAATAAATGGAACTTTTGGTTTAACCGAGGGTCAGTATACATAATTAAAGTCAGCAAAAATATGTGTTAAACCATAGTTATAATTGTGTTGAACCTTAGGTACATAAATATGTTATCAACGTCATGATTAACAAACCATATTAACTACTTAATTTCGTATTTTTATATTCTGATTTTGGAATGGTTAACCCGGAGGAATTGTTGGAATTAAATATAATTTATTAAAATGTAATACATGTAAATCTATATATATGAGTAAAATTCAACACATATGCTACTAAGATTTAACATGTTTAAAAAAGTTACTATCTGATTCGGTCACTATATGTAAAGGGATTCTGGATATTATTGTTAATCAAGCCAACTCATCTCCCACAATTTAAAAACTAAATAAACGGCTAGGATTTAAAATAAAAAAAAGACTTACGCTCTATAATGTAACGTATACGCTACATTATAGAGCGTATGTCTTTAATTTTTTTTTGCCTTTTATGCCCTTACTGTGGCCATGTGGATATTATTAAATTGAGAAAAAAAAATTGTACGCTAATGTAGCGTACTATATAATATAGCGTACTGAGTTATATAATATAGCTACATATATGGCTAAAAAAACCTAAGTCAAAAAAGCCGTGAAAGCCTAAACATGTCTGTACATACCCTCTTTTATATAGCGTACCTTTAGTTTTATTTTTTTTACTACTTAAACCAACTAATTCAACTCCAAAATACAACCAAAAATCAAGATCAATACAAATCCAACTTCAAAATACCATAAACAACTTAAAACCATAATACAACTTCAACTTTAAAATCAAATCTTCTCCCAAGCTCAATTTTTGAAATCTTCAAGAAATTGAATCTTCTCCTCCCAAGCTCAATTTTTGAAATCTTCAAGAAATTGAATCTTTTCCCAAGCTCAAAGTATATAAAAAATGGGTATTTGATAGCTCAAAGTATATTGGGTTATGAAATGGACAAAGTTGAAATGGGTTTTAGAGGGCTCATAGAAATCTCCAAAAAAATGGTATGATAAAAGAAAAAGTGTGTTTGTGGGAGATAAGGATGGTATTCTCGGGAGACATATAATAGAACGTAACTTTAAAAAAGTAAAATGTGAATTAAAAAAATATGCACATGCGCTCTAACATAGAGCATACGTACTCTCTATAATAGAGTGTATGAGCATTTTTTTTTTTAAAATCTCAGCCGTTGATTTGTTTTTTTAACGGTAAGAGATGGGTTGGTTGGATATCAGAAGATTTCCAACCGAGATTTCCAACTGTGGCTGGTGAACAGTTTCCATATGTAAATGTTCTATAAATAAATCACTTGGGAACCCGAGAACACAGTTCTTTGTATGTAAAACTAGTCATCTTGTCCAGAGAAAATAAAACTGTCTTCATGGAAAGTTTTGCTTTAGGAAAAAATAACTGCTAAATGTTATAATAACAAATTTTGCTGAACAGAACATAGAAAATGACTGCAGCGGATATTGGTTCTATGGTTCTCCAATTAATAAGAGTTCTCATTTGAACTTTTTTCTATATATATCCCCTATATACAGATGAGAGTGGTGTTTAATATTTGAGGAACTAATGTGAGGTACTAGTAAATAGAAAATTACACTTGACGTAATTTTGGTGTATTCACTAGGTAAATTTCACGCTTGTTTTACATATTGGAAGAGAGTATATAGCAAGAGGAATTCCATGAAATGTCGGTATGAAAATGAATTGAATATGTAATTACATTGAGTTATTTTTCTTGGTCATTGGATCATCTATTAACTCAATGGCCATATTTTGGAATCTGTATTCTCAACGACAACAATGTTTCTGTTTGAACCTACAAATCAAATGTTGTTAAAGCTTACTTTGTGCATTCTGATTGTGTATGTGTAATTTTGCAAAAAGGACAAAGCTCAGTATGACAAGATGGAGTGCTGATTGGAAGGGTGCTACTAGTTTATATGAGCAGGCAGGTTGGTCAGCTAATTATGTTTCTTTGAATAATTATTCTATAGCATCTCTATAGTTACTTTATTTCATATTATTAAGTAAAGAATGAAAAAGAATATACATATCATGTGTATGGCATCATACAAGTGATCCTTCATTTTAAATGGCAGCTATTGGGTTTAGACTTGCCAAGAAGTATGAGAAAGCAAAAGTAGCATTTGAGAAAGCTTCAAAAGGACAAGAAATGCTATCATCGTATCCTTATTATTCTTCCATATTTTGTCAATTTGAGTACTGTCCATTTGACATATATACACAACCTTGACAAAAAGAACAGACCTTGGGATGCTGCTAAGCATATGGAGTCTGCTGCTGCTCTGGCAAAGGAACTAGGCAACTGGAGAGAAGTTGCTGATTTTTATAGGCAGGCATCTGTATTATACATCGAGTGTGGGAGGGCACAACCTGCCTCAGATGCACTTGCAAAAGGTGCTCGGTAAGCATCTTTTTTTCCTTTTCTAGTGTGACCTTTTGCTTTCTTTTAAGCCATTACAGTTTTGACTAATATCCAATAGTTTTAGTTATCTATATCTAATCTTATTCTCTGGTAGATGGTCTACACTCTGTACATTTTTTTCCACTTACATTGAGTTTGACATGGTAATATTCCCTGTATCCTTAGTACTGCTACATAATAGCGCATCTGATGGTATGATCTATTTTAAATTACAATCTTCGTAATAGAAATTAGGTCTAGGTATTAGTTGCAATTTAGGTCACTGAGTGAACCTCGAAGCAGCCTCCTTACTAAAAGTAAGGGTAAGGTTGCTAAAGACCTGAACCATAGAGTTAGGATGCAATGGGTACAACCATTATTCATTAAAGCTGCATGCATACCTACTACCTCGGTGTGGATGTGCTTGTTAGATTAATCTTTTTACATCTTTAGTTCAAGGCTCTATGGTATTGACTATTAAAATGTGCAAGCTTATTAAATGAAACCAATCTTTCATGTTCTTTTTTCCTTGTCGAATTGCTGTATTTTATTAATTTAACCTTCAAAAATTGCAGTGCACTCGAAGAAGCTGTACCTGATGATGCTGTTACTTTGTATACGGAGGCTTGTGATACCCTTGAAGAGGATGGGAAAGAACAAATGGCCTTTGATTTATATCGTGCTGCCACCAGTGTCTATATAAAGCTTGAAAAGTAAATAATATACATGCAACTTAAATTATTGACATTTTGGGATGTTTCTGAGTATGTGGCCTTATTGTCATCATGATTTCACAACTCTTTTGGTTTAGAGTTGAGAGGAAACATCTATACTTAAATAACTTTTTTTAGTCTCTCCAGAAAAAAATGACCAGACAGTTTAAACTAAATACAAGAATTGGTGTGCTGCTGAAATACTTTAAGTTTACTTGATTCGAGCAGGGTTTCATCAGTTGGTTGACCCTTATGGATAGTAGCATTTATGACCGCAGCTCAATTTGTAGCTAATCCTAAATTTTGACATTAAGATCTCTGTTGTCTGGTCTTTCCTTTCAAATTAATGTACCTTAATAATCAAGTCATTTGTTAATTTTAGTTATTATTGGTTTACGAGTTTGATTGCGTTAATCTGATCTTTTACATTTCATAAGGTATACGGATGCTGCAACTTTTCTTATAAGGTGGGGCTTATCGGCTGACAAGTGCAATGCAACACATAGCCAATGCAAGGTATTGAAGCTATCTGTTCGTCACGCTTCACCCCTATTTTGGTATTTTATTATCTTTCCATTATTTAAATTTTAAAGTCTACTTTTCCTTTTTTATCGGCTGATAGAATTACAATCCTGAGGGACAGTATAACACGTGAATTAAACTTTAAGTAAGCAATAACCAACTATCTTATTTTTACTGTTTAAATTAGAGGATTTCACACGTCGTTATATTTTTATCTGGTTAAAAGAAAAATTATTCCAGTTTCTTAGGCAATCAAGTTTAATTATTAATCTCATTAATTAAAGCTTTATACTGGGTCTATAATTTTTAATGCCAAGCAGTAGTGCTTGTATATTTCTCAGAGCCTTATTATTCTAGGAACGTTTTAACTAGTTGAGCATGAAAATGGCATTTAACATACATATTTCATCATCACACCAATCTTCTCTCTTTTAATTACTTACTGGGATACAATATCTCTCTGCAATCTGTTATGATCTCATTAGCTGTAAAAGGCTTTCGAAATATATCCATAGTGTCTGCTTGTATATCTTTTTTCGTTTTCTTTTCTTATCAAAGTCCAATTTATCTCTTCTACAGAAAAACTAAAAGTGTTTTGTTTGCATATAGGCATATCTCAGTGCAATCATTGTATACCTGTATGCTAATGACTTCAATCAATCACAGAAGTGCTACAACGACTGTTGTCAGTAAGTTGAAGTTCTTTACTGCACCATGTGCTCTACGATGAGATGTCTTTCTTATGTCAACTGTGGCCATTTTTAAGTACTAACGATATGCTGTTAATCTGAGGAGGGTTGTCCTCATTTACTTGCTCTTGCTCAAAACATGATTTTTTTTTAATTGGCATTAGTTGTATCTTTTTACTTTGTTAGGCAGTTATGCTAATAATGTTTTATTCAACACAATTTTTTCCCTGTGATTTGTTTTATTTCTATTTGCATGAATCACTTCGAATGTGTTGAAGGATCATGCTCTATTGAATCTAAAATCATCTTATCCCGTTTCATCCTTCTTCTTTCACAAGTCTTGTGACTTTGTTTCTCGCATATTAGGAGCTATATGTTCACTTGCATTATGTGTAAGCTTTTCAGTTCTTTTACATGTAGACTGGGTTACAGTCTTATTCTAAACAAGAGATTATTCATAAGTGCAAAGATGACAAGTGAGGATGCCCTGGTGGCAAAGGAGGTCAAAGGTTCAAATCACTTGTATCGATGTGTGAGTCTTAATTTTTCAAAAAAAAAGGGTGCAAAGATGGACTGGATGGTAAAATTTAATTTATTGAAATAGATAACGTGTTAATGACTAAAAATCTGAAAATTTTAGTTACATTGAACATTTGTTTTCTGACTAAACAGGTGCTCTGAGTTATTATTTAGATTTATACTTAAATAGTGAGTGAGCGATTTGATTTGAGTAAAATATATATAATCAATATTTCATATTTCTATACCTTAGTTAGGTAAAATGGTGAACCCCAGAAGGATAGTTGAAACTGAAACATAAATATAATTTTTTCAACACAATGATAACTATTGTTCAACACATGATGTTGAATCCCAATTTTAAGTGTGTCGAAGGCACGTTATACGGACAATTTATTTAGATGAAACATAGAAATGATTTTAACCATCTAATTTTAATAAAATCTAATTTTAGAAAAGATATATTATACATACAACTCTATCCCCGATAGTCCTCATTTTATACAACTGCTCATGAATAATATTATATTATATTTAAATTTTATTCTATAAGAATTCAACTCTTTCATCACCATTCAAACTCTTTTATTTATTTAAAATTATGACTTATCATTAAATTTTATGAATATTAATATATAAATATTATTGTATAGAAAAATGTAAAATAAATTAATAATAAAATAAATTATCATATTAAATGAAATATTTAAATTATATAAAATAATTAATATATAATTTATTAATAGCATATGTGCTTTGCACGGGTTATAAGCTAGTATATTATTATAAGTGAACATGGGTTTATTTGGTAGTTTGGTTGGTTCAACGCCTTCCAAAAAAATTATAAGTGCTTTCTAAAAAAATTAAATATATATAATTTATTTCATTAATAATATAATAACATAATACAGTAGTTTAGATCGAATACAATTCTAATAAATATAATTAACTTACTTATCTCAATTTCAACACCGCTCAAACTCTTTAAACCCTATTAAATTATTATTTATTATTTATAATAAAATCCTACTCAAATTATAAAAAAATCAAATACATATAGTTTAGCTCATTTATAATATAATAATATAATAGTATAAATCTAACACAGTTATAATATATCTTAATTTTATCCTTACTCCAATTCTTTAAACTTTATTAAAATTATAAAATATTAAAAATCCGTTTATCCGTGCATGGCACGGGTTATAAGCTAGTATAAATTAAATTGAAGACATCGTCTAATCTAATTTGTGATTCCCAACAGAACCCGTTAACAACGCTGCAACCGTAAGCAACTATTGTGAATTACCTCAACAATTGCCATATATGTGTGTGTGTGTGTATAGATGTATACATATAGTCTCACACACACTAACTTCATCTTTACTAAATCTAGTCATTCTCATTATCCTCCACAAAATCCTTCAATTTCCACAATAAAACCCTCAATCCCAAACCCCTAAATTCTCATTCATTAACTTTAACATATAAACAAACACCCCCTTTCTGAAAGTCCCTCGATTGCTTTAAAATATAAATTTGATTCCAAAATGCAAATTTTATAATATAGTCATCAAACTGCAAAAATGCAATGGGATTAAGCCATTAAATTGCAATTTACTCTATTTTATATTATATATTTATATATTTTAAAAATTATAGACAAAATCGGGTATAAGCAACATTTGAACATACATGACCCTCAAAGGATTAAGTGGACTAATCGGGGAATTCTTAGGATAATGTATGTTGCGTTTCTAAAGGCCTAAAAAACACTAGATTCCATGTAGGAAATGGATCTAACTTTTGTAGCACCAGGGCATTATAAGCTGTTTTCCATGATTCATTCTTTTTACTTTCTATTTTATAGTACAGTAAGTCTGCTGACTAATGGGAAAATTCATCTCCCCAGAAGCCGAACTCGTCTCCCTATTTGCGAAAAGTTTTTGCACAACAGTGTGTGTGTATTTAAATCTGTTCGAGGTGGTTATTAAATAGGAAATATTGTACAGGCATTTTTAATTGAATTCTTTTGCTCTCATTTACTTACAGTTGTTAATGCAGGGTTGATGCTTTCTTGAGTAGTGATCAAAGTCGATGTGCAGCTAAACTTCTTTCAGCATACACTGAAGGCGATGTTGAAGAAATTAAGCGTGTAGCTCAGTCAAGCACTATATCCAATCTTGATCACGCAGTATGTCATTTCACTTTACTTGGCATGTTCTGTACTACCTTAGTCATCTACTTGCTATAAAACAGTTGTGTCATGATATTGATTTGGTAGTGCACTAATATGGACTTAAATAATTTATCTTTGCATGTGCTATGTGATAGTCATTAATTGAATTGAATAATGAGGAGCATTTGTGTTAGCTGATACTGATGTTTCTAGATTAATTTATATGAAGGTGGTGTCATCCTAGTGATTTATAAGCAACAATGCCAACTAGACCTGACAATTCGGATAACCGGATCGGTTTCGGATCAGATCCATTCGGATTGGATTTAAATTAGTTTATATAAAGGGCATTAATTTTTTGATATAAAATTAGTTTAAATATGAATTTTGCTTAAGAATAGATTAATTTAGTGAATAAAGTGTGGGTTAATACTTAATACTATAGAATATGATACATTAAAATATAACTAAAAAATTAGATAAAAATTCAATTTATCTCTTTTCTAATTCGATATAATTCGTATTTTTATTGAATCAGATCTCGTACTTCGAGTCATATTCGGTTCAGATGGTTGTGTATTCGGTTCTAATCGGTTCTAAGTTATTATAGGATCTAGTATTTTGGATTATTTTCGGTTAAATTTTTGGTTCGGATAATTTCCGTTTCGGATCAAATCGGTTTTTGAATATTTATCATATTATGCAATTCGGACATAAAATTGGATTCAGTTCCATGAAATTCGGTTCGGTTCTTCGGATTCAGATCCATTTGCCAGGTCTAATGCCAACTAACTAGAATACCCATTTTTCTTGTGGACTTGACCCACTTACTGATTGAGTATGAATTTAAAGATATCTTGGGGAAGAAAATGAAGTGTATACATTGCAGATAAAAAAATATGAATTACATTCTATAGTATTCACAATAATGATAGAGTAGCCTATTTACACCCTCGAAAACATTAGATACACAGAAATGTATATATAACAAACTCTAATTGTAAAGCTGAGTTGTCAATAGCTGGCATAGAGAAGAAGTTGTTGAATATAGCTGACTTTTTCCCTTCACTTGATCACATTGAGCTGAGACCGATCACTTGACTCTAGTCATATATTCTTCAATCTCACAAATCCACTGCAATACTTGCACTATTAAAATATAAATAAGTTCAGTTTATCACTTCTTTGGTCCCACTGTCACTTTCAATTCCAAGTCTATAATTTTCCTAATAACTATCATTCCAAGTTGGACATCATTAAACCATCACCGTGTATTTTTGTTTGTAAGATTACATGACAAATCTATAACATGAAAATACATGGTAGTAAAGATCTGGAAGATCCTTTGGATGGAAATCTTTGTTTGGCTGTTTCTTGATGAGAATGAATTAGTGCATTAGCAAACCTGGTTTGTGGGCAACACATTACTTTATATTCTGCACATGCTTAACTTTTATTATTTGGCTGTAGATAATTAGGCTTGCAAGAAAGCTACCAACAGGCGACGTGAGTGGATTGAAAAGCGAGAATGGAAGGGAGCAAGAAGAGCCAATAGATGAAGATGATCTCACTTAACTTCTCATGCTGGCACCATTGATAACCAACCTTTTTCTAGAGAAATCTGTTTGCTTTATGAAATACAAAATTCGTTGGTTTGTGTACAAAAATGCTAGTTGACAGAATATGATACTCTATGAGTTAATGGCAATATCGTTTGATGTTCTTTAATATAATATGCAGTTGCAAGTTTGACATGAAAGGCTTTGTTTGAATTAATACTTTTTAGAATTTGGTTTGTTTTGTCAGTTGCAAGTTTTATGTTTTGTCAGTCATTTCTTTATACACATCTTTTGTAACAAATGCTAATGAAATTAAGGTTTTTAGATTTTTGAAAGTAAAAATTAATAACTAAGCAAGAAATGATTCATATTGATTTACTTGATACCATTTGGACTAAAATAACTAATCTAGGCTCTAATTAAAATGCAAAGGACACCCCTGTGAAGTGTGAACTACCAACATTCCCGCCAACATAAACAAGGCATAGAAGAAGGAAATTCATGACATCTTTTCATCTGTTGCCTGTATTGTTTATGCCGCTGGTTTTCAAATACTAAGATGATTTGATGATGCTGGAAGTTTACTAAAAATATCTAATTTCGATCCTAATCAGGGATGATTTGACAATGGATTTGGAAAAAAATTCGGTAAATTCAATAGCCCGTCATAATTTCAAACAATACAGGCAACATGCAAGGTCTCTAAGATATGAATCTTAATTTCAATTCAATTGCTTCACTTGACACCACCAGATGAAACAATGGCTGAGGCACTAATGAAACTAGCTGCTGTAACTGGAAACAAGGATACGAACAAAGAAACGTGTAAGAAGATCATGTCTGAATGTAACAAGGATGCGAACAAGGATGTAACAAGTTCTGCTAGTAATTTGGATGGCAAAGGTCAAATTACAGTTCTGCTAGCTAGTGATTTGGATCGGGTTTGGTGTTGGTAACTTCAAGAAGAAAAATACTGGGGAACTGAAGAAAGAGTTGCTTCAGGTACCAGCAACACTAAATAGAAAAGGTGGCTGGTTGCTGATAATATTCTTCAACAGTATCGTACCATTGACCATGTCCACATAGGTTTTTATATGTTATTTATATATTGTTCTTTTTTCTTTTTGAAAGTGTAGTGTCAATTTTGAAAGTATTCCTACAATATTTGTAGAAGGAAGAGCTAGATCAGAATGAGCCAGCTTGTCTTCAGTCGAGCCCAGAATCAACAACCTTTACTATCTGGATTAACAACATTTAACAGCACTGATGCTATGGCGTCGTTAGATCCTCTAAGTGGCATGTGTGGAATGATAACTTTGTAAATGTGTTTTTGCTCGTACTTCAACTATTGATGCATTCATGTTTCATACTTATTTTGCCTTTGAACTTTTAAACTTGGTTCATTCTTGTAATATACAAGGGAATAAGAATGATATAACATAATTGTTTTCATACCAATTCAAACCACAGAAAATTTTACTTTCTTTTATTGAACTCGGTATACACTATCTTTTTTTCATTTTTCGGTGATTTCTTCTCCTCGTTCTTATCAATTTTTAATTATTCACTTTACGAACTAAGTTGTAGTTTTCCAGGCTCTTAAATATAAGAAGGTTTGTAGAATCAGCTCAATAATCAATAGCACATATTGCAGACTCTGGTGTGTAATGCAAACAAAGCTAATACTAATAAATTCTTTTTTCGCTCTTACTAATATTAGAGATTATCAAATCCTACCGGAACTTTAAAGAGATAATTGTAGACTTTGCTTAGATTTAACATATATAAAAAAACTACATCTATACTTGATAAAATAAAATTTTGAGCATACTAAATATCCACACAACCATTCAAAGCCAACAAAGAAAACTACAAAAAAAAATAAGTACTGGATTGGATTCTTTACAACGGCAATGGTCGGTTTCGGCTTGGGTACTCGGCCGGCTCCAAAATTGGCACCCCTAATGGAACTGCACCTCCACATGGTCGAAGAGTGTTGGAATATGAATAAAGGCACACATCTTCTCTTCCAAAGTCATGGCAACCAATCTTTTCAGCTCTTTTCACATTAGTACTACTGCTTATTAGATCCCCAGGCAGAATATATCTATAAAGCTGATGATCATCGGTTGCAATCACCAACAAATTGCCATTCATTACAGTAAACCCTGATATAGTTGGCTCTGAATCATCACACATTCCCATCGTTTTTTACCTTGCTTTCAAAATCATCTTCCATGTGTTCGAATCATCATCTATCAAAACCCATATGCTAAACACAAGTTACATTAACTTGATTAAACATATAGGCTTCATACCAGTTTTTGGATCCTTAAACTTGAATACACCAAACTTACATCTATAACCATCGAAAACACCCTTTCTTGCAAGCATCGGTATTTTTAGAAACTTGGAGATAGAGCTTCTAATATTATAACTCACAATATATGGCCAATAAAAAGGACTGTTTTTCATTAAATATCGACTCCAATCTGACATGAAGTAAATTGTTCCACCATCATTCTTGAGATAAGCTGGCGATCCAAAATCAATACTTCTCTGACCAACTACCATCTCTCCATGCTCTTCCCATACTTTTTTTCGAGGCGAATAAATTTTGCAAAACATGGTGTCAGTTACCCAATCATCTGAAGATGAGCTTGCATACATCAATATATAATCATCCTCCTGATTGCAACCAACATTGCCTACAAGAACAAAATCGAAAGGATGGTGACTTTTAAAGTCACTTCTCGGCTTGATTATGGGCAACCATGTTTTCGTAACAGGATTACACAAGAAAAGTGGATAGTTATCTTCATCTCTATATTTGCAACACAATAAGCCACCGTAGGATGTGAGCCTGTCCTCGATAAGAACTCAAGGGAGACGAAGAAAAACCACAAAAAGATTTAAAATTTTCGCACAAAAAGTCAAGTTGCAGTTTGCTTGGGGAATAATCGTTTTTGAGTTTGATGAAAAAAGATGAATCTTCCCTTCCCTCGAGGTTCTTGCATTGTTTATCAGCAAGTAATTTCACGGACAAATTTTCATGACATCGTTTCGAAACTATACTAAATTTAAAAATTAATTTTGCAGGGAGATGAGAAAAGATTTCAATGGCGAGAAGATCCATATTATAACAGAAAGATGTTATGAGTAAATTAATGAACAGGGGAGAAGAATTTTGCAATGCAATATATTTATAGGAGGGTTTGCATGATTTCTATACTAAATAAGATTTGATATCTAAAACTATCCTTTTTCTAATTCCTATACTAAATATAATTAGATGTTTAAAATTATCTTTTTCTAATTTTCTATTCTATTTATGATTATTATCTAATATACGTACAGTGAGTAACAAGCCCTTCTAGTCCGAGTCATGCAGCCACGTGAGATCTGTTCCAACTGCTACTATGCATAATGCATATATGCATGCATGTATGTATATATATACTAAGTTTGTTAAGTGTTCGACCCAAAGTTGGAGCTTGGATTCGATTTGCTAAGTTTGAGATGAAGAATGGGGAGATTGGTAGGGCAAGGAGTTGTTATGAGAGGGTGGTTGATATGTTGGCTGATGGCTACGACGAGGAGGATGGTGAGAGTTTGTTTGTTGCATTTGCAGAGTTTGAGGACAAGTGTAAAGAGATAGAGAGGGCGAGGTTTATATACAAGTATGCTCTCGACCATAATGCCAAAGAGAAGGGCTGATGATTTTTATAGTGTGTTTGTCGATTTTGAAAAGTAGTACGGTAATAGGGAAGGTACTGAGGATGCAATCGTGGGGACGAAAAGATTTGAGTACGAGGATCGAGTGCAAAAGAACCCTTTCAGCTATCATTTATGGTTTGACTACATAAGATTGGAGGAAAGTGTCGGTAACAAGGACAGGATATGCCACTTCTCTGGAAGGCATACATTAACTTTGAGATATCGGAGGGTGAATTCAACAGTACTAGACGGCTTTATGAGAAGCTTCTAGAACGCACAAAACACACTAAGGTGTGGATTAGCTTTGCAAAATTTGAGGCATTTGCTATGTTAGAGGAGCAGGAGTCAATTCGTATTCACTATGTTACCTGGAGGGTGTCTTTCATTGTTTTTGCTAAAGGGTAATTAGCACTTTTATGGCGCAAGAAACTTTTATGGATCAAGTTGGTATGTATTTTACTTCTTTTTATGTTCTCAGTAAAGTGTCTTTGATCCCCAGAGACTTCAATGAAATATCGTTCCAAGTATACAATTGGTTTCTGCTGACACTGCAACATTATTACCTCCAATAGCTTCTTTGCTGAGAAGTTAGCGAAATGTGGAAAATTCAATAACAGAATTATGAGACAGATAGTGACTTCGTATACCACAAACGTTTGTTGCCTTCATGCTACAGAAGTCACAACTGTCTACAGATCCCTTTTATTGGTTTCTGTAATTTTCATTTGGATTAAAGTCGCAGGGATGCAATCTCTTGAGTGCATCAAGACTTTGTACAGGTACTGCCCCAAAATCCTCAAGAAATTCAAGCACATTCGTTTGCTCCAAGTTACACACTGGTCTTGCACTGAAATTAAAATGATGTGTCAATATATAACCTTCTTCCTATTGTCTACTGGGAAGCAACTTATAGCCCTAATAGTTATTGTCTTGCAGTTGTATCATACAAACAAATCTCCCATTACTCTGACGACTCAGAAAAACAGCAATCTCTCATGCTCAACGATGCTGCTGCCAAGGATAACGATTTTATTAACTTAAATAGGGAGCATACCTCAGACATGATTTATCTTCATGATCACATGCTGGTCTCCTCAATTAAAGACCATGAATATCTACAAAGGGTTGTGATTACTGACTTCTATGGTCGGGGGACGTTGACCCTGGACAAGGACATGCTAGTTGAGTTGAGAAATTGTACTAGTACCAACCTTGAACATGTACTAGAGCGTGTTAGGTCTGGTTCTGTTGTTTAGAATAATCTAAGATCCTGGTAAGTCAGTTCTCCTAAAACCTCAAGGTGTTAGGAGACTGACTTACCAGTATCTTATATTATTCCAATATATGTCCCATTTGGGAAGCCGTGTTTGGGGGCTCTGATGAACAATGTCTGCTGTAACATCATTGAATGGTGGGACAAGGCCACAGATGATCATGTTCACCAAGATTTTGATGGTGATGGGGTTATTCCAAGTGTTCTGCCTTTTAAATGTCCCGAAGCAGAGATGCTAAGGAAAGTCCTAACAAGTTTGATGGAAATCCCAAAATACGTCAAGGCTAATCTCCTTGGGCAAATATGTTTCTGTTACTGCCTTTTATTTTATGCTTGGACCTTATGTTGGTTCCTCAGTAATACATGTAACTAATCTTTTATAATGATATGTGAATTAAAATTATTTAAATAATACATTAATATCTTATGTTGTATTGCTAGAGTAGACAACAATTTGCAGGACATATATACTGTACTACCTACCTTATGTTGCATGTTTCTTATTAAACCAATGATCCTTCTTCTTCTAACTGATAATATCTTTCTTTGGTCGGACTTGCAGGAACCGTTCATTGACAAAAGACAAGGTGCAATAGTTCAATGATATTAAAATTATGTATCATATTTGCTAGGACTTGACAGATCAAATATCGGATCACAATGCTAACATACTAGGATTTTTACCTAGGCTAGCTAGATGGAATTAGCATAGTCGATCATAACAATATATACAGTGTGTAAGATTGGTATATACATTGTTAAAAACAATATATAACATCACTTCATTTTTATTTGCACCAGACATTTTTTATTTTCTACTATTCATGGAATATCATAACTATTGAGTTCATCAAAAAAGCTCAGAACAAATAACTACTAAGTACTCTTATTACTAATTAATGGTCTTTTTTATGTTTTGATTTGGTTAGTCCTTCTGACTTCAAGAATATCAAGCCGACTTCGTATAGATGATACATAAATATATATAGGTTTATGTTGCATTCAACTTCCACAAGAGCATAGTTAGCAACAAAAATGGCTCTTAGAGTTGAAATAGTTTCAAGAGAAACAATCAAACCCTCTTCTCCAACCCCGATGGCCTTAAAAATTACAAGCTCTCTTTTCTTGATCAATTAGCAGCTACTCTCCCTGTTCCAGTCGTACTGTTTTACCCTAGCAGTAGTGATCAGTTAGATCAAAAAAATTCATCATGCGAGCACCTCAAGAAATCTCTGTCACAAACCTTAACAGAAATGTATCCACTTGCTGGTAGGCAAAAGAATCAGTACCTCATTGAATGCAATGACAAAGGTGCTGAATACATGGAAGCCCGTGTTATTTGTGACATGGCTTCTGTGATAAAACATCCAAAACTGGATTACATCCGAATGTTACTTCCTTCCAAACCCTATCAACATTCATCACAAAATCAGCTGAGCATAGATCAAGTAGTCCTCTTAGCTGTTCAAGTTAACAGATTCTCATGTGGTGGAATCGCGATAGGGGTATGCATTCATCATGTCATAGCAGACGATGCAGCAACTGCAACATTTTTTAAAACATGGGCTAGAAATAATGCCTCGTGTCACAAAAATGTTACTGAACCCAAAAATTACGTGTTTGATTGCACTTCGTTGTTTCCTCCAAAAGATGTGGCTCTTGCCTTCAGCGCTAGAGCCTCCAAACACAACCAGTTAATTCACAAAACTATGACTAAGAGATTCATTTTGACTGATTCAGTAATTGCGGAACTCAGAAAGAAATGCAGCATGGACGGTGATGTCAATCATCCAACTCGTGTTGAGGCTGTCGTGGCCTTCTTGTGGACCACGATCATCCAATCGAGTAGAAAAAGGTTGAAAAGACACGAAATTTTACTAACCGTGAACTTGAGGAAAAGAATGGTTCCATCAATCCCCCATCACTGCATAGGTAATGTTTTTCAACCTTCAAGAGCTCAATGGGAGGCAGGCGAAGAAAAGATCATAGACTTCAAAGCCTTAACTAAAACATTAGTCGACGAGTTAAGAAAGATGGAAGACGGATATATAAGGAACATATTTGAGAATGGTGATTTCTTCAAAGGGATGAAAGAAAGATTGAAAATGATTGCAAATAAAAGTGAAGAGATAGGAGCTTTTGCAGTTAGTAGTTGGTGCAGATTTCCATTTTATGAAACTGATTTTGGATTCGGAAAGCCGAGTTGGTATGGAAACAGTATAAATTATATAAATTCTGCAATTCTAATGGATACCAGTGATGGTAAGGGAATGGAAGCATGGGTTACATTAGAAGAGGAAGACATGGAAAAACTAGAGCAAAACTCTGAGTTCATTTCACATTTTACTTCGACTCTGAGCCAAATTGTTTGATTAAAAACAAATTTTCCTTTTTTCTTTTGCCCAAGTGTTTGAATAATGAATCAAGATTCAAGGTCTCTCTCTCTCTCTCTCTCTGAATCTCTCTCATGTATTTTAAGGTTTTACATTTGTTTATGCAAGTTCAAGATGAATGAATCTATATACATCTTACCTGCCTATGAACTTTTTCCGGATCAATGTAGGGCTAGCCAAATCACTGTACTATCTCCTGGATTGATGTCTCATTAGCTGAAGAAAAATAGTTGATTTCTTGACGAACGTTAGCTATAGTGAAGTCGACAATAAATATGAAAATTCGTTGATAGCCTAGTGGTTTTGAAAATCCGTTTATAGCCTAGTGACTACTAGACTGCTTAACCTCCCTCATCGCTTTATGGTTGAGGATTGGTTCCTTGACACCCCTCCCTCCCTAAATAAAAATTGAAGGTGAAATAAATATTATGTAGAGGGGTATTATGTAGTGGATGTTCAACCTAAGTCCCATATTGAAAAAATAAAAAAAGATTATCTTGAATATTAGCAGCCAAAATAACTTCATTAGTATGAAACCTTTTGAGACGTGCCCAATAACAAATCCGTGCAGGTTTGGCTCTTGGTTCAAAACGGACAATATCATAGTAGTGTGGAGTTAAGGGTGTGCTACACGGCCAATAATATAAAGTATCAATTAAAAAATGTTATAGGTCACATTTTGTTGTGATAACTTACAAGGCATATCATTTCCAGAACGGGTAAATGGCCTATTTGAATAAACAAGATGAAGTATGTGGAGCAAACTGACCTGGTATAAAGTTTGAGAAAATTGGTAGTGCATATGCCATATATGAAACTTAAACGCAAGTAGGGGGACCAAAAAGTTATTCTGCCTAAAATGTCATGAATTTCATTATATCTAAGAAATCTGAAAATTCATAATGACTAATCTGTGATCCATCAACAACATTGCTAAATTAACAGAATATCTACTTCAACATCCACATCATGAGTACATTTCTGCATCTCAAGCTGTGGATCTCTCCTCTTTTATGGAAATACATGAAAGAATGAGGGCTATAAAGAGAGAAAGGAAAAGATGCTATAACTTTATTAAAAAAATGATGAGCCCCCTAGAGCATTTTTTTGTTAGAAGTTCTACCAATCTCCTTGTTTGATACAGAGAGTTGCTTTCCATTCAGGGCAATGCAACTCCAGGCGGAATACTCACTGCAGTATATTCGGTTCTTCAGGGTTTGCTTTCTTCAACAATTCTTGTGACACAGCCATTCACTCCTTGTATTATCCTTCACCATCCCACCTGTGCCGACTCCTGGATTTTTTAGTACTGTTGTTTATCCTCCAGAGAAATTTGATCAGAAAGGTATTTATTAAATTTCTCAGTTTCTTCAGAATTTGTGCTTGATGACAATGGCAGTACCTGAATGGTTTCTGTAAGTTTCTCTTTCATTGGAAGCTTGTGGTTCCAGTACTCTAAGCAGCAATGGTTTGGATCAAGCGCCTCAATTGCCTGATAATATTATTACAAGTATTAAAGGTACACATTTTGTGGTTGAGAAACTCTTGTTAAGGAATACTTTGTTAGGCGGGAACACAATTGCAAAAAATGAAACAATGGACGTAGTCATCAAATCAGGCCAGTAACTCAGCAACTACACCCAAAAAAATGGCACCGACACCTCAGATATGCAAAAACCAAAGAATATTGTATTTTGATTTACACAATGTTTTAAATAAGGTTGAACTTCCTTCAAACCTTCACACATTTTGTAATCGTATATCCTAAAACACAATTGATACCGCCTATATTTTTGAGGTTGCTGTAACTTTAACTGCAAGATTTTTGACCTATAAGGTATCAGATATCTATTTGTATGGTTAGAATATTGTCCTTTTCATTAGTAGCATAGTAGGTGTTATATTTTATCAAAGTTTTTACTTCTTTATGGAGAGGTTGACTTCGCTATATTTTAAAACCATTGAATAGTTCAACTAAAGAGCAGGGTGTGAGTAGGGCATGATGTCGCAGCCTCATCCCTACTCATGTGAGCAAGAGGCTGTTTCCAGAATCTGACCCCCGGCATGTCGGGTTGAACCCGTGAGAGTGACGAGTTATAGTAGACTTGGAGCACATAGTATAATAAAAAAGAACTTCCAATTCCAAATCTTTTCATACGATATGAATACTTAAGTAATGTGTGGTTACCTGCATGATGTGTGGAGTGAGAAAGCCAAACATTGCAAGACCGTTGATTCTTTGCAGATCTGGAAAGGGAGAGAATGCTTTTTCTGTGCTTTGGCGCATTGCAAATTCTGGTTTAAGTCTGCCCATCACCATTTCCCAGCACTTCTGGGCTGAGGTATTTGTAAAGCTCTCACTTGGAGACTCCTCTAGAGTAACCTGAATGTTGTACATAATTGCAGAAAATAGGGAAAGACACAAATGTATTAAAAATAAGGTTACAACTTACCACTATTCAGAAATTTGATGGGCTTTATCTAGAAATTCTAACTAGGTAAACAATTCTCAGGATGGTATATATTAACGTAAACGTCTTGAATACTCTTTAGATACACAATATATATTTATTAGCCAAAAAAATTTCTTCTAAAGTATATTATATGGTTACAGAATACAAGCCTTTTAATTTTAATAATGAAATGAATAAACAAAGGTAATTTTAACCGTTAGATTTAATACTAAATAATATTATATATCTTTTAATGTCTAAACTACTACTAAAGGTTTTCTTAGCAAAAAAAAAAAAATTCACAAAGTGCAACTAAATTATGAGGTATAAAGGCTTTCTGGCTAAACACTGCACTTGCTCTAAAACTAGAGTATTCATAGAACGTTTAAGACTTCAGTCATGTTTTCTTATAGGGGAAAATAATTATTTATTTTTTCTACAAAATATAACCTACTAAAAGCACAGATATTATGAACATGGCAAGATAAAGTGTGCAAACAAGCCTGTGAAGTAAAGGTATGATGAGATGAGTGCTTCCAGAGATACTGGGTACAAAACAATCTCATAAATTCTATGAAGGCAACTATATTCTGCTCCTCATATTTTACGAACATACCTTAAATATAGGACCGATAAGGCTTCCATCTAGGACTTCTGATATATACCAACTTATTTTTGTTGGATTGAGCACGTTAAAGAACTTCACATGACTTTTAAATCCTGCAAGAAGTAAGGTCGTATTTTATCCAGATAAATGCACAAAAAAAGAAGATAGAAAAAATTACATTTTAGAAGAATAAAATCCCACTGAACAAAAAACTTTACATATATACATATATGGGTACATACCTTTTGGATAGATCACTTGCTTATCACACCAAAGCTTTCCAAAAACTGCAGATCCAATTTTTATAAGATGAACAAAGCTAAACTTCTGTGATGTACCACTTATAACAGATTGATTGTCCTTCATATCCAATCGGTCTACAACTTTAGTCTTGCCAACAATATCTTCTTCGTGGTTGTTTGTCATGATCCCAGCATACATAGATTAGCAGTCTCTTTCTGAAAAGTTTCTTCTATTTTAGGAGAACGATTTGGACCATCATTTTTCTTTGAATAGCTTATTCCAGATATACTATCTTCACAGTTTGCGCAGACCAATCCTAGATCTGCCGATGCCCATGCTTCTAAGGCAACTATGTTTTCTTCTAATGCTTCAATCAGTGTGTTTAATTCATCCATGGTGTATCGTACAAGGACAAATCTATCATCCTTGCCGCAAGAGCATAAAAGAGCTGCGTGTTTAAGGCAGGTGAACCGATCTGATGAGCATTTGCAGCAAGCAACAGACATATGCAAGTCATATAAGCATGAAAAACATTCTCTCTCCTTTGTCAAATCAAAGTCCTCCTCCATCTTCCGAGGCTTTAAATGAGGCAGAAGATGCTCAATCCCTTTTTTTTGTAACTCAACCCTTCTCTGAATGAAAATGAAATTTAGTGTATTTAGCTTGACACAAATGAAAGATGTATATTTCATGACATAACTGGACACACACACACACATGGAGAGAGAGAGAGAGAGATGCATTTCAGTGTACATAAAAGCTATTTTCTACATGCATTTCAGTTTAAATACTTAGATGCATGCAGGTCTACAGGACAATTTATGTATTCAAACACATGCCCGCACACATATATGTATATACACATTCGTACACACACAGACATATGTATTAGTTACCTTGACTGCCTTGGTAAGCATTCCGTCCGTCCCACATACACTTTTCCACATCATATTCTTTGGATTCTCAATATTCATAATTAATATCTCCCACAGTGCCCTAATAGCTTCCCTGGATGATTCAAATAGCAATTTATCATGAGATAGAGATGTTTTGCGGTGTTGCTCGCTGTACAGCTCCACTGCACTTTGCCCATGCTGTAGCCAATCAATTGGAGCAACATTCACTGCCTCAGCACAGTTGAAGCCACAATTGAATCCTGAGTGATATGCCCTTGGGAATGTAAGTACGAACTCCCCAGAATGCTGAACAACTCGATGTACTGGTACACCCTCCGACTTTAGAACTGATGGAGACAGCTGAGTTACCTGTCAAACGACAATCTCATACTAAATATAAATGCATCCAGTACTAAATCAGAGCACATCGGTCTGCTTTAATCAATTGAAGTATAGGTCCTCACCAACCTTTTGACAGGAAAGTAAATAACAAGATAGATACTTCATCAAAAAGTCAAGGAAAAAAAGTGAATATGGATTACGTACAAGGGTTGGTAGCATAAACAGATGGAGGCATCTTAGAGTTACACAAATTTTTCATAACCTAGTGATGTCGTTACAAAATTGTGATTCAAGTGTAATTGACTATTGCTTCTGGCAGATAAGTTTAAAAGCATAACTGACAAGAAATTACACATTCATAGTAGAACCCCGTAACTCATGTATTTTTTTTGACATGCACAAAGGCTTTGTCAGTGCTTCATTTAATTAAGAAAATTGAATATACATATCGCAAATAATACATTTGCATCAAGTTTCATTGAGTGGACAATAACAAAAACGAACTCGACAAGCATAATGAAGCAATGAATTTATAAAGTGGCTGAAGTAGTGACACTCACAGCGATTACTCACCAGTTCGTGAAGCAAACCAGGTTGTTCATCAAATAAATCTGGAAGATGCTTTTTCATTGCGGCCTCCAGAGCAGAAGCATGTGTTCCAGGTATGCCATACCAAATTTTTGGATCACCCCAATGCAGATAATTTAGTGAGTAAAGATGGTGGTCTTCCACATGCTAACAAAAAGAAAGGGGTCAGGGAAAAAAAACAGGAAAGATGTTAAGTACAACTTCAAAAAACTGCTAATAATCTATAAATGCACGAGATATGCACATAATATATACAGTACAATCTGTCCGAACTCTTCAGTTTTGTCGTCATACCCGTGTTGGATAAAACACGACATGGTTGTGGAATTTGAGTCTGATCCTTCATGTTCCAATCTGACGCTTCCTAATCTAGCTATCCAATTTAAAATAGAATCTATCTCTAGCCATTCAACAATATATAAAATCTAAGTCCTGTAAGCCACTTATTCGTTAGGAGCCAGAGTTCCAGATGACTTGTTTTTTATTTTACTTTAATCTTGTGCTGTGAATGATTTTATATATTTGTAAGGACTGTAATTTGAAAATTGAAGAAAAATTAAAAAATATAGTCTCACACTTGCAGGCCAAGTCCCAATTTTACTTCCATAGTTCCATATCCAAAAATCCTCATAATTTATAATTAAGAAACTGACACTTGGATACATAATCCATATCCGGCTTGGCAGCTGAGTCCAGGTAACATGGGTTACAAAAAGAATGTATAGTTTATCTGTATACTCGAGTCAAAAATATATATACATCTGTATACTAGCTCACTTTTGGAACTACTGACAAATTCTCCAGATGAACTTATTTTTTTACTTTTTTATTCCATCTAGTACATTTACTACTTCAAAGAAGCTTCTAGATATCAATTTCTATCAGCCAGAGTCCATTTTTGTTTTATAAAGTGAAAATAAATGGTTTAGAGTTATGATGATTTACCCAGCAAAAGGATGAAAAGCACATTCCAACATAAAGCCATGGCACCAGAATTCCTGAGATGTCACATCCTTCAAAACGAAGAATGGAACCTGGAAGACAGGGAAAGTTATTTAAATTCCATCCTGAAGAGACATAGGGATCTAATTTGCTTTCAGTTAATGACGATGACATCTTTCGGAAACCACTCCCAAATACTGCAGTTTCCAAATCAGCTCCATAGTATACCTTGGATATCAAAGGAACACCCATCAATGAGATGTGTAAAGGTATTAAAGATTACAAGAAAATCGACTAAAATGTTAGTTGTACATACTTCAACTTCATCTGTTGGTTGCTCAATAATTCGCCAGTATTCACCTTCAATATCTTCAACTGAGGGTTCCCATTTCTTCTTTTGCTCATCGGCACTCTGACCAGCAATTTCTTCCACTTTTGCATTCCTGATCCCAAAATAAGAATCCTTAAAGTTACATGCAACTTTCTGAAAGTCCTGAAAAGTGTAATCTGATCCAGTATGAAAACCAAATTTCTCCTCTGCATCAGACAAAACATCAAATTCAGAATCATCAATTTCTAGACATTTCCTTTTGTTGCACATCTTTGGATGTCTTCTCCTTTTACGCTTCTGCGCTCTTTTCTTCTTCACGGGCTTCCTATTTTGAAGCAAGTGCACTTGCTGAATTCGCGTTGAAAATTTAGCATTTTCCCATATATTCTTTTCTTTGAGAGGGCATGGAGGTTTCCAAGAAGGAGGGGGTACTATCCTACATATGCCAAATCCTTCAGCAATTGGGCGTATTTTTGCTATGTAACCAATGGTATCTTGAAATTCCTGATGAGTAAACAATTAGGATAAAATGAACATCTAACTTATGTCAAAAATCTAAAAAATAAATTAAATAGTTAATTTTGCTAATGGATACCTCATCAGATGGGTAAAATACAGGGGCATCATTAATAATTGGCCTACAAGAGTCAGCAGGAATCCATCTAGCGGATACCTATTTTACAAATTAGAAACAAACATAATATATCACAAGAAAGTATGAAGCTTTTAAGCAGACTATGGCACATTGTATAGATATCGAAACGTAAAATGAGGTGACGTAAATACAGAAGTCTTTGCTAGAGAAAAGCATCTACAGTTCAAAGAAAGATTTCATTAGACAAACTTATATAGGTAAACCCTGAAACAGAAGGGAACGTGTGACCCAACTTCATTAGAATTTACTTTCGAGTATTGCAAGAAAAAGCTTACAAAGTCTTTCATCATCCTAAACATTCATATTTTTATTGCATATTAAACACGCTAATTATTACTACAAAGAGGAGAATTTCTTAGGTTCTTCGCGATAAGCTCAAAATGGTTAAATATTGTGCAACAAAAGGTTTTGCACTTGGAACATCTCCAATGGTTGGCACCGTTTGAGGGGTGCCAACTATGACACATCATCAAAAATACAAGAATTTACATTCTCTCTCATACATATTACTTTTGGCACTCTTCTTCTAAAAAATGCTCCAATGGCACTCTTAAGAAAGTGTCAACTTTTCACATCTTTCATTTTTCTATTATTTAGTTATAGTATCATGTTATTTTAAGTAATTACCTATATTATAATAAATAACTAATGTTATAAAGTACATTGTTTAAATAAAAAAACTTTCAAATATATAATGGATTTTAAAATTTTAAAATAATATATTTTTCTATATGTAAAATTACACACACACAATATATGGTAAAAGAATAATACAAAAAAGTTTAATAAAAATATTTATATAATATTAATATAAAATATTAATATTAATATATTATTAAATATATAATACTTTATTCAAAATAGTCCCGCAAAAGAAATTGACACCCTTGCTCAAGGGATGTCAACCTTTGACATCCCAAGTTGGCATCCCAAGGACAACTCATTGGCATCCCATAAACTCTAATAAAGAGCCAACAAGAGTGCCATGCAATGTCATGATACATGGCAATTGACACCCCTTTGACATCCCTTGTTGGAGTTGCTCTTATTAGTAACATATAAATAATTCACAAATTTCCTAAGTAATTGACTAAAAATTTGAAGAACATATGTTAATTTTGAATTTGTAAAGATTTGTAATGGACTTGTGAAAGGATGTATCTATACTTTCTATAAATGAAAGTAATGGTGAATGAGGTGTATTGACGCCATAAACACACAATTTGGAAGTAAAAAACACAACTAGTTGAAAAAGTAGAACATTTTGTTGTACTTGCAAATGAGGAAAATATAAGATAACAAAACAATTATTATTGAGGAAAGAAAACCTTGATGTTCTTTTCCCAATCAGCTTCTGCTCTAAACTTCCGATTGATGGCTGTTTCCATGACCACCTGCGCTAACCAAAAACCTTGTCAAAGGGTGAAGGGCTTTAATTCATACATTTTGATACCAATGTATGACTATGCGAAACATTCTTGATTCAATATACAATACTAAATTTCAACTAAACAACACTAATAAACAAAAATATATATAGAGAATAAAAGATACATTTATCTATCTACCTCTCTCTATATACATATAACAATTATATCATGAGAAATTGACCATAAATTCATATGCTTGTGACAAAATGTAAGGAAAAATAAATTTCCAAGAAAAGTAATGGCATAAAAAGTGGCTAGCATAGATAAGAATATAAGAGTACATTGATAATAGTTGGCACTTTTTTAATAGCCGGTTTTAAAAGCCTTAAGCGAAAGGATATGTCAAGGACGTCAGCCTAGACAAAACACGTAAAGGAGTAAAATGACAAAATATTTAAAATTATAAAAATAATATTTAAAACGAATTTATCATGGATTATGATTAATTACTCATCATTACGAAGGATCCACATTACATAGGATGTATGGAACTGATATAATCTCCACATTATTGAAGAGATGATGACATCCTAAAATAAAAAAAACAATTACCTACTAAGCCATCCTCGGAGAAAACAATTTGAAGGGACAATAAAATAGTAATATATTACATCGGAGATTAAAGATACAGAAAAAATTACTCATAAACTAAATATTAATTTAATATGATTTCTTTAAATATTTAATGAAAAACACACGCGCACACAAAAAGTAGTACATATTATTTCCCTACAAAATCGACAAAACATATTAGCCCCGTTTCAACCGACACTAATCACAAAATTTTCAAATTCAAGACAACATGTGTTCGTTATATGTAAAATGGTATCTTTAAATCTTTGGAAAAGTAAGAATCTTTAAATCTTTAAATGGTAAAGTAAGACCACCTGATTTGTACAAATCAAGCTACAAGAGTTTTAAAAGATGTTGTCGAGAACAAACCAGGTATACATATGCAATCTAGTTTTCTCAAAGTCCTATGGATAAATGGAAAATTGTGAAAAACTATAGCATAACCAATTAGTGATCAATAACCACGTTCCGAAATACAACCCAATCTAAAATGACATAATAAATGTGTTAAGAAATAAAACATTTGGACAAGAATTTAGCAGTAGAAAGAAAGAAGCTAGATATGCTTGCTTATTTCATTTTAAGCCAGTATTGAATAGAGAGAGTTCGATTTGGTATAAACAATCTAAATTTCAAAGTATTTACAGGCAGATATACCGGCGCATATATCTGATAAACAATTGAGATTTTATTGAAAATAAAATAAACACATAGGAACAAAAATTTCTTAAATCGGATTTCTAACCTAGCTCCTTGATGTAAGAAATCTGCAGGGGATATAGATTCCTTTAGCAAAAGAATATTCCGTGAGACCTAATCTGCAAAAACAAATCCACCAATTTAACAATAGACCTTGGGTATACAAAGTCACATCAAAAAATCAGAAATTCCCCAAAATTTCATCTTTCTAATGAACTGACTGAAAAACAACAATAGCCCTTATATTAAGAACACGTAACAAATAGCATACAAGATACTGTGCAAAGTAAGTCATATACATTTTACCAAAACTAGCACCATTTCTTATACCAGGCTTAATGAATTCTTTTAGATGATGAGCCAGAGACCTTCACTCCAAAGTCGACATACAAGACATGTTTAAGGGAGTCGCTAGCTTTTATAGTCATAATTATGTATAAAAATAAAAATATATTAATATTAAAGTTTACGCAGAATTTAAAATGCGGCCCCACTTAATTTTTAAATAAAATGAGCTGAATTGACAATACTGGTCCGATTGCGATTTGCAAGTAGCCTAAATCCTTTTCTTTAAAGCTAACACGTGATATAGGAAACATGGCTCACGAAAATCTTTCATAACATTTTAAACACTCTCTCTAAGATCCCCCCCCCCCCTATTCAATTGGAAAATCTTACACTTGTATAGCGTCTAGCTCATGTCAGGGTGCGCAAAAGTTGTCCAAAAACTCAAAATATGGATCATACTTAAACAGTGATTACTAGCTAAAACTGACTTAGCATCAACACCACAACCGGCTCCTTTTTTCCTTTTATTGTTTTTTTGCTGTAAGGAGGCATGATAACTAGTCAATTACATCAGTACATCAACAGTACTACCAACTCTTGTACAAGGCTCTGTTACCCGGACTCTTCATTTTGCCTTGAGTACCCGTGTCGGACACTTGACACTTAGACATGGGTATGGACTCTTGGACACTTATTTCAAGCCAAAAACATGTAAAATTTTCAAAAAATTGCCGAGTCCGACACTTGGACACGTATCCATGTTGGACACTTCTAGCCGAGTCCAGGTAACATAGGTACAAGGTGTTTATTGTTAGAATATACTATTAGATAGTTAAACCAACCACTTTGAACAAACCACATAATAATTACATGAAAGGCCAATGCCGAAAAAGATTGCAGTCAGTTTAATAAGCCAGCTACACAGAAAGTGATTAGTTGTTTTTTTAATTCAATGTCAATATTGTAATAAGGGTTCCATTACAAAGTTGTTGATGAGGATGAGGAACAGTGACTAACTATCGCCAGACTTAAAGCAAAATCAAGAGACTACCTTAATGCATAAGAGATAAGCAAGACCACCACTAATAGACACTAAGACAAGGAAAGAGTAGGAAGAACACCCATGCAACCAACTGGAGCCTAACAAAGTTGTACATAGTTATGCTCTAATTACATAGAAAATAATGAAACATCAAATAAACCATTGAAAACTGAAATGGCAATAACTACCTGAGAAAAAACAATGATTATGTTAAAAAACAATCCAATTCACACAAAAAATTACTTTTGCTGTCAATATAATGGTCGAGAAAAACAAATTAACTCCAGATTACATTAGTAAGTTATAACACAGTATAAAATACAGAGCCAAATACATATATACACAGAATCATGTAGTATAAGAATTTCACATGCATTAACAAGAAACTAAATTGACTGAGAAATATGCAAAACATGCAAAGGCTCATAACCATAATAATAAACAGAGTATAAATTTCATATCTGACCTCTTTCATGATAAAATCTGCTGCCACTTTCAACTGCAAATGTACTCTGCAGTAACAAAACCTTTTTACTGACCCACCCAATTCAAGAACAGAACTCAATTCCATAAAGTTTCAAACTTTGATCAACAGAGTATGAAAAGAAATGGAGGAAAAAAATTGTGAATATATATGATAAAATTGAACCTAATCTGCTCCTACCAAAAAAAGAAAATTAAAAAAAAAATCACATTTTTCCTAATCAAATGCCTAAGAAAAATAAAATTAATCATCAAGAATCATATTTTATAAATTTTGCGAAAACAAATTTTAAAGTAATGTCTACGTATACTTATTAATAAACTTCCTTTTCTCTCAATTTAATTTCTTATTTTTTAATTTCCATTTATTCAAATCCTCGCCATTTAAATTTTGCCTCTCTGCCCAAATTCAAAACACACACTCTTTCATTAATCGTGTTCGAGTTAGTTACCAGACAACTAATTCAACTGGATCATTTTTTTAATTTTATTTCTTATTTTTTAATAATATTTTAATTTTAATTTATCATAAATTATTCACTTCTTACAATTCTCATTTATAATAATTTGAAAAGAAAAATCAGACATAAGTTGTTACATTTTATATTATAATAAAAGAGACCCATCTTTATTTATATATTCCTTTTTCCAAATAATTTTTCTAAAAAGTTGATTTTATTTGTTATAATGTCTCTTTAAAAGGAGATTTAATTTTTATTTTTCAAGTTTATTATCTTTAAATTAATATTTAATTCATGCACATAAATGTATATAAATAAAATAAGTTACATCGATACATAATTTGAGGATGAAGATAGCGTAAGTAATATTATATTATTATATACTAACTATAAAATTTTATTTCTTTTAAATTATAATTAGGTTTTTCTATTAAAATATAATTAGTTAGATTGCATAGTTCTCATAAGTGATGCTTGTTTACAAATTGCTATGCAATAAATATTTTATTTAAAAAAAAAATAAAGAATAATTATTTTCATAATAAATATAAAGTTATAAAATTTACAAGAGAAGTATATATTATAATTATATATTTATTTATTTCTAATTTAAGAACGTTGAAAATAAAAATAAATAATATATTTGTACAATATATAAATTTAAACATATAATATTTTTAGAAAGATATTAGAAACACAAAAAAAATTCTCTAACCGATATATGATAATGATGATGATGATGATGATAGTGAGTTTTATAAATTTATATATTACTTCATTTTACTATACATAAAAATGTTTAAATCAGGTGAATTATAAATCCTGGATCTGCCCCTCATCTTATTAAATGGAAATTTAAAAGTAAGAAATGAAATTGAGAGAAGAGCTGGTTTAATAAGTATGAATCTCTTTATATTATAATTCACGTTGCATCTTTATTACCGTACTATAGTGATACTTCTAATAGTTGATGGACTTTGTACTTTGTTGCCTCGACAAAACAGTCACATTTAACTTTCCTATGATTAATTACTTATACTAGACATTACTCATTATTTATTGCTTATTATTAAAATTTTGTGGTTTTAAAGAAGTAATAGGGATTAAACTTATTTTTTGTTATAAGCAAAACGATATATTCAGAATAGGATCCAATATCTGGTACAGAATCATAACTAGTGTCCTCCTAGCAGAACATAAAACTAAAATCAGTAAACTGAAACTAAGCATAACAAGAACATGTCTTCAGCTAGAGTCATGCACTCTACTTTTCTTCAAACTTTGTCATCTCTGACAATACCTGCTCCACATCCATCAAATCCTCAGAGAATATAAAAGTTTGCTCTCCTACCACTTCTGGGTCCAGTTGCTTCAAACCTTCATCGACTTTTTCCTTTTCCTTATTTTGTAATACTAAGATCTCTTCAAGAATGGGGTCCAAATCATTGCACACAGCATGTTCAAGGACATCTTTTGCATTAATGTCTGGGATGATCTCCGTCTTCAAATCTATTATATCCTTTTCGAACCCCCTATATATGTGAACTAGTTCCTTGTTGTCAATTAGTGATTGCTTTCTCACATAATACCCCATTAACAGAGAGTACATTATTAGCATATAACTTGTCTTTTCCTTTATCTTTGTGTCGACGTGACACCATACCATCATACCCTGTGTTCTTGAGACGAGTTACCATTGTTACCATAAACACGTCCACCAACATTTACCACATCAATATTGAAGTTTAGATTGATACATAAATTACTCACATTGAAATTATTCGCCTGTAATGGAGCCAGATTCTCATTCACAGGCACACTGAACTCTGAGTCCATTGAAGAAACCTCACTTACCACACTCTCAACCTCCAAAATCTCGGGAGGTGTGGCAGCATCATACACCTCACCAAGTCCGAAATTGGGTTGAATATCCAAAGCAGGTAACTGGATTCCTAGCCCCACGTCGGACTCTAAAATCTATTACAACTTACCAAAAGGAATATGAACTGTAACTAGAGAAATAGCTCTTACCAGACCTTGAGAAGCTAAGGGGCTGTTTGGCCTGACTTATAAGTCAGCTTATAAGCTGAAAAAGTTGGTATATATGTACTTTTTCTGAAAATAAGTAACTTATTTTCAAATTTGGAAATAAGATTTGGTCTTAAATTTCTAAAATAAATATTAATTTTCAAAAAAAAATATGAAAATACTTTTTAAAAAAAAGTAACTTATTACTTATAAGCTAAGCCAAACACCCCCTAAGTAGGTTACGACATTATTCATGTTAGGTAAAGTGAGGGAGAACCTTCTAGCAGTGAAACCTTGTTGAAAATGATTACCATGTATTTTGTTGATTTGACGCAACGCCTCTTCTATCTCTTCATCGAAAATGACTTCATCTTGATCCTAATAGATTGATACACATCAGCATTGTCTATTGTAAAGTGTGTTTTGAAGTGTTTACGCCCGGTGGCTTCCTTCATAGCTGAATGCATTCCCCATAGCTCTGCTTGAACTACATTCATCCCGTGCATTGGCCCCATAGCCGCCCATAAAATTCTACATTCATCATCTCTCATAATGACTCTTATACTATTCATGTTACCATTCTATAGCGGTTTCTCAAGTTCTATACTATAAACTTTGATTTTGTCAAAGTCCGGCTCAGGGAGAAACCACGCCACATCCATTGTTTAATAAGAGAGGCTTATAGAAGATGAGAAAAATGTGAAAAATGCAATATCAACAGATGTGCTCGGGTATAAAAGAGGGTAGTAGGAATATTCATCATTGCCTCGAGGAGAGAAAAAACTCTTCATGCAGGTTTTGTCTGTACATGGGCTTGCATGCATTTGAATCCTCCAATGGGAGGGCTTGCTTACCTATGAGACAGCAAAACTTGGATAGAAGGAAAATCTCGACTACTTTTTAATGTACCGAGGAGCCTCCTTCATGAGAGCATATAAGGGATTTGTCATACAAATCTAAAAATAAAGAAAAACCCAGAAAAGGTTTAAACCTTTTATAAGATTCATGCACCTTTTTCTGATACCCTCTTGCTCCTTTTTTTGTTTTGTTTTCTTTTTATTTTTCTCTTCCAATAAAAAGACCCAACAAAACTAGGACTTGGGTTGTAATGTTTAGCCCATCAGTCTCAATGCTCGAACAAATAATGTTTATCAAGGCTTGACTTTGCTAAAGAGTCTGCCAGCCCATTAACCTCCCTTGGCACATAGTTGAGTACAACATTATTTTAGGCTAATTCTTTTTCCCGAGTCAGAATATTCGACCAATATATCATGTCATCCCTTAGCGAGGAAATAGCTTGAGAAGAGTCTGAACAAATTATCATTGATTCTGTATTAACCTTAATAGATAGAACCATGTGGATAACATGTACTAGAGCATCAATTTCCACCTCTAGGCTATACATTCTATTAACAGGAGCTGAGAAGAGGTAAATGATTTTATCTTCTTTATTTTTTACTATTCCTCCATGCCTCCTGAGTGAAAAGAGTTGGCATTCTCACCTCATGCTCCGTCCACCGAGCACACTAGATCATAGGCTAGAAATTTATGTGCCTAAAAATCATTGCCAATGTTATTCCTTAGAAAAATGTCAATATTTGTAGAAAGAGGGGTTGAATACAAATATTTAACTTTTGAAACTTTCTGTGTTTCCTTGATAATGTGTGAGAGAGTTTAAAGTAAGAACATTTAAAGCTAGGATAAATATTTGAACAAATACAAGATATTTAAAATTAGATGGATTGGTTTATCCATCAGTATATGTTTTTGCTCAAATGATCTGGATTATTAAAACCCAGCTGCATTTACAAGGTTAGAAAATGAATCAACTGTTCTTATAAAAGTGCTATCAAACTAAAACATTTAATTCTTAGATATTCTCTTACTTGTATATTTTTCTAACAATGCTGCCACACTTGTTTATATAACACAAGTGTGTTTACAATTCCTAGAAAGAGTATAAAATAATTAATTCTAGGATTGCTTCTGATCTATCTTTCTTTTTTACCTTTTTCCATTTTGAGAAAGGTCTTCATACTTGGAAAGACAGTTTCAATCTGAGTCTTTACAGTCAGTATAGACTGTCTTCCATAGGTATGCTTTATGTCTTGTCATGCAGTCCCTATCAATTGATAGTTTGCTGTTAAACATATCAATTGATTCTTCCTTGTATCCATCAACTAATATTCTTCTTCGATTGATCATGATATCCATCGATTGATAATATCTGTTGACTTATCAATTGATAGATGTTATCAATTGATATATAAATTGATGGTTCTTCATATCAGTTGATGGCCTTTAATATTTGACTTGACTTTGTATCAATTCATCATCCTTCACTTGTACAATTTTCATGTCTTCAAATAATTACAATTTGGCAGTCTAAGTTATACATCAATTGATGACCAATATCAATCGACTCTAGTATCAATTAATGAGAAAATTATCAATTGACTAAAGTCGTATCAATTGAAATAGACTAAGTACACTTATGCTACCATCCATATTATCAATTGATTAACATAAACATGTCAACTGATAAATGGTTTCCTGATTAATTGATATTTATAATTTTCATATCAATTGATCAGTTACAATAATATAATTCTATGATTCTAAGGTTTAATGTTATCATCAAAACTACATAGATTCCTAACAGCCAAGTTTGTGAAAATGCACCTTTATTGCTCCAAGTGGGTTCACTAACCAAAGTGGATCATTATAGAATGAGATCAAATTGGATGTCTGGCCACACTTATTAACTCTGGCCAAAATTACTGCTTTCATTGTGGATTGAGACATTTTCAGTTTCTTGAAGATAAAGTCATTTTAGCTAACCATATAGTCCAATAGATGGTTGAGACTATGGTCTTCCAAATTTTCTAATAACTCATTTCCCACACTCCACCATCTAATAACGAAGTCCCTGCCCCGTCTTGCTAAATCACACTCCCAAAATAGATGTTGGATGCTTTACTCTGATCTCAAGCACCACAAACAAATATTTTCAAGACCATCATTTCTCAATCTATTAGTTAGAAAACTATTGGTAGGAAGGACTCCCCGTTGTAATTTCCATAGGAAAATTGCAACTTTTAGTGGAATCTTTAGTTTCCAAATGGATAGCCAACCTCTTGTCTCTAATTGGTTAGGATGAAGAAGCAATTTAGAACAGATAATTGAAGAGAATTTACCTTTGTTTGGGATCCAAAATAGATTATCATTGTTGCAATTAAGAGAAATAGAGGAGAGTATTGATCTCAAGATGTTTATTTGAGGTTCATCTCTATCAAATATATCTCTATTCCACATCGATGAGCCCAATAATCTCCCTTTATGAATAATATCCTGAATAGTGATGGTGGGGTATTGAGATATCCTAAAAAGCCTGGGGAGATGACATTGTAAGATGCCCTGATCATGTCAATTATCTAGCCAAAACATTATGTAATTGCCGTCATTTAAGGTCCATTTGAAACTTGAACTGTGGATTAAGCTCGAAACTCTTGGCAATGAAACTAGACTAACTATACTTTGTAGCATGTGAGATGTGTCATTCCTATTAGCTAAAGAAGACAAGTCAGAAAAAAAATTGTTCACCACATTTCATGCTAAGCAATTTATTCCAGTAACCTCCTCTCTCAGAATACATTCTCCACCACCATTTGGCCAACATTGCACAATTTTTGTTTTCATATAGAGTTAGCCCTAAACCATCATATTCCTTTGGCTTGCATACAGTATCCCAACTGAGAAGATGTAATTTTTTCTTTGTTAATCCATTTTTATTGCAGGATCCTCATATGAACTGTTTTCGTATTGCTTCTAGTTAATTTTCAACCATTCTAGGAATTCTATGTAGATTGAACCAATAAACTGAAATATTATCTAGATAGGACTTTAAAAGGATCAATTTCCCTATCATAGATAGTTTATCTGCCTTCCAACCCAATATCTATTTATTAATTTTTCTTATTAAAGGGTCCCAATAAGAAATTCTCCTATGAGAGACCCCCAAAGTTGCACTAAGGTATTTGAAGTTCCCCAGGCCCACTTGACAACCAAGTACTTTAACCCATTTTTTCAGCGACTGATCCACACCACCAAATCCAAATAATGAGCTTTTATAGAAATTGATCTTCAATCCAGATATAAGTTGAAAATATTGGAGGACTCTTTTGACACTCTACACTAATGCAGTATCATCTTGAATGAAGAGAAAAACATCATCTGCATATTATAGATGTGTTATGGCTTCATCACTATTGGGCAAAATAATTCCTTTAACTATTCCAGCTGCTACAGCCCTTGTTAGAAGTTTGGCCAGTACCTCACCAACAATATTGAAAAGTAAAGGAGATAAAGAATCTCATTGCCTTAACCCTCTGCTTGAGCTGAATTCCTCTATGGGGGATCCATTAATAAGTATGGAGATTCTAGAAGACTTTAGGATTACTTGGATCCATTCGATCCACTTCAAATCAAAATTCATACATCCTAAAGTTTCTATCAGAAAGTCTCGGTTAATTGATTTAAAGGCCTTTTCGAAATCAATCTTTAGAATAAGACCATTAGTTATTTTGGCCTTGAGAGATGCCATCACTTCAGCCACTATCAGTATACAATCTGAAATGTGGTGATTTATAACAATTTTTAGCGAGGAAGCCAACACTTTTATGAGTAATTTTATGAGGATGTTCATTAAACTAATAGGCCTATAGTCCTTGGTAAATTGTGGATCTTTCAGCTTTGAGATTTATGCGATAAAGGAAGAGTTTATACCATTTAGAATTATACTCTTTGAGTAAAAGGTCTTAAAAACTAACCAATTTCAGTTTTGATGACATCCCAAAGCGTTTTCAAAACACCTGTATTTAGCTCATCCGGACATGGTGCCTTATTAGCTGCTAAAAGTCTCAGTACTGCCTAAATCTCTTCTAGCGAGAATTCATTCACTAGATCCTTATTATGGCTCATTGACAGCTTAGTCAGCATGCTCTGACTGATAGATAGGACTCTTTTGTGATCTACTGAATCAAGGAAGGTTTTGAAATGGTTAAAGAACATGTCCTTAATGTGAGACTAGTCAAAGATCCAATCTTCACCCCTCTTGAGACCTATAATTTGATTTTTCTTTTGTCTCATGAAAATAGCTAAATGAAAAAAATGAGTGTTTCATTCTCCATTTAGCTGTCAGCACAACCTTCACTGCTAACATAGCATACTAGACCTTGCACAATATACATCTTCTAGTCTAAGCTTGATTTCCTGTTTCTTAGATTCCCCTACATTGCAATTGTCTGTTATCTCCTGTTCCTTCTCCACATCTCTGGTTTTTTGATGCACACAACCAATTTTTATCTTATTCCATTCCTTTGATACCTCCTTAAGGTGCTTAAACTTAATATACAGATTTGAAGTGCTTGATTAGTGCATATCTTTACATATTTTTATACCTATTTATTGTTTGCCTTAGTATTTTTAATTAATTAATTTGATGCATTTTCATAATTTTGTAGATAATTGATTAAATATGAAAAGAAAAAAAAGGAAGAAAATGGGAGAAAAGAGCAAAAAAGGAAAAGAAGTAAAATTTGGGCCAAGCCCTCAAGCCATTTTCAAGTCATCAAGTTATACTTGGAGCCAAAACAAAGGTCAAGTGGATGGATGGAGATGAAGGGCTAAGATTTATCCAATACCCTAATTTTGTCCTATAAATACTCCATTCCTCTCATTTTATTCCCAATCTTTAGTTTACCCTAGTTTTTAGTAGCCTCCATCTATTTTTAGCTTTCATCTTGTAATAGTTCTTAAATTTTGTAAACATCTTTTATATATAAATTCAGGTTCTCATCTTTTCTTTTACATCTTGTCCTTGCCTTTTATCTTTGAGCCTTCTAGCCTCCATCTTCATCTTTTGTGCTATGATAACTTTCAAAATCCAACAAGTAGATCTTGAGAAAAAGAAAAAAGCACCTTTATTTTAATCTTTTAGATCTACTTTCCCTTTTATATTTTGTGGGTGAGCACCTATTAGATACAATTCTGTTATTGGATTTGATTCACATAACTTTTAGATCTACTTGTTTCAATATTTAATTTGCATATGGTTCTTATCTTTTATGTTTGAGCCTTTAAGTCTCAAATCTTTATTTTACTTTTAATATTAATTTTTAAAGTTCAATTTTATTGCTGGGTTTAATAATTTAAGCTAAGATTTTGCTCCCTTACTAGTTTAATTTTTAATTTTTAGATAAAATTTTAGTAGTGTTAAAATAGGATCTTTAAATATTTTTTAGATATAATGTATTAGCTTGCTTGTTTTTTTTAATTTTATTTTCTTTTATTAGTATAAACAAAATTCACCTTGAAATTAAATTTTCTAATTCACCTAGATTAAAAATTAAGGTTTTTGTGAAATTAATCTAGTCCTTGTTGTTCGAATTTAAAAATACTAAAACGAGATCGTGCACTTGCGATAATTTCTAAATTGAATATTTTTTTAGCACATCAGTGCTCAAAGTCATTTCTCCATTTATCTTGAGGCGATCAATCAAGCTAGTTTCCTTGAGCCAACAGTTAAAGAATTTAAAATGTTTAGGCCCTCCCCTTGTAGAGTTAGCTTTTAGCACAATCGGTCGATGGTCTGAGTTTTTTCTACCATGAGTCATCAAAATCCATTTCCCAGATGCATCCCAATGTGAATTTACCTGTGCTCTATCAAACCAACTTTTTTTATTATCCCTACCAAACCATGTGAATTTGGAATTGGATAATTGCACCTCTATAAGTCCCTTCAATCTGATAAATTCTTGTAACATCTTTGCCTCAGACTCCTTGAAACCACAATTTTCCCTTTCCGAAGCCCTTCTAACACAATTGAAATCCCCCATCAACACTACAGGAATGCTTGAATCAGCTTAGAGAACCATACTTAAGTCCCTCATGCGGCGCATATACATTTATGCAAACAAAGGACACTCTACCCACTAGGCACACACCCCTAAAATATATCCAATTTTGAGCAATGACACCATGCTCCATTTCTATGAAATTTTCATCCCATATAATTAATAGCCCACCAGATTGACCTCTAGCAGGAGCTATCAACCACCCCGCATTCAATCCAAGGCCTAAACTTAAAAGATTTCTTTCCTCCCATGATCAGTATTCTAAAAGACAGGAATCGGTGTTAGACGGTAAGGTACCGTCCAGTGATTATTCGGATTGATTAATTGGAACATTAATCGGAAATAATTTAATCTAATAACTAATAATATATAATTATATTTAAATATTTTCAAATTATTATAAAATTATAATGAAAAAATATCATATATCATTAATCAATATATATCTAGATTTTAATATTTACGAAAAAACCAGCTATCATTAATATTTTAAGTGGTTTATATTTAATAATCATTATTTAATAATTAATCTTAAGAGTTATTACATAATATATCATATAATTATTAGGAATTTGATAGAGTATTTGAAATTTATGAAGGATTTAGGGTCATGCAACCCATATTTATTGTAAATTTGTAATAAAAATATATTAGTTATTAATTTTTTCAAAATGTTAACTTTTTTTTTAATAAAATAATTTTTATCAATTTTAGACCGTTTAAATCGATTTTTAACCGTCTTAGCCGATTTTTTCCGTCTCGGCCAATTTTTGATCGATTTTATAAAAAGTCTTTTAATCTGATTTCCAATTAATCGAGACGGAACCCGTCCGTGTACCAATTAATCGGCAGATTAATCCGTAAGACGGCCGTCTTTTAGAACACTGCTCATACTGATTAAATGCATTCGTTTTTTTTAAGAAAAAAATGCGTTCTTGAAATTTTAAAAAATGAAATTTTATATAAAATTATAAACTACCAAGTTAATTTCGAAAAGTATTAACAAACAATATAGAAATAATAGTTTTTTCCCGATAAAATACAGAATGAGCAAGTGAAAAGATTTTAACAATATAACTGAAATGATGCTTAAAAATCCACGTTAATGTATATTTTTATGTTAAAAATGAAAAAAAATAGTTATTATAAATGTAAGAGTATTTTTTTAAATAAAAAAATTAGCCAAGACAGTCGACACAAAATTAATTGAATATATGGCTTAAAAAATTAATAGAATATACTTAAAATTCTCATTTTTTTGATAAAAGTAATTTAAAAAGTAATGGTTAAATTTAATATTAAATAATTGAATTTCTTATTTTGTGTGAGATATTTCTAATTGTGTATTTAAAACAAAAATTAGAATATGCATTTGAATTTTCTAAATACTTTATTATATTCTACAAATTATATTAATACATTATTTTTGTAAATAGTAAATATGAAAATATAATCACGATTAACACTTTTTAATTATTTTTATTAAGATTTATACTGATACAGTGATTAACACTATGATATATGTTGAAAAGTAATTATTGAAATTTACATTCGGATGGAACAAATTAAGATTTGTATTTATTATTTTTTATTGGGTGAATACTTTTATTACCTTTTTAAAAGAAAATAATAATTAAAATATCATGAGCATATCAGCGTATGTATGTATCTGCATGTATAGAAATGGTGTTTTAAAATTCTGTTTTTCTGCGCTTAAAAATCTTGGAAAGGTAAAATGTTGTTTTGTAGTTTAAACGGTGTCGTTTCATGCAAATTGTCTTTTCACGGATAAAAAGTGTGAAAAAGCGATCTTTTTGCGATTAATAAGCGAGAAATGGGATTAAAAAAATTAAAATCTAGGTGGTTCCTGAGAGCAACTACAATGCACGCCCATTTACTGTATTGGGACACGTAAAAATAATTTGAGAAATGGCTATTTCCCATTTTTGCATTGGATGAATAGTTAGAAAGTGGGCAGTGCCCACTTTGGTGGCCGAAGGCCGGTTTCTTGTTTTTAATATTTTAATCTTAATTTGTCTAATCCTTCACCACCCATCCATTTTCTTCTTCTTTTTCTCTGTTGTTGTATGTAATATTGATCTCTTTTTTATATTTTTATAATTTTTTCACGGACACTGCACTGGAGCATATCAACCAAATTTATATAAAGCCCAATTTTTATTTATTTGGCATATTAATGGGTCCCAAAAAAATGAAAAATGGGTTCTTTCCGTTGTAATTGCTCTGAGTTATCCAACTGCTGGAGAAGTGATTGTTTGTTAACTGACAATTGGGCCCAGTACACTAATAACTACAACCGAATCTGCAGGAACACCATAAAAAGATGTAATGAAATGACGTTGTTTATATATTTTTAAATATTATAATAATTTTCTCCAAAAATGTTGAATTAAAATGACGGAATAAAAATTATTTTAATCATTAGACAAGGAAAGCTCTAAAAATAAATAAAGGAGATATTAATATTTTTTAGTGTAAAAGTCTTTTTTAGTATATAATAAAATTTCAATAAAAAGATTAATATTTCAGAAATTTAAATATATGTCTTATCTTATTTTAATACATTAATTATTTTAATTGATTTTCTAAAAATCTCTTGCACAAATATATTTTTATTTAAACTATAAATATTAAAAAATAAATTTGATTATTTTTTGACTTTTAGTTAACAAATAAATTAATATCTTAAACTTCATACTTAATCACACAAGTATCACAATTCAATATAAAAAAGATTTGTTTTTATTCTTAATTTTTATTTTCTTCTTGTACATTCTATATTTTTTATGCATTTTAAAACATATATAAACAATTAAAACAATAATTAATTGAAAATGATAGAAGTAGTATTAATTTTAAAATAAATAAATTTCAAATTTATTATCAAAATTAAATTGGGTTTTATGGGTCGGAATGTTGAATCCATTTCAAAAATTTTGCAAACCCTAATTGAAAACGAAGACTTAGTGCTCTGAAAAACCCTAATCTTCAAGTATCATTTTGGACAATTGGGGGCACTACACCTCTTGTAATTTGTGTAAGTTCCCTTCTTTTCTTTCTTAAACCCTTGTAATTCATATATTGTATGCATATAATGATGCTGCCTGTCAATCTTTATAAATGTCAATCTTTAACCCTAGTTTCCAAGCATCCAACTTTACATAATATGTGTGTAGCAAAACCCATTATTTGTAGTTATAGAACCAAAAGAATGATACCCACAAATGTGGATTCTTCAGATTTCAAGATTTCATTTCTCAAAGACAAATGTGGGTTATCAGGAAAAGCCCTAATTTATGCTTCTAAATGTCTTGATTTTGATTCCTCTGATCAAAGACCCGAGGAGGTTCTCGAGCTCTTTCGAGCCTTTGGATTCCCCCTGCCCACTGTTACCAAAATCATTACTTCTTATCCCCGCATTCTCAAAGATTATCATGCTGAAAAGTTCATAAAGCCAAAGCTTGATTTTTTGCTTTCTATTTCTAAATCTCGAGCTGAGGTAGTTGCGATTGTTTCCAAAAACCCGTTTATTCTCACGAGAAGTTTGTCTAATTTCTTGATACCCTCGCTTAATCTGCTCAATTCTGTTACGGGTTGTTACCCGAATACAATTGTTGTCCTTAAAGCCAATCCATATATTTTAACTTGTGACCTTTCTAAATCATTGGTGTTGAATAATCAGTTTCTCCTTGCACTCGGTGTGCCCCATTCCCAGATTTTGAAAATTCTGAGAAATTGTGGTAAAGTATTAGCTGACCCACATGACAAATTGCGGAATGTTGCGTTGAAGGTTAAGGACATGGGTTTTGATCTTTCATCTTCATATTTTTGCAATGCCGTCTATACATTGTATTTTGTCACTGACTCGACTTGGGAATCTAGATGCGTGTTGTTAAGAAGCTTTGGTTTCTCCAATTCTGAGATCCTTTCCATGTTCAAGAAGCTACCACTTGTCATGTGTTATGCTGAGAAGACTATTAAAAAAAAGATGGAGTTCTTTTTGAATAAATTACAGTGGACACCGTTTAGGTTGTTGAGTTATCCAACTGTTATTGCCTATAGCTTAGAGAAGAGGACTATCCCAAGGTGTTCGGTTCTGCAAGTTTTGGTCATGAAAAACATTACTAGTGAGATTTTTACATTGTCTAGTATATTGGTGATGGCCGAGAAAAAATTCTTTGAAGACTTTGTAACTGCATATAAGGATGAAGTTCCTGATGTGATTGAGGCATACCAAGGGAAATTGAGATTTGATGAATACACTTTTAAACAGACGGGACAGCAATTATGATATACATTTGGCCCCAGTTATATTACTAAATCAGCAGGGAACAAAGAGAAGAATTAATGAACTGATGGTTTTTGATAAATTGCATCCGAGTCTATCTATAAGTCAAAGAGTATGCGAAGTAATCTTAAACATAGCGTACAGAAGAGGACTTTTCCTAAGCGTTCGATTTTGAAATGTTTTCCTGCTAACATTATTGCAGATGACTGAAACAAAATCTAGAAGGATTCTTAGGTAAGCTAAGGTTTGATGAATACAATTGCATATCTGGAAGGAATCGGGGAAAGGTAGTTTCAAAGCCTAATAATAATTTAACACCACTATGTACCTAAACTTTGTCGTCATTTACATGAATCTTCACAATATATGTATTATGGATGGTTGATTATTAATTCTTAGTGATTTTTGAAGAGTTGTGTATGGTTCTTATGAAAACATCTGAGTGACTAGAACATCCAAGTGACTGCCGACTTTTACAATAATGTTATGGCCATACATTGTACTGTGTATAGTAGTGATATGACAATACATCATACCAGAACTTAGTGTAGCAGCTTTGTAATTAGTCATCAAATCCTATTAGAGCATAGTAATTTTTTACTTGCAATATATCAAAAAGAAATAAACAGTAGATATCATTTTTTTATTGGTGCAACTGCGCAAGTTTTAACTTACTATTATGTGTTGTGAGTGTGATTAGAGGAGAAGGTAAGATGCTTAAATAGAAGAATTACAGATTGTTACCAGAAACAACAAAAAGTAATGTGTTGGTCTGTGTGACGAGGTTCCTTTGGGGAGTTGTAGCCACCTAGTTTTATGATTAAATTCATGTTCTGATTGGTGTTTTTTTTGCTAAATTGTTCTAATCGGTGTTGGTTGCTTGGAGAATGCAAGCTATAAATGCCGTCATTATCATACAAAATTGAAGTACTGTTAACTATCTTGTAGTACTTAAGTTATAACAAATACTCTTATGCTGCATTGGAAGAACTTAGTAGATGATGTATAGGTTGAGTTAGTTTAATTAGTGATTGTTTGCTATGATTTGATTAACATAACACTTGTCAGAAAATCAAATAAATCTTCATCAAGTACATTAGTGAACCAGTAAATCAGAGTTTTGTCGCAAACAAACAAATTGATCTGTGCCGAACCAATCAAAAAGCATCAATGCAACCGAACAACCCAAGCAGCGCCACATCATCTAGAGACGTAAACCTGGAATTATTGAAAGCAAACTACTAAGAGGGTGTTTAGCCTATATGATTTATATATGCTGATTTCTATTTAACATTTTTTTGTCATAAAATACATGTTTTTTAATTTTTTATGCATATTTTAAATTACATAAAAATAAAAAATTTACATATTTTTTAACCTCTCTAATTCCACCATCTTATATGTCCAATAACTATAATATCAATCCACCACGTTGCCATAAATTTGGAAACAGATTTTAGATCAAATGTGGGTGTTGGCCTATATGTCAAATTAATGAGAAGAAATGCCCAAAATGGCATATACAGGAGAAATGACCTAAAATGTTACTCAAAAATGCTAATTCATGTAACGTTTACTCAAAACGCTACACCATCGTGTAACGTTTTGAACAATTTCTTTTTAATTTTTAAAATTCAAAACGCAAGATAAAGTAGAATTTAAGGGCAAAACGTAAGATGAAATAAATTTCCAGGGCAAAACGTTACTTTAAGTTGGATTTTGCACATAACTATTTTACAAAATATTTGTAAAATGAAAAACAATACTTACCTTTTAATTTAAGCTTAATATTTTTAAAACAATCAATTCAATACTTAGCTTTTAATTTAATCTTAATATTTCTAAAACTCAATTAGGAAATTGATGAATTCTAAAATATTAAAAACGGTTAAATTAGGGTCCTAACTTTAATTGGGATTTAGGGTCTAAAGTCCGCCCTAGACCCTAAACTCTAAATCGTTGAACATTCTAGACTTGTAAATTCAAATACTTAATTTTTAATTTAAATTTAATATTTCTAAAACCCAATTAGGGAATTAATAAACCCTAAAATATTCAAAACGGTTAAATTAGGTGTGTTTGGTTTTGAGGGTTATGTTTTAATTTTATTTTACTATTAAATATACTACATTAAATGTCGGTTAAAGGAGGAAGACATAAGAAAATATGGTGATGATAAAAACCGAAAAAGAAAAATGTGACACTAAGTGGCGTTTTGTATTCAAAAATCAAAAGAAAAAAACTACACTATGTTTGGTTTTGAAGTGATATTTGGGGTCATTTTTATAAATTGTGTCATTTTGAGTATTTTATCTTCAATTTGTGCCATATAAGGTCATTATTGTCAAATGCGACAACGTAATTTAAGATGTCATTTTCTACTCTTTTTTTTTGTAAAATAATAGGAAGTTATTTATATAAAACTACTGACGGGTTTTTATTTACTAAAAACGATATTTAGGGTACAAAAAACATTAAAATAATATTATACAAAAATAAAAAATGTTATTAAATCTATGTTTATAGCTTGATCATAATTCATACATATTACGGAAGTAATAACAACAAAACAAATTTTTACTAATATAACATGTGATATTTTTCTATTTCGATATAATAATAAAATGTCAATTTGTCAAACGAAGATGAGAGTATCTTATTATAATATAAACTTTTTTCTAACAATTTATATCACTTTAAACATTGAAGTGAATCTAAAATGTCACGTAATAATTTAATAATTACAATAAAGCTTATTTTTATTTATGAACAAATGCATAAAATAACATTAATTGTACATTAAATAAAGTCAAAGGTGTGCTAAATGCCAGATATTTATTGACTGGTCCAGCTAAATTGATAGAATATGATTGATATTGGAATTGCCGAACAGAAGTTTCGAATTATGTTCTTCTTGCTTGAAACATTCTAGATTTATCTAACCCTTTCTGCATATACACACACCCCACCATTATTTTAATATATTTATTTATATTTTCTTTCCATACCCTCAAAGGAAAAAGTAAAGAATCTTGCAAAAGGAAGAAATATACATTTCTAAAAATAAGAACATAATCCAAGCATACCCAATTTATCAGTCTTCTTTTTTTTAATTTTTTGTTCTAAATTCATTGTCAAAGTCCAATCTTGGAAGGTGGGTCTGTGATTATTTATCTTGTTTCTTTGTATTTTCCAAGAAAGTCTTGTTATTTCTTCTCAATTTTGATCTATCAGATTTGTTCAAGATCTTTTCTCTTAGGTACAGGTTACCCTTTTTGTTGTTTGATTGTAAAGTTTGAATCTTTTTCATTCAAGTTGATTATATGATTTGGGGTTGACTTGTTAATTTTTAACTGTATTGGGTACTTTTGATAATTTATATAGGATGAGAAGATGTATGATTAAGTGGATTCAAGATTTTTGTTGTTGCTTTTGAGTTGCAAAAATTGTTGATAGTTTTGTGTTATTTTTACTTGAAATCTTCTTGAATTATAGTTGATTTTATATGTTTACTAATTTGCTATGCTTTATATGAGACTGATAAGGATTTAATGTAGATATACTAACAATATTAAGCTCATAAGAGTTTGTAATTGGGACCAATCTTGGATGACTAGATTATTTACAAAGCTCTTTGATATGTTTAGTCTGTTGGATTTAAAGGAGATCCATTGGATTATGGATGCATATAAAATTATAGATAGCAGTGTATGGTACAGTTTACATTGGGAATGATAGGTGAGCTGTGAGCAGGCTTGAGTAATACTAAAACACTCTGAGTACACATAGAAGAACTTCTTTAGTTGATCGCTTCACTGGCTTTGATCATCAATGAAGTGTATTGGCGGTTTATTGGGCTATCTTTTACTACTCATCACCTAGATAAGTTTTTATGTGTGATCATAAAAGCAGATTGTTTTGGTTATAGTAAAAACAAATTGTGAAGTGATGCATGGTTTTATATGAATTTGGATCATATTTGACAGATAAATGATACCTGAACTGCATAATTAATTTGAGAATGAACATGGATAAACCACTATCTTCTGAAATTAGATACCTAAACTTCAAAACACAGCTGTATTTATTAGTGTTTGATAGTTTGGGTCTTGTTGTGTTGTGTTGTTTTGTTCTCGTATAACAGGATACATAGTAAATTAGTGGCTGGTACAGTCAGGTAAAATGATTTTAAGAGGTTATCCCTCAAATTGTGCTGGGAATTAATTGCTAAATGGGGGCATGCCTTCTTTAATTGCTGAAATAAGCTTCCACTCCCAATTGACTTATCTAGTTATCAGAATTTATATATCTACAAGTTCAAAACTTCCATGTCCAGTTGAGTGTAGTAGAATTCTAGGTGATGTTTCTTGCATTCTGATTAATTCGATACGTTTTTTTAAACGTATTAGAAATGTATTCGGTAAAAATGTACTAAACCATAATATAAAATTTATTAGAAATTAATATTTGATATAAAGAGCTTTAGTAGTACCTATGTATTGTAAATTACTCAATTTTTTTCTCTCCATGCTTTAACTATGAACTTCAGTAGAAAAGAGCTTATTTGCATCATGTAACAAAAGTTGACATGCTAACTGATATGTCATACTAACACAATTCTAGCTCAGAGTACGAATGACAGTACAACTAAATTGGTGTAAAAATAACTGCTAGGAGTTACTATGGGTCGATAATGGCAGCTAAATCTAAAGGTCAACCAAATTCTTAATGGTCGATCTTTGAAAAGTAAATATCAATCGTATATGTCTCGGGCAGTATAATCGAAAAATCATTATATTCTAGAAATATTATATTGGCTTTTGAGCAATTCTTCTGGGCTGATTGGTGGTGGAGTAGGCATTGCTTCATGTGCCAGTTCAATTTGCAGTTAGTCTCTGTAGACTTCTAGTAGTTGTGGATGAAAAAAGATGTTTTTTTGTGGAATTATGTGGCTATCTAAAATGGTCAATTTGTGATTTTTCGTAATACCTTACCACACACTTGAACTTGTACCGGTTCTTAATTGTCTTTGTGTTTATAAACTGGATCCCTTAGTTAACAATACCAATAATTAGCCACACTGTATTCTCTTTCAATCCCTTTCAAGTTTAATCTGAAGTCATGTTCTTAGCCTACAGTTTTCATATGTGTTATTGGACTGGTTGTTATGGTTTAGAGTTTTAAAGCGAAATGCTTTCTATTGTTTGGAACTTGAAAAATCTCCTATTAACTTCAAATTTTCAAGAAAGTTAATAGAATCACATAAATTTTCTCACTTCAGTTTAGATGCATAACATGTGTTTTGTGCATTACAGCTATGCAGAGTCAGCTAGTGTGCAGTGGTTGTAGGACCATTCTTCTCTATCCAAGAGGAGCTGCAAATGTTTGTTGTGCAGTTTGCAATGTAGTTACAACGGTTCCACCTCCTGGTATGGTCTACTACTAGTTTTCTCGTGCGTGTATCAGTATTAATTTCTGGTCAGTAAACCATATATTTTAACATGTCTCAAATATCATCAAAAATTAATATTTTCTTTGAAGGGAACAAAACAACAGTCACATTGTTACCTTTTCTGTAAGGAAAATTCCCGTAGAGTTTCAGTATATAGGAAAGGGACTGTAGGTCATATATTTAAGTTGAAGGAGCTAGGTTAGTTATATTTCTTTAAAAAAGTTTTTAAATAATAATCGGCACATTGTTTGCCTTGAGTAATCCAAATTAAAATGCTATCTTGTTGACTGCATTGAATCAATTTTAGAAGATTAAATTGATTCCATGCAGATAAATTGGTGGAATCCAAAAAGTTATATAATTCTTAGTTGTGTTTCTCTAATTTGTAACTTTCATGTGTGTACTTGATTGTAAATGCTTAAGCTAAGTGGAACTTATATATCAAGGCTGATAATTGGTCAAATTTGGTTTGGGCCAGTTCCTTATTCTGGCTTTCCCTACTAAAGGAAATACTTTATAAGGTTGTCATCGAAAGATATTATGGGTTTCAAGTTTGCGAGTAAATATCACCATTCCTGCTTACAGACTTTCATCAATATGATCCATTTTGCTTGTATCATGTGCATTCTTATTTCTGTAAATACTAAACTGTTTTGGTGCCACTACATGCTTCATCATCCTTGTGATTTGTAAAACCTGCAGGGCTGGAAATGTCCCAACTAATATGTGGAGGTTGCCGTATGTTGCTAATGTATACTCGTGGAGCTTCGAGTGTGAGATGCTCATGCTGTCACACAGTGAACCTTGTGCCAGGTACAAATGAATTTTTTTTGTGTGTGTATCCTTTCTCCTCCCTTTCCTGCTCATATTTTTTCTCTTCCCTATCTTCAATTCACTAACTGCTTGTTAATCTTGGTTTCCTGCTGTTTAATACATAGCATCGGGTCAGGTTGCTCATGTCAATTGTGGCAATTGTCGTACAACACTGATGTATCCATATGGGGCACCGTCTGTCAAATGCGCTGTTTGTCACTATGTAACGAACGTAAACGTGAGTCCTTTTAATTTATGTTCTCTGTTTAGATGATGGATACATATTTGAGTCTTCAATCTCTTTGCAAATTTGTTCAGATTCATGTGTATGATCTGTAATTTTTTGCTTCTTGCTTTTAATTTACAAAGTAGGATAGCATTGTGTTTGGGAGTAATTTTTTCGCCTTGTGAATAGATTGCATCATCATTTCTTGTTCTCTCTTCATTTGCACATTTCTTTGATTGCATTAATTATATGGTTATTAGTTTAGTTACTTGAATCAAATTGCTTCACATCTTGAATGCTATGATGTTGATTAGTTAGAATAGTGGAGCTTCTTTAAGTGGTCTCTCATAGCTGGCTATCTTTGGATCATTACAAGTTCCAAATGCATTCAAATGGATTTGAACTTTGTACTTGTGGTAGAATATCTGAATTGGTCATTGTTGTTACTTATTATTCTACTATTGGTTTAAGTTTACTAGTTTCGTTGATACGTTTGCGCTATAAATTTTTTGTTGTACCAGGTGATTATTCATTTATTCATTATAATTTATTCTTCCAAATCTAAAATATTTTAAAAGCTCGATGACGGCTGATCAGTATATCCTATATATTCTTAAGTTGAAATTTTATGTGCATTGAATCAACTGTTTGTGTGTGTTGCAGCCTATGTTACTTGGACTCGGCTAGACGTGTCCAACATGGATACGTGTCCAAGTATCGGACTCGGCAATATTTTGAAAAATATACATGTTTTTTGCCTAAAATAAGTGTCCAAGTCCGAGTGTCCATGTCCGAGTGTCGAGTGTCCGACACGGGTACTCGAAGGTAAAATGAAGAGTCCGAGTAACATAGGTTGCAGCTATGTTTAGCAGTTGATAGGATTTCTAAATTATCTCAGGTACTGACAGTGTGTTGTGATTACTTGCAGATGGGTAATGCAAGGGTCCCAATTCCTGCACTGAGACCTGGTGGGGTGGCAACATCTGCTACAACAGCCTCTACTTCACCGGTGAGTCCAAATTCTTGTTGTATTTCCAATTGATGAAGTCATTTTATATGTATGATATATATCATTTGTTCACACATCTATGTAGGCAATACCGCGTTCTCAGAGTCAAACTGTTGTCGTTCAGAATCCAATGTCAGTTGATGAAAGTGGCAAACTGGTGAGATTACCCATCCTTTCAATTTGTATATATCTTATGCCGATCTTTCCATAGAAATCACTAACTTGTGATATATAAATTTTGTAGGTGAGCAATGTTGTCGTCGGCGTCACAACATAGTCCAAACCGTTGCACCTGAGTTGCGATACATCATAATTTCTTGATTCTGCACTCTTTGGTAAAATGGATTTAGAGGTGTGTTGTTTATACTGGTGCCTATTATTTAAAAATGTAGGAAAAAATTGATGTACATTGAGAGGATAGTTGTTAGAAGGGTGATAACTCTTGCAGCTGTTGTGATTAATGTATTAAATAAATGTTTGCCAAGTATTAAACTATCGAGAAGATATGCTGTATTACAAAATATGCTGTATTACAAAATTTGACAAATGTACATGTAAGATCAGATGAGTATGAAATTTGGTTTCTCTGTTGTGACTATTTGTGTGACATTATTTGTGGTTATTATCTTTATTGATCTAGAGGAAGAAATTCAGTTTTACCGAGGCAAAAATATCCAATGGACATGATAGATTTTCCAATAATTATGGTGATGGCCAGCGGGGAAGAACTTTATTTAGCTGTTATGTTTCTTTTCCATTGGCTAGCAGCTTGAACGGGCAAGAAAACTCTTGACGATAACCCATCTTGTAGGTTTAATTTGCTGTATATAAGAGTTTGTTTGGTTTATCTAACGAGTAACTTACAAATTGAATATTATATAAGTTGAAAAATGTATGTATTTTTACCATAGTTAGATCTGAAACAAATGAACAGCTGTTTCTTGCTTGCGCAAGCCATCCGATCATTCGAAATATCTTAATTCAGCACTGGTTAAAATGAAGAACAAGAAAGAGAGACGCACTCTTGAAATGAGGTTTCAAGGCTTTGAAAATGTGACACATTAAAATAGCTCTGTTACCATACTAGATGCATGATTTTACCAAACTAAGATCTGGCAAATTCATACTGCACCTACATAATGAAGTCGAATAAAGAGCCAGGACTTGCCCGTCAAACAAAGGATTTAAATAAGAAAACTAAATAAAAGATTTAAACAAGGAGTTAATTGTACTGAAACTTATGTATTCAAGACTCGAGAGCAAGGGGAGAGATTTTTATGTATTTATATGAATTGCAAACATGAGAACGTCAAAGGCAATAATAGTCCTATAACTTTCAATACTCAAGGGAAATCTACTGGTTACACAGATATATTATATATATATATATATATATATATATATGTATTTATAAACGAGAACAAATATAAACTATTTAGGACTGTCCACTGTGCAAGTATCCAGTAAATCAGATGCGCCGAAGGGAAGCCAATCTCTTCTCAAGATCCTCAACATCATTAGTCTGAGCACTGCATATCAGTGAAGGAAGATTGTTAAACAATTTGGCAAAAACACTATTATATACATGGAGAAGGAGAAAGTGCCATTACTAGTTGGGTTATAAAAGAAAATAATAGAAATCATATTTGATCCCTTTACCTCAATACATTGTAATTAAAAAAAAAACACTTTACTGTAACTTTCCAAATAATCTGCAACTTGTGATAACATGTCGTGCTGAGAATATATCAAAAAATTCATGCTCCTATACAAATGTCTCTCAGATACATTTCTATTTGCAACTTGATATGCATTTTTTGATTCAGATTAAACAAAAAGGAGAATATATAACAAACAAACATAAACGAAAATCTATAGATCAAATAACTGCATATTGCATATCCTTATATTCCTTCTAGTATCAAGGAGGGGGAATGCATTAAGTATAGTAGAATACAGCTCAGGAAACAAATGCACAGAAGCAAGTTTTTAACAATTTGTCAGTTAAGATCATCTATATTAAATAGATAGCCCGTAACTGCACTTGTTGAAATGAATTATGGCTACTGATATAAATTGTGGGAACTTATAGGAAATATGAACCGAAGATACCAACTAACTTGGCTTTGCAACGTTCAACTAATGGTACTAAATCGGTCCTTGCATAGTTCAACTGGTGCATAATGCATATATTACTAAAGTTTTAGAACTGTTTTCCACTTAAGAGCTTTGTCACGTACCTAGGAACAGCATTTTCAACCTTCTTAGAAGCAATTCGTCCTTTTGGGGCCGAAGATAACTGTCATCACACCCCCAAGCAAGAAAAAAATGTTAACTCATTTACATTGTCACCAATCAAGATAATGCCACATAAAAATACAAGGATCCGTATGACATAATTAGAAACCCAACCTGTGATGCAATGTCCACGCCAATCTCATCAAGGACCTGCAAATGTTAATGATAATCACAGAGTATCAGTGAGTGGGTGTAAAGAACCTTCATAATCATTACCTAGCACAAGTAACATTGATGGTATCAAACCACTTTCCAGAGAAAAAATTAATAGTCTGACCTGGTTAGTAAGCTCCTCTGTTTCCTCTTCGGCCTCGTCCTTGTCAAGAGTTTCATCAATGGACTCCGACATCATCTCAATCTGGATAACGATATAATACATATTAGCCTGCTTGTCATGTTAATTATCACATGAAAAAACAAGTATGGTCATGTTCCCCCAGATATCCCCCAGATATAGCACAGAACTTCTCACTGATTGGTTTGTCAGTTGTACATCAATTCTAGAATCAGAAACAGATATAGTGGTATCAGGACAAACCACATCTGCATTCTAGAATCAGTAACGGATATAGTGGTATCCAAGTTCAGGGAATAACAAAGTTTACCGTCATGTCCATCTGAGCCGACTGCTTCTGGAATTCCCTAACCACTTTAGCTTGTTTGGCAGGTTCCATTTGCTGGAAATAAATAAGTAAAAGAAAAGATTAAAGTGAAAATCCAATATCAGCAGAACTGTGGGAACTAGATTCACATGTTCTCATATAAAGGACCCAAATACCAACCTTGTTCATGGCCACCATGGCTTTAGTTGCACCTTTCATTCCTGTTGAAATTGAAGTGCTAGCGTACAAAGCCTGTGAAGCATGACAAATAGAGCATGTAAGATAGGTCCAAGCATCTACCATTTAATTAGGGTTGAGAATTTATTTACCTGTGTATGTGTAGCCACACCTCTGATCTGTGCACGACTCCCCTGCAGATTTGTTATTTGCTGCCTAAGCCTTACAAGCTGACGAGCTAAGATCTTGGTGGCAGCCTGCTCTAGATATAAGTAGTTAAGAAATGAAAAAGAATATAATATAAATTGCTGGAACTAATAAAAACATTCAGCCACTGACAAAAGTGGGTAAAGTTGATAACATGTTTTAGCCACTTCCTGAACTTCGTATCTTGTAGAGTTGTAGTTGTAGTTAAAGAGAAGTAGCATGCCATAGACAGAGGATAAATTGTGAGCTAATATACAAGGTCTTCAGTAAACACTAATATGTAGACGGGCAGGAGATCAGACACAAGTCGGTACCCTTAACCTTAATGGCATCAACCACTCTTTTAGGGTAAATACAACGCAATAGGACAAAATTTTAGAAATCTGCATATCTCCTTGTAGAGGATCAAAACAAAACCAAAAACCAGTAATGCTGACATAATAACGAAAAATTTCATCCAGCAAATCACATCCTTGCATTTAAGCAATTTGTTTAGCACCAGGTCAAAGATATTGTTCCTAGGTTACAGTATTAGAAGGGTCATTCACAGAGCTTTGATGAAATCAATGAATGAATATAACTTGCCTCATTCCCAGTTTTAGCTGTTCTCTTTATCTCTGCCACAAGTTTCCTCTCCTACAAAATTCATTACAATCACAGTCAAAACTTTAAAGGGCAAAACAGTTCTCTCTCTCTTTCTCCTTTGCAAAAATAAAATTTAGGGTCAGTGGCATACCTCCAGTTCTAAAGATGCAATCTCTCGTTCAATGCCTGCCACAAATTACAAAACCATCATGCAATAAGGTACATTGCATTGGGTATTACACATTTCAATGTATGAAGATCAATTGACTATATTAAACACTTTTAAAACACAAATAATGTGAATGTGATGAACACTATACATATAACACCTTTTTATAAGCACGAGCTACTCAGTAACATACTCACACCTGCCCACCTGATTCAACGTACTATTTTTATAATTATATTTAATTGCACTAAAATCCCATAACGAATTGAACAGCACAACCAAAAAAAAAGGTAAAAATACCTCTAGTAGCAACAGACATCTCCCTTTTGCTAGTCCTCAATGCCTCTGTCAACATAAACATAACAACCCACAATCACTCTCGATTCACACCGTATAAATCGTAAAAAACAACATACTAACAAACATCACTGTAAAAAAAGTAAAATAAATCAAGCCCTCTTAATCACACAATTCAATCTTCAAAAACATCAATAACCACACAACCCTGCCTATAAATTCATAACTACACACACACACACATTAAAAGCCCTAAAGCCCACTAAATTCAATACAGAAAGCCAGAACAACAAAATCAAAGCACAATGAGACAATAAAAAAATTTAAAAAAAATGTACAAAACAGAGACAAAAATAATGTAAATTAAAGAAATACAGAGTTTAATCAAAGTGAATAAATTGTACCTTTGGGTGAGGTTTTCTTCCTAAAGAGATTCATGTTATGATAAAACCCTAGATTTTGCAAGTGAGAAGAGACTTTTAAACAAGTTTAAGCTGCTTCAACTGTGTGTGTGTGTGTGTGTGTGTGTGTGTGTGGGGAAAGAATGAGTTAAGTGGTGTGTGTGAAAATGCGGAAAGAATGAGTTAAGTGGTGTGCCTCGGGGAGCGTGCAGCTTTTTTGTGTATCTATTTTACATATGTATCTACTGTCTTATGTTTATGTATTAACATTAATCGTTCAAAGTAGCCGTTACGACAGTGTGTATTACTTTTATGCCCTCACCCCTTCCCTTTTTTAGCTTCCTAGGTTTTGTGTTTTTTAATGGATAAGTTGGTCAATTTTTAATTTTAAAAATAAAATTATTTTATGGTACGCTAAAATTTTGGATAAAATCCGATTAAAATAGAAGTATGGATCAAATTTAATTATTTTTAATATAAATTATCTATATGTTTGTATTTACACTAAATTAATTTTTTTGATACGTGCATTTATTTACAATTTATTTTTAAAAATAATTAATTTTACATTATATTTATCACAAATTAATAAATACTTCAGTCGATCAATTTATTTAAAAAATAATATCAATTTATTAAAAAAAGTAATGGACAAAGAAAACAATATTTATGTTAATGTTGATGGACTATGAGTCATTTAAAATACATGATAATAATATTTTTATAATTTCATGGCAATGCAAAAAATGGCAAATGTGAAAAGTGACAAATCAATGCTCGCGACATGGGGTTAAATGTTGAAAAATAAAACAATCTTGATTACAAAATATTAAGAAGTTAGCTGATTCTTAACACTTGTACATATGTAGAGAAACGTGATTAACTTTTCCTTCCGCTTTAACATTGTCTTCACCAAATCTCAACTTACCTTGGTAGGCATCCAGTACTTGAGGAACTTAACCCTTGTGTCCTGTAAATAAGGTTGGTAGTTTCATGAACATGAAATGGATCTCCTGACCAGAGAAACCAAAGCTTCTGATAGCACACACCTAAATTCCCACTTCAAGTCATTGAGAAAAAAAGAAAAGAAAAAAGAAGCTGAATAGCATTCAGAAAAACGAAGATGAAAAAAGAAAACCAACGTCCTTAAACTTCAACGCAAAATTACACAATTTGTCATGTAGTTTACCTGATACTTGGTAATAACTTGTTAAAAGTTTCAAAATCTGGGAATGGGGCACACCAGATGTAAGGAGAAACTGAGTATTGAATTTGACATGTTATAAGCTAAAACATATGGACTGCATTTTTGGACAGCAACTGCATTTGTGCAACACGCAATAAGTTAGAACATACAGACTGCACTTTAGGACACCAACTGCATTTGTGTAAAACCTGCAGCAGAACTTTGTTTCAAATAGGGAAATAGAAAGCAGAGAATAGGCTTTGGCTTTATGACATTTTCGGGGACATTCTTTAAGCAGACGGGGATACGAAGAAATGATTTTGGTAATACTGGACAAGGGGAATCCGAAGGTTCTAAACAGCCCAAGATCCGAGTCAGGTCTTTCATCAGAGGAATCAAAATCAAGACGTTTTCAAGCACGAATAAGGGGTTTTCTTGGTGACCCACATTAGTTCTTGAGAAATGAAATATTAAATTCAGAAGAATCCACATTTGTGGGCATCATTCTTAACCTACCTCAAAATTATATGCCCAACAATATGTACTCTGGCTACTCCCTTGTCAATATTTTTTCTACCAACAAGTCAACTTTTTTCAAGTTTCAGGACCTCAACCAACCTTCAGTATGCCTGAACATACTGCACCTAGTCATTGCACAGCCAAAATTCCTCTTACAAAGCACCTAAGTTTGACTTTCTATATTTAGATGAAAAGGACCCTTGGGATGGTTATACAAGTGTGCTCAATTAAACCCCAACACAGACCCAAGAGCCAAGATTCTGAGTGCTGCATAATTTTATATGGAAGGAGAAGCTAATGTCTCGTACAGGACGGTAGTCAAACCCAATAAAAACACAGTACATAATTATGACACTGACAATGCAATGGGATGAGTATTACAACCAGTTTTTAATAGAAAATTATGACAATGAAAAGGTGTCAATAAACGCTATGATAGGGTTTAAAGGAATTCACACTCTGAACATACAAGGAAATTTAGGCCTGTCAACGGATCGGAGCTCCGATCCGAAACCTTATAAGCAAAATTAATCCAATCCGATAAAAGTCCGATCCAATAAATATTGTTATGGATTATATACGATCCGATCCCCTAACAACGATCCGAGTAAATATAATTATATATATATATATATAATATTTAAATAAATATAATTATATTGATAGATATTATATTTATATAATTATGTAAAATCTTAATATTTTATATCCATATATTTAGATTGAGACAAGATTCATACTCTAATTTGACTCATTTTAACAATTATTATTAATGTATATATGATATTTATTGTAAACTTCGTATAAAATTTTAAAATATTAAGGTAAGTTCGTTAATATAAATTATATTATATCATACATAGGTTTTGATAAAATCCATAATCTTAATTTGGTATCTAGTGCTCATATCAAATATTGATATAATATAATAAATTTTATATAAAAATTGACATACCACATAATTAAATAATAAATAAAATATAGAAATATTATAATGTGAGTAATTAAAAAAATGAAGTATACAGACTATTATAAGTAGTTTGGAAAAAATAATTTTGAAAAGATTTTAATATATAAAGAATTAAATATGATTTAAAATAGATAAAATATTATTGTATGAAAAAATGTTAAATAAAAATTAACACATATAAAATATTATGAATAATAATAAAGGAGAAATTAAAATATTTAAAATAAATTTAGGAAATAATTAAAATAATTTAAAATTATTATGTGAAAATTTTAAACATAAAATAATTAAATATAAATATTATTATGTTATATTATAATAACAATATTTATTAATATATAAATTATAGTATACTTTTCGTGTAGCACTGACAAATAATTTAGTTATAAAAATTTAATTGGATTGGATATCCGATCCGATTATCCGTAATCCGAATGGAGCGGATATGAATTCACCTTTAAAATATCCGACACTTGATCCAATCTGAAAAAGTAAATGGATTTGGATAGGGTTGAGTAACGGTTCGGTCGGTTTTTAATGGCCAAACCGGACCAGACCATTAATAGCGGTTTTTTCATATCTCAAACCTGGACCAGACCGCAATTAAACAGTCCAATTCGGTCGGTTACGGTTTTAAACCAAACTATTTAATATGATAATTTTAGGTATAAAAAACCCTTCTTAAATCATATCTGGTAGCCAAGTAGCCAAATATTGTGAAAAAGTATGTCAATTTTAGTACATACATTACTAGTTTACTAGTTTTATTACATTATAAAAATACTAATATGTGCCCAAATGGACATATTAATATTATGCAAAACAAAAAAAATGCATTCCAGGAGCAACTAGCAATCTTAATTCTAGAAGAAATATTATGCAAGACAAAATTATATTATATTATATATATATATATATATATATATATATATATATATTTAAGACAAATATAGGTAAATGCAAAACAAATTTATATTATATTATATATATAATATATATTTGTAGCGGTCCGGTTCAGTCTTAATGATCGGTTTAGAAATGAAAACCAGACCGGACCGAAAAATAACGGTTTATATTTAAATCAAACCAAACCGCTTAAAAAACCGTAAAAAGCGGTTCGGTCGGTTCGGTCCGGTCGGTTTGGTTATTTTTTGCTCCCTAGATTTGGATATGAATTTAGGGTGATCCGATCCAAATCCGATTCATTGACAGGCCTACAAGGATCACGAAGGATCAGTTTTTCACTAAAAAGTTTAGCTCATATAGTCTAGTTAAACAACAAAAGCTGGGAACCAAACCTTGTTCACACTTAAGTATCACAGTTATCATTGGTGCATAATTGCAATGTGCCCCCTCTACAGATCTTGTCCAATGACTCTAATGTCAAATAGAGAATTTTCTAGCAAAATGAATGTTACTTTTAATAGGAGGATATGTAATCATTTTGGGAGTTAAGCAGATGCTAGAAGTCAACCTAGCAACCATGAAGTATGGATGTTAAAAATCATTCAGCACTTGCAACACATATAACACGTATATGAAATAATTAGATGCCTGTCGTGATGATTTCTGTGACGTATTGGTGAATGCAAGAATACATTGCATCAAAAAGATAAGCAATGACACTGAATAAGAAAAGAAAAAATAACTGTAACAGTTTGTTGCCATAAAAGTAGGTTAAATACATATGCCACTTTATAAAGATCGGGAAGGAACTGATAATTAACCATATGTCTATAATGGAGATTCTTCAATGGTAACAAAGTCTATGTATCAAGTGGTGCTAACTGCTAAATCAGGTTTTAAAATTAACTTTGCATTCTGATTCGAAATTTGTACACATCCGGTACTTGAGAAACTTCACCATTATGCTCAGCTACAAGAACTTGATTCACTTCTCCATTTTATGGCTGATTTGCTAATGTGACTGGTGCAGAATGAATAACATCCTTAGGTCCCTTCTGTTTGAAAGTGTATTCGTCAAAACTCAACTTCCCCTGGTATGCTTCCATCACACCAGGAACTTCATCCTTATGTGCAGTTACAAAGTTTTCAATAAATTTTTTCTCAGTCATGGCCAATATCGACGATAACATGTAACTCTTACTAGTGCTGTTTCTGGAGACTAAAATTTGCAGAACCGAACACCTACGAATAGTCCTCTTCTTGAAGCTATAACCAAGTAAAGATGGGTTACTTGACAGCCTAAGCGGTGTCCACTGCAATTTATTCAGAAACAATTCTAACTTTTCATTAAGATTCTTGTCAGTGTAAGACATGATCTGTGGCAACTTCATGAACATGGAAAGGATCTCTTGGTTGGAGAAACCAAAGCTTCTAAACAACACACATCTAGATTCCCAAGTTGAGTTGTTGATAAGAGCCAAACAGCGGAGACCATGGAGAAAATATGAAGAATTAAGATCAAAACTCAAGTCTGTAAGCTTTGAGACAATATGACGGAATTTATTGTGGGGTGTACCTAATACGGGACCATAACTTCGTAAAAGTTTTACAATCTGGGAATGGGGCACACCGAGTGTAAGGAGTAATTGAGTATTTAACAACAAAGATTTTGGAAGGTTTTGCCGTAGAATATATGGGTTGTATTTAAGAACAGAAACTGTATTTAGGTAAGAACCGGTGACAGAGTTGAGCAGAGTGATAGAGGGTATCAGGTGGTTGGTCAGACTTCTAGTGAGAATACACGGGCTTGTGGTGACAATAGATACTACGTCTGCTTGAGACTGGGAAATAGAAAGTAAAAAATCAAATTTCGGCTTTAAGACTTGTTGAGGATGATAATTTCGAAGAATGTGGGGATAAATGGAAACGATTTTGCTAATGGTGGACTGTGGGAATCCAAAGTTTCGAAAGAGCTCGAGAACCTCGTCAGGTGTTTGATCAGAGGAATCAAAATCAAGACATTTAGAAGCACGAATAAGGTGTTTCCCAGATAACCCACATTTGTCTTTGAGAAATGAAATCTTGAAATCAACATTTGTGGGGTTTCCAGATAATTTGGTTGTATAACTACGAAAGAATGAACACAGATTATTCAAACTCAAATATTTAACAATTAGGGTTTGTGATTGACATTTATACAGATAAACAAGCAACATCACACATTCAATATTGAAGCATTAAAGTAATAAATAAAATGAACTTACAGAGATTGGAAGAAAGAATTGCAATCCCTACTGATGTTGTCAACTAGGGTTATCGAATTTTTTGTTTTAGGGTAATCAGTCGAAATGAGAGAAGGGTCGGGTCGGGTTGATTTGGCTAACTTGTAAGCACCTACGGTATTAAATTGTTTACTCTTGTAGTTTGTGTCGTACTCGTACATATTGGGTAATTTTTGCGATGTTTTAATATTACATTAATATTAAATACTATTAAATGTATAATTAAATATATATTATATTATAAATTTTATGTATGTTTTCATAAATGTAAAATTTATTTATTTATTATTACATATAAATCTATTGAATCTAACTAAAAGACATGAATTTATACGTTTCTTTACTCTCGAAATTCACTAAAATTTTATGTTCATTTATAATTTACAATCTTGTTTTATTAGTTTTCGAATCATTATATTCATATATGTAATCTTGTGTGTGAGTAGTGTTTATATGTATATATATATCACTCACTATATTTTGTCATGCACTAAGTCGAGGGTTTTCACGTAAACAGTCTTCCTACTCTTTTAAAATAGGGGCATGTTACATCTTACTCTCCCAGACCCCGCTCTGAGTGGGATATACTCGGTATATTTGATTTGGTTTGGTTACACTTTACGAACGGGGTTGTTCATGGATCAGGTTTAATTGTCTTGTTTTTTTATTCAAGTTAATTAATTTAGTTTGTTACATATTATTATATATTAAAAGATTCTTAAATTTTTAGTTAAAATAAAGGTAATTTACCAAAAATACTTTTTTTGTGAAATTATTTACAATTTTAGTAATATATAATATTTATTCTATTAATTTTAGTAATATATAATATTTACTCTATTAATATTATTTCTGTTAATATATAAAATATTATTACTGTTAATATATTATTACAGAAATAATATATTTTTAGTAATATATAGGGGGTGTTTGGTGAAACTTTTTTTCAGAATAAGTCAACTTATTTTAAGACAAAGTTAGAGATTCCTAACTTTTTTCTGAAAAAAGTTAACTTTTTTTTGCAACTTATAGAATCTCAAATATACATTAAATACTTGTATAAAAAACATTTATCAAAATATGAAATTTTTACCCGAAAATAAGTCCAAAAGGACTTATTTTAAGGCAGACCAAACAGGCCAATAATATTTACTCTATTAATTTTCTAAATTACCATCGACCTATTTAACGAATATAACAGAAATAAACGAAAAAAGGTATATATTATCATGCTCAAACAATTGAAAGAGATGCATCGTACAATTATTTGAAAGCATAAGTTAAAATTGTACAATACAATTATTGAAAGGGATCCATACTACAATTATTACCGCATCATTTTGAATTAATGAATTATTATGATTGAAATTGCTCCTAAGATAAAAAAGCATGAAGTTTAAAATTTAATTCTCATCTCTTAACGAGTAAAAAAAAAATATTTTTTTTAAACGAATTAAAAAAAACAAAAATATTAGCTACAAAAGTACGCAAAATACACAATTACAAATGTGAAATGTGACAAACTAATATTCAAGTGTAGTTAAATATTGGAATAAGCAAAGATGATCTTGACTACAAAATTTTGAGAGGTCGTGGAGATTCTTATCTCCATTATCACTATATGATCAAAAGAAAAATGATGGTAAAAACATATTATTCTCCTATGAACTTCCGAGCATTACTGATATATCTCTTCCTAGTTGATTCTTTTTGGGCTACTGTATCAGCACAGGAGACTGAAGAACCTATTGGCTATGGTTATATTATCCGAAAGGTATCTGCAGTTGATTCCTCGTCGAAATCGTTGTTTGCTGATCTTCAACTCATCAAATCTTCGTCGGTGTTTGGACAAGATATTCAGAATCTTAGGTTAACTGCATGGTAATTTTCTTTCAAGCAGGACTACTTTGTTTAAATTTTAATCAGACATTTTAATTTTTTTAGCAACTGGCAATTCCGAAGTCTATGCCTCTCAGTTTCACACTATGTAGCCAACTGGCGTGGACAGCTAAATGATGTGTGTACAAATATATGGATAGAGTCATGTTGCAGTACAAATAATTTTAATTACAAATTTTACAAATGACTTGTATATCATCCTGCACATAGTAGTAGAATACTAGAATGTAGATTGTAAGCTAAATTATTTTGTATTTGAAAGAACAAATCAACTTAAGTGTAGTTTATGTGCTAAATTTTTATGTTGATGCACAGCTTTGAAACAAGTGACAGACTGAGAATCCACATAACAGACGCGGATCATCCCCGATGGGAAATCCCACAAGACATCCTACCTCGTCCACCCCTGCCCTCACTACAAAACTATGCTCAAATGCCAGTAAGCCACAACCCCATGCCTCAAAACAACCAACTCTCCAACTCTGACTCAGACCTCATCTTCACACTCCAAAACACCACCCCGTTTAGCTTCACCATAACCCGTCGCTCCTCAGGCGATACTCTCTTCAATACACAACCTGACCCGAAAAATCCCAACTCCACATTCCTCATTCTCAAAGACCAGTTTCTCCAAGTCTCTTCTTCTCTCCCAGTCAACCGATCTTCTCTTTATGGCTTGGGAGAACACACCAAAAAAACATTTAAACTCACACACAATCAAACACTTACTATGTGGAATGCTGATATTGGGAGTTCGAATCTGGATGTTAATTTATATGGCTCACACCCGTTTTATATGGACATCCGGACATCAAACTCTGGTGGGGTGGCAGGGGCCACTCATGGAGTTTTGTTACTTAATAGTAATGGGATGGATGTTGTTTATGATGGAGATAGAATTACTTATAAGGTGATTGGAGGTGTTCTTGATTTTTACTTTTTTGCCGGAGTTTCTCCCAAAATGGTGATGGATCAATATACACAGCTTATTGGAAGGCCTGCACCAATGCCTTACTGGTCTTTTGGTTAGTATCCATTTCGTATTTTTAAATCAATTTTTTTTGTGCTAAATGAATTTGCTTGATGATATATTAATGATGAAACACCTTCATAATAATATTGTTAAGTACGGGCTCTTCGGAGACCCTAATGTGAACTCAAGATCACTGATCAAAAGAGCTCTTCTACCCTATTAGTTGCCATGCTAAGTGACCAACTAGGTGTTATTGTGATGGCATAACATGTATATCATGTTTACTTTTACGTCATAATAGATATAAGAAGTATTAGTTATGAATAATGATCAGATATTGAGGTTTTTAACTGTATACATATGTGGTCCATATACAGTTTCAAGTTTTCAACTATGGACATGTTTAAGCCCGAGGAGACATCAGTATTCATAATTTATCTCCATTTTATTCCTTTGGAAGCAATGAACACTGGTCATTATGCTTAGCTATCTGTGAGTTGTGACATGAAAGGGACAGAGTCCACAGTGTCTGTATTGTTCAAGCTCGCTTCTTTCTGAACTTGATTAAAACTCTTCAACAAATGTTTTAGCTTGTGGCAAGTTCTAAATAGAAATAGTATGCAAGTAACAAACCAAGTAGGCTACCTTTGCTTCTTTGTCTTCTTCAAAATTATATCAATTAAACCTAAAACCCTAGACGCTAAACCCCAAATCAAAAGATGTTGAAATTTATTTAAATTCTAAAGTAAATGGCTGCTTTCATGATTTCAGGTGACTATTTTAGGTATATGAATACACAGTAGGTGTTTCCTAATAACATTACAGCAGTATAATCAGTCGTCTCAGTACTCGAAACTAGTCATTTATGAAGAAACTAATGTGCAGATTTAGGAAGCGAGCTAGTTGTTGATGGTACGAAAATGAAAAAATAATTTTTCTTTGTGACAAAATAATCACCTTCACTATCATCACCTTAAAAGCTTAAATCATAAACCCTATATCACTAAAGAAATATAATTACTTTTATTAGTTTAGAAATGGCTCTCGTCAATATTCACCTTTATTATGTGATTCAAACAGTGGAGCTTTTTGTGCACGGCTTATCCCTCTCTTCTCTGTTTTTTTACTCTTTTATTTCACAAGAGCATTTTGGAATTATCACCTCAAATCATCAACGTACCCTATCTATCACCAAAGAAAGATACTTGTATCAGTTTAGAAAGGACTGCTAGTCACGAAGAGCTTTCATAGCGATGTTTTTATGTAATAATACTATTTTTTTGGACTCTATTTTTCCTGTGCATGGAGATAACATGAAATAGGCTTTTGGCTCTTCTGAGAAATTCCTTTTATTTTTCATGGACACAGGGTTTCACCAATGTCGATGGGGTTACAAAAGTGTTTCGGATGTTGAGAGAGTTGTTGACAGTTATGCAAAAGCTAAAATTCCTTTAGAGGTTATGTGGACAGATATCGACTATATGGATGCTTACAAGGATTTCACACTAGACCCGATTAACTTCCCTGAAGACAAGATGGTGAAATTTGTTCATACACTTCACCAAAATGGTCAAAGATATGTACTAATCTTAGATCCTGGTAAGTTCCATATCCAACAGTACATAATCTCTTTAGGGGAACTTTCTTGTATCTTCTAAAAATGTTAGCTCATACATTATTAGTGTCAATTTCAATTTGTTTCTGCACTTGACAATGTCAATGATCCTTATTTCTTTAATAGTTTTGCTAATATTATAGGTATCAGTGTGAACAAGACATACAAAACCTTTATAAGAGGTATGCAAGCTGATATTTTCATAAAACGTGATGGTATCCCTTACCTTGGTAAGGTTTGGCCAGGTCCCGTTTACTATCCTGATTTTCTAAATCCGCATGGCCAAACCTTTTGGGGTGATGAGATCAATAGGTTTCGAGATCTTGTCCTCTACGATGGGATCTGGCTTGACATGAATGAGGAATCTAATTTTATAACCTCACCGCCAACTGCATCGTCCTCACTTGATGACCCGCCTTATAGGATCAACAACTCCGGAAGTCAACTGTCCATTAACACTAGAACTGTTCCAGCATCTTCTATGCATTTTGGTAATATCACAGCATACGATGCTCATAATCTGTATGGATTTTTAGAATCTCAAGCCACTAATAAGGCCTTAATCCAAAAAACTGGAAAAAGACCATTCATACTCTCAAGATCAACTTTTGTTGGCTCGGGGAGAGTCACAGCACACTGGACTGGAGACAATGCTGCCACATGGGAAGACATGGCATATTCTATCTCAAGCATTTTGAGTTTCGGACTATTTGGAATTCCAATGGTTGGAGCAGATATATGTGGCTTTTCTGGAAACACTACAGAAGAACTCTGTAGGCGTTGGATTCAGGTACATTTCTGATTTTCCCAGAGAAATCTAAAATGATAATATTAGTTACCCTATCAAAGTAATATATAGTAGAACGAGTTATGTTTCTTTTTATAGGACTAGTAGTCTAGTCTACCGCACAGGTTTCCTACTGAGAGTATGTACTGTTGAAGTTTTATATCTCAAAGCTGCTGGGCGTTGGTGCATTCAAGAAGTTTTTGTCTGTATTATCTAATCAAAAGTATTTCATTCCTGATTCACACTGGTACTTTGCAGCTCGGGGCTTTTTATCCTTTCTCAAGAGACCACTCTGCTATTGATACTACTCGTCAAGAGCTGTACCTTTGGAGTTCAGTGGCTGCAACAGCTAGGAAAGCTCTTGGGCTCCGCTACAAGCTACTCCCCTACTATTACATGCTCATGTACGAGGCACACTTGAAAGGGACCCCCATTGCCCGCCCTCTCTTCTTCTCATTTCCTGAAGACACACATACTTATGAAATCAATACACAATTCCTTATTGGTAAAGGTGTAATGGTTACACCTGTTTTGAGTCCAGGAGTAGTTTCAGTTGAAGCTTACTTTCCAGCAGGAAACTGGTTCAGTTTATTCAACTACTCCCTGTCAGTGAGCAAGGAACAAGGGGAATATGTAACACTTGATGCGCCATCAGATGACATAAATGTACACATACGAGAAGGTAATATATTGGCTATGCAAGGAGAAGCAATGACAACAGAAGCAGCTAAAATGACACCGTTCCACCTCCTGGTTGCTGTTAGCAGCACGGAGAATTCAACTGGTGAAGTGTTTCTGGACGACGGGGAGGATGTGGAGATGGGAAAAGAAGGGAAAAACTGGACTCTAGTGAGAATTAACAGTAAAGATGAAGGGAAGAACATACAGCTACAAACAGAAGTTGTAAATGCAGGATTTGCGCTGAGTCAGAAACAGATTATAGATAAAGTGACATTTATAGGACTGAAAAATTTCAATAAGCCTATGAACTACGAGTACGAGCTAATAAATTCTGCAGGAGCAACAATACGAAGAAATTCATCTATAACGGCTAACCATGATGGCAATGGAGAGTTTATCTGTGTTGAATTGTCAGGTTTATCATTACTAATAGGCGAAGAGTTTAAGTTGACCTTGATTCTCTGATGAATGATGATTTGGTTTATTTCTGATAAGAGGTTGTAAAAATCTGACATGATGTTCAAGACATTCCTTGCCTTGGAGTGCACACAATAGTATCTGAACAACTAATGGAGTTGAGATGATTTGATTTCTTAAGTTTTTGTAGTATTCTTAAAATGCTACTGTGTATATGATAAAGCATGTCACAAGTTTATATGTTATCATCTACTCCAACTAGAACACATGCTGTTGTGTTGTCGATATCAATTTTTGGGTTAAACTATTAATTACAATGAGCTGTTTTTCAATTATATTTCTTACCATCACAATATAATTTTTTTTACAAAATGCAATATATCTTTTTTATTTAATTTATTTTCATAAGAATTATCATATCGACTCTTTTGTACCGTAAATTAATTCAAAATTTTCATAGTTATACAATCGTTTACAAAATTAAAAAATAATAAATTTGATTTTTTTTAATTATATAAGGATGAAATTAATAAGCCTATAAAAGGAGCATAAACAAAGGGCATAAAGAAAGTTTCAGAAACTAGGCGGGAACTTGGAATCTCTGTAAGTCTTTTTTATGCCCAAACGCAATCTGTGTTTCTTTCATCATATTTCAAATAGATATTATAGAGATATGAAGATGTTTGTTTATCTGCATAAATGCCATCTGCAAACCCTAAACCTTAAGAATGTTACTTTACCTAACTTGAATCATTATTTAATTACACCCTTCTTTCGTAGTTATACAACCAAAAGAATGATACCCACAAATGTGGATTCTTCAGATTTCAAGATTTCATTCCTTAAAGACAAATGTGGGTTATCTGGGAAACCCCTTATTCGAGCTTCTAAATGTCTTGATTTTGATTCCTCTGATCAAACACCCAACACAGTCCACCATAGCAAAATCGTTTCCATTTATCCCCACATTCTTCGAAATTATCATCCTCAACAAGTCTTAAAGCCGAAGCTTGATTTTTTGCTTTCTATTTCTAAATCTCGAGCTGAGGTAGTTACTATTGTCACAAAATCCCCGGTTGTTCTCACCAAAAGCCTCGACAAATACCTAAAACCCACCCTCAATCTTCTCAACTCTGTCACGGGTTCTTACCCAAATACAGTTTCTGTCCTCAAGTACAATCCCTTTATTCTAAATCAAAACATTCCAAAATCTTTTTTGTTAAATACTCAGTTTCTCCTTACACTTGGTGTGCCCAATTCCCAGATATTAAAACTGTTGAGAACATATGGTCAAGTCTTAGGTACACCACATGGCAAAGTCCGTGATATTGTGTCAAAGCTTACAGACATGGGCTTTAATCTTAAGTCTTCATATCTTCTTCATGCTCTCCGCGCTTTGGCTTTTAACAACAAATCAACTTGGGAATCTAGATGTGTTTTGTTTAGAAGCTTTGGTTTCTCTGATCATGAGATCCTTTCCATGTTCAAGAAGCTGCCACAGATCATGTGTTATAGTGACATGGCAATTAATGGGAAGATGGGGTTCTTTTTGAATAAATTACATTGGACACCGTCTAGGTTGTCAAGTTACCTGACTGTTTTGGCCTATAGCTTAGAAAAGAGGACTATCCCAAGGTGTTCGGTTCTGCAAGTTTTGGTCTCAAAAAATGGCACTTCTAAGATTTATACGATGTCGACTATATTTGTAATGGCTGAGAGAAAATTCATTGAAGAATTTATAGCTGCACATAAGGATAAAGTTCCTGAGGTAATGGAGGCATACAAAGGGAAGTTGAGATTTGAAAAATACACTTTTCAACAGAAGTGATGCTCATTTAGCACTAGTTGTATTAGTGAATTGACAGCAATACTGAGAAGAGAAAATGAAATGATGAAATCCTATGGGAAAAAAAGTCGAGTGTATCCGGTTATCTTGGTTATAGCTTAGAGAATAGGATTACTACAAGGTGTTTGGTTTTGCAAACTGGGGTGTCAAATAATAGTATTCACAGTGACCCAGGCAAACTTCTTAAATTCTTTGTAGTTTTACATAAGGGTCAAGTTCCTCAAATACTGGATGGGTACAAAGGGAAATTGAGATTTGATGTATACAATTTCACATCAGAAGGGAAATACGGTTTTGAAGCCTGGTTAAGCAGTTAGTACCACTTGATGCATAGACTTCATTGCCATTTTGACTAATCTTCATCATTTACAGATGGTTAATTACTAGTTCTTCCCGATTTTCATAAAATCACATATGGTTTGAACCTACTTTTATGGGTTCTAAACTCGTTAAGTTAATTATTAATCTTATCATCCAGCGTACTTGCTTTTTTCATTTGATGCAATATCCTCTTGCATTTACTAAGATTTACTAAGACATCATTGAATTTATCTCGACAGACATTTATTTTCATTTATATATCTTATGGTTACTAGGTTGATTTTTGACATTTACTTAACTTCCAGAATGATTACATATCTGCATAGTGTCACAAAATACCCTTGTACTTTCATTGGAAGTCTGACCAACCACCTGATACCCTCTCTCTCAATATGCTCAACACTAAAATACAGTTTTTGTCCTCAAATCCAATCCATATATTCTAGCTTCTGACCTTTCTAAATCTTTGCTGTTAATTACTCAGTCCTCCTTACACTCGGTGCGACCTATTCTCAGGATTTGAAACTATTAAGAATTCATGGTCCTACAGTTTAGGTACACATACACCACATGGTGAATTCCGTAATTTTGTGTTGAAGCTCAAGGACATGGGCTTTGATCTTGAGTCTTCATATTTTTGCAATGCTGTCCATACATTGTGTTATGTCACTGACTCGACTTGGAAACCTAGATGTGTGTTGTTTAGAAACTTTGGGTTTTCCAATCATGAGATCCTTTCCATGTTCAGGAAGCTGCCACTTGTCATGTGTTTTACTGAATAGACAATTATTGAAAAGTTCGAGTTCTTTCTGAATAAATTGCAATGGACATCGCTTAGACTGTCAAGTAACTCAATTATACTTAATTATAGCTTAACGAAGAGAACTATACTTCAGGTTTTTATCGCAAAACATAATGTTGAAGTTTTTCCACTACTCGATGCATCCAAAGTTGAGTTAGGATTTGATGTATCCAATTTCAAATCAGAATGGAAACTTATGGAATATATAATATATATTCCATAAGTTTCCTTATATTATCGTTTTCACTCTAAGTTGCACAGAAATTACTTTTGAAAACGTATGTAACTCATGCAATTTGGGAAGCTATCTTCCTCGTAAAGTTTTTAAACTTCAAAATCAAAGATAGTGTTATTATACGAGTTTGGAGCGGTCACTCTTGTATATTGTTTGAATTTATTCAAAATCAATGTTAGTGCTTATATTATTAAACGTAACTTTTACTAGTTGTTAGCTATCTAATTAACTAGCTAAGTGTGGCATTATCCTAATCTAAATGAGCCATTTATATTGTAAATATTATAAATATTTATAAATATATAAGATACAAATAACATCATTTATAAAATATGTATGTTAAATCATGTCCGTATCTTACACACGAGTGAAGGAGTTAGTTAGTAGCAGGGTATTCTAAAAACAGCAATTAATCAGATTAATTGATTAATTAATTGATAAATGGAAATTAGGTCAAAAGATGTTTTTTTTTTAAAATTTGATCAAAAATCGGGTGAGATGAAAAAATTCGGTTGAGATTTTTGAAAATATTTTAATATAATATATATTATTTATTAAATTAATTAATGTAATGTATCTTTACCGATTAATTTCGATCTTCGCCTTTTAGAATACTGGTTAATAGTTATAATGCCAAAAGTAGGGTTAATAGTTATAATACCAAAAGTAGGGTGCATAAGTCATTTTAATAATTAATATTTATAATTGTATTTAATTCATTATTGCATAGTAATACTCTCATTAATATAAATAAAATCTTTGATTCACCCCTATTTTATATATTAATACCTATACAAAAACTATTTATAATTATATTTAACCCATTATTATATTACTATAATTTAAAATTAATATGTGAGCATGTAGCACTACTACCTCACTTCTCTGCCCCCATTATTATATTATTAGATTTTTAATGCACGGATATTTGTTATTTTTTTATTAATTCAATCATTTATTTTAAAACTATTAATATTTCTGAAATTTTAAAAACTTGTAATATATTAGTATATTTTTAAATCATATATTTATACATTAATTAAATTAAATATAAATTAAAAATTATAAAATATTTAAAATAAAGTTGTATGATGATTTAAACATCTATGAAAAGAAAAATTAAAAAATATATGAAAAAGTACTAAATATAAATTAAAAGAATTATAAAATATTTAAAACAAATAAGTGAATCGCACGGATTATAAAGTTATATTATTAATATATAAATATGTAAAATATTTCACTCCAAAAAATTATGGGAATGGATATTTAAAAAAAATAATGACCATTACTTATTAAAATAAATAAATGAGAATCATTATATCTAATATTTCCTTCAGTCCCAAATTATTAATTTATTTTAAATTTTAAACGTATTTTATGGTTCCGATATTAACACAGTGTTAGGTTTTGTTCTCGATCTACATAACTGTTTTTACATCCTCAAAAGTCCATAACTATATATTTTTATATAAATTTATATAGAAAAACAAATTATGTTTGGCTTTCGACAGGGTATTTAGTATTTACGTGACCCTTTAAACACCATTTTATATGTTCGTATTATATTTTTATTTGTAGAAAGAAAGAGGAAATAGAAGAAGAGGGATAAATACATGTGATGGATTGAATAGATCAATAATATGAGTTTAATTCTAAATTTTTATTAATAATTTTAAAGATAATAATATAAATATTAGATTTTAATATGTTGATGAAATTTGAATATATTATTAATTAAATTAGGAAATTAAGTCTATAAAAGAATTTTAAAATTATAAACATATTATAACTAATATCAAAATTTTGATAATAAATTATCTTTCAAGTCTGATTTATAATCGAAAAATAACAGATTAGGCATCATATATACAAATATTAGTCAGTGTAGTATGTACAGTATGTGCAATATATTTATAATTTATGAAGCAATTTCTGATGTATGCGCGTGCATCAAGTACTCCCAAATCAACCTTTTCTTCATTATATAAGTTGGTCAATTATTTTCATCCAATTTTAGATGGTTTAACTATATGATTTGAAATAATATTTTGAAAAAACTTTTTTTGATGAAAAATAAAAATTAAGGTAACGTATTAAAAAACAAACTGGGTTTTTCGTCTCTTCCAAATTGAAACAGACAATTTTATGTATTTGTAGTAAATTCCTGGAAAACATTCTAATTTGTCCATGACTTTTGTGTAAAGTATGACAATTTTGGATTTTCAAAATCGTACTCGAAAGGTTTAGGCTATGAAATGGGGAAATTTCAATAATCTCATAATTTTTTGATATGTCCCTGTATTTTAAAAACATGTAATACAAAATTTTAATTTGAGAACCATAATACAATTTTTTTTATAAATTAATAATGTAAGAATCTTTATATATATATATATATATGATCAATATTTTTGAGATCAGTCATATATATAATATTAATATATATTCTTCTTTTGTAATTTTGTATATGTATGACATCCTAACATGTTTTAATTAAATTTCAGTTTATTTTCTTTATTATTTTAATTATTAATTTATAATCCGGGCAAGTAGGACTCTTTTTATATATTGAAAAAAACATCACTCGGGAACTAATTTTCCTACATATCTCATTCTAACAGAGATATCAATCATAACTAATCAAATAGGGACCCCCCCTCCGAGTTTAGTACGTCTTGATATATTTTGAATTTTTTTTCACTGTGAATGATTTATATGATTTATTGGGGGTCTCAAATGCGCGCATCGAAATGGTGTGAAATTAAACGGTGGTGGAAATCAGAGTTCATCTTTTATAACGAAAATTTGTACATATTATGGGGACATATGTACTTCCGACCAAAGTTAATACAACTGAGATATGTGAAATATAGGAGTAAGATAATTTTCAAAAAAAATGTATTTAAATAAAATAGGACCAACTATTTAGAAACAACTTTTTTTTATAAAAGAATCAATTAATCCGTATAAATGATATTAATAATTAGAATTAGATTAGTAATTAGTTTGTACAAAATATATTTGAGCCTTTAACAAAATATATACTGATCAAAGCAAATGAGTAGTATATTATTAGTAAATCAATGAATAAAAGGAGCATAAACAAAGGGCAGTTTCACAAACTAAGTGGGAGACTGTTGTCTGTGAAGTTGGAAGCTTTCAAACTTAATCTCTGTAAGTCTTTTTTATGCCCAAACGCAATCTGTGTTTCTTTCATCGTATTTCAAATAGATATTATAGATATAGAGATATGAAGATGTTTGTTTATCTGCATAAATACCATCTGCAAACCCTAAACCTTAAGAATGTTACTTTACCTAACTTGAATCATTATTTAATTACACCATTCTTTCGTAGTTATAGAACCAAAAGAATGATACCCACAAATGTGGATTCTTCAGATTTCAAGATTTCATTCCTTAAAGACAAATGTGGGTTATCTGGGAAACCCCTTATTCGTGCTTCTAAATGTCTTGATTTTGATTCCTCTGATCAAACACCCGAGGGGGTTCTCGAGCTCTTTCGAACCTTTGGATTCCCCAGGTCCAGTATTACCAAAATCATTACTTCTTATCCCCGCATTCTCAAAGATTATCATGCTGAAAAGTTCATAAAGCCAAAGCTTGATTTTTTGCTTTCTATTTCTAAATCTCGAGCTGAGGTAGTTACTATTGTCACAAAATGCCCGGTTGTTCTCACCAGAAGCCTTGACAAATACCTAAAACCTACTCTCAATCTTCTCAACTCTGTCACGGGTTCTTACCCAAATACAGTTTCTGTCCTCAAGTACAATCCCTTTATTCTAAGTCAAAACATTCCAAAATCTTTTTTGTTAAATACTCAGTTTCTCCTTACACTTGGTGTGCCCAATTCCCAGATTTTAAAACTGTTAAGAAAATATGGTCAAGTCTTAGGTACACCACATGGCAAAGTCCGTGATATTGTGTCAAAGCTTACATACATGGGCTTTAATCTTAAGTCTTCATATTTTCTTCATGCTCTCCGCGCTTTGGCTTTTAACAACAAATCAACTTGGGAATCTAGATGTGTTTTGTTTAGAAGCTTTGGTTTCTCTGATCATGAGATCCTTTCCATGTTCAAGAAGCTGCCACAGATCATGTGTTATAGTGACATGACAATTAATGGGAAGATGGGGTTCTTTTTGAATAAATTACATTGGACACCATCTAGGTTGTCAAGTTACCCGACTGTTTTGGCCTATAGCTTAGAAAAGAGGACTATCCCAAGGTGTTCGGTTCTGCAAGTTTTGGTCTCAAAAAATGGCACCTCTAAGATTTATACGATGTCGACTATATTTGTAATGGCTGAGAGAAAATTCATTGAAGAATTTGTAGCTGCACATAAGGATAAAGTTCCTGAGGTAATGGAGGCATACAAAGGGAAGTTGAGATTTGAAAAATACACTTTTCAACAGAAGTGATGCTCATTTAGCACTAGTTGTATTAGTGAATTGACAGCAATACTGAGAAGAGAAAATGAAATGAAATCCTAGGGGAAAAAAAGTTGAGTGTATCCGGTTATCTTGGATATAGCTTAGAGAATATGACTACTACAAGGTGTGTGGTTTTGCAAACTGGGGTGTCAAATAATAGTATTCACAGTGACCCAAACAAACATCTTAAATTGTTTGTAGTTTTACATAAGGGTCAAGTTCCTCAAATACTAGATGGGTACAAAGGGAAATTGAGATTTGATGTATACAGTTTCACATCAGAAGGGAAATACGGTTTTGAAGCCTGGTTAAGCAGGTGGAACCACGTGATGCATAGACTTCATTGCCATTTTGACTAATCTTCATCATTTACGGATGGTTAATTACTAGTTCTTCCCGATTTTCATAAAATCACATATGGTTTTAACCACTTTTATGGGTTTACATTTTATAGTTCTAAACTCGTTAAGTTAATTATTAATCTTATCATCCAGCATACTGGCTTTTTTCATTTGATGCAATATCCTCTTGCATTTACTAAGGCATCATAGAATTGATCTCGACAGACATTTATTATCATTTATATGACTTATGGTTACTGGGTTGATTTTTGACATTTACTTAACTTCCAAATGATTACATATCTGCATATTGTCACCTGCATATACAGTTTTTGTCCTCAAATCCAATCCATATATTCTAGCTTCTGACCTTTCTAAATCTTTGCCGTTAAATACTCAGTCCTCCTTTCTGCACCAGTTATACTAGTGAATCAGCCGTAATATTGAGAATTGAATCAACTTTTTGTTGCTGAACATAATGGTGAAGTTTTTCCACTACTGGATGCATCGAAACTTAAGTTGGGATTTGATGTATCTAATTTTCAAATCAGAATGGAAAGTTAATTTTAAAGCCTGATTTAGCAGTTAGCACCAGATACATAGAGCTCAACATTGTGATGAATTTCCATTTCGTACACGTGGTTAATTATTAGTTCCTTCCTGATTTTATCAAGTCGCATAAGTTTTTAAGAAAATAGTTGTAATTGTGGTTGTGATATGGATTTCTCAACTTATTTTAGAATACAGTTATTGTAATTTTAGAACAATTTTTTATTTTTGCTGATTTGAATATTGCAGGTAAAAGAAACTTGTCTCATCACTCTAAGGGGCGCCCTGCACATGTTCGAATGTATATAAAACTCAACAATTTAAAAGGCAATTTTTCTTATAAAATCGTTATTACTCTTAAGTTGCACAGACAACTATTTTCAAATAATTGGTAGCGTAAATCGGGTGAAAAAAATTGATCGAAAATCGAGTGAGACGAGAAAAATTGGTTGAGACTGTCAAAAATCGATTAAAAAATTGGTCAAAATTAATAATTAAAAAATAGTTGAAAATTTAAAAAAATTAAAAATTAATATATATTTTAAATATATAATATTTTTTTTAAATCTTAACACTTAAATATTGATATTGACTAATGATATACGATATGTTTTTTCGTAAATTTTATATTCATAATTTGAAGATATTTAAATATAATATATATTATTATTTATTAAATTAAATTACCTCCGAATTAAGCTATGATTACTCAATTAATCACTGTAACCTACGTTTAGAGACCAATTCTGGTTCCAATCTATTTTCCTATCTAGAATTCCCAACATAAGACAATGGAAGGAATAAAAAGTTACTGAGCAATTTGAAAAGCAGATTTTTTTAACAAAATCATGAATGTATTTGCTTTTCTACCAACAAACTTAATGGAGATATGAGATCTACAATTAAGTAGTTTCTTACATGATCTAATCAAATTTCCCACTTCCATCAGATATTCATGTCCTGAATCTATCGCCAATTTCGAAGTAGTCTCAACAGTTACGTAGTGCCATGATGAAGAAAAAATCCAAGAAAAAAAAATTCTTTAACACCCTTTGCTTCAGCTTCGAACACACTCACAGGTTCATAGAAAGCCATGATTTTACCAACTGAATATGAAAAGCCGTCTTAAAGCACAAAGCACAGCTGCATCAACATTGCACTTGAGAGTTGAGAGTGCCGGTGGTGGAGATGACCATTAAACCATGACATTCTCAAGCTTATCAATTTGGTGACAATTTCTTTTAAATGTAGCATTCCTCCATTCTAAAATAATATTAGCATTCCAGTTGATAGTCACATTTACAGTACTCATAGTTTTGTTCTCCCAAACTTTGTTGTTTCTTTCGATAAGGACGTCATAGAACTCAGTTTCGATCATCATAAATTAAATAGGAGTTCAGTGAGTCATTTTAATTATTAATATCCTCGTTTTCGATAAGGACTTCACAGTTTCGATTATCATAAATTAAATAGGAGTTCATTTAGTCATTTTAATTATTAATATTTTCGTTCATTTTTACAAAATATTTATTTCAATTATCTTTCCACAATCCTATATACATTAGTAGTTACATATTTATTATTTATAATTATTTTTAACTCATTATTGCATAATAATACTCTCATTAATATTAATAAAATATTTAATTCACCTCCATTTTATATATTAATATGTACATAAATACTATTTATAATTATATTTCACCCATTATTATAATTTTAAAATTAATATGTGAGTGTACAACATTATTCGTCTAGTTCTCTGATCCATTATTATATTATTGTAATTTGAGGTTAATATGGGAGTATATAACATTATTATCCCAGTTCTCTTTAATTTTATATGCTTTAAAAAAAATTGACAAAATATATGTTTCATTATATTTCCTTATTATTATACATATTAATATTTATAATTGTATCTAACTCATTATTGCATAATCATACATAATAATGATCTCATTAATATCAATGAAATATTAAATACTATTAATTTTAATCTCTTTTATGATTATATTTGACCCACTATTACGGTGAAAGGAGCGAGTAGTGTGTTGACAGTATTCAAACTTTGATGATTAAATTGAAGAGTCTGCACTTGTAAGTTGAATGTCTGTAAGTTTCTTTTGTGCTTAAACCCCTCTGTATGTATTACATTTTTCTGTATGTATATCAACATGAAGATGGTTGTTTGTGTGTATATATCTCATTTACAGACCCTAATTCTCAAACATCAAACTATCCATAACTGTTTAATTAGGCCTGTTATTCGTTCTTATCGTACCAAAAGGATCATACCCACTACAGATTCTTTAAATTTCACTAGTTCATTTCTCGAAAACAAATGTGGGTTGTCAGGGAAAATCCTTGATCAATGCTTCTAAATATGTTCATTTTGATTCCTCTGATCAAAGACCACACTCTGTTGTCCAACTCTTTCGAACATATGGTTTCCCCCCGTCCAGTATTACCAAAATCATTGCTTGTCGTCCTCGTATTCTTCAATGTTACCCCGATAAGGCCATACTGCCAAAGCTTGATTTTTTGCGGTCTATCTCATCATCTCAAACAGAGGTAGTTGAAACTGTCACCAGAAACCCACGTATTCTTGGGAGAAGTCTTAACAACCACCTAATACCAAATATTAAGTTTCTTGTCAATCTTGGTGTTCCCAATTCTCAGATTTTGAAAATTTTGACAATGTATGGTCATGTATCAAGTATGCCAAACACAAATTTTGTAATGTCGTGCCAAAGCTTATGGACATGGGTTTTGATCTTTCATCTTCATATTTTCTCAAAGCTCTCCAGACATTGACTTTTACCACAGACTCGAATTGGAAATCTAGATGTGTGTTGCTTAAAAGCTTTGGTTTCTCCGATCAAGAGATCCTTTACATGTTCAAGAAGCGGCCACATATCATGCGTTGCAGGAAGAGGGTAATTATTGAGAAAATGGAGTTTTTTTTAATAAATTACAGTGGACAACATCTAGGGTGGCAAGTTACCCAACAGTTCTTGGCTATAGCTTAGAGAAGAGAACTATCCCGAGGTGTTCGGTTCTGCAAGTTTTGGCATTAAAGAACAACACTAGTGAGAGTTACATGTTATCGTCGATATTGACAATTTCTGCGAGAAATTTCACCGAAAACTTTGTAAATGCACATATGAAGTTCCTGAGGTAATGGAGGCATATACAGGGAAGTTGAGATTTGATGAATACACTTTTAAACAGAAGGGACAGTTAAGATTGAAGCCGGCGTGATATATATCTAGCACCAGTTTTGTTACTGAATTAGCCGTAATACTGGGAAAAGAAGGAGTGAAATGATGAAGTTCATTGTGGTAAACAGTCAAGTCTATATCAGTTGTCGAGCACACCATGTTAACTTGGTTGTTGCTTAGAGAAGACGACCATTCTAAGGTTTTGGTTTTGGAAACTTTCTCGTCAAATGATAGATTTCACAACATAAAAGGGTGAAGTTCCTCAAGTGTTTGATGCGTACAAAGGTAAGTTGGGATTTGATACAATTTAGAAGCAGAAGGATAAAGTCCAGTTGAGAAGTGATCAAATTGCTTGTCAAAATAGAAGCATAATCACTTCTGCTTTATATGTTTAATCTGTATTTTCAGCTGGACCGAACTTCTTAAACTCCACAGCTAATGGTTTGATCTGAGTAGTACTTGATAGTGTTTCTGTGATGGTTGGTTTACTCTCAGGTCCTTTTCATCAAACCATAGAAAGTGAAACTTGGTTGCTTTGTAAAAGGAATTTTATTGGATGATGGTCATATTCTAATTAGAGGTTGTCCAATGACTAGTCGCAGTTTGTGTGGGCGTTCAGAAGGTTGTTTGAGGGCCAAAAACTAAAGAAAAAAGACTCTTTGGTTGCGCCGCGCGCACACACACACACATTGACAAGGGACTTGCCCCGAGTAGGTATAGAATTTTGGTTGAAATGAGGATAAATGGGCGAGGCATATGGGTTTGAGGTAGAGTGACATTAGCCAAGAGAAATATTTTGAGATCCCATGGGTTAACTATGCAAGTAATTTGTTTTAATCCAGTTGTTTTAGCCACTCATCTGTTTGTATTCTTGTAATGAATACGGGTCCATAATTGTAGCAGATAATTCAAAGGTTTGTGGCAGGATGATTGAGATATGTTATATTCCTTCCCAACTCGGAGATTAGCTACGGTTTGTTGGTTTATCGTATAGGTAACTTAAAAAATTATATGTATTTTCCTCCATAAAACTTGTAAGGAGTGCTGAATGGGGTTTTTCAAATTATTCACTATAGTAAATCAACAACAGTAACAAAATGAGCTTGTGTTTGTGGTATGATATTAGTTGCAGTGATTTGGTTGCTTCTCTTTACGTATTTTATTAAATTTGAAAGTCTCTTCACAGCTTCACTCCTAATGTTTTCTGGCTGAACTTTGTTTCTAGTTGTACGATTCGCTCCTAGGTAGTCGCGTGCGAGCCATTTGGGCTTCCATAAAGCAACAGCCGAAGAGTTGTAAGTTGAAAACTAATACTCCCTCGGTCTCTTGGTACCAAATTAAATGTCTTATTAGACTTTTTTTGTGATTAATTTGACTCAATTTTGATCGAGAATTAACAATTATTTTTTTATAATTTTAAAAAACTGAAATATATATTTTAAAATAAATTAAATATACTTTTGAATGATATACTTTTTATAATTATTTTTAATTATATTGCTCCGTCTCACCATCGTCGGCAACCACAATAACAAGGTTGCTTTCATATCTAACATCTTTTAACCATTACACACGATATAAAAGATTATCAAATACTTTAATCGATTTAATCTATTCTAATCTAGTGTCAAATCTTTTAACCATTACACACGATATAAAAGAACCTCTAGGAGTGAACAAAGACCTTATCGTCGAGTTTGAAATATGAGGATCTAGGCAATTGTGTTCTTTGTAGATGGGAGTTAGACATCAGAAGTAGATAGTGAAGTCTTAGTGAAGTGCCAGTACAATAAAAATGATTTCATCGCACTTTTGCTTCGAGTTTGCATTGTTAGTTCTACATTTGTGAAAAAAGTATACGATGACTTTGAGGAATTATAACCACACTTTTGCTTCGAGATTGCATTGTTAGTTCTACATTTGTGGAAAAAGTATTCGGTGACTTGAGTAATAATAAACTAGTGTACAGTAGTACCTCTGTTAGTTTGACAATGTCAAGAATTACAAATTAATTTCACACATAATAGCAAACCAACCAGGATCCCGCGTCAAATTTAACATATTGAAAAAGAGAGAGGAAAAGATTAAGAATATCGATTCGGAGAAAGAGAAGTAAATATCAGGGTATTAGCAGAATAACATATCTCGACACTCGCCAGTTGAAGAACATTCAAAACGATATACGAAAAAAATATTTTAGTTGGAGAATCAAATAACTTTCTTAAAATTGCAAAATTAATTATCATATAGACCAAAATTTATTATTTGAAGAAAAACATAGTTATCGCCTTGTTGGGTCGTTTACAATATATCTTTTAAAGACTTTTGTCTAACCTTTGCAGTGAGGCAATGCTTAATGACTACAAACACTGACTTCTGCTATTTAATATTCTATCTTTCTTGCCGGCGGAAGCAAAATTATAATAGAGATTCAAGTCATTTACAAACTTTACCTATAACTAAATTTCCAGTTGAAATGCTTTTGGAGTATAAGCAGCATGCTTGGCTAGAAATATTCGAATTTATACAAAACAACTACCGTTCCTAATTTATGAATTCTCATGCCAAAACGAGTGATATGATAATTATAAATAATGAATAGTGAAGTAGATTGAAAACTGGAATATATCAAGCAATTACTGAATGAATTGGATATAACATGCCCATTCCTATTAACTCTTACACAAGTTGAAAACAAATATTGAGATATACATGTAAAGTGTCACACTTATTTAATATTATATAGAAGTGCTGCAGATGCCGAAACTGAAGAATCAGTATCGTTACTGTAGCCTGAAGACTGAGTGTGGCTACTCTGCGTAGTGGTCACATTGTACTCTAAAGACAAAGAAGACAAGTTTGCTGGTATGGAATAAGTTGCCACAGGCATCTTGGGTGGGAGAGCAGGCAATGGAGCATCAAGATTAAGAACATGAATCGCTTGCTTGATGGAAGGCCTAATGTTCCAATCTGGATGTGCACACCAAAGCCCGACAATCATCAATCGTTTCATTTCATGCTTGTCGTAATCATCAGAGAGTTTCGGGTCAGCTGCTTCAAGAATTTGTTCCATTCCATAAAGGTCCCAAACCCACTTCACCAATTCTCTCTGACTTTCTTCTGCCTTGAGGTCAATAGGTTTTCGACCACATGCTATTTCCAATGCTACAACTCCGAAGCTGAAAACATCCGACTCCCTGCTAGCTTGTCCTGTGACAAAACATTCGGGCGCCATGTAGCCTCGTGTCCCAGCCACAATAGTTGTTTGTGCTCCCTTATCATGATCAACAAATCTGGCCAATCCGAAATCACCTAGTTTTGTGTTAAAATTTGAATCTAACATGACATTGCTTGATTTAATATCTCTATGCACCACGCATTGCTCCCATTCTTCGTGTAGATAATGCAATACTGACGCCAGGCCTTGAGCGATTTTATACCTTGCGCTCCATGACAACAGGCTCTGCCCCTTAAAAAGATGAGAATCCAGGCTACCATTTTGCATGTACTCGTAAACAAGTAGAAGATTATTTTTTTCATGGCACCAACCAATGAGCTGCACCAAATTTTTATGTCTCAAACGACTAATGATCCTCACTTCCGATGCATACCCTCTTCACAGCCACATAAAAATTCAATTCTTTCAAGAAACCTCTGTAAACTTCCCCGAATCCTCCTTCTCCAAGTTTTTCATGTTGAGCAAAGTTACTTGTTGCCTTAGCAAGAGCATTATATGAGAACTTTTTAGGTCCAATTCCTTTCTCAAATTCACCATCCATGAAATCATCCTCAACAAGAATATTATCTTCAATATGTTCTCTTTTTTTCTTCTTCAAGAAAAGGTATACGCCTGAAGTACAAACAAGAACAAAGCCCCCTACTGCCAATCCAACCACTAGACCCGTCTTTCTATGCTTTGATTCAGAGAGTTTTTGAATCTCTGAAGTTGGACCAGGTGTTGGAATCTCTGCTACAGGATCAGTTTGACCTGCTTCATCTTCATCGGACTTCAGACTGGAATTGAATTCCCATGAATTGATTGTATTGAAACAATGTGCGCTTCCTGTAGCAGCTGAGAAGCCAAAGTTGACATACTCGGGCAAATATTCTCTTAAATCAACCACAAAGTTGAGACTTTGATTTGTAGCACTATCCTTGCCATCTAAACTCGTACGAAAGACAACACTAAGATTTTTTGAACTAGAAGCATAACTTATCCGAGCTTCATTGGTCCACCCATTCATAATACTAGATCTACTATAATCCCAAGGCACAGTAACCACAGATCTCATAGAGTTGATATCAACACCTACATGCTCATCATTGTCTGTGCTAGTATCCGGATCCCAGGAGTTCTTATAAATGTCAAACTCGACCGCTACAAAGGTATTGGCCGTGGTGTTCAGATACTGCTGACCATCAACCGGAAGGCCTAATGCTCCACCTTCTTTTGCCAATGACGGGACCGGGACCTTGCTATCATTTGGAACAAGAAAGAATGCAATCCCGTCGCCATAAAATGTGTTATTTTCCGCATCAATCACAAAAGTGAAATGGGTTGTGAAGTCAGTAAGGTTTCCCGAGGCCCTGTCCCATAGATGCAAAGGCTTTTTGTAAGCAACTCGTCCTATGCTTTCTTCAATTGATTTCCCAGCCAATCTTTTAGTGAGTTGGAGGGTATTCTCAGATGGAAATGCATCTCGCTCGAAATTTACATCATGATTGTTAGGATCGAAGCTGGACAGGTTAAAATTTAATGTTGCTGCAAACTGAATGGTGCTAAAAAGTATCAGAGATGTAATGATAATAAAGGGGCTTATAGGATTTACTAATACGAGATGGCTGCAACCCATGCTTAAATTGATAAAATGATTTTTGGAAGGTAAATTGATAAAATGATTTTATCACAAAAACATCTTTAAAATTACACTTGCAGACTTGCTTATATAAATCATTCAACACGTCAATAATTTCAAGGGTAACCCAACTGGCCAACTTGCCATAGACCATATTTGCCTTGGAATGTTCTTTAAGGTGATCCAGTCTTTCATAGTTCATATTACCAATAGACACAGTCACCTTTTGAATTATTTATATTATTTGAACATAAAATATAAATATATGCAACAAACAAAAAGGATATTTCAAATATGTGTATTTATATTAGAGTAGCATGTGGGAAAAAATTAAATTAAAAAATACCTCAAATATATTTAAATTTTATTAATGAAAATTAAATAAATAATTTAAATATAGACAAACATCTCATTTACGTAAACACGAGTCTTTCATGTTAGAGACGACTAGACGGAGACCACAAACATGTCTTTCATTTTCGACGTAGACCACCAAGTCAACTTTTATAACCGAGTGAGAATCATCAAAAAGCGAAACTAGAAAGGACATGACTCCATGGGAATAATTTTAATAAAAATGTAATTCCTCCGTCCCAAATTAATTGTATTATTTGATTTTTTTATAATTAATTTAATTGAGAATTAAAAATTATTATTGTATAATTTCAAAAAAATAAAAGATACATTTTAAAATAGATTAAATATAATTTTTGATGTTATATTTTTTTATAATTTTTTTCAATTATATACTATATGTAATTTTCAGTCAAACTTTAGTCAATTTCACTAAAAAAATCAAACAAGACAGTTAATTTGGGACGGAGGGAGTAACTAATCAACGTGACATATACCCGTATACGCAATTACGCACTTGTAAACGTTTTTAGTATAATTTTTTGGGTCTCCAGTTCTTTATATATTAGTTTAAAATAATTGTACTTTGCGGCAGTTTTATAATATATTTTTAAATTTTTTATAATTATTTTTTATAATTTAAAAATATTTAATAAATAAATAATTACAAAACACTATATAAATTTATCAAAAATTTACTTGTTAAATTAATTTTTGAAAGAATAAATATTCATTTATCATATATGATAAAATAAACTAAAAATTATCAGCGCAAGTAATTTGGCAAAAGTTATATTTCAGGTGAAAAGTAGACATATTTGTGACCATCTAGTTGATGCATTAACTAAAACCATGAAATATCTAAATGAGTCGGAGGATGGGTGAATTGAGCCACAAATATCTCCTTAGATTCTTTCTAAGAATTTGGATATTCAGTTTTGAGTTACAATTTTAGGAATGATGATGGTGTTAGACTCGATAATTCTAATTTTTGTAGCATATAATCCGAAAGAAATCGAGTGTAATTTGTAAGATCTTCTTATGGCCTGAGATGGTGGAAGCGATAAGAAGATATTCTTTTTCATCCTCACAAGAATATGAACATAAAAACTATTAAGATAGATATCTTTAAAACTCAAAATATTTCTAGTAGTTTTTTTTAGAGTATAGAACATTTTGTATGTGAATTTATATTTCATTTGATAGGATAAACCTCGCTTTTTCAAAACCTTCTATTATACTAGATGTACCCGAAACCATCTAAACATGTGAGTTGGTTTTAGTTAACTGCAAGAAATATTATAAACTTCGTAAAATAGTGTGAGTGGTCGCGCAATCAGCAATGCATATGTATTTCATTTATATGCTAAGAATGTACATGATTGGCTAATGGCACATGAACCTACTGTTTGTTTGGAGTAGATCATTCTTCAGTTTTAATAGAAAATGCACAAATATTGAAAATAATGAGTGTGAGGTATTCAATGGTTCAATTCTAAGTGCTAGAGATAAACTTGTTATATTTTTGCTAGAAGATATAATGAGGGCTTTGATGGATAGGAGGGTGAAAAATTTGGTCATTGTGCTTGCTAATGATTCAGACCCTATTTACCCTAGGATTAGGAAAAAATTAGAGGATTATAAGCAAGTGTACAGATATAGGAATCTAAAAGATGACGGAGAGGGTATGTTTGAAGTTTTATTGGGCTTACTATTAGTTATGTAGTGAACATGAAAGAGTGTACATGGACATGTAACATTTGGCAGCTTATTGGTATACGATGAGTGCATGCTATTAGTACTATATACTATAGAAATGGGAATCTAGATGATTTTGTGGAAGCATGCTATAAGAAAGATACTTACAAACAGATATATAGTGGTTATTTGCAACTAATGGAAGGCTCCAACATTGAGAGTAACATACTATCTGCGCTCCCACCTGTTGAGAGAAGAATGTCAAAGAGGCCAAAGAAGGTAGGAGATTTTTTTTTGATAAAGATGCAATCAATAGTTCCAAGGCAATTGCAGAAATATTGAAAGTTAGTAGGAAGAACCTATAAATGACATGTAACAATTGTGGAGGCACCAGATATAATAAGAAGACATGTAAAAGACCACATAAAATTGTGAAAACTGAACCAAAAAAATATAGGCAAATAATGAGCATGTCAGATTTTAACTTAATCATGATTAAAATTTACACGATTTTATAAAATTATTGGTTAAATATGAGAAAAATAAAAAATATATACTATACTATTAAAACCGAAAGATTAAAAATTTAGTAGTCGGTGGTCCTTGGTCGATATTTGGGCCGAATAATTATTATTGGACCTAAATTTTAAACATCAATTTCCTAACTAAACCAAATATCACATTAATCTCCTAAATAAAACACATTTCAAAACAAAATACACAAATATTATTCTATTAAAATATAAATAAAGTATATTCAAATTATATAAAATATATACATATAACATTAAATAAAAATTAAATTATTATTATAAAAATAAAAATATATTCAAATTATATAATAAAATATTAAAACAATTCGATCCGTGCATGCACATAATATAAACTAATATTAATTATTTTACAAATTAGAAGAAAGTTTAATAATTTTTTTGTGCCCGAGCTCTTATTTATTTAAATGTACCTTGCAAATCGACAGCACTTCTCTTTTTACGGTGAAATGAGCGAGTAGCGGAGTAGTGTGAAACCCACAGTATTCAAACTTTGATAATTAAATTGAAGGGCTGCCCTTGTAAGTTGAATCTCTGTAAGTTTCTTTTATGCTTAAACCCCTTTACCTGTATGACAATTTTCTGTATGTATATGAATATGAAGATGGTTGTTTGTGTGTATAAATCTCATTTGCAAACCCTAATTCTCGAACATCAAACTATACATAACTGTTTAATTAGGCCCCTTATTCGTTCTTATCATACCAAAAGAATCATACCCACTACAGATTCTTTAAATTTTACCACTTCATTTCTCGAAAATAAATGTGGGTTGTCAGGAAAAACCCTGATCAATATGTTCATTTTGATTCCTCTGATCAAAGACCACACTCTGTTGTCCAACTCTTTCGAACATATGGTTTCCCCCCGTCCAGTATTACCAAAATCATTGCTTGTCGTCCTCGTATTCTTCAATGTGACCCCGACAAGGCCATACTGCCAAAGCTTGATTTTTTGCGGTCTATCTCATCATCTCAAACGGAGGTAGTTGAAATTGTCACCAGAAGCCCAGGTATTCTTGGGAGAAGTCTTAACAACAACATAATACCTTTCCTTAAGCAGCTCGAATCTGTTACAGGCTGTTACCCAAGTGCAGTTGCTGTCTTCAAATGCTGTCGATATGCACTTGATGTAAGTAGTCCTAAGTCTTCATTGTTAAATATGAAGTTACTTGTCACTCTTGGTGTTCCCAATTCTCAGATTTTGAATTTTTTGACAATGTATGGTGATGTATCAAGTATGCCAAATGACAGATTCCGTAATGTCGTGTCAAAGATTATGGACATGGGTTTTGATCTTTCATCTTCATATTTTCTCCATGCTCTCCAGACATTTACTTTTACCAGAGACTCAACTTGGGAATCTAGATGTGTGTTGTTTAGGAACTTTGGTTTCTCCGATCAAGAGATCCTGTACATGTTCAAGAAGCTGCCACAGATCATGCGTTATGGGGAGAAGACAATTATTGAGAAAATGGAGTTTTTTTTTAATAAATTACAGTGGACAACATCTAGGTTGGCAAGTAACACAGCAGTTCTTTGCTATAGCTTAGATAAGAGGACTATCCCGAGGTGTTCGGTTCTGCAAGTATTGGTCTCAAAGAACAGCACTAGTGAGAGTTACATGTTATCGACGATATTGATGATTTCTGCGAGAAATTTCACCAAAAACTTTGTAAATGCACACAAGGATGAAATTCCTGAGGTAATGGAGGCATATACAGGGAAGTTGGGATTTGATGAATACACTTTCAAACAGAAGGGACAGTTAAGGTTGAAACCAGCGTGATATCTATTTAGCGCCAGTTTTGTTACTGAATTAGCCGTAATACCGGGAAAAGAAGGAATGAAATGATGATGTTCATTGTGGTAAACATTCATGTCAATATCTGTTGTCGAGCACACCAAATTATATTGCTTATAGCTTAGAGAAGATGACCATTCTAAGGTTTTGGTTTTGGAAACTTTCGCGTCAAATGATGAATTTCACAACAGCCACATGCTAGCAACAATTTTGCAGATGACCGATACTAAAATTCTCTAAAAAATTTGTAGCTTAACATATAAGGGTGAAGTTCCTCAAGTGTTTGATGCGTACAATGGTAAGTTGGGATTTGATGGAATACAATTTAGAAGCAGAAGGGGAAGATAATAAAGTCTGAAGTAGCGCTAGCACCACATGATGTGTGAATTGTTACCGTGTAAAGATGGTTAATTGCTAGTTTCTAATGTGGTTTTAACTTCTAACCTACTTCCTATGGTTTTAATTACTTTATAATTTAGTTTACACGCACTTTTTGCGAATGCAATATTTTTCTTGCTGTGAAATACAGAATTCATATTAGTTATTATTTATTCTTATATTTTTTTTATTAAAATTATCATGTTCAAGTAGTAGAATTTATATAATTATTAGTTAGATATTAAGTGTATCTAGTATACATATAATGGAAATGAAAGAAGAGGCGATGTGACAGTGATTATATAAAACAGAAAGAATACGTGGAGCCTTTGGAGAATTAGATTAGTGTCATATGATTTCTTTTACACAAACCAACTAGCTTGAAAGAAACACAGAAGTAGAGAGACTGAGCAAATGCGATATATGGTAGCAAGCACAAATGAACTGCGAGAAATGGTATATCCCCTTTGCACTGTCTCTCTACAGTTTCTCAAATGTTCCCGGTATGTTATCTTCGAGAAATATGTTATATTCCCTTTGCAAGGTTTGTAAGTATCCATTTGTTTAAATCACAAGTTCAATCATACTAAAGTTTTCCCTTGGTGCTTTGAGGCTCTGCTGTGCAAGTCAGTTTCATATGTTTCAGATTGTTCTTGTGGAATGTTTCAAACAAAATCTTAGTTTGAATCTTTCCTTGTCATTTACATACTTCATGTAGTATATATTCAAATACAGGATCCTCAAACTCGATGACAGTAACATTCCGTCACACATCAAAGTATGTTGGCACTTTGATCAGTATAGAAGTGTACACTTTACTCCAAAGTGCTAGCAAAATTCTAATATATCGGGGTTCCTGGTGATGTGTTAAATATGTTGTATTTAAGCCGGTAGTTATTTAGATTTATGATTTGACTCCCGTGGTTACTTAAGATATATGCATAAAGTCTCAAAATCCCGTACTGAACATACAATCGAGGGGCAACAAAAATAGGTGATATTGTTCCTTGATGGCAAAGCCTAGAGGTAGTCCGGAATATGGAGAGAGCCAATTTTATCCGAGATGATAGTTTGTGGTGGACTTGTGATTGTCCTAAATTTATTAAACTTGGTCAAGCTAACTAGTGATATGATAATTATAAATAATGAATAGTGAAGTAGATTGAAAACTGGAATATATCAAGCAATTACTGAATGAATTGGATATAACATACTCACTCCTAATAACTCTTACAAAAGTTGAAAACAAATATTATGTAGAAGTGTCACACTTATTTAGTATTATGTAGAAGTGTTGCAGATGCAGACCCAGAAGTCAAGTTTGCTGGCATGGAATAGGTTGCCACAGGCATCTTGGCTGGGAGATCAGGCAATGGAACATGAAGATTAAGAACATGAATCGCTTGTTTGATGGAAGGCCTAATGTTCCAATCTGGATGTGCACACCAAAGCCCGACAATCATCAATCGTTTCATTTCATGCTTGTCGTAATCTTCAGAGAGTTTCGGGTCAGCTGCTTCAAGAATTTGTTCCATTCCATAAAGGTCCCAAACCCACTTTACCAATTCTCTCTGACTTTCTTCTGCCTTGAGGTCAATAGGTTTTCGACCACATGCTATTTCCAATGCTACAACTCCGAAGCTGAAAACATCCGACTCCCTGCTAGCTTGTCCTGTGACATGATATTCGGGCGCCATGTAGCCTGGTGTCCCAGCCACAATAGTTGTTTGTGCTCCCTTATCATGATCAACAAATCTGGCCAATCCGAAATCACCTAGCTTTGTGTTAAAATTTGAGTCTAACATGATATTGCTTGATTTAATATCTCTATGCACCACGCATTCCTGCCATTCTTCGTGTAGATAAAGCAATACTGACGCCAGGCCTTGAGCTATTTTATACCTTGCGCTCCATGACAACAGGCTCTGCCCCTTAAAAAGATGAGAATCCAGGCTACCATTTTGCATGTACTCGTAAACAAGTAGAAGATTATTTTTTTCATGGCACCAACCAATGAGCTGCACCAAATTTTTATGTCTCAAACGACTAATGATCCTCACTTCCGATGCATACTCCTTTATTCCTTGACTAGAATCTCTGGATACTCTCTTGACAGCCACATAAAAATTCAATTCTTTCAAGAAACCTCTGTAAACTTCCCCGAATCCTCCTTGTCCAAGTTTTTCATGTTGAGCAAAGTTACTTGTTGCCTTAGCAAGAGCATTATATGAGAACTTTTTAGGTCCAATTCCTTTCTCAAATTCACCATCCATGAAATCATCCTCAACAAGAATATTATCTTCAATATCTTCTCTCTTTTTCTTCTTCAAGAAAAGGTATATGCCTGAAGTACAAACAAGAACAAAGCCCCCTACTGCCAATCCAACCACTAGACCCGTCTTACTATGCTTTGATTCAGAGGGTTTTTGAATCTCTGAAGTTGGACCAGGTGTTGTAATCTCTGCTGAAGGATCAGTTGGACCAGGTGTTGGAATCTCTGCTACAGGATCAGTTTGACCTGCTTCATCTTCATCGGACTTCATACTGGAATTGAATTCCCATGAATTGATTGTACTGAAACAATGCGAGCTTCCTGTAGCAGCTGAGAAGCCAAAGTTGACATACTCGGGCAAATATTCTCTTAAATCAACCACAAAGTTGAGACTTTGATATGGAGCACTATCGTTGCCATCTAAACTCGTACGAAAGTCAACACTAAGATTTTTTGAACTAGAAGCATAACTTATCCAAGCTTCATTTGTCCACCCATTCATAATACTAGATCTACTATAATCCCAAGGCACAGTAACCACAGATCTCATAGAGTTGATATCAACACCTACATGCTCATCATTGTCTGTGCTAGTATCCGGATCCCAGGAGTTCTTATAAATGTCAAACTCGACCGCTACAAAGGTATTGGCCGTGGTGTTCAGATACTGCTGACCATCAACCGGAAGGCCTAATGCTCCACCTCCACCATCTTTTTCCGGAACCGTGGTATCATTTGGAACAAGAAAGAATGCCATCCCGTCGCCATAATTTGTGTCATTTTCCGATTCAATCACAAAAGTGAAATGGGTTGTGAAGTCAGTAAGGTTTCTTGAGGCCTTGTCCCATAGATGCAAAGGCTTTTTGTAAGTAACTCGTCCTGTGCTTGCTTGAATTGGTCTCCCAGCCAATCTGTCAGTGAGTTGGATGCCCTTCTGAGATGAAAATGCATCTCCCTCGACATTTACTTCAGAATTGTTATTATCGAAACTGGCCAGGCTAAAATTTAAAGTTGCAGCAAACTGAATGGTGCTAAGAAGTATCAGAGATGTAATGATAATAGAGGGGCTTATAGGATTTCCTAATAGGAGATGGGTGCAACCCATGCTTAAATTGATAAAATGATTTTTGGAATGTAAATTGATAAAATAATTTTATCACAAAAACATCTTTAAAACTTCACTCTACTACACTACACTTGCAGACTTGCTTATATAAATCATTCAACACGTCAATAATTTAAAAGGGTAACCCTACTTACTTGCCCAACACAATAATTTAACGCGTATATCTTAAAAAATACTTTATATTCCCTTTTAAGTTTAAGGTGTAATTTTTAATTTTAAACTGGATGTCTGTATTCGAATAATTTTATTTAAAATGAATTTATTTGATGTTGTTTTTATTAAGAAAATAAAATTTATATTATTAGCTTAAATCTCGTGCGATGCATGGAACACCTTTTAAATATATAAAATATATTTATTATAATTAATATATTTAATTTTATATATTATAATTCTTTTAATATATTTACATATTATAATATTAAATATAAAAATATTATTTTATTGTTAACTACCTTTATTAATTACTTGTATGATTGTTCTAATATATATTGCATATCTATAAAAATATTAAAATATTAATATAATAAAATATTTTTAATTATATATATATATTATATAAAAACAATATTTATATAATAATTGTTTTTTGTAATTTACTTTAGTATATGTACATATTTATGAAAATATTATATATTATTATAATATTATTATTAATATTTTTATTATTTTTATTTGTATTGAATATATAGAATTAAATGAATTATAATTTAAATTATAAAATTTATAATGATTTTATAACCTAGAGAGGTTATTTGATGTTTATCTAGTTTATCGCACCAACTACCAACTATAGTGATGACCACGACGACCACATTAATCCTTTTACTCCAATTATATATAAATACATAATTTGAACATAAAATATAAATATACGCAACAAATATAAAAATATAAATTAAAAAAAATACCACAAATATATTTAAATTTTATAAATTAAAATTAATTTTAAATTGAAAAATTTAAATATAGACAAACGTCTCATTTACGTAAACAATGAGTCTTTCATGTTAGACGACTAGACGTAGAACACGGTAAGCATAGCCAAACAGGCTGTGAGTCTTTCATATTAGACGTGACCACCGAGTCAACTTTTATAACCGAGTGAGAAATATCAAAAAGCGAAAATGAAAAGGACATGACTCGTTGGAATATTTTTATTAAAAAATGTAACTAATCGACGTGACATATAAAGCATACGCACTTGTGAATGTTTTCGGTATAATCTTCTAGCTTTTTATAAACTTGTCCAAATAATTGTGTTTCACGGTGATTTTATAATATATTTTTAATTTTTAAAATTTATTCTTTAAATTGAAAATATTAGTTCAACGAGTAACTTGCTAATTTGAGGAACTGAGTAACTCTTTTTTGACCGTTAGATTAAAAATTAACAATCGATCAGATTTTATCACGTCATGTACCAGAGGCATCAAACTAACTTGCGGTTAATGAAAATGCATTATGTTTAACTTTTTCTTTTTTTGTTCAATAATAAAATTTTCCTTTTAGTGAAATTTGTTTAAATTTATTTTATATTATAGAACATGTATAGCATTAAATGAAAAATAAAAAATTTATCAAAAACAACAAAATTACAGGACACAAACATAAATTTATTTTGTAAAATTATAACATATTTTACTACAGAACATAAAATTTATTTACAAAATTATATATATTTATTTACAGTACATAAAAGTTATTTACAGAACTATATATATGTTTTTATAGAATATAAAATTTACTTACAAAATTATATAATTTGTATAGAACATACAAATTTAAATTTAAAATAAATACGCATACATTACAATTTAATCTTATACAAGTTACTCAAAATCAGTTTTTTTTTAATGATAACGTGGTATACTGGTGTAGGGTGTATATATTATAAAGATTAACAGTGTAGATTTAAAGTTCCCAAATTACTACTGATATTAGTTCCCCAAGGAGCCTTATACTCTAATAAATAAATAATCACAGTACACTATATAAATTTATCAAAAAGTTACTTATTAATTGATTTTTGAAAAAAATAAATATTCATTTATCATATATGATAAAATAAATATAAAATTATATAAAATTAATTTTGTAATTTTAAAAAATTATAAATTAAAATTTTTAAAATTTTTAATATAATTTTAAAAATTATTATATCTATTACCATTGTATTTTCATTCAAAATTCAAATAGTAATTTATTTTTAGAAATATATATAAATTAAAAACATTTAATTGAATGTAATTCATGATTTATTAGATGTTGGATGTAAGTAAATTTGTTGTGACTTAATTTTCTGATACCGGTCTTTAATTTATACTAGCTTATATCATGTGTAATGTACGGATGAAATTTTTTAGTTTTTTAATATCTTTTATATGATTTGAATTTACTTTTATTTATATAATAATTTAAACTTTATTTAATATTATATGTATATATTTTTATATATTTTATTTGTATTTATATTTTAATAGAATAATGTTTGTGTGTATTGTATAGAGATGTATTTCAATTAGGAGATAATATTTTAAAATTAAACCCAATAATAAATCAACTATCCGGTCCAAATATCAATTACCGACTGACTACCAAACTTTCAATGTTTCGGATTTAATAATAATTTGAATTTACTTTTATTTATATAATAATTTAAACTTTATTTAATTTTATATGTATATATTTTTATATAATTAATTTGTATTTATATTTTAGCAGGATAATATTTATGTGTTTTGTACATAGATGTATTTTAGTTAGGTAATTAATGTGAGATATTTTAGTTAACAGATCAATTTGAGATTTATTTTAGTTATGAGACTAATATTTTAAAATTAGGCTCAATAATAAATCAACTATCAAGTTTAAATATCGACCAACTATCGACTGAGTACCAAAATTTCAATATTTTGACTTTAATAATATAGTACAGATAGATGGAGATAAAAAGAGAAAAAAAGGAGGGAAGAAATGGAAAGCAAGCTCGCGTCAACTACCCAGGAGATCAGCCTTATATATATTTATAGATATTTGTAATAAAAATATAATGATTTATTAATAAAGTTGAGAAATATTGATAATATTATAATAAATATAAAATTTGTTAAACTTTATTTTTTATTTACAATATTTTTCAATAATTTGTTTTATTTAAAAATATAATTTAATAATTTTAATGTATATTGAAGTATATAAATGACTCAATTTTAAATTTTTTGCATAGGGACCCGTAAAAATTTGTTACGCCACTTATGTGACATGAGTGTAGCATACAACTTGTGCTCCCCACATGTTGAGAGAAGAATGTCAGGCAGGCCAAGGAAGGCTATGAGAAAAGAATTTGATAAAGATGCAACCAACAGTTCCAAAGCAAGTGCAGAAACAATGAAAGTTAGTAGGAAAAAGCTACAAATGATATGTAGCAATTGTAGAGGCACTGTACATAATAAGAAGACGTAAAAATTCACCTAAAATTGTGAACCCTGAACTGAAGAAAAAACATGGCAGACCTAGGGTTGAGAAGCCTGCAACATCTCTTGTTCGAAAGAAAAAAATAGGTAAAAAGGTATACAAATATGGGAGCTGGCTTATACATTGATTCCAAGACGGGCAGAACCAATTTGAATGAAAGTTAGTATATCTTTGTGTGGTTTGATTTGCATAGTATTTTGCAGTATGCAAGTTTTTGACGTGATTTTTACACATGATTATTTGATACAAAGTGGGCTGTTGGATCAAATCAAGTCTACTCTATGTTATTATTTGTCTTGCTATAACATATTTAGAACTTCTGTAATAGGGTAGTGACTTAGACATTTCAATGTATTACTGCAGTTAGAAGTATGATCAAATTGTAATTCCAAGTAGTAATTAAAGTCAAAGAATAAAGTCTGTTAGAAGATTCAAGTTGAATCATGCAACTAGACAAAGAAGGCTTATTGAAGAAATAAGGAATGCAGTCTGAGAATTCGACTAAGGCAAATGCACATTCGAGAAGTCACTCATTCGAGAAGTCAGGAATATGCAACTAGTCGAGAAGTTTCAAAACACTCACTGGCTCAGTATTCGATCGAGAAGTATCCATTCGAGAAGTCAAGATATTGAAGCCAATCGAGTAGTGTGAAAATGATACACGTTCGAGAAGTCCAGTAAATCAATTCGAGAAGTTAGCTAAAGGAGCATTCGAGAAGTGGTAGAGCTGAACCAATCGAGAAATCTAAGCTTCAAGTATCCATTCGAGAAGTCTAGACTAATCGAGAAGTCATCAAATGAAGTTTGCAATCGAGAAGTCTAGTCATTCGAGAAGTAAGTCATTCAAGGACTAATCGATAAGTCACAACAAATACTCAATCGAGAAGTCAATCACCATGACTTCTCGAAGTAATTTCTGTTGGGTATAATTTACACTACACAGCAACAATAGGGCAGTTATATGAACAATTAACAAGAACAGTCAGATTAAACTAATTAACAAAATAAACAACGAAGGTAGAAACAAGATATATAAATTAGTAACTGTAAAGACAAGAGAAAAGATAGAAAACTTATCTCTAACAGAAGCTTTTTCGCATACATTGATAGAACCAAAGAACAACTGAGTCGCCAAACCTTGCTAGAAGTCTTGACTGTTCTTGAAGAGATTATTGCCCCACTACGCTGTGTTGGGTTGCAGCAATATCACTTCCAGGATAAAACAGCACATAGTACTTCATCCACAGATACGTAGCACTCAACAGCGACCTGCATCTCAATTCGTCTAGAAAACCTATGTAAACATGTATAACTATGTATGTGGAAGATACATAGTATGGCTGCTAGGGTTTTCTCAAACTTGTGTCTCAAAATCGTCTCTTCTATCTCCAACATTTTTATGTATATATAATACAATAAAACGTAACAGCAGATAAAACATTAATTAAAATAATTATTTTGATTTAAAAAGCATTTAATAGAATATATATCAGAATCAGTAACAGTCATCAGAGTTTACTGTCATGTCAAACACTGACAGTAACTTTCATCAGAGTTTACTGTCAAACACTGACAGTAACTTTGATCTGAGTTTACTGTCGAACACTGACAATAACTTTGATATGAGTTTACTGTCAAACACCGACAGTAACTTTGATCTGAGTTTACTGTCAAACACCGATAGTAACTTTCATTTTCTGACAGTGACTTTGATTCAATATTCATATTAAAATAATATTTAAAGTCATAATTAAATTAATTAATCATGTAATAAAACTCATCGCCCAGGTCGCCTCGCGTACGCGAGACGCCGAGACATTCGCCTAAATCGCCCTTCGACCCGACCCGACCCGACCAGAGGCGAGGCGTGGCGAGGTGGCGGCGCGTGCGCGCGCGCGCGAGGGCACACAATTATACCATGCACACTTACATGCCTTAGTAGTTTACACTACCCTTGTACATATATGCATATAAAACACTCACACCCATATTACATTCTCTATGTGGGACAATCACATTTAACCCATTTCAAGCAAGCAACTTCTACTCAATTTATCTATGGATTACACTAAGAAAATGTCTTAGATCCAAACATGAAACTTTAAGTCCTCATAGCAAGGAATAACTTCCATTAGTTAGTTTCCGGAAATTACATCAAGAACATATATAAAATATGTCTTAAACTTTCCATTTTCTAACAATTTCAATAGAGTACTCGACTGTTCTAAAGAGCTATTTTCAAGGAGAATTGCAGAAAAACAAGACAGATAATGTGCAGCTCTGTCTTTGCAGGATAAGTCAAGTCTGTGAAGATAGAGACAAGTCTACAATGAAATTTGAAAGGAAGAAAAGACAAAGACATAAGACAAAAAGTAAAATGAAAAGATTGTCATAGATTTGTGTTAGCTAGAAATAGATGGTAGTCAAATGTAAAACATCTTTTGTCTGTTTCTAGTTTTAGCATATCTGTGTAGTGAGAGCATGTGCAAACAAGACTTATGTCTATATAGTTAGAAGATAGCCTTACTAAATAAGTGTGAAGAAAAATTATATTTTTCCTTGTCTTTCTTTCAAGAACAAGAAACTGAGAATTGCATACACGTTATCAGATTGTAGCAAAGTTCAATTCTAATATAATTAGATTGAAAATTATTTTCCGTGTTTAAATTACTTTATGTCTTATGTTGTTGCAAACATTTGAATTAATTTAACTACATTCACCAAACAGAAAGTTCATCAAACACAAAGAAGGACAAAAGTTTTGAAGTATACATTCACCCTTGTAACTTTTGGGACTCTTAATTTCTAACATGGACAACCACCAAACCATGCCAGAGAAGCTTCAAATCATGGTGAAGAATCTTCGACTCGTGCTGCTAATTAAATTATTTCAGAAGATGCTCCTCCAACCACACAATCCAATGAAATGGAATAGAGTTAATGCTTCAAAAATATCTATTTCGCTGTTATGATAAATTTGATGAAAATTATGTAATGTAAGGATAAATTTATGTCGGGGCTACTATGTATTATTTATTTGCTTAATCTTATTTTGAATGTTGCACTGTTATATGGTTAATATAATTTTGAATGCAGTTATGTTATTTAGATTTTAATGAATATTTTAGTTTAAAAAACCAAAAAAATCATAAAAATAATGGTTAAATTAGGATTATTTAATTATACAGTGGTTATTTTGATAAATTAATAAAAAATCATTCATATGTGCCAGTGCCACATGGACTAATCACATCGATGATTAATTTACCACGTCAAACTATAACCATGATTAATTTTGTAACATATTTTTTGTATAATTTAATAAAAGTTGATGGTTGGAAGTGAAAAAAATAAATAATAAGTTAGCAAAAAATAAATAAATAATATTTTTTTGTATTCTTGATATATAATATCTGATAATAAATCACAAAGATAATAAAAGCTTATCATCTAACCGAAAGGTATGATTAACCAATTCATGGGTCGAATGACCCATAAGAAAGAGATTCTTCCGGAAGTTTAGATAATAAAAAACCTTTATATCCGACAGAATCTCGTTAAAACCCCATTTAAGTAAAACCCTATGGGAAAAAACCTTACAGGGGAACAAGAGTGCCCTAAAACGATCGTAAAAATATCAATTTGTGTAGTGGCTCATAACACAAAAACCGGAAATTTTTGAAGATTTGTAAGTCTCCAATACTAAAAAACTAGCCATATCTTGTTGCTTCCGCCATTAAATTCAAGTTCTTGTCTCCATCCACCTTCTTTTTACCCTTCTTCCCATCCAAGTGAGTCTGAAAAGTCAACAAATCAACTACAAAAACTGAGTCAAAGGTAACATTACCAAAATATTAATTAATATATATTATGTTCAATATATAAACTTAATAATTAATAAATATATATATATATATATATATATATATATATATATATATATATATATCTAATCAAAGGGGTCCCATTTGGTTAGACACATAAAACATCGAGTACTCATTAACAAATAAAAATGTACTTCCCTTTTATTACTCATTCCAACCATCCTCTGTTACTTCTTATTTTTATCAATTGACAATTTCTCATAACAGATAAATAAGTCATCTAAAATGATACAGATTCGTCAACTGACGACAAATAATACATACCAATAAATGGTACAAAAGCCAACATTTATAGTATACCCAAAAAATCAACATTTATAGCACACCCTCAACAAACACAAAATTTTCATATAAAATGACACAGTCAATATAATTCATGAATTTAATCGTAATAAATGATATTTTATAAGTTTTGAAAGAGGTCAATTTAATTATATTTATTTACCTATACCAATTTTATAAAAATAAAAACATAAATTATGCCTAAAAATTAGTCATAAATATTAAATTATCAACATTCCCAACTTGCCATCGATGACCGTCATTGAACCATCATTTACCGTCAACTACCACCACAATTATAAATATAACACATTCTATAGAAACAGAAAAAAGGTGCATAGGATTTTCATATCTGCCCGAATCGTGGAATCTATTCACACAAACTTACTTTAAATTTTAATATGAAAATTAATGAAGATATGACTTGAACAGGAATAATAGTAATACATGAACACTCCTCTTCGCTGGTTTATGGTGGAATCGAAAGGTCTTCTCCTAGAATCGAGATCCTTTTAATATTGATTGAAGTGCCCCCAATTCTCTATTATACTGATAATTTATATAAACAGTTGGTGCAGAGATAGCTTCGGATTCCAAAAGGGCAAGAACTAACTAAATAAATAAATAAAATTGATTATTTTATAAACCAGAAAAAAGTTTAATGGATTTTCACGATTAGCTCTTATTTATATATTTGTGTCCCTTGCAATAATGCAAAAGCTAAAAAAACGATAGCACTTGTAAGGAGAGCTCGCCACACGCGCTTGCCGGTGAGCCGGGCCGGTTCGCCCAGCTCCTGGCTCGTAGACGGCACGTAAAAATTCCCTGACCGTGCCGAGTTGGGCCGGCTCGTAGATTGGCTGACTCGCGGATTAGATTGGTTTGGCGGACTTATTATTTTATTATTTTTTAATTTAAATTTCATTTTTAAATACTTATTTCATACAAATAAATATTTATTTCATACGAATATTTTTGAAATATTTTTTATTTCATTAAAAAAATACTTGTTTCATACGAATATTTTTAAAATAAAAGAGGATGGTACTTTTATAAATTTTATTAATTAAAAAATATTTAAAAATTATTTGAGAGGATCCTCTCTAAAAAAATGGAATAAACCGCTTGTATATATTAAACAAATTAAAAAAAATATTAGACCAAAATGCACAATATTCTGTATATGAAAGATGAAAAATAATTATTAGACCAAAATTGATATATAATTATATTAAACGTGAAATTATTGTGTATTTTTTTGCTATATCAAATTTTATTATTTTTAAATACAAATACAAATAAATAAATGTGAAATTATATAAAAATATTCTCAAATATAATGTTTAATTAAATTAAAATTATTAGTTAAAGGCTAAAATAAATATAAAATTAATTAAATAAAATATTAAACATGCCGAAATGAGGCAGGTTAGGCGAGCTGAACGGGTTAGGCGAGCCGGTCCGTACCGGTACCGGTTCCGGTTCACACCAAACCAACTCCTACACAGCTCATTTTTTAAGCGTTCCCCGATTTGCAGGAGGCTTGAACGAGTTCAGGCACCGACCGGGGCGAGTCGGGGCGAGCCGACCCGCCCCGCCCGTTTGGCCGGCCCTACTTGTAAGTAAAATCTCTGGAAGTTTCTTTTATGCTTTACGGTGAAAGGAGCGAGTGGCCGAGTAGTGTGAAACCCCCCAAATTGACAGTATTGAAACTTTGATAATTAAATTGAAGGGGCTGCACTTGTAAGTTGAATCTCTGTAAGTTTCTTTTATGCTCAAACCCCTTTACCTGTATTACAATTTTCTGTATGTATATGAATATGAAGATGGTTGTTTGTGTGTATAAATCTCATTTGCAAACCCTAATTCTCGAACATCAAACTAAACATAACTGTTTAATTAGGCTCCTTATTCGTTCTTATCATACCAAAAGAATCATACGCACTACAGATTCTTTAAATTGTACCACTTCATTTCTCGAAAATAAATGTGGGTTGTCAGGAAAAACCCTGATCAATGCTTCTAAATATGTTCATTTTGATTCCTCTGATCAAAGATCACACTCTGTTATCCAACTCTTTCGAACATATGGTTCCCCCCGTCCAGTATTACTAAAATCATTGCTTGTCGTCCTCGTATTCTTCAATGTGACCCCGACAAGGCCATACTGCCAAAGCTTGATTTTTTGCGGTCTATCTCATCATCTCAAACAGAGGTAGTTGAAATTGTCACCAGAAGCCCAGGTATTCTTGGGAGAAGTCTTAACAACAACATAATACCTTTCCTTAAGCAGCTCGAATCTGTTACAGGCTGTTACCCAAGTGCAGTTGCTGCAAATATGAAGTTACTTGTCACTCTTGGTGTTCCCAATTCTCAGATTTTGAAATTTTTGACAATGTATGGTGATGTATCAAGTATGCCAAATGACAGATTCCGTAATGTCGTGTCAAAGCTTATGGACATGGGTTTTGATCTTTCATCTTCATATTTTCTCCATGCTCTCCAGACATTTACTTTTACCAGAGACTCAACTTGGGAATCTAGATGTGTGTTGTTTAGGAGCTTTGGTTTCTCCGATCAAGAGATCCTGTACATGTTCAAGAAGCTGCCACAGATCATGCGTTATGGGGAGAAGACAATTATTGAGAAAATGGAGTTTTTTTTGAATAAATTACAGTGGACAACATCTAGGTTGGCAAGTAACCCAGCAGTTCTTTGCTATAGCTTAGATAAGAGGACTATCCCGAGGTGTTCGGTTCTGCAAGTATTGATCTCAAAGAACAGCACTAGTGAGAGTTACATGTTATCGACGATATTGATGATTTCTGCGAGAAATTTCACCAAAAACTTTGTAAATGCATATAAGGATAAAATTCCTGGGGTAATGGAGGCATATACAGGGAAGTTGGGATTTGATGAATACACTTTCAAACAGAAGGGACAGTTAAGGTTGAAGCCAGCGTGATATCTATTTAGCGCCAGTTTTGTTACTGAATTAGCCGTAATACCGGGAAAAGAAGGAATGAAATGATGATGTTCATTGTGGTAAACATTCATGTCAATATCGGTTGTCGAGCACACCAAATTATATTGCTTATAGCTTAGAGAAGATGACCATTCTAAGGTTTTGGTTTTGGAACTTCTGCGTCAAATGATTAATTTCACAACAGCCACATGCTACCAACAATTTTGCAGATGACCGATACTAAAATTCTCTAAAAAATTTGTAGCTTAACATATAAGGGTGAAGTTCCTCAAGTGTTTGATGCGTACAATGGTAAGTTGAGATTTGATGGAATACAATTTAGAAGTAGAAGGGGAAGATATTAAAGTCTGAAGTAGCGCTAGCACCGCATGATGAATAAATTGTTACCATGTAAAGATGGTTAATTGCTAGTTTCACCCTATGTTAGAGTCTAATATGGCTTTAACTTCTAACCTACTTCCTATGGATTTAATTAATTTATAATTTAGTTTACACGCACTTTTTGCGAATGCAATATTTTTCTTGCTGTGAAATGCCGAATTCATATTAGTTATTATTTATTCTTATAATTTTTTTATTAAAATTATCATGTTTAAGTAGTACTATTTATATAATTAATTGTTAGATATTAAGTGTATCTAGTATACATATAATGGAAATGAAAAAAGAGGCCATGTGACAGTATTTGTATAAAACTGAAAGAATACTTAGAAGAAACACAGAGGTAGAGGGACAGAGCAAACGCGAAATATGGTACATCTCCTTTGCACTGTCTCTCTACAGTTTCACAAATGTTCCCGGTATGATATCTTCGAGAAATATGTTATATCCCCTTTGCAAGGTTTGTAAATAGCCCTGTAAGTATTCATTTGTTTAAATCACAAGTTCAACTTGTGGTATGTTTCAAACAAAATCTTAGTTTGAATCATTCCATGTCATTTACATACTTCATGTAGTATATATCCAAAGAGATTAATACTCCTAAGGATGATAATTTTTTTTTTTTTTGTGTGTGTGGGGTGTACTCTATTATTACAGTGTGTGGGGGGGTGGGCGGGGTTATTACAGTGTGTGTGTGTGAGGGGGGGGGGGGGGGTGTACTCTATTATTACAGCACTCAACTTTACATACAAAATTATTATAACCTTAGGAGAAGTTTTCTCGTATGCAAATATTGGATCCTCAAACTCGATGACAGTAACATTCCGTCACACATCAAAGTATGTTGGACACTTTGATCTGTATAGAAGTGTACACTCTACTCCAATGTGCTAGGAAAATTCTAATATATCAGGTTTCTGGGGATCTGTTAAATATGTTGTATTTAAGCCGGTAATTATTCAGATTTATGACTAGACACTTGTGGTTACATAAGATATATGAATACAGTCTCAAAATCCCGTACCGAACATGCAGTTGAAGGGCAACACAAATAGGTGATACTGTTCCTTGATGGCAAAGCCTAGAGCCTAGAGCCTAGAGGTAGTTTGGAATATGGAGAGAGCCAATATTATCCGAAATCATAGTCTGTGGTGGACATTTATTACACTCTGTAAAGCCAAGTAGATTCATTCTGAACTCGATCAGTTATATTTTCTTATAACAATGAGGTTCGATGGTGCACTGTTCGATGGCGGGGGACCAAAACAGTTGACATATGTGATGAAGGAAATGTCTATTATTTTACTAGAATAATAGAAATTTAAGTCGATGAAGAACCTCTAGGAGTGAACAAAGACCTTATCGTCGAGTTTGAAATATGAGGTTCTAGGCATTTGTGTTCTTTGTAGATGGGAGTTAGACATCAGAAGTAGATAGCGAAGTGCCAGTACAATAAAAATGATTTCATCGCACTTTTGCTTCGAGTTTGCATTGTTAGTTCTACATTTGTGAAAAAAGTATTCGGTGACTTGAGTAATAATAAACACGTACACCAGTACAGTAGTACCTCTGTTAGTTTGACAATGTCAAGAATTACAAATTAATTTCACACATAATAGCAAACCAACCAGGATCCCGCGTCAAATTTAACATATTGAAAAAAAGAGAGGCAATGCTTAATGACTAGAAACACTGACTTCTGCTATTTAATTATCTATCTTTCTTGCCGGCGGAAGCAAAATTATACTCCGTAATAGAGATTCAAGTCATTTACAAACTTTACCTATAACTAAATTTCTAGTTGAACTGCTTTTGAAGTATAAGCAGCATGCTTGGCTAGAAATATTCGAATTTATACAAAACAACTACCGTTCCTAATTTATGAATTCTCATGCCAAAACGAGTGATATGATAATTATAAATAATGAATAGTGAAGTAGATTGAAAACTGGAATATATCAAGCAATTACTGAATGAATTGGATATAACATGCTCACTCCTATTAACTCTTACACAAGTTGAAAACAAATATTGAGATATACATGTAAAGTGTCACACTTATTTAATATTATATAGAAGTGCTGCAGATGCCGAAACTGAAGAATCAGTATCGTTACTATAGCCTGAAGACTGAGTGTGGCTACTCTGCGTAGTGGTCACATTGTACTCTAAAGACACAGAAGACAAGTTTGCTGGTATGGAATAAGTTGCCACAGGCATCTTGGGTGGGAGGGCAGGCAATGGAGCATCAAGATTAAGAACATGAATCGCTTGCTTGATGGAAGGCCTAATGGTCCAATCTGGATGTGCACACCAAAGCCCGACAATCATCAATCGTTTCATTTCATGCTGGTCGTAATCATTAGAGAGTTTTGGGTCAGCTGCTTCAAGAATTTGTTCCATTCCATAAAGGTCCCAAACCCACTTCACCAATTCTCTCTGACTTTCTTTTGCCTTGAGGTCAATAGGTTTTCGACCACATGCTATTTCCAATGCTACAACTCCGAAGCTGAAAACATCCGACTCCCTGCTAGCTTGTCCTGTGAAAAAACATTCGGGCGCCATGTAGCCTCGTGTCCCAGCCACAATAGTTGTTTGTGCTCCCTTATCATGATCAACAAATCTGGCCAATCCGAAATCACCTAGTTTTGTGTTAAAATTTGAATCTAACATGACATTGCTTGATTTAATATCTCTATGCACCACGCATTGCTCCCATTCTTCGTGTAGATAAAGCAATACTGACGCCAGGCCTTGAGCGATTTTATACCTTGCGCTCCATGACAACAGGCTCTGCCCCTTAAAAAGATGAGAATCCAGGCTACCATTTTGCATGTACTCGTAAACAAGTAGAAGATTATTTTTTTCATGGCACCAACCAATGAGTTGCACCAAATTTTTATGTCTCAAACGACTAATGATCCTCACTTCCGATGCATACTCCTTTATTCCTTGACTAGAATCTCTCGATACTCTCTTGACAGCCACATAAAAATTCAATTCTTTCAAGAAACCTCTGTAAACTTCCCCGAATCCTCCTTGTCCAAGTTTTTCATGTTGAGCAAAGTTACTTGTTGCCTTAGCAAGAGCATTATATGAGAACTTTTTAGGTCCAATTCCTTTCTCAAATTCACCATCCATGAAATCATCCTCAACAAGAATATTATCTTCAATATCTTCTCTTTTTTTCCTCTTCAAGAAAAGGTAAACGCCTGAAGTACAAACAAGAACAAAGCCCCCTACTGCCAATCCAACCACTAGACCCGTCTTTCTATGCTTTGATTCAGAGGGTTTTTGAATCTCTGAAGTTGGACCAGGTGTTAGAATCTCTGCTGAAGGATCAGTTGGACCAGGTGTTGGAATCTCTGCTCCAGGATCAGTTTGACCTGCTTCATCTTCATCGGAATTCAGACTGGAATTGAATTCCCATGAATTGATTGTACTGAAACAATGTGAGCTTCCTCTAGCAGCTGAGAAGCCAAAGTTGACATACTCGGGCAAATATTCTCTTAAATCAACCACAAAGTTGAAACTTTGATATGTAGCACTATCGTTGCCATCTAAACTCGTACGAAAGACAACACTAAGATTTTTTGAACTAGAAGCATAACTTATCCGAGCTTCATTTGTCCACCCATTCATAATACTAGATCTACTATAATTCCAAGGCACAGTAACCACAGATCTCATAGAGTTGGTATCAACACCTACATGCTCATTATTTACTGTGCCAGTAACCGGATCCCAGGAGTTCTTATAAATGTCAAACTCGACCGCTACAAAGGTATTGGCCGTGGTGTTCTGATACTGCTGACCATCAACTGGAAGGCCTAATGCTCCACCTCCACCATCTTTTTCCGGAACCGTGGTATCATTTGGAACAAGAAAGAATGTGATCCCGTCGCCATAATTTGTGTCATTTTCCGAATCAATCACAAAAGTGAAATGGGTTGTGAAGTCAGTAAGGTTTCTTGAGGCCTTGTCCCATAGATGCAAAGGCTTTTTGTAAGTAACTCGTCCTGTGCTTGCTTCAATTGAATTCCCAGCCAATCTTTTAGTGAGTTGGAGGGTATTCTCAGATGAAAATGCATCTCCCTCGAAATTTACTTCAGCATTGTTATTATCGAAACTGACCAAGCTAAAATTTAAAGCTGCAGCAAACTGAATGGTGCTAAGAAGTATCAGAGATGTAATGATAATAGAGGGGCTTATAGGATTTACTAATACGAGATGGGTGCAACCCATGCTAAAATTGATAAAATGATTTTTGGAATGTAAATTGATCTAATAATTTATCACAAAAACATCTTTAAAACTTCACTCTACTACGCTACACTTGCAGACTTGCTTATATAAAGCATTCAACGCGTCAATAATTTCAAGGGTTACCTATCTCGCCAGCTTGCCGGAGACCATATTTGCCTTTGAATGTTCTTTAAGGTGGTCCAGTCTTTCATAGTTCATATTAGACCAAGTCAACTTTTATATTATTTGAACATAAAATATTATTCATAAAATAAAATTTATATTATTTGAACATAAAATATAAATATATGCAACAAACAAAAAGGATATTTCAAATATGTGTATTTATATTAGAGTAGCATGTGGGAAAATATTAAATTAAAAAATACCTCGAATATATTTAAATTTTATAAATGAAAATTAAATAAATAATTTAAATACAGGCAAACATCTCATTTACGTAAACATGAGTCTTTCACGTTAGAGACGACCTAGACGGAGACCACAAACATGTCTTTCATATTCGACGTAGACCACCAAGTCAACTTTTATAACCGAGTGAGAATTATCAATAAGCGAAACTGGAAAGGACATCACTCCACGAGAATAGTTTTATTAAAAATGTAATTCCCCCGTCTCAAATTAATTGTATTATTTGATTTTTTTATAAATAATTTGATTGAAAATTAAAAATTGTTGTGGTATAATTTCAAAAAAATAAAAGATACATTTTAAAATAGATTAAATATACTTTTTGATGTTATATTTTTTATAATTTTTTTCAATTATATACTATATATAATTTTCAGTCAATTTGACTAAAAAAATCAAACAAAACAGTTAATTTGGGATGGAGGGAGTAACTAATCAACATGACATATACCGTATACGCAATTACGCACTTGTAAATGTTTTTAGTATAATTTTTTGGGTCTCTAGCTCTTTATATATTAGTTTAAAATAATTGCACTTTGCGGCAATTTTATAATATTTTTTTAATTTAAAAATATTTAATAAATAAATAATTACAAAACACTATGTAAATTTATCAAAAATTTACTTATTAAATTAATTTTTGAAAGAATAAATATTCATTTATCATATATGATAAGATAAAATAAACTAAAAATTATCAGCGCAAGTAATTTGACAAAATTTATATTTCAGGTGAAAAGTAGACATACTTGTGACCTTCTAGTTGATGCATTAACTAAAACCATGAAATATCTAAATGGGTCGAATGATGGGTGAATTGAACCACAAATATCTCCTTAGATTCTTTCTAAGAATTTGGATATTCAGTTTTGAGTTACAGTTTTAGGAATGATGATGGTGTTAGACTCGATAATTATAATTTTTGTAGCATATAATCCGAAAGAAATCGAGTGTAATTTGTAAGATCTTCTTATGGCCTGAGATGGTGGAAGCGATAAGAAGATATTCTTTTTCATCCTCACAAGTATATCAACATGAAAACTATTAAGACATATATCTTTAAAACTCAAAAGATTTCTAGTGGTTTTTTTAGAGTATAAGGCATTTTGTATGTGAATTTATATTTCATTTGATAGGCTAAACCTCGCTTTTTCAAAGCCTTCTATTATATTAGATGTACCCGAAACCATTTAAACATGTGAGTTGTTTTTAGTTAACTGTAAGAAATATTATAGACTTCGTAAAATAGTGTGAATGATCGCCCAATCAGCAATAAATATGTATTCCATATTTATGCTAAGAATGTACATGATTGGCTAATGGCACGTGAACCTACTGTTTGCTTGGAGTAGATCATTCTTAAGTTTTAATAGAAAGTGCACAAATATTGAAAATAATAAGTGTGAAGTATTCAATGGTTCAATTCTAAGTGCTAGAGATAAACTTGTTATATTTTTACTAGAAGATATAATGAGGGCTTTGATGGATAGGAGGGTGAGAAATTTGGTCACTGTGCTTGCTAATGATTCGGACCCTATTTACCTGAGGATTAGGAAAAAATTAGAGGACATAAGCAAGTGTACAGATATAGGAATCTAAAAGATAACGGGGATGTTATGTTTGGTATGTTTGAAGTTTAATTGGGCTTACTATTAGTTTAGTGAACACGAAAGAGCGTATTCTTGGTCGGTGATTTTGGTCGATATTTGAGTCGAATAGTTATTATTGAATCTAAATTTTAAACGTCAATCTCCCGACTAGACCAAATCTCACATTAATATCCTAAATAAAACACATTTCAAAACAAAACACACAAATATTATTCTATTAAAATATAAATAAAGTATATTCAAATTATATAAAATATATACATATAACATTAAATAAAAATTAAATTATTATTATAAAAATAAAAATATATTTAAATTATATTATAAAATATTAAAATAATTTGATACGTGATTTTACAAATCAGAAGAAAGTTTAATAAATTTTTTGGGGCCGAGCTCTTATTTATTTAAATGTACCTTGCAAATTGATAGCACTGCTCTTTTTACGGTGAAAGGAGCGAGTAGCTGAGTAGTGTGAAACCCCCAAATTGATAGTATTCAAACTTTGATAATTAAATTGAAGGGGCTGCACTTGTAAGTTGAATCTCTGTAAGTTTCTTTTGTTACCTGTATTACAATTTTCTGTATGTATATGAATATGAAGATGGTTGTTTGTGTGTATATATCTCATTTGCAAACCCTAATTCTCGAACATCAAACTATACATAACTGTTTAATTAGGCCCCTTATTCGTTCTTATCATACCAAAAGAATCATACCTACTACAGATTCTTTAAATTTTACCACTTCATTTCTCGAAAATAAATGTGGGTTGTCTGGAAAAACCCTGATCAATGCTTCTAAATATGTTCATTTTGATTCCTCTGATCAAAGACCACACTCTGTTGTCCAACTCTTTCGAACATATGGTTTCCCCCCGTCCAGTATTACCAAAATCATTGCTTGTCGTCCTCGTATTCTTCAATGTGACCCCGACAAGGCCATACTGCCAAAGCTTGATTTTTTGCGGTCTATCTCATCATCTCAAACAGAGGTAGTTGAAATTGTCACCAGAAGCCCAGGTATTCTTGGGAGAAGTCTTAACAACAACATAATACCTTTCCTTAAGCAGCTCGAATCTGTTACAGGCTGTTACCCAAGTGCAGTTGCTGTCTTCAAATGCTGTCGATATGCAGTTGATGTCAGTAGTCCTAAGTCTTCATTGTTAAATATGAAGTTACTTGTCACTCTTGGTGTTCCCAATTCTCAGATTTTGAAATTTTTGACAATGTATGGTGATGTATCAAGTATGCCAAATGACAGATTCCGTAATGTCGTGTCAAAGCTTATGGACATGGGTTTTGATCTTTCATCTTCATATTTTCTTCATGCTCTCCAGACATTTACTTTTACCAGAGACTCAACTTGGGAATCTAGATGTGTGTTGTTTAGGAGCTTTGGTTTCTCCGATCAAGAGATCCTGTACATGTTCAAGAAGCTGCCACAGATCATGCGTTATGGGGAGAAGACAATTGTTGAGAAAATGGAGTTTTTTTTGAATAAATTACAGTGGACAACATCTAGGTTGGCAAGTAACCCAGCAGTTCTTTGCTATAGCTTAGATAAGAGGACTGTCCCGAGGTGTTCGGTTCTGCAAGTATTGCTCTCAAAGAACAGCACTAGTGAGAGTTACATGTTATCGACAATATTGATGATTTCTGCGAGAAATTTCACCAAAAACTTTGTAAATGCACATAAGGATGAAATTCCTGAGGTAATGGAGGCATATACAGGGAAGTTGGGATTTGATGAATACACTTTCAAACAGAAGGGACAGTTAAGGTTGAAGCCAGCGTGATATCTATTTAGCGCCAGTTTTGTTACTGAATTAGCCGTAATACCGGGAAAAGAAGGAATTAAATGATGATGTTCATTGTGGTAAACATTCATGTCAATATCTGTTGTCGAGCACACCAAATTATATTGCTTATAGCTTAGAGAAGATGACCATTCTAAGGTTTTGGTTTTGGAAACTTTCGCGTCAAATGATGAATTTCACAACAGCCACATGCTACCAACAATTTTGCAGATGACCGATACTAAAATTCTCTAAAAAATTTGTAGCTTAACATACAAGGGTGAAGTTCCTCAAGTGTTTGATGCGTACAATGGTAAGTTGGGATTTGATGGAATACAATTTAGAAGCAGAAGGGGAAGATATTAAAGTCTGAAGTAGCGCTAGCACCACATGATGAATGAATTGTTACCGTGTAAAGATGGTTAATTGCTAGTTTCTAATGTGGTTTTAACTTCTAACCTACTTCCTATGGTTTTAATTACTTTATAATTTAGTTTACACGCACATTTTGCGAATGCAATATTTTTCTTGCTGTGAAATGCAGAATTCATATTAGTTATTATTTATTCTTATTTTTTTTATTAAAATTCATAGATGCAAAGGCTTTTTGTAAGTAACTCGTCCTGTGCTTGCTTCAATTGAATTCCCAGCCAATCTTTTAGTGAGTTGGAGGGTTTTCTCTGATGGAAATGCATCTGCCTCGAAATTTATTTCTTTATTGTTAGCATCGAAGCTGGCCAGGCTAAAATTTAAAGTTGCAGCAAACTGAATGGTGCTAAAAAGTATCAGAGATGTAATGATAATGGAGGGGCTTATAGGATTTACTAATACGAGATGGCTGCAACCCATGCTTAAATTGATCTGATGATTTGTGTATACAATTATCACAAGAACGTCTTTTAAAGCTCTAGTTTACTACCCTTGCTTATATATATTAATCATTCAACATGTCAATAATTTAAAGGTTAACACAACTTGCCGTAGACCATATCGATCCGGTCTTTCATATTATCGACGTAGACCAAGTCAACTTTTGAACCATGCAACTGAGTGAGAATTATCAAAGAGTGAGAATTATAAAAAAAAAACATGGCTGAAAAGGACAAGAGTCCATGAGGACCATGACACATTGGGGATAATTTTATTAAAAATGTAAAGAATCAATGTGACAATTTGCTAGGTCTCTGGTATTTTATAATTTTTTTTGTGAGGAGAAATTTTTATGTGAGTCGTATTGAAATATAATTTCATAAAATAAATCATTGTGCACACTATGAATTAGGAATAAATCTTGGCGTACATACACATACACTACAAACTCACTACCTATAAATTAGAAACGGATTAGGGTTCAATTTCACGTATTCTTTAAATTGATGACCTTTTTTCCTGATCGAAGATAACAACTAACAAGTCTGCTATTAAAATTCTATATATTTTTAAAATTTTCTTAGATAAAGATCTATCATCTATGTCATGTTTAAAGATATTATTTTATAACTTATAGTAATTTATTTCTATAAGATTAAGAAATTATGGTTTTTAATAAAAATATATTTTAGAGATCTTTTTTAAAAAAATATACTTTTATTTTGACATTTGATGCGAAATCAGCTCAATTTTTATTCAGATAAAAAATAAAATGCAATGAAAAATGGTATTATATTGAAATTTTTGTATAACATACTTTTTAAACATAATTGTGTTCAACAAAAAATTTAAATATAATAACTTGTAAATATTTTAACACATTTATATAACCATCTTTCCTTCTAAATATAGAACCAATTATCTATTTGTATATTTTTTTTCCATTCAACAATGCTATGCATTGGAGTGTATTTTTGTAAATTTAGTTCTATATTTCAGTTATAGAATCAAATATGACATTGTATTGGACTTGCCCCAAGTACTACTTCCAAAGACGAAAAAAAATTAATCCTCTATTGAACCCCCAACTCTGTTCTCAACCTCTTCCAAACTTCTGGATGCCCCCTCCTAGCATTACCAAAATTATTACTATAAACCTGCACATTCTTCGATACTGCTCCCTGAAGAGCCTAGAGACAGAATTGAGGGGGTGTTTGACTTAACTTATAAGTAATAAGTTACTTTTTTTTAAAAAGTATTTTTATATTTTTTTTTGAAAATTAATATTTATTTTAGAAATTTAAGACCAAATCTTATTTCCAAATTTGAAAATAAGTTACTTATTTTCAGAAAAAGTATACCAACTTTTCCAAATCTTATATATACCAACTTTTTTCAGCTTATAAGCTGCTTATAAGTCCTGCCAAACAGGGCCTGAATCTTACACAATTTGAAACAATAGTAGCTGGTCTTGTCACAAAAAATCCCATTATTCTAAAGAGAAGTGTGAACAAAATAGGAAAAACTTTTCTGAATCTCATAGCAACCACGATGTGATAAAACTAATACCATGGTACATGATCTTGCCAATATGGAATTTATCCTTACAATTGGTGCCCCACTCCCCCCACCCCCAGTTTTATAAAATTATTAATGTTAAGAGTTTTGATCTTTCATCTTCATATTTTCTAGTTGCTGCCCGGCATTGTGGAAATTTTAGATGTCAGTGGTTTTAGAAACTTGGACATTTTTAACGAGGGATCATTTCGATGTTCAAGAAACTTCCACCTTCATGTCTATTTTCGAGAAGAAGATTAAAGATATGCAGTTCTTTCCAGATAAAACTTAGTAGGAGCCTGTTCAGGTTGTTGAGTGCGGTACCCCAACAAGGCAAGTACGTTAAATGTATAGGATCAGTTGAGTATTGTTGCCAATAAGATCGAGAGTTGGTCATTTAACATTAACTTGATAAAGTTTGGTTTAAGACATGTCTTGTTCAAATTCTGCTGTCCTCGATTTTTTTTTTCAAAATTCTGTTATCCTCGATATTTTTTTAAAAATTTAGTATGGATACATTAACCATGGGTTTGATCCACTTTGTATGCACAATGGGCTTTCAAGTTAATAGGAATGAAAAATATATATTATGGCTTTCTTGCATTAATATTTCGGTTATTCGGTAAAATTGAAATTTGAAAAAGAAAAATACAGGTCCGACCCATACACCTAAAATGAGTTTCCTTTTTTCAAATCAAAACCCATTCCAAAATCTGTCAATTTTTAAACAATTTACCATTCTGCAAAAGAAGTACTAACAAACAAAATCGGACCAAAAATCACCAAAACAAAATTCGAAGATATAGTTTATTTGGATTCTGATTTTCTGATAAACCGAAATCATTTAATCGCAAGAAATATGTAATAATAACAAAGTAACATCATGTGATAGTCAGCGACTAAACATGCCCATTTATCAAGTTGATAATCTTAAATAGAAACGGAATGATGAAATTCCTCATGCATGTCCTCCCCATCAAGATAAGGAGATATAGGGGCATGACCAGAAATTCCAAAGGCCTTGATATGATCTTTAAGTGACCTCTTGTGCTTGAAATCCGAACCACATGTACAGAGCCAACGTTTACCACAATTCTTCTCATGGGTTCGCCAGTCACCTTTTACAGCCAAACATTTGCCACACTTTCGACAAGAGTATCGCTTTGTGCCATGCTTCCTCTTGTAATGTGTTTGCAATGTTCGAAAATCCTTCAATGGCTTGGCCCTTGGGTGATTCAAATTATTCTTGCACCCTTCTTCACAGCAGTAGCATGGGATTCCTAGCATTGCTCGAGGCTGCACTCCCTTGAGCGATTCAGGTCCTTTGCGATATTGTGAGCCATGACCCCACATGTGCATCTTCCACCAATAGTGTATATAACATGCAATTAAAACATATTTATAAATGAGTGAAAATTGCAAATTTGAACATATAATGTGCATGAACATATATAATTTAATCTAACCTGAAGATTGTTGTGGCGATTGAATGTTTTGTTACAAATGTGGCATGAGAAATTCGTGAAACCTACAAGAATTTGTGCAGGACTCGGTATCCAGTATTTGGTTGTTGGTTGATGATCACTAGAATATCTTGAGCTACTTGTAGAGGTGCTCATTGGAAGCCCAATATGTAAGGTGACATTCAAGTCCTCTTTATCACCATGATTTGATGAGTAAGAATGTTGATCTGGCATCAAATGTTTTGGAGTTTCAGATCGAAGAGAGCTCAAAAATGATAATGATGAGGATTCAAGAAAATTTCGAGTTTCCTTGGGAAAGAAGTCAACAAGTTGAGTGGGGTTACCATTGCATGAAGTAGGCAGTATAGGGTCTAATGTGAACGAACCATCAGAGAGCTCCATAGCGATTTAACTGCAAAATAAGCTGGCAGATGTTATATAGACATTCTTGGACTTGAGAGTGCCGGTGTGGAGATGACCATTAAACCATGACATTCTCAAGCTTATCAATTTTGTGACAATTTCTTTTAAATGTAGCATTCCTCCATTCTGAAATAATATTAGCATTCCAGTTGATAGTCACATTTACAGTACTCATAGTTTTGTTCTCCCAAACTTTGTTGTTTCTTTCGACAAGGACGTCAGAGAACTCAGTTTCGATCATCATAAATTAAATAGGAGTTCAGTGAGTCATTTTAATTATTAATAGGCCTAATTAACTGTTTAATTAGGCCTGTTATTCGTTCTTATCGTACCAAAAGGATCATACCCACTACAGATTCTTTAAATTTCACTAGTTCATTTCTCGAAAACAAATGTGGGTTGTCAGGGAAAACCCCTGATCAATGCTTCTAAATATGTTCATTTTGATTCCTCTGATCAAAGTCCACACTCTGTTGTCCAACTCTTTCGAACATTTGGCTTCCCCCCGTCCAGTATTACCAAAATCATTGCTTGTTGTATTCTTCAATGTTACCCCGACAAGGCCATACTGCCAAAGCTTGATTTTTTGCAGTCTATCTCATCATCTCAAACAGAGGTAGTTGAAACTGTCACCAGAAACCCACGTATTCTTGGGAGAAGTCTTAACAACCACCTAATACCAAATATTAAGTTTCTTGTCAATCTTGGTGTTCCCAGTTCTCAGATTTTGAAAATTTTGACAATGTATGGTCATGTATCAAGTATTTTTGTGAATACGGGAGGGGGTACTCTACTTTACATACAAAATTATTATAATCTTGGGTAACTTACCTAAGGTCATCCTAACCTTAGGAGAAGTATTCTCGTATGCAAATACTGGATCCTCAAACTCGATGACAGTAACATTCCGTCACACATCAAAGTATGTTGGACACTTTGATCTGTATAGAAGTGTACACTCTACTCCAATGTGCTAGGAAAATTCTAATATATCGGGTTTCTGGGGATCTGTTAAATATGTTGTATTTAAGCAGGTAATTATTCAGATTTATGACTTGACTTTTGTGGTTACATAAGATATATTAATACAGTCTCAAAATCCCGTACCGAACATGCAGTTGAAGGGCAACACAAATAGGTGATACTGTTCCTTGATGGCAAAGCCTAGAGCCTAGAGGTAGTTTGGAATATGGAGAGAGCCAATATTATCCGAGATCATAGTCTGTGGTGGACATTTATTACACTTGGTAAAGCCAAGTAGATTCATTCTGAACTCAATCAGTTATATTTTCTTATAACAATGAGGTTCGATGGTGCACTGTTCGATGGTGGGGGACCAAAACAGTTGACATAAGTGATGAAGGAAATGTCTATTTTACAAGAATAATAGAAATGTCTATTATTATTTGTAGAAAAACTTAGTTAACGCCTTGTTGGTTCGTTTACAATATATCTTTTAAAGACTTTTGTGCTGACTTTTGCAGTGAGGCAATGCTTAATGACTAGAAACACTGACCTGTGCTATTTATTTTTCTATCTTTCTTGCCGGCGGAAGCAAAATTATAATAGAGATTCAAGTCATTTACAAACTTTACCTATAACTAAATTTCCAGTTGAACTGCTTTTGGAGTATAAGCAGCATGCTTGACTAGAAATATTCGAATTTATACAAAACAACTACCGTTCCTAATTTTTGAATTCTCATGCCAAAACGAGTGATATGATAATTATAAATAAGGAATAGTGAAGTAGATTGAAAACTGGAATATATCAAGCAATTACTGAATGAATTGGATATAACATGCTCACTCCTATTAACTCTTACACAAGTTGAAAACAAATATTGAGATATGCATGTAAAGTGTCACACTTATTTAGTATTATATAGAAGTGCTGCAGATGCCGAAACTGAAGAATCGGTATCGTTACTATAGCCTGAAGACTGAGTGTGGCTACTCTGCGTAGTGGTCACATTGTACTCTAAAGACAAAGAAGATAAGTTTGCTGATATGGAATAAGTTGCCACAGGCATCTTGGGTGGGAGGGCAGGCAATGGAGCATCAAGATTAAGAACATGAATCGCTTGCTTGATGGAAGGCCTAATGGTCCAATCTGGATGTGCACACCAAAGCCCGACAATCATCAATCGTTTCATTTCATGCTTGTCGTAATCATCAGAGAGTTTTGGGTCAGCTGCTTCAAGAATTTGTTCCATTTCATAAAGGTCCCAAACCCACTTCACCAATTCTCTCTGACTTTCTTCTGCCTTGAGGTCAATAGGTTTTCGACCACATGCTATTTCCAATGCTACAACTCCGAAGCTGAAAACATCCGACTCCCTGCTAGCTTGTCCTGTGACAAAACATTCGGGCGCCATATAGCCTCGTGTCCCAGCCACAATAGTTGTTTGTGCTCCCTTATCATGATCAACAAATCTGGCCAATCCGAAATCACCTAGTTTTGTGTTAAAATTTGAATCTAACATGACATTGCTTGATTTAATATCTCTATGCACCACGCATTGCTCCCATTCTTCGTGTAGATAAAGCAATACTGACGCCAGGCCTTGAGCGATTTTATACCTTGCGCTCCATGACAACAAGCTCTGCCCCTTAAAAAGATGAGAATCCAGGCTACCATTTTGCATGTACTCGTAAACAAGTAGAAGATTATTTTTTTCATGGCACCAACCAATGAGTTGCACCAAATTTTTATGTCTCAAACGACTAATGATCCTTACTTCCGATGCATACTCCTTTATTCCTTGACTAGAATCTCTCGATACTCTCTTGACAGCCACATAAAAATTCAATTCTTTCAAGAAACCTCTGTAAACTTCCCCGAATCCTCCTTCTCCAAGTTTTTCATGTTGAGCAAAGTTACTTGTTGCCTTAGCAAGAGCATTATATGAGAACTTTTTAGGTCCAATTCCTTTCTCAAATTCACCATCCATGAAGTCATCCTCAACAAGAATATTATCTTCAATATCTTCTCTTTTTTTCTTCTTCAAGAAAAGGTAAACGCCTGAAGTACAAACAAGAACAAAGCCCCCTACTGCCAATCCAACCACTAGACCCGTCTTTCTATGCTTTGATTCAGAGGGTTTTTGAATCTCTGAAGTTGGACCAGGTGTTAGAATCTCTGCTGAAGGATCAGTTGGACCAGGTGTTGGAATCTCTGCTCCAGGATCAGTTTGACCTGCTTCATCTTCATCGGAATTCAGACTGGAATTGAATTCCCATGAATTGATTGTACTGAAACAATGTGAGCTTCCTCTAGCAGCTGAGAAGCCAAAGTTGACATACTCGGGCAAATATTCTCTTAAATCAACCACAAAGTTGAAACTTTGATATGTAGCACTATCGTTGCCATCTAAACTCGTACGAAAGACAACACTAAGATTTTTTGAACTAGAAGCATAACTTATCCGAGCTTCATTTGTCCACCCATTCATAATACTAGATCTACTATAATTCCAAGGCACAGTAACCACAGATCTCATAGAGTTGATATCAACACCTACATGCTCATTATTTACTGTGCCAGTAACCGGATCCCAGGAGTTCTTATAAATGTCAAACTCGACCGCTACAAAGGTATTGGCCGTGGTGTTCTGATACTGCTGACCATCAACTGGAAGGCCTAATGCTCCACCTCCACCATCTTTTTCCGGAACCGTGGTATCATTTGGAACAAGAAAGAATGTGATCCCGTCGCCATAATTTGTGTCATTTTCCGAATCAATCACAAAAGTGAAATGGGTTGTGAAGTCAGTAAGGTTTCTTGAGGCCTTGTCCCATAGATGCAAAGGCTTTTTGTAAGTAACTCGTCCTGTGCTTGCTTCAATTGAATTCCCAGCCAATCTTTTAGTGAGTTGGAGGGTATTCTCAGATGAAAATGCATCTCCCTCGAAATTTACTTCAGCATTGTTATTATCGAAACTGACCAAGCTAAAATTTAAAGCTGCAGCAAACTGAATGGTGCTAAGAAGTATCAGAGATGTAATGATAATAGAGGGGCTTATAGGATTTACTAATACGAGATGGGTGCAACCCATGCTAAAATTGATAAAATGATTTTTGGAATGTAAATTGATCTAATAATTTATCACAAAAACATCTTTAAAACTTCACTCTACTACAGTACACTTGCAGACTTGCTTATATAAAGCATTCAACGCGTCAATAATTTCAAGGGTTACCTAACTCGCCAGCTTGCCGGAGACCATATTTGCCTTTGAATGTTCTTTAAGGTGGTCCAGTCTTTCATAGTTCGTATTACCAAAAGACTAAGTCAACTTTTATATTATTTGAACATAAAATAAAATTTAAAATATAAATATATGCAACAAACAAAAAGGATATTTCAAATATGTGTATTTATATTAGAGGAGCATGTGGGAAAATATTAAATTAAAAAATACCTCGAATATATTTAAATTTTATAAATGAAAATTAAATAAATAATTTAAATACAGACAAACATCTCATTTACGTAAACATGAGTCTTTCACGTTAGAGACGACCTAGACGGAGACCACAAACATGTCTTTCATATTCGACGTAGACCACCAAGTCAACTTTTATAACTGAGTGAGAATTATCAAAAAGCGAAACTGGAAAGGACATCACTCCACGAGAATAGTTTTATTAAAAATGTAATTCCCTCGTCTCAAATTAATTGTATTATTTGATTTTTTAATAATTAATTTGATTGAGAATTAAAAAATGTTATTGCATAATTTCAAAAAATAAAAGATACATTTTAAAATAGATTAAATATACTTTTTGATGTTATATTTTTTTATAATTTTTTTCAATTATATACTTGTATGTAATTTTCAGTCAAACTTTAGTCAGTTTGACTAAAAAAAATCAAACAAAACAGTTAATTTGAGACGGAGGGAGTAACTAATCAACGTGACATATACCGTATACGCAATTACGCACTTGTAAATGTTTTTAGTATAATTTTTTGGGTCTCTAGCTCTTTATATATTAGTTTAAAATAATTGCACTTTGCGGCAGTTTTATAATATATTTTAAAAAATTTTATAATTATATTTTTAATTTAAAAAAATTTAATAAATAAATAATTACAAAACATTATGTAAATTTATAAAAATATTACTTATTAAATTAATTTTTGAAAGAATAAATATTCATTTATCATATATGATAAAATAAACTAAAAATTATCAGCGCAAGTAATTTGGCAAAATTTATATTTCAGGTGAAAAGTAAACATACTTGTGACCTTCTAGTTGATGCATTAACTAAAACCATGAAATATCTAAATGGGTCGAAAAATGGGTGAATTGAACCACAAATATCTTATTTTTGCCTTTGAATGTTCTTTAAGGTCGTCCAGTTTTTCATAGTTCGTATTACCAAAAGACTAAGTCAACTTTTATATTATTTGAACATAAAATATTATTCATAAAATAAAATTTATATTATTTGAACATAAAATATAAATATAAAATATAAATATATGCAACAAACGAAAAGGATATTTCAAATATGTGTATTTATATTAGAGTAGCATGTGGGAAAATATTAAATTAAAAAATACCTCAAATATATTTAAATTTTATAAATGAAAATTAAATAAATAATTTAAATATAGACAAACATCTCATTTACGTAAACATGAGTCTTTCACGTTAGAGACGACTAGACGGAGACCACAAACATGTCTTTCATATTCGACGTAGACCACCAAGTCAACTTTTATAACTGAGTGAGAATTATCAAAAAGCCAAACCGGAAAGGACATCACTCCATGGGAATAGTTTTATTAAAAATGTAATTCCTCTGTCCTAAATTAATTGTATTATTTGATTTTTTTATAATTAATTTGATTAAAAATTAAAAATTATTGTTGTATAATTTCAAAAAAATAAAAGATACATTTTAAAATAGATTAAATATACTTTTTGATGTTATATTTTTTTATAATTTTTTTCAATTATATACTATATGTAATTTTTAGTCAAACTTTAATCAATTTGACTAAAAAAATTAAACAAGACAATTAATTTGGAACAGTTGATTTGGGACGGAGGGAGTAACTAATCAACATGACATGTACCGTATACATAATTACGCACTTGTAAATGTTTTTAGTGTAATTTTTTGAGTCTCTAGCTCTTTATATATTAGTTTAAAATAATTGCACTTTGCGGCAGTTTTATAATATATTTTTAAATTATTTATAATTATTTTTTATAATTTAAAAATATTTAATAAATAATTACAAAACACTATATAAATTTATCAAAAATTTACTTATTAAATTAATTTTTAAAAGAATAAATATTCATTTATCATATATGATAAAATAAACTAAAAATTATCAACGCAAGTAATTTGGCAAAAGTTATATTTCAGGTGAAAAGTAGACATACCTGTGACCATCTAGTTGATGCATTAACTAAAACCATGAAATATCTAAATGGGCTGGAGGATTGGTGAATTGAGCCACAAATATCTCCTTAGATTCTTTCTAAGAATTTGGATATTCAGTTTTGAGTTACAGTTTTAGGAATGATGATGGTGTTAGACTCGATAATTCTAATTTTTGTAACATATAATCCGGAAGAAATCGAGTGTAATTTGTAAGATCTTCTTATGGCCTGAGATGGTGGAAGCGATAAGAAAATATTCTTTTTCATCCTCATAAGTATATCAACATGAAAACTATTAAGACAAATATTTGTAAAACTCAAACGATTTCTAGTAGTTTTTTTTAGAGTACAGGGCATTTTGTATGTGAATTTATATTTCATTTGATAGGATAAGCCTCGCTTTTTCAAAACCTTCTATTATACTAGATGTACCCGAAACCATCTAAACATGTGAGTTGGTTTTAGTTAACTGTAAGAAATATTATAGACTTCGTAAAATAGTGTGAGTGATCGCGCAATCAGCAATGCATATGTATTCCATATTTATGCTAAGAATGTACATGATTGGCTAATGGCACATGAACCTACTGTTTGTTTGGAGTAGATCATGTTTGTTTGGAGTAGATCATTCTTCAGTTTTAATAGAAAGTGCACAAATATTGAAAATAATAAGTGTGAGGTATTCAATGGTTCAATTCTAAGTGCTAGAGAGAAACTTGTTATATTTTTGCTAGAAGATATAATGAGGGCTTTGATGGATAGGAGGGTGAGAAATTTGGTCATTGTGCTTGCTAATGATTCAGACCCTATTTACCCTAGGATTAGGAAAAAATTAGAGGATTATAAGCAAGTGTATAGATATAGGAATCTAAAAGATAACGGAGAGGGTATGTTTGAAGTTTTATTGGGCTTACTATTAGTTTAGTGAACATGAAAGAGTGTACATGGACATGTAACATTTGGCAGCTTATTGGTATACATGTGTGCATGCTATTAGTGTTATATACTATAGAAATGGGAATCTAGACGATTTTGTGGAAGCATGCTATAAGAAAGATACTTACAGACAGATATATAGTGGTTATTTGCAATTAATGGAAGGCTCCAACATCTGGCTTGAGAGTAACACACTATCTGTGCTCCCGCCTGTTGAGAGAAGAATGTCAAAGAGGCCAAAGTAGGTAGGAGAAATTTTTTTGATGAAGATGCAATCAATAGTTCCAAGGCAATTGCAGAAACATTGAAAGTTAGTAGGAAAAACCTATAAATGACATGTAGCAATTGTGGAGGCACCAAATATAATAAGAAGACATGTAAAAGACCACATAAAATTGTGAACTCTGAACCAAAAAAATATAGGCAAATAATGAGCATGTCAGATTTTAACTTTATTATGATTAAAATTTACATGATTTTATAAAATTATTGGTTAAATATGAGAAAAATAAATAATATATACTATACTATTAAATTCGAAAGATTAAAAGTTTAGTAGTCAGTGGTCCTTGATCGATATTTGGACCGAATAATTATTATTGGACCTAAATTTTAAACACCAATCTCCTAACTAAACCAAATCTCACATTAATCTCCTAAATAAAACACATTTCAAAACAAAATACACAAATATTATTCTATTAAAATATAAATAAAATATATTCAAATTATATAAAATATATACATATAACATTAAATAAAAATTAAATTATTATTATAAAAATAAAAATATATTCAAATTATATAATAAAATATTAAAACAATTCGATCCGTGCATCGCACATAATATAAACTAGTATTAATTATTTTACAAATTAGAAGAAAGTTTAATAATTTTTTTGGGCCCGAGCTCTTATTTATTTAAATGTACCTTGCAAATTGACTTGCTCTTTTTACGGTGAAAGGAGCGAGTAGCCGAGTAGTGTGAAATCCCCAATTGACAGTATTGAAACTTTGATAATTAAATTGAAGGGGCTGCACTTGTAAGTTGAATCTCTGTAAGTTTCTTTTGTGCTTAAACCCCTTTACCTGTATTACAATTTTCTGTATGTATATGAATATGAAGATGGTTGTTTGTGTGTATAAATCTCATTTGCAAACCCTAATTCTCGAACACCAAACTATACATAACTGTTTAATTAGACCCCTTATTCGTTCTTATCATACCAAAAGAATCATACCCACTACAGATTCTTTAAATTTTACCACTTCATTTCTCGAAAATAAATGTGGGTTGTCAGGAAAAACCCTGATCAATGCTTCTAAATATGTTCATTTTGATTCCTCTGATCAAAGACCACACTCTGTTGTCCAACTCTTTCGAACATATGGTTTCCCCCCGTCCAGTATTACCAAAATCATTGCTTGTCGTCCTCGTATTCTTCAATGTGACCCCGACAAGGCCATACTGCCAAAGCTTGATTTTTTGCGGTCTATCTCATCATCTCAAACAGAGGTAGTTGAAATTATCACCAGAAGCCCAGGTATACTTGGGAGAAGTCTTAACAACAACATAATACCTTTCCTTAAGCAGCTCGAATCTGTTACAGGCTGTTACCCAAGTGCAGTTGCTGTCTTCAAATGCTGTCGATATGCAGTTGATGTACGTAGTCCTAAGTCTTCATTGTTAAATATGAAGTTACTTGTCACTCTTGGTGTTCCCAATTCTCAGATTTTGAAATTTTTGACAATGTATGGTGATGTATCAAGTATGCCAAATGACAGATTCCGTAATGTCGTGTCAAAGCTTATGGACATGGGTTTTGATCTTTCATCTTCATATTTTCTCCATGCTCTCCAGACATTTACTTTTACCAGAGACTCAACTTGGGAATCTAGATGTGTGTTGTTTAGGAGCTTTGGTTTCTCCAATCAAGAGATCCTGTACATGTTCAAGAAGCTGCCACAGATCATGCGTTATGGGGAGAAGACAATTATTGAGAAAATGGAGTTTTTTTTTAATAAATTACAGTGGACAACATCTAGGTTGGCAAGTAACCCAGCAGTTCTTTGCTATAGCTTAGATAAGAGGACTATCCCGAGGTGTTCGGTTCTGCAAGTATTGGTCTCAAAGAACAGCACTAGTGAGAGTTACATGTTATCGACGATATTGAAGATTTCTGCGAGAAATTTCACCAAAAACTTTGTAAATGCACATAAGGATGAAATTCCTGAGGTAATGGAGGCATATACAGGGAAGTTGGGATTTGATGAATACACTTTCAAACAGAAGGGACAGTTAAGGTTGAAGCCAGCGTGATATCTATTTAGCGCCAGTTTTGTTACTGAATTAGCCGTAATACCTGGAAAAGAAGGAATGAAATGATGATGTCCATTGTGGTAAACATTCTTGTCAATATCTGTTGTCGAGCACACCAAATTATATTGCTTATAGCTTAGAGAAGATGACCATTCTAAGGTTTTGGTTTTGGAAACTTTCGCGTCAAATGATGAATTTCACAACAGCCACATGCTACCAACAATTTTGCAGATGACCGATACCAAAATTCTCTAAAAAATTTGTAGCTTAACATATAAGGGTGAAGTTCCTCAAGTGTTTGATGCGTACAATGGTAAGTTGGGATTTGATGGAATACAATTTAGAAGCAGAAGGGGAAGATATTAAAGTCTGAAGTAGTGCTAGCACCACATGATGAATGAATTGTTACCGTGTAAAGATGGTTAATTGCTAGTTTCTAATGTGGTTTTAACTTCTAACCTACTTCCTATGGTTTTAATTACTTTATAATTTAGTTTACACGCACTTTTTGCAAATGCAATATTTTTCTTTGTGTGAAATACAGAATTCATATTAGTTATTATTTATTCTTATATATTTTTTTATTAAAATTATCATGTTCAAGTAGTAGAATTTATATAATTATTAGTTAGATATTAAGTGTATCTAGTATACATATAATGGAAATGAAAGAAGAGGCGATGTGACAGTGATTATATAAAACAGAAAGAATACGTGGAGCCTTTGGAGAATTAGATTAGTCTCATATGATTTCTTTTACACAAACCAACTAGCTTGAGAGAAACACAGAAGTAGAGAGACTGAGCAAACGCGATATATGATAGCAAGCACAAATGAACTGCGAGAAATGGTATATCCCCTTTGCACTGTCTCTCTACAGTTTCCCAAATGTTCCCGGTATGTTATCTTCGAGAAATATGTTATATTCCCTTTGCAAGGTTTGTAAGTATCCATTTGTTTAAATCACAAGTTCAATCATACTAAAGTTTTCCCTTGGTGCTTTGAGGATCTGCTGTGCAAGTCAGTTTCATATGTTTCAGATTGTTCTTGTGGTATGTTTCAAACAAAATCTTAGTTTGAATCTTTCCTTGTCATTTACATACTTCATGTAGTATATATTCAAATACAGGATCCTCAAACTCGATGACAGTAACATTCCGTCACACATCAAAGTATGTTGGCACTTTGATCAGTATAGAAGTGTACACTTTACTCCAAAGTGCTAGCAAAATTATCGGGGTTCCTGGTGATGTGTTAAATATGTTGTATTTAAGCCGGTAGTTATTTAGATTTATGATTCGACTCCCGTGGTTACATAAGATATATGCATACAGTCTCAAAATCCCGTACTGAACATACAATCGAGGGGCAACAAAAATAGGTGATATTGTTCCTTGATGGCAAAGCCTAGAGGTAGTCCGGAATATGTGGAGAGCCAATATTATCCGAGATGCTAGTTTGTGGTGGACTTGTGATTGTCCTAAATTTATTAAACTTGGTCAAGCTAACTAGTGATATGATAATTATAAATAATGAATAGTCAAGTAGATTGAAAACTGGAATATATCAAGCAATTACTGAATGAATTGGATATAACATACTCACTCCTAATAACTCTTACAGAAGTTGAAAACAAATATTATGTAGAAGTGTCACACTTATTTAGTATTATGTAGAAGTGCTGCAGATGCAGAAACTGAAGAATTAGTATCGTTACTATAGCCTGAAGAATGAGTGTGGCTACTCTTGCTAGTTGTCCCATTGTACTCTAAAGACCCAGAAGAGAAGTTTGCTGGCATGGAATAGGTTGCCACAGGCATCTTGGCTGGGAGATCAGGCAATGGAGCATCAAGATTAAGAACATGAATCGCTTGTTTGATGGAAGGCCTAACGGTCCAATCTGGATGTGCACACCAAAGCCCGACAATCATCAGTCGTTTCATTTCATGCTTGTCGTAATCTTCAGAGAGTTTTGGGTCAGCTGCTTCAAGAATTTGTTCCATTCCATAAAGGTCCCAAACCCACTTTACCAATTCTCTCTGACTTTCTTCTGCCTTGAGGTCAATAGGTTTTCGACCACATGCTATTTCCAATGCTACAACTCCGAAGCTGAAAACATCCGACTCCCTGCTAGCTTGTCCTGTGACAAAACATTGGGGCGCCATGTAGCCTCGTGTCCCCGCTACAATAGTTGTTTGTGCTCCCTTATCATGATCAACAAATCTGGCCAATCCGAAATCACCTAGCTTTGTGTTAAAATTTGAATCTAACATGATATTGCTTGATTTAATATCTCTGTGCACCACACATTGCTCCCATTCTTCGTGTAGATAAAGCAATACTGACGCCAGGCCTTGGGCGATTTTATACCTTGCACTCCATGACAACAGGCTCTGCCCCCTAAAAAGATGGGAATCCAGGCTACCATTTTGCATGTACTCGTAAACAAGTAAAAGATTATTTTTTTCATGGCACCAACCAATGAGCTGCAACAAATTTTTATGTCTCAAACGACTAATGATCCTCACTTCCGATGCATACTCCTTTATTCCTTGACTAGAATCTCTTGATACTCTCTTCACAGCCACATAAAAATTCAATTCTTTCAAGAAGCCTTTGTAAACTTCCCCAAATCCTCCTTGTCCAAGTTTTTCATGTTGTGCAAAGTTACTTGTTGCCGTAGCAAGAGCATTATATGAAAACTTTCTAGGTCCAGTTCCTTTCTCAAATTCACCATCCATGAAATCATCCTCAACGTCTTCTCTTTCTTTCTTCTTCTTCAAGAAAAGGTATATGCCTGAAGTACAAACAAGAACAAAGCCCCCTACTGCCAATCCAACCACTAGACCCGTCTTTCTATGCTTTGATTCAGAGGGTTTTTGAATCTCTGAAGTCGGACCAGGTGTTGGAATCTCTGCTGAAGGATCAGTTTGACCTGCGTCAACTTCATTGGACTTCAGACTGGAGTTAAATTCCCATGATTTGATTGTATTGAAAGATAATTCAGATCCTGTTGCAGCTGAAAAGCCAAAGTTGACATACTCTGGCAAATAATCTCTTAAATCAACCACAAAGTTGAGACTTTGATATGTAGCACTATCGTTGCCATCTAAACCCGTACGAAAGACAACACTAAGATTTTTTGAACTAGAAGCATAACTTATCCAAGCTTCATTTGTCAACCCATTCATAATACTAGGGCGACTATTAATCCAAGGCACAGTAGCATTAGATCTCATAGAGTTGATATCAACACCTACATGCTCATCAGATACGTAAACCGGGTCCCAGTCATTGGTAAAAATGTCAAACTCGACCGCTACAAATTTATTGGCCGTGGTGTTCTGATACTGCTGACCATCAACTGGAAGGCCTAATGCTCCACCTCCACCATATTTTGCAGGGGTACCACTTGGAAGAAGAAAGAACGCCATCCCATCGGCATAAGATGTTCTATTTTCCGAATAGATGACAAAAGTGAAATGGGTTGTGAAGTCAGTAAGGGTTCCTGAGGCCTTCCCATAGATGCAAAGGCTTTTTGTAAGTAACTTGTCCTGTGCTTGCTTTAAGTGATTGCCCAGCCAATCTTTTAGTGAGTTGGAGGGTATTCTCAGATGAAAATGCATCTCCCTCGACATTTACTTCAGAATTGTTATTATCGAAACTGGCCAGGCTAAAATTTAAAGTTGCAGCAAACTGAATGGTGCTAAAAAGTATTAGAGATGTAATGATAATAGAGGGGCTTATAGGATTTACTAACGGGTGATGGGTGCAAGCCATGCTTAAATCGATAAAATGATTTTTGGAATGTAAATTGATCTTTTGATCTAATGATTTGTGTACACATTAATTATCACAAAAACATCTTTTAAAGCTCTAGTTTACTACACTTGCTTATATATATTAATCATTCAACATGTCAACAATTTAAAGGTTAACCCAACTTGCCGGCCGTAGACCATATTGATCCAGTCTTTCATATTACCGACGTAGACCAAGTCAACTTTTGAACCATGCATGATGCAACTGAGTGAGAATTATAAAAAATAGTTGAATCTCTGTAAGTTTCTTTTATGCTTAAACCCCTTTACCTGTATTACAATTTTCTGTATGTATATGAATATGAAGATGGTTGTTTGTGTGTATAAATCTCATTTGCAAATCCTAATTCTCGAACATCAAACTATACATAACTGTTTAATTAGGCCCCTTGTTCGTTCTTATCATACCCACTACAGATTCTTTAAATTTTACCACTTCATTTCTCGAAAATAAATGTGGGTTGTCAGGAAAAACCCTGATCAATGCTTCTAAATATGTTCATTTTGATTCCTCTGATCAAAGACCACACTCTGTTGTCCAACTCTTTCGAACATACGGTTTCCCCCCGTCCAGTATTACCAAAATCATTGCTTGTCGTCCTCTTGTTCTTCAATGTGACCCCGACAAGGCCATATTGCCAAAGCTTGATTTTTTGCGGTCTATCTCATCATCTCAAACAGAGGTAGTTGAAATTTTGTCACCAGAAGCCCAGGTATTCTTGGGAGAAGTCTTAACAAAAACATAATACCTTTCTTTAAGCAGCTCGAATCTGTTACAGGCTGTTACCCAAGTGCAGTTGCTGTCTTCAGATTTTGAAATTTTTGACAATGTATGGTGATGTATCAAGTATGCCAAATGACAGATTCCGTAATGTCGTGTCAAAGCTTATGGACATGGGTTTTGATCTTTCATCTTCATATTTTCTCCATGCTCTCCAGACATTTACTTTTACCAGAGACTCAACTTGGGAATCAAGATGTGTGTTGTTTAGGAGCTTTGGTTTCTCCGATCAAGAGATCCTGTACATGTTCAAGAAGCTGCCACAGATCATGCGTTACGGGGAGAAGACAATTATTGAGAAAATGGAGTTTTTTTTTAATAAATTACAGTGGACAACATCGAGGTTGGCAAGTAACCCAGCAGTTCTTTGCTATAGCTTAGATAAGAGGACTATCCCGAGGTGTTCGGTTCTGCAAGTATTGGTCTCAAAGAACAGCACTAGTGAGAGTTACATGTCATCGACGATATTGATGATTTCTGCGAGAATTAATGCTAGGATTTGGGTGAGCTTCAAACGCTGCACTTACGTTTCGTAACTTGCCTACGTATCTTGACGTATCTCAAGAGTGTTTGAGAATCAAGCCAAAATACGTAGTTCTAATGTTGAGGGATTAGACCCTTTATATAGGCGCATGAGGGCCTAGAAGTTAAATTAGGGTTAGGAGACTTGGTGGTCAAGTCTCCTAGTGACAAGGTTTCTGGAACCTTCCTGGAATGAGAGTCCTCGTTAGACTCTTGCAGATGTGGTCTATCTTTGTGACAGGGTTTCTAGAACTTTCCATAGATGATGCGCCTCATAGGATTCTTTAGGCTTTTAATTGAGCCTTTATTAATTAATTACGAACTTAATTAATAATAAAGACTTAATGGACCTAGGACTTACAAATCCAATTGATCCTTAGGATTATAAATCCAGTTGATTTTAGGATTGTTATTCCTTATTCGCTTTAAGGGGCCCGAGCCTTTGGACCGCACTAGGTTAAATAAATGAAATAATAAGTGTTGTATTTATTATTTCTTTAGTGTTATTTTCTACCCATATCACTGGTGATGTGTTAAATATGTCGTATTTAAGCCGGTTAAACAATAAAAATGATTTCATCGCACCTATGCTTCGAGTTTGCATTGTTAGTTCTACATTTGTGACAACTTTTGAACCATGCAACTGAGTGAGAATTATCAAAAAAAAAAAACAAGACTGAAAAGGACACGAGTTCATGAGGACCATGACACATTGGGAATATTTTTATTAAAAATGTAAAGAATCAATGTGACAATTTTCTAGGTCTCTGGTATTTTATAATTTTTTTTGTGAGGAGAAATTTTTATGTGAGTCGTATTGAAATATAATTTCATAAAATAAATCATTGTGCACACTATGAATTATGAATAAATCTATGTGTTCATACATATACACTACAAACTCACTACCTATAAATTAGAAACAGATTAGGGTTCAATTTCACGTTATTCTTTAAACTGATGACTTCTTTTCTTTTCTTTTTTCTGTTTGAAGGTAACAACTAACAAGTCTGCTATTAAAATTTTATATATTTTTAAAATTTTCTTAGATAAAGATCTATCATCTACGTCATGTTTAAAGATATTATTTTATAAATTATAGTAATTAATTTATTTCTATAAGATTAAAAAATTATGGTTTTTAATAAAAATATATTTTTGAGATCTTTTTTTAAAAAGATATACTTTTATTTTGACATTTGATGTGAAATAAGCTCAATTTTTATTCAGATAAAAAATAAAATGCAATGAAAAATGGTATTATATTGAGATTGTAACAGTCCGCCCTTTTCGGGCTATTAATTCGAGCAAAACTATACAATTATTAATCCCAAAACTATATTACAAAACTAACTATTACAAAAGCGCAGCTAACAATGACAAGACAACAAACAATCTACTCCACATCTATGATCCTCGAAATCCAATGCACTCCATCTTCCTCTTACACCGAACCTGAAAATTGTAAGTAATGAGCTACACAACCCAGCAAGTAACAATCGACTTAAAAATATTCTCAAAAATCAGTGGGTGTTTTAATAAAATAATTTTCCGTCAAAATAATATAAGTCTTGAAAACAATTTGAGAAAAACAATCTAACCCACAGTTTTATAATTTCAAAATCCTTTATTGAAAACAATACGATAATCTTATAAAATTTCACAGTCTTGCTCTACGGCCACACTTTGCCGGTAACCGGCATCTTATTCTTATTCTTTACCACACTTTCCCAGTGGACGGGATCTAAAGTTCAATAATCACGCGCCCTTATCAGGTATCTAAGAGTGCACACTTGTGCCCCTAATAAGGGTATCTAAGGCTAGTTCCGGAACTATAGCGTAAATTACGAACGGGTTCGAAACGTAGAGACTGAGTTTCAAAGATTCTCATATCTTATATCTTATACAATTCGAAAATAATATTCTTATATCTTATACGAAATTCGAAATTCACAGTATCAAAATATTTTCGAAAATAAAAGCAAGTCAAAAGGTACTTACCTCCCAGCCAACCCTATAAATCATATATTGCATGTAACACTTCTGAAATTCAAGAATCTACACCATCTTTAAATATATATTCAATCCTTTGCACCCAAACAAAATCATCGCATCTCAAACTTCGAACGTCTCCATAATTCTAAATCTGCTCAGATCTGTATTTGACCATTCTGACCCTCTAAACGATGTTTTCTCAAAAAACTTAAACTACGAAAGTCGTAGAGAACGAAAATACCTTTCCGAAAAGTCCAGAATCACTGAATTCCGACTTACGATGAATTTAATACGAATTTTACAAGATTGTTGAGTTGTGTATGAGAAAATCCTACGAATTTCAATAAAAAGATAAAGAAAAAAAATAAAGATTTATAGAGAGAGATTTATAACTGTTTAGTTTTGGTGGCTCGAAAAGATTATGAAAGAATGAGGAGATCTAAATCAATATATAGAGTTTTAAACCCTAAAACAAAACTACTAGAATCAAATCCGCCCCATATTCGAAAACCCATTATTCTAATCTAATTTTAATTCCTAATCTGTATCCAATTTTAATCCTTTTTTATTACTATTAACCTATTTTATTCTTCAAAAAAAAATACGGGATATTACAGAGATTTTTGTATAACATACTTTTTAAACATAATTGTGTTCAACAAAAAATTTAAATATAATAACTTGTTATAAATATTTTAACACATTTATATAACTATAATTTTTTAACCTTATAGAAATAAATTACTATAATTTATAAAAAAAATATTTTTATACATGACATAAATGATAGATCTTTATTTAAGAAAATTTTCAAAATATATAGAATTTTAATAGTAGCCTTGTTATTTGTTACCTTCAAACAGAAAATAAAAAATAAAAAAAAAGACATCAGTTTAAAGAATACGTAAAATTGAACCCTAATTTAATTAGGTAGTGAGTTTTTATTGTGTATGTATGACCGCAAAGATTTATTCATGAATCATTGAGGGTGTACTATAAATCATTGCCAGTAGACTCAGTGGTACATATTCTTATACCCTTCCAAGTCCCGCTGTTTCCAAAATATAATTTAAAATTATAATAAAAAATAACAACAATATTATTATTTCAAAAATATAATTCGAATTAATATAACTTAATAATAGTAAATAAAAGATATTAATAGAAACATCAAATAATAATATAGTACTTTTATATTATTATTAGTTTATAATAGTAATTTATTATTATTATTTTTAAATAATTATTTTCAAAAGTATTATTAATTTTACAAGAAATTTTAATAAATATACTTTTATTATTAAATGCATCTTTAAATAAATTTCTAATAAATAAGTTGTAGTTTTGAATAGGTTCGGATATATGTAATTAAATGTTATTGTATGAAAATATGAATATATAAACATTCTATTTAAAGAAATATATTATTTAAAGTTTTTTAAATTAGTAATATTGTATTTATAATATATATATATATATATATATATATATATATATATATATATATATATATATATATATATATATATATATATATATATATATGGGTTCCTTACGCAGCCATAGTTGGATATTATCGTTAATCAAGTCAACTCATCTCCCACCATTAAAAAACTAAATAAACGGTTATGATTTAAAATATAAAAAAAAAAAGACTTACGCTCTATAATGTAGCGCATACGCTACATTATAGAGCGTATGTCTTTAATTTTTTTTGCATTTTATACCTTACTGTGGCCATGTAAATATTATTAAATTAAAAAAACTTGTAAGCTATATAATATAGCGTACATATATGACTACAAAAAAATTAAGTCAAAAAAGTCTTGAAAACCTAAACATGTCTGTACATATGCTCTTTTATATAGCGTACGTTTAAAAAAAAACTTGTACGCTATATAATATAGCATACGTACGCTGTATTATATAGCGTACATATATGGTTAAAAAAAGAACCAAGTCAAAAAAATCTTGAAAGCCTAAACATGTCTGTACATATGGTTTTTTATATAGCGTATCTTTATTTTTATTTTTTTTACTACTTAAATCAACTAATTCAACTCCAAAATACAACCAAAAATCAAGATCAATACAAATTCTAACTTCAAAATACTATAAACAACTTAAAACCACAATACAACTTCAACTTTGAAATCGAATCTTCTCCCAAACTCAAATTTTAAAATCTTCAAGAAATTGAATTTTTTCCGAAACTCAAAGTTTATAAAAAATGGGTATTAGATAGCTCAAAGTATATTGAGTTATGAAATGAGTTATGAAATGGACAAAGTTGAAATGGGTTTTAGAGAGCTCATAGAAATCTCCAAAAAATGGTATGATAAAAGAACAAGTGTGTTTCTGGGAAATAAGGGTGTATATTCTCGGGAGACATATAATAGAACGTAACTTTAAAAGGGTAAAATGAGAATTAAAAAATATGTTCATACGCTCTATAATAGAGCGTACGTACGCTCTATTATATAGCGTATGAGCATATTTATCTCAGCTGTTGATTTATTTTTTAGCGGTAGGAGATGGGTTGGTTGGATATTAAAAGATATCCAACTGTGGCTGGTGAACAATTTCCATATATATATATATATATATATATAAGAGAGATCGAGAGATACCCCTATTTGGTGAGAGGCCGAGAGACCCCTTATCTTTCCATATATGAAAAGATTGTATTTCTTTCCATATATGAAAAGATTGTGTTAATATTAGATAACATATTTCAAGCTTCAGTTTTCATATTTCCATATATAAAAATATTTGTGCTTGATTTCTTAACTTCCATTCCCTTTTTATGTATTCTAGCATGAGTGAATCAATAAAAAAATGTATGTATATTTTATAATTTATATTCAATTTAATTATATAATATATTTAAAAATTCTTGTTAGAAATCTATGTAACTTTGATGATAACATTAAATCTTAGAATCATGAAATTATATTTTATTGTAACTGATCAATTGATATGAAAACTATAAATATCGATTGATCAGGAAACCATTTATCAGTTGACATGTTTATATTAATCAACTGATAATATGGATGGTAGCATATGTGTACTTAGTCTATTTCAATTGATATGATTTTAGTCGATTGATAAACTCTTGTCGATTGATACTAGAGTCGATTGATATTGGTTATCAATTGATGTATAACTTAGACTGTCAAATTGTAATTATTTAAAGACAAAAAAATTGTACAAGTGAAGGATGATCAATTGATATGGAGGCATCAACGGATAGAAGATCAATTGATAAAAAGCCAAGTCAAGAAAAGCGAAGACCATCAACTGATATGAAGACTCATCGATTGATATACCGATTGATAACTTTTATCAATCGATAAGTCAATAGCTATTATCAGTCGATGGATATCAAGATCAATCGAAGAAGAATATCAGTTGATGGATACAAGGAAGAATCAATTGATATGTTTAACAGTAAATTATCAATTGATAGGGACTGCACGACAAGACATAAAGCATGCATATAGAAGACAGTCTATACTGACTGTGAAGACTCAGAGTGGAGCTGTCTTTCCAAAACCGTAGACCTTTCTCAAAATAAAAAAAAGGCAAAAAAGAAAGATAGATAAAAGACAATCCTAGAATAGATTAATTGTTTTATATTTTTTCTAGGAAGTGCAAACACACTTGTGTTATATGAACAAGTGTGGTAGCATTGTTAGAGAAAAATAAGTTAGGCAATATCTCAAGAACTACTGTTTAAAGAGCACTCGTAAAAACAGTTGTTCTATTCTCTAATCTTGTAATCACAGCTAGGTTTCTTTAACCTAGATCATTTGAACAAAAATACAAACGGATGGAAAAATCAATTTATCAGTAATTTTAAATATCTTGTGTTTATTCAAATATTTATCTGAATTATAATTGTTCATACTTTAACAATTTCTTCAAACACTTTCAAACTGTTAAAAATATCAAAAAGGGGAGATATTTGTATTTAACCCCTCCTTCTACAAATATCGACATTGTTCCAGTGAATAACAATTCTAAACACCCAAAAAATATATATAAAGAAATAAAAAATAACTTATACAAAGATTTTTTTTATAACAATACTTAATAAAATCTCTCCAAATTTATTATGTTAGTATATTGAAAATATTAAAATAATTTTGAAATAAAAATAATACAACCGATTCCATGTATAAGTTTGCAAAACTATTTACATATCTTTTTTAAAAATACATTGTACTATAATATTTAATCACTCAATGAAAATATAAAAATACAAACTTTTTTAATAAAAACACTTATTAGAACTCGGTTAACTACTCTTAAAATTTAACTACTTCAAAACTTGATTCTTATTTTTCAAAATAATAAATACTAGCTTATAACCCGTGCAAAGCATGAGCGGGATTAATAAATTATATATTAATTATTTTATTTGATTTAAATATATAATTTAAAATTTTTTATTATATCGGCTATAATAATATAATACATAATAAAAATTATTTATAGATAAAATAATAATATTATTTTAATATTCATGAGATTTAATTAATAAATTTTAATATTCCTGAAATTTAATTAATAAGTTATAATTTCAAGTAGAAGTGAAGTGAGATATGTTATTAGATCGTTGTACAAAAAATGACTCACCGATGATATAGTTATATATAAAATATATATGTTTTAAAATTAAATTATAATTATATCATAATTGCATAAAAAAAGACGTATAAAAAGAAAACTTACAGATGATAAAAAGAGTTGTATAAAAAGAGGACTTACCGAACGGACGACCAACTGACCAAACTTTTTCTGTAAATTTAATTAGGAAATTTTTATTAATAAAAAGATTTACAAATATATTAGAAATATTTTAATTAAAATTTAAATAAAAGAGTATATTTTAATGTAGGTAAAATATAATATAATTTTAATATTAAAAATTTTTAATTATAAAATTGTAATTTTAAATAAATTAAAATGTTTTAGCGATGAGGAAAATTGAAACATGTCAGTAGATTGTGAGTACAACTATATATTCTAATTAAAAGAGAAGTTTGTTTAAAATAATATAATATAATAGTGATAAAATTTAATTAATGTTAATAAAATAATATTATTATTTTAATATTCATAAAATTTAATATTCATAGAATATAATTTAAATATAATATTATTTTATCCGTGATGAGTTGTATAAACGAAGACTATCGGGGGTTAGAGTTGTATATAGGGTGTTGATATCGGTCTTTTAATTTGAACATACAGGTATTGATGAGAATTGGTTGTTCTAGTTGAGCAAAGTTTTTCTGATTTGAGTAGAGCTTGTGTTTATCATAAACTTTAATGATATATTAAATAAAAATTATAGGATAAGCAGGATTCGTAAAAAAATATAGAATATAATTTAAATATAATATAATATTACCATATCTTGTATAAAAGGAGGACTACTGGGGTTAGAGTTGTATGTATGATTATATTCTTTTAAAATTATATTTTATTAAAATTCAATGGTTAAGATTGTTTCTATGATTCACATAAAATTGGACGGTCAATATCTTTTCTATGATTCATCTAGTACCATACCGACGACCAAAATTTTTAATCTTTCAGTTATAATAATATAGTATAGAAGTGCACATACAGAAAAAAGAGACGTCCGACTAGATTTGTGTTTAACTGCTCACAGGCTTATTGGGATGGCAACATGTTGGATCAGATCGGATATTTAAGATATTTAAATTCAAACTTGGAATATTTTATTAAATTCAAACCGATCCAAATTCGATCGGGTTTCAAAAATCAAAATCTAAACCCGATTCAACAGGTTTTGGATCGGGTTCGAGTTTTTACCGAGTTTATCGAAATTTCAATTTTCAAACTTATAATATAAAGTAGCACACTAATAGCAATAGTTCTAATTTTAAATTTAAATTTCATGATATTTCAAATTTAAATCATATTTAAAATATTACAAATTAAAATTTTCAAGTTAGCAAAAATGTTAGAAGATTAAAGCAGTCATAACATAAAAATATTGAATTAAAATGTATTAACTAATAAGTGGTATTGTGGAGGTGTTGTGGAAGTAAAGGACTTTAAATGGGTAATATGTTTTGTTAAATTAAAATTCTATATTATTATTATTATCAATAATAATTAAATAATAATAAATTTAATATTATAAACTAGCTATTACAGTGATATAACATATGTATATATAAAGGTTTTTTTGGGGTTCGGATTTGGATCAAGTTTGGATCGGATTTTAGATTTGGATCGGGTTCTGAACGGAATGTTTAATATTCAAATCCAAATTATTTGGGTTATCAGGGAAAGCCCTAATTACTGCTTGTAATAAATATCTTACTTTTGATTCCTCTAATACAACACCTGACTCTGTTCTCGACCTCTTCCGAACCTTTGGATTCCCCAAGCCTAATATCACCCAAACTGTTTCGTATGAATCTCGTATTCTTCAAAACTATCCTCCTCAAAATGTCATAAAGCCTAAGCTTGATTTTTTGCTTTCCAAGGACCTATCACATGCAGAGGTGGTTGCTATTGTCACGAAAAACCCGCTTATACTCACTCGTAGTCTCAACAAGATTCTAATACCTTCTTTTGATCAGCTTCAGACCATGTTCGGTTCCAACAGAAATGTAGTTGTTATCCTTAAATACAGTCCATGTAGTCTTACTGCAACCACTACTTTTTTTTCCAATATTAAGTTTCTCCTTGCACTTGGTATTCCCCGTTTTCAAATATTGACAATCATAAGGAATTTTTGTCCAGCATTGTACCGTCCACCTGAAAAATTCCGTAAAGTTGTTTTGAAGATCAAACACATGGATTTTGATCTTTTATCTTCATATTTCATCAAAGCTCTCCGGGCATTGTCTTTTCACAAAGACTCGTCAACATGGGAATCTAGATGGGTGATGTTGAAATGCTTTGGTTTCTCCAATAACGAGGTCCTCTCAATGTTTAAGAAACTACCAGGGATCATATGTTTTAAGGAGAATCATATTAATGAAAAGATGGAGTTCTTTCTCAAGAAATTACAGTGGACGCCGTCTACCTTGTCAAGTAAACCAGCTGTTCTTAGCTATAGCTTAGAGAAGCGGACTGTCCCAAGGTGTTCAGTTCTGCGAGTTTTGGTCTTACAAAACAGCACTAGTGAGAGTTACAATCTCTTGTCAATATTGTCGATGGCTGAGAGAAAATTCATCAAAGACTTTGTAACTGCACATAGAGATAAAGTTCCTGAGGTAATGGAGGCTTACCAAGGGAAGCTGAAATTTGATAAGTATCCTTTCAAACAGAAGGGGCTGTTAATTAATTGAGCGCCAGTTATATCACTCCATCAGAAAAAAGAAATAAGGAAGATAATTAATGAAATGATGAAGTTCTTTGCTTAAAACAATCTAGTCTATCCAGGTTGTCTAATATGCCAAGTTTTTTTAGTTATAGCTTTGATTTTGCGAACTAATACTAGAATTCACAACAGTTTTATGCTGACGATGATATTTCAAAGACTTTGTTGCTGGACACAAGGGTGCCTCAAGTATCGGATGTGTACAGAGGTAACTTGAAATACAATGAATAATTTTGGATCGAAGGGAAAGTCTGTTTTTAAGCTTGATTGAGCACCACTTTTCTTAGATTCTGTTACCATTTTGATGATCCTCCACCATGTAAGGATAGATGATTTTATTTCTTCCCAGTCCTTGTAGTGTAGCATATGGTTCTAACCTACATTTTATGGATTTACTTGTATGGTTTTAACCTTTGTTAATAGATTGCTGAGATCTATTTATTTTAAGATGCATATTTAATCAATTTTGAATCATTGTTGTGCTCAAGTTTTCCCTTTCTAAATTGTCATGGGTCTTGAATGCATAGAGTCTAAGATGGGGTTAACAGCAAAGTGTAGTCCTTTCAAATCATACTATGGTCCAAATAATTGAACAGAACATCGAGATGCTGCGGAAGTTTGCAATTTTATCAGCCATCACAAAAAACCTGCAGATCAAGTCACCAATTCATATTCCTACATATTATAGGCGTGTGTGGAAAGTAGAAAATTATTCAAAGCCCTTATCTTCAGGCAGTATTATGAAAATGTTCAATCTTTCACTAGCAATTGAAGCATGATACTTCTAAAATTCTAATCTATGTAAATTCCTTCTACTTCTATGGCATGTTCTCGTTTCTTTCCTGTTCCTCAATATATTTATATATGTTTTGGAAAGAAAAAGTGACGTTTGGTGCTAGAATAGAATTTGGCACCAACGTTTGGTGCTAGAATAGAATTTGGCTCCGGTGCTTGATTTTAAAATAGAACCACAAGCTTTAAATTTTACTAATTTTTCACCAAACTCTTATTTGTCATTTTAGTTGGTTGATAATGTGGCAAACATGTCTATAACCATCTTTCGTTCTAAATATAGAAACCAATTATCTATTTGTGTATTTTTTTTTCCATTCAACAATGCTATGCCTTGGAGTGTATTTTTGTAGATATAGTTCTATATTTTAGTTATAGAATCAAATATGACATTGTATTGGACTTGCCCCAAGTACTACTTCCAAAGATGTAAAAAATTTTAATCCTCTATTGAACCCCTAACTCTGTTCTCAACCTCTTCCAAACCTCTGGATGCCCCCCTCCTAGCATTACCAAAATTATTACTATAAACCTGCACATTCTTCGATACTGCTCCCTGAAGAGCCTAAAGACAGAATTGAATCTTACACAATTTGAAACAATAGTAGCTGGTCTTGTCACAAAAAATCCCATTATTCTAAAGAGAAGTGTGAACAAAATAGGAAAAACTTTTCTGAATCTCATAGCAACCCCGTTGTGATAAAACTAATACCATGGTACATGATCTTGCCAATATGGAATTTATCCTTACAATCGAGAGTTGGTCATTTAACATTAACTTGATAAAGTTTGGTTTAAGACATGTCTTGTTCAAATTCTGCTATCCTCGATTTTTTTTCTTCAAAATTCTGTCATCCTCGATATTTTTTTTAAAATTTAGTATGGACACATTAACCATGGGTCTGATCCACTTTTTATGCACAATGGGCTTTCAAGTTAATAGGAATGAAAAATATATATTATGGCTTTCTTGCATTAATATTTCGGTTATTCGGTAAAATTGAAATTTGAAAAAGAAAAATACAGGCCCGACCCATATACCTAAAATGAGTCTCCTTTTTTCAAATCAAAACCCATTCCAAAATCTCTGTGTCAATTTTTAAACAATTTACCATTCTGCAGAAGAAGTACTAACAAACAAAATCGGACCAAAAATCACCAAAACAAAATTCGAAGATATAATTTATTTGGATTCTGATTTTCTGATAAACCGGAATCATTTAATCGCAAGAAATATGTAATAATAACAAAGTAACATAATGTGATGGTCAGCGACTAAACATGCCCATTTATCAAGTTGATAATCTTAAATAGAAACGGAATGATGAAATTCCTCATGCATGTCCTCCCCATCAAGATAAGGAGATATAGGGGCATGACCAGAAATTCCAAAGGCCTTGATATGATCTTTAAGTGACCTCTTGTGCTTGAAATCCGAACCACATGTACAGAGCCAACGTTTACCACAATTCTTCTCATGGGTTCGCCAGTCACCTTTTACAGCCAAACATTTGCCACACTTTCGACAAGAGTATCGCTTTGTGCCATGCTTCCTCTTGTAATGTGTTTGCAATGTTCGAAAATCCTTCAATGGCTTGGCCCTTGGGTGATTCAAATTATTCTTGCACCCTTCTTCACAGCAGTAGCATGGGATTCCTAGCATTGCTCGAGGCTGCACTCCCTTAAGCGATTCAGGTCCTTTGCGATATTGTGAGCCATGACCCCACATGTGCATCTTCCACCAATAGTGTATATAACATGCAATTAAAACATGTTTATAAACGAGTGAAAATTGCAAATTTGAACATATGATGTGCATGAACATATATAATCTAATCTAACCTGAAGATTGTTGTGGCGATTGAATGTTTTGTTACAAATGTGGCATGAGAAATTCGTGAAACCTACAAGAATTTGTACAGGACTCGGTATCCAGTATTTGGTTGTTGGTTGATGATCACTAGAATATCTTGAGCTACTTGTAGAGGTGCTCATTGGAAGCCCAATATGTAAGGTGACATTCAAGTCCTCTTTATCACCATGATTTGATGAGTAAGAATGTTGATCTGGCATCAAATGTTTTGGAGTTTCAGATCGAAGAGAGCTCAAAAATGATAATGATGAGGATTCAAGAAAATTTCGAGTTTCCTTGGGAAAGAAGTCAACAAGTTGAGTGGGGTTACCATTGCATGAAGTAGGCGGTATAGGGTCTAATGTGAACGAACCATCAGAGAGCTCCATAGCGATTTTAACTGCAAAATAAGCTGGAAGATGTTATATAGACATTCTTGGACTTTGGCAAGTTGTTATATACAATGAGTTTAATGTAGGCTAGTTAGTTGGTGTTTAATGGTGGACTGGAAAAATTGGAGAGAATGACAAGACTAGAGAGACTAGGGCTGAAAGAGATGTTAGTTGAGTACTTAAATGAGAATTTACCATGTTTAGCAAATTAGTTAATTGCCTCTGTTTTTACACTTTCACTAAAATTAGTACTGAATGTTAATGCCGTAATTATCATGGCTGGCCCAAGCCTTCACTATCTTCTTAATATTCTCCTTCATTGCTGAGCATATCTACTCTAATTAATTTTCAAACAAACTCTACTACTGATATAGAATGGTTTGCTGGGTATGGAGATGATAAAATTCTACATTTGCATTCCAGTATGTGACCCTTTAGTTATTTCTAACCCCCTCTCCTCTGCCCTCCTCCAATATATACTCTTCTCAGAAAGAAATGACTATACTATAAAATGAGTAGGGCTACATATTGTGTTTGACTTTTCATTTACTGCAGGCCATTTGTTGTAACTGACACTATGATTCTAAAATAAATTTTGCCCTACATGGATTTCTGCATAATTACAGTCCAAGAATTTGCAAGTTAATACTTTGTATGGTAAAGATCGTTAAATAGACCAGATTATTTTTGTGAAGTTGTTACGAATTTTAAGAAAATGGGCTTTTATCTTTGATCATCTTGTCAAACCAAGCCAAACATACCGAATGCATCAAACTCAGTAACCGGGGATTGTAAGGTCGACGGAATCAGAATTCAGACCTTACCCCAGTAAAGATGCTACTTCTATTTAAACCCAACAGAAAATGTTCTTTGATCATCAAACTATCAATTTTATCCATACATTGTGTTCTGTTTTTTTCTTTAAAAAGTTATAGTGGAGCTCATCTAGGTGGTTGACCATACAGCGTTAGCGAGAGTTACATGCTATCATCAATTTTGGTAAGGTTATAAAAAAATTCTTAATTTTTTTTTATAGCTGCTCGACGCAAGTATAAAGATCCTGAGGTAATGGACACCTAGGCAGTTTGAGAACTGGCGAATACACTTGTGAACAGAAGGATTAATAATCAAAAACCTATCTCCAATTGTCTTGATCAATAAAGATTATGTCGTATCCCCAACTTTATTACCCTATTATGAATCTGCAAAGTGTTTAGTAGTGTTAAATATAAATATTTGGATCCTTGCCTGAGTTGCCTAGTTAAATTACTGGAAAACAATCAAAAAACATTTGTTTTCTAGTAATTGCTGGGAATTAATTCAAAAGTTCTTATTAACTACTTATTATTAGAATAATATAAGGTCCTCGTAAGTCAGCATCTTAACACCTTGAGGTTTTAGGAAAGCTGGTAACTTAATATGATATCAAAGTTCTAGTGGGCAGGGCAGTAAGTCAGTCTCTTAACACCTTGAGGTTTTAGGAAAATTGGTAACTTAACATTTGAAATTGTGAGGCCTGCTAAGTGCTAATTGTTCTTCCTAGCTTTTCTTAACTAGTTCATTGAAAATGCCACATATCAAGTTTGTAGGTATAAATATCAATCACAAATCCTAATCATTGAACAACTAACTTCAGACACCTTGAAGAATCTGTATTTAGACACCTTACTTTGTTCTTAGTTATAGAACTGATGTGAATTATCAGGAAAACTCTTAATTATCGATTCTAAATGTGTTTATTGAGATTCCTCTGATCAAAGGCTCACTCAATTCTCAAATTCTTACGGACCTTTGGATTCCCCCATCTAGTTCTCCAAAATAATCATTTGAAGCAGACCAGTCCACGTATTTTAGACAAAGCATAAATTCAAGCAGCCAAAACTTATGAAGCTATTACATCCATAGTAGAGGCTGAATATATTACTGCTGGAAGTTGTTGTGCATAAGTGTTATGGATGAGGAATCAACTGTTTGATTATTGATTTAATTTGAATAAAATTCCAATATTCTGTGACAACACAAGTGCAATTGTCATTACTGAAAATTCAGTTCAACACTCAAGCACCAAGCACATAGACATAAGGTATCACTTCATTAGGGAACATGTAATGAATGGTACTGTTGTATTACATTTTGTCCCTAGTGAAAGACAACTTACAGACATTTTTACCCAACCACTAGATGAATCTACTTTCAATAGATTGGTCTGTGATTTTGGTATGCTTAACTATGTTTAATCTTTTAAATGTCTGACAAATTATTTCTTTAGGTTATTTTTAATTGTAGCCATTGATTATGTTAATCTGTTGAGTTTTCCATAATCAATTGATGAACATTTTATGTATCAATGGATATTTTCAGCTATCGACATATAAATATATCAATTGATGATATATTTATTTATTGATGGATAGTGTTATTTGTCGATGGATAAGTTATTATCAATCAATGACATGGAAGTTTTAGGGTCCATGTCATCAATCGACCTGTACAATATCTAACCGTTGATTACTTATTTTTATCAATTGATGAATACATACAATCCTGTATGTATAACAGTCGATTGCCAAAATTAGTAATTCTTTCATTTACCTTTTAAATCCAACGGTCAATTGAGTTCCATTTTGGGAAAGAAATCGATTGAGAAATTAATAACTCTTCAAAAATATAAATAGTGGGATTAAAATTTCTTTTAATTCTTACTTGCATTTTCTAACTGATTTCCTCTCTCTCTCTCTCTCTCTCTCTACGAATTCAATTCTCTCAATCTCTAATTCTCTCTGTTCTTAATATTTCTCTCTTTCTCTTTCAACTCTCTTTGTGATTACTAATACATAGACATAAGCAATGACTTCTTCATCATCATCCAAGAAGGTGTCACAATCAGGATTCTACTACGAACTGAATAACTTTGTTGCTTGCACTGTTGTTGAAGAAGCACCAAAGGAATTCCATCCCTTCATAAAATTTCTTGAAAGCTGCAAAGTCAAGAAGGCATTAAAGGAAACACCCAAGATAGTATGCAATTTGGTGGAGAAATTTTGGACAAGTGTAGTGGTTGCAGATGACTACTCAAACATCACATTCACCTGCAAAGGGGAAGAGCATACTCTAACCACTGTAGTTTTAAAAGAATGTTTAGATTTGTCTGTTGATAATTCTGAAAAAGTACCCACTGACACTGAAATTAGAAGCATGCTTAGTGTTAGTGGACTTTTTGGTCCACTATATACGTTCCAATTTGACTTAAATTGATCGTTTGTGCCCAAGCATGTAGTGTTTTTTGATGTGTTTTGTGTCTTTGGTGTGCAGATTGTCGTTCGTAGCAGAGTTGTTGAATAATTGCATAATTTGGTGGAATATGAGCTGGGATTTCAAGGGAGGAAGATCAGGACTTGAGTTGAGATCAAGAGAGGGCAAGACGAGTCGTTGAAAGAGCATACGCACACGAAAAGCAGTTGCTGGACAGAAGCTTCAGGGGCGCCCACTCTCCGCCAGGCGCGCCCGCGCTGCAGCAAGGAAAGCTCAAGGGCGTCCGCCCTTCCTCAAGCGCGCCCGCGCCCTGTCGAAATCAGAATTTTTATTTTGCAGTTGTTCAACTTTTAAGGCCCAGTTAGAAGCAGGCCCATGAATATTTTTGTTATTATGTAACCTAGTATAAAAACATAAGGACTATTATTATTGTCATTATCTAGGAAATTAATTAAGCAAGTAGGGTTTTTATTATCGTACAAGAAGACAGAGTACTTTGTGAGCCGTCAAGCTATTTTTCTTTTGTAATTTTCATCACGTGGATTATCGGTTATTTCTTTTACTATTGCAATTTAATATCAGTCTTTTATGTTTAATTGTTTATCTACTATGTTTTCAATTGAACCCATGATGTCGGCTAGTCCAATTATGGGCTAAACGCTGTCATGGGGTTTTAATGGATTTTTCTATCGAGTCTAGATATTGATTGTCCTTATGCCACGTATGAGATTGTTATGGATATCCTAGTATGGTTAAGCTTATTCGTTGTAAATGCGTCGCGAACATTTATGATTGTTTGTTGAACCCTTGTGAATGCGAAAGTGGATCTAGGGTTTAGACATGCCATGCTAGCATAGGTTTTTGCATGTTAAGAGCAGGTATTAATTTGTGGTGTAATTCTAACCGTCTTGCACTGACTATGTGATTTTATGGATCCTTGTGCTTAAGCCATTATGTTTTCAATCTCTATAGACATATAGGGACTAAGTATAGTGGTTGACTATTTGACTTCTATCTTTTGTGGATGTTCATTAGGATGGTATGCGTGCAACGAAAGTTGGCGTTTATCAGTTTAGAGGGTCTAATCAGTTATCATCACTTTCCCATGCTAGGTGAAAAGGCATAAGATTCTAGATGAGATAGTTAATGAAGTTAAAATCCCATGTTTATTTAATATAAGTAATTCTTTAAGTTTTAATCATTAGTTTAATCAAACTCCAATTGTTATTTTCTTAGCAGTGGTAGTTAATCATACTCTGGTGTATAAGTGAACTAAACGTAAGCAAGTCGAGTCTCTGTGGGAACGAATCCTACTTATTACTGTATTACTTGTGACCACGTTCTCTTGCGTGAATAAAGTGCGAACAAGTTTTTGGCGCCGCTGCCGGGGACTCGGTTCATTGTTTTATTTAGTTAATGTGCTTATCATAAGTGGTCGTTAGATATCACTGACTGAGATTTGTACTAATCGTTTTTGTTTGCTACGTGAATTCAGGTAATTGATCGTGTATGCGTACTCGTTCTCAATCGAGTAAGGAAAAACTGGAAGAACACTTAGACGAAGAAGAGGGAATTGCAGTTCCAGAAATTGAACCAGAAATAGTAATGGGGGATCCAGTGAAAGCTCTTAAGGATTACTCTCAACCGAAGATCAATGACATTCAGTCAAGCATTGTTAGGCCAGCTATTGCAGCTAATAATTTCGAAATCAAGCCGGGCACAATTCAAATGGTTTAAAATTCTGTGCAGTTTGGGGGTTCACCTACTGAGGACCCTAATATGCATATCAGAGACTTCATCGAGATCTGTGATACCTTTAAAACCAACGGGGTTTCTGAAGATGCTATAAAACTGAGGCTGTTTCCATTCTCTCTACGAGACAAGGCAAAGAGCTGGTTGCATTCGCTGCCAGCAGGTTCTATAACTACTTGGGAGGATCTCGCACAAAAGTTTCTGACTAAATTCTTCCCTATGGCTAAGACGGCAGTCATGAGGAATGCTCTTACACAGTTCAATCAACATTCTGGAGAAACGTTGTGTGAAGCTTGGGAAAGGTATAAAGAGATGCTTCGAAAGTGTCCCCATCATGGGATGCCCGATTGGATGGTCATTAACGGGTTCTATAATGGGTTGAATCATTCACGACCTATGCTTGATGCAGCATCTGGGGGAGCTCTTTGGGCCAAGAGCTATGAAGAAGCTTATGACTTGATTGAAATGATGGCTGCCAACGAGTATCAGAATCCTACTCAGCGATTGTCGCAGAATAAAACTGCAGGTGTTTTTGAAGTGGACGCTGCCACTGCTATAACAGCTCAACTACAGGCTTTATCTATAAAGGTGGACGCATTATCCAAGGCAGGAATTCATCAAGTCGCTATGGTTTGTGATCTGTGTGCAGGTGCTCATGATACAACTCAGTGTGCTATTTCTAGCGATTCAGCGTATTTTGTCAGCAACTTCCAGAAGCCTACCCAACCGGCACCTAATACGTATCACCCCAACAACATGAATCATCCTAACTTCAGTTGGAGCAATAATCAGAATGCCATGCCACAACCATCGCAGGGTCAGCAATTCGGAACAAGGCCTTTCAACAATTCTGTTCCTCAACAATCTTATGCACCAAGACAATCATACAACCCTCCTGGTTTCCATCAACAACCTCAAGGAGGACAAGGGCACTCAAATGAAAAGTCAGAGATGGAGGAACTGAGAATGATGTATAAGAGTCAAGCTGTGACACTGAAAACATTGGAAAATCAAATTGGTTAACTAGCAAATGCTCTTCTAAACAGACCTCAAGGACAATTACCAAGTGACACAGAGGCTAACCCAGGCAAGAAAGAAAACAAGGAACAAATACACGCTATTACATTGCGTTCTGGAAGGGTTACGAACAATCAGGAGGTCGAAATTCCACAAAACGAAGAACGTCAGCATTCTGGGCAGGAGGTGCAGGGCGGGCGGGCTTCTCAGGCGCGGGCGCGCCTCACCTTACTGCTGGAGGGGGATTTTCTGCAGAAAAAGATACGCAGGAGGAGCCGATTAAGAAAAAAATGAATGATTCAGAGGAGAAGAGTAGTTCAGAGAAAGACAGTGATCACCAGGAAGTCTTTCCTCCTCCACCATTCCCTAAAAGGCTTCAGAAGCAGAAATCGGATAAACAGTTTGCTAAATTCTTGGAAGTTTTTAAGAAACTACACATCAACTTACCTTTTGCTGAAGCGCTGGAGCAAATGCCAAGCTACGCCAAATTCATGAAAGGCATTCTATCTAGGAAACTGAAGCTAGAAGAGTTAAACACTGTGGCCTTGACGGAAGAGTGTAGTGCAGTATTGCAGCAGAAGTTACCACCAAAGTTGAAGGATCCTGGTAGTTTCACTATACCATGCATAATTGGGAATTTGTCGTTCGACAAATGTTTGTGCGATTTGGGAGCAAGCATCAACCTCATGCCATACTCTATATTCTTACAACTTGGTCTTCCTGAGCCAAAGCCGACTAACATGTCACTGCAGTTGGCAGATCGTTCAATCACTTATCCGCGAGGAATTGTCGAAGATGTTTTGGTGAAAGTCGACAAACTAATCTTTCCAGCAGATTTTGTCATCCTTGATTTTGAAGAAGACAAGAAAATCCCTATCATTCTTGGTAGACCATTCTTGGCAACGGGAAAGACATTGATTGATGTACAGAAGGGAGAACTCACCATGAGAGTGCACGATCAGAATGTCACATTCAATGTGTTCAAAGCAATGCAATTTCCAACAGAAGAAGATCAATGCTTGAAAGTAGATGTAGTGGAATCTGCTGTGCAAGTAAAGATTGAACACATGCTTATGAATGATACACTGGAAAAGGCTTTAAGTGGGCACGTTACAATTGAAGAGGATGAGGTTGAAGAACAGGTACAGTCTCTGAATGCTTCTCCTTGGCAACAAAAGTTTGAGAAACCAGAATCGTTGGGTTTATCTGAATTGAGAGAATCACATCAGCGGTTGAAACCATCTATCGAGGAAGCACCAAAGCTAGAGCTCAAACCATTGCCTGATCACTTAAGGTATGCTTCTCTTGGGGAATCATCTACTTTACCTGTAATTATTGCTGCTAACCTTACAGGTCCTGAAGAAGAAAAGCTGTTAAGGGTTCTCAGGGAATTCAAATCAGCCATTGGTTGGACTATTGCAGACATTAAAGGAATCAGTCCTGCCTATTGTCAGCATAAGATTCCCCTGGAAGAAGGTAGTAAGCCAACAGTGGAACATCAGAGAAGGCTTAATCCACTCATGAAGGAAGTAGTAAAGAAGGAAATTATCAAGTGGTTGGATGCAGGGATTATCTATCCTATTTCTGACAGTGCTTGGGTGAGTCCAGTTCAATGTGTGCCAAAGAAAGGAGGCATGACGGTGGTAACTAACGAAAAGAACGAGCTCATTCCTACGCGGACAGTCACTGGTTGGAGAATCTGCATGGATTACAGGAAGCTGAACAAAGCTACTAGGAAGGATCACTTCCCTCTTCCTTTCATCGATCAAATGCTAGACCGACTGGCCGGCCATGAGTACTATTGCCTGCTGGATGGATATTCGGGTTACAATCAGATCTGTATTGCTCCAGAGGATCAGGAGAAGACAACATTTACATGTCCGTTCGGTACCTTCGTTTTTCGAAGGGTTTCTTTTGGGTTATGTGGTGCACCTGGCACTTTTCAGAGGTGCATGATGGCAATTTTTTCAGACATGATTGGTAAGACAGTGGAAGTATTCATGGATGATTTTTCAGTATTTGGGTATTCTTTTGACGAATGTCTACACAATCTTAGCATGGTTCTGAAAAGATGCGTGGAGACTAATCTGGTTCTCAACTGGGAGAAATGCCATTTCATGGTACAAGAGGGAACTATTCTTGGACACAAGGTGTCACGTCGTGGCCTGGAAGTGGATAAAGCAAAAATAGAAACAATTGAAAATCTTCCACCGCCCAATTCAGTGAGGGGAATTCGTAGTTTCCTCGGTCATGCAGGTTTCTACAGAAGATTTATCAAGGATTTCTCCAAAATTTCTAAACCTTTGTGTAAGCTATTGGAGAAGGATATTCCCTTCAAATTCGATGATGATTGTATGACAGCTTTCGAGACATTGAAGAGGAAGTTGATTTCAGCACCTGTGATCATCGCCCCAGACTGGAATGAACCTTTTGCTATGATGTGTGATGCTAGCGATTTTGCAGTAGGGGCTGTTCTTGGTCAGAAGAAAGACAAGATTTTTCATGTTATCTACTATGCAAGCAAGACACTCAATGATGCGCAATTGAATTACACAACCACAGAGAATGAGCTGTTAGCCATTGTATATGGCTTTGAAAAATTCAGATCATACTTGCTTGGTATGAAAGTTACGGTGTATACTGACCACGCAGCGATTAGGTATCTGCTCTCCAAGAAGGATTCTAAACCCCGCCTGATTCGATGGATTCTCCTACTTCAAGAATTTGACGTGGAAATCAAAGATAGAAAAGGGACAGAAAATCAAGTAGCTGATCACCTTTCACGATTGGAAGATCTTGGTAAATCATCTCAAGACAGTACCATCATCAATGAATCCTTTCCAGATGAACAGCTGTTTGGAATACAAGAAGAAGAACCATGGTATGCTGATATTGTGAATTATCTGGTATGTCAAATTGTTCCACCTGAGTTGTCGCCAACTCAAAGGAAAAAATTCATGCACGACGTCAAGTGGTTCCGTTGGGATGAACCATATCTGTTTAAACAAGGGGTTGATCAGATTATCAGAAGGTGTGTACCATATAGTGAGACTGAAGCTATTCTGAGGGATTATCATGCCATAGCTTATGGAGGCCATTATGGAGGTGAAAAGACAGCTACTCGTATTCTGCAGGTAGGATTTTATTGGCCATCACTATTCAAGGATGCTCATCAGTTTGTAACCAGATGTGATCGTTGTCAGCGAGTAGGCAACATTTCAAAAAGGGATGAGATGCCCCTTAATGTAATGCTAGAGGTAGAAATTTTTGATGTGTGGGGGATCGACTTCATGGGCCCGTTCATTCCATCTTGCAATAACCAATACATCTTGCTAGCTGTGGATTATGTCTCCAAATGGGTTGAGGTCAAGGCACTTCCAACTAATGATGCCAATGTAGTGCTTAACTTCCTTCACAAGAACATTTTCACCAGATTTGGGACTCCAAGGGTCATTATCAGCGATGAGGGTTCTCACTTTTGCAATCGAAAGTTCACTAATCTGATGGCAAGATTCAACATCAACCATCGGGTGGCGACAGCATACCACCCTCAAACCAATGGCCAAGCTGAAGTATCAAACCGTGAGATCAAACGCATTCTGGAAAAAGTGGTAAGTCCTTCTCGTAAAGATTGGTCTTTAAAACTGGTTGAAGCTGTGTGGGCTTACCGAACTGCATTCAAAACACCTTTGGGGATGTCACCATATCAACTAGTCTATGGAAAAGCTTGTCATCTACCAGCAGAACTGGAACACAAGGCTTATTGGGCATTGCAGAAACTGAATTTTGATTATCAAGCCGCAGGGGAAAAGCGGATGGTGCAAATCAATGAAATGGATGAATTTCGTCTACAAGCTTATGAGAATAACAAGCTCTACAAGGAAAAAGTGAAAAGATGGCATGATCGGCGGTTGACAACAAAGGTATTGGCTCCTGGTCAATTAGTTTTATTATTTAACTCTCGTCTGCGATTGTTTCCAGGAAAACTCAAGTCAAGGTGGTCAGGACCCTTTGTTGTAAAGACTGTGTATCCACACGGAGCTGTGGAGATTTATGAAAAGACCCCAGATCAAGCGTTTAAAGTCAATGGTCAGAGATTGAAGCCGTATTTGGGAGAACAAGTAAATCGCGAAGCTGAAGTCGCGATTCTATCAACCTCGGATTGAGGAACTGAAGTAACGTCCGGCTAAATGACGTTAACGACAGCGCTCGTGGGAGGCAACCTACGGCTTGAATGGTAATTTTTATTCTCGTAAAAAAAATTGAAAAATTGAAAAATCAGAAAATGGACAGAAGCACCCGGGGCGGGCGCGCTCCTAGAGGCGCGGGCGCGCCTGGACGCGGTCCAGAAAAAAAAAATTTAGTTTAAAAATCAGAAAATCAAAAATTAAGAATTTTTTTTACCTTTTTATTAGTTTTTGGCCCTACCCAGCCCAATCTCACTTGTTTATAAAGGCTTTGACATACCCTAACCCTAGCATCTTCATTACTTTACTTCTTGCTTCTCACATATACACAAAACTATACACGCACCTCATCTCCTCTCTTCACAAATCTACACTCAATCAATGGCACCCAAGAGATCTAGGCGCTCAGGGACATCAAGTTCTTCTTCGAGTGGGGGAGTTGTGCCCCAATTCAATTCACCGGAGGCCCAAATTGAGTTTGCACGCTTGATGACCAAATCTGTGGTCAAGGAAAGGGGATTCATTCCGGGTGTTCTGGATGGGTCTCTAATCGCGATGGTTAGTGAGCGCGGTTGGGAGACCGTGTGTGAGGTTGCGGAGGCGATACCATTGAGTATCGTTAGGGAGTTCTATGCCAATGCCAAGCAAGAGAAGAATGGGTATTCTGCAGTCCGAGGGTATGTAGTGGATTATACTCCTGCCGCTATCACTAGGGTTTTGAATTTGCCTGCACCGCAGGAGGGGGTGGAAGATTTTGGGTTGAAGACCCGTGGGGAAGTCGATCTTGAGGCCACTCTGCGGGATATGACAGTTCCAGGCACTACTTGGAAGCGCAGGGCAGGCTCTACTGAGCCGGTCACCTTCTCCGCCATGGCTTTGAACCCGTATGCTAAGGCCTGGAACCTGTTTCTGTGTGCTAACATTGTGCCATCGTCGCACACTCATGAGGTGACAGTGGATCGGGCTATTTTGTTGTGGGGTATTCTCAGCGGGCGATACATCGACCTAGGCTCCCTTATCCACAAGCACATGATCCGATTCTTGCAGGGGAGTACCACTGGCGCGATTCCGTATGGCTCAGTGGTTGTTCGTCTGTGTGTTGATGTGGGTATTCACTGGCCGGTGGAGGAACAGTTGCAACTTCCTGCGAGTGCCATTGACACGGCGGCGATAGCTCGACTCCCTGAATGGGACGGTGGTGTACCGCATCCCCGAGGCTTAGGGTATATTGTGGGTGGTGACGTGCCACCTAGACAGCAGAGGGAGGCTAGGGCTGGATCTTCTAGGGCACCGCCAGCTGTGGCTAGTGCTGGTATGGGTGAGGCTCATTTTAGGAGGTTGGCTCGGCGGATGGACACAGTTGATGATAGACAGAGCTGTTTTGCTGCTGACCTGACTCAGGCTCTTGGTGCCGCTTTTCTGGCTACAGGTGTACAGGTCGATTGGCCTGTTTATGGGGCTGGCACCGTGTATCCACCACCGGATTCACCCGAGGAGGGTGACTCTGCTGAGGATTGAGGTATTTCTGCACACTTTCTTCGTTTCTTGCCTTCAATGGGGACATTGAATATTTTCAAGTTTGGGGGTGGGAAATGGAGATTGTAGTTAGATGCATATAGGACATGTAGTTGTAGTTTTGTCATGCATTTTGTTTTAATTGTCCATATAGAGCATTTTGTTTGAAAATTTTTGTTCTGGCTATCATATGAATCCATTTTAGTTGCATTTCATAGCATGCATATTTCATGATTCCTTAGGACGAGCTAATTCTGATTGTTAGGTCGATGTCGAATTGAGTGTGATATTGATGAGCAGAGGGTTGATTTACAGTCCCTATGAAATTGAATTACATGTTTCAGAAGCACTTTATTTACACAGTCTCATCGGTTGCTTTTGGGCTAGGTTGAGTCATGCCTGTTTAGTTGTTTAGATTAATCGCATGTTTATATCTAGAATGTTGTTATTCCCTTGATAATGTAAGAATACCAAAGTATAAGTTTGGGGGAAAACAGAGATTCATCCTAATTGTTAGTAATTGTCAAGTATGGCTAGGCGTCAAATGGCTAGTAGCCGGCTCATATTTTTATGAGTAGTCTAGGGTTGGAATTGAGAATTCTCATTCCAGATTCTGTTTAAAAAGAAAAAAAAAAGAAAAAAAAAAGAAAAAAAAAAGAAAAAGAAAAAAAAGAGTCATGTGAATAATTCGAAGCAAAATTAACCAGGATGAGCTCTTTAATACTCGGGCAATTAAGTTCGAGGGGACTTTGTGCCTAGTGACCTAAGGCTTTTTATAGTCTGGGATCCACTAACCTAACGCTCGCTACATGGGTATTATTGTATAAGCCTTTAGGGATCTCATCCATTGCACGGTTAAATAAGCCTATGTATTGTGTTATGTGTCGTAGTGGTGGTTTAGCAATAAAGTGTGATTCCCTGTCTAACTCAAATGAATGACGGCGGTGTTTGTATGTTATGGAGTGTTTACCACTCATTCTGTTTATAAGCAGGTGATTGTCTTGGCGAAAAATAGGTATGATTTTGATCTAGTGTCAGAGTATATTTGATGAGCATCGCACACACACACGTTCTGTTCATGTAGTATCAGTATAAGGGGACTTGGTCGAGCTCTGTTTGGATGTATTGCATCTCTTTGAGGCTTGGCTTATCGATTGGTTTTGGTGAGTTCGAGGGGGTCCTTGCATTTTCATAGTAGTTGCATTCATGCATTGCATTGCCTTAGATTGTTTAGAGTCTGTTTATGCTTGGGGACAAGCATCGGTTTAAGTTTGGGGGTGTGTTAGTGGACTTTTTGGTCCACTATATACGTTCCAATTTGACTTAAATTGATCGTTTGTGCCCAAGCATGTAGTGTTTTTTGATGTGTTTTGTGTCTTTGGTGTGCAGATTGTCGTTCGTAGCAGAGTTGTTGAATAATTGCATAATTTGGTGGAATATGAGCTGGGATTTCAAGGGAGGAAGATCAGGACTTGAGTTGAGATCAAGAGAGGGCAAGACGAGTCGTTGAAAGAGCATACGCACACGAAAAGCAGTTGCTGGACAGAAGCTTCATGGGCGCCCACTCTCCGCCATGCGCGCCCGCGCTGCAGCAAGGAAAGCTCAAGGGCGCCCGCCCTTCCTCAAGCGCGCCCGCGCCCTGTCGAAATCAGAATTTTTATTTTGCAGTTGTTCAGCTTTTAAGGCCCAGTTAGAAGCAGGCCCATGAATATTTTTGTTATTATGTAACCTAGTATAAAAACATAAGGACTATTATTATTGTCATTATCTAGGAAATTAATTAAGCAAGTAGGGTTTTTATTATCGTACAAGAAGACAGAGTACTTTGTGAGCCGTCAAGCTATTTTTCTTTTGTAATTTTCATCACGTGGATTATCGGTTGTTTCTTTTACTATTGCAATTTAATATCAGTCTTTTATGTTTAATTGTTTATCTACTATATTTTCAATTGAACCCATGATGTCGGCTAGTCCAATTATGGGCTAAACGCTGTCATGGGGTTTTAATGGATTTTTCTATCGAGTCTAGATATTGATTGTCCTTATGCCACGTATGAGATTGTTATGGATATCCTAGTATGGTTAAGCTTATTCGTTGTAAATGCGTCGCGAACATTTATGATTGTTTGTTGAACCCTTGTGAATGCGAAAGTGGATCTAGGGTTTAGACATGCCATGCTAGCATAGGTTTTTGCATGTTAAGAGCAGGTATTAATTTGTGGTGTAATTCTAACCGTCTTGCACTGACTATGTGATTTTATGGATCCTTGTGCTTAAGCCATTATGTTTTCAATCTCTATAGACATATAGGGACTAAGTATAGTGGTTGACTATTTGACTTCTATCTTTTGTGGATGTTCATTAGGATGGTATGCGTGCAACGAAAGTTGGCGTTTATCAGTTTAGAGGGTCTAATCAGTTATCATCACTTTCCCATGCTAGGTGAAAAGGCATAAGATTCTAGATGAGATAGTTAATGAAGTTAAAATCCCATGTTTATTTAATATAAGTAATTCTTTAAGTTTTAATCATTAGTTTAATCAAACTCCAATTGTTATTTTCTTAGCAGTGGTAGTTAATCATACTCTGGTGTATAAGTGAACTAAACGTAAGCAAGTCGAGTCTCTGTGGGAACGAATCCTACTTATTACTGTATTACTTGTGACCACATTCTCTTGCGTGAATAAAGTGCGAACACTTAGGTCTATTAATTATGATAATTCAGAAATTAATCTATGAAATATTGTTAGAAAGCACCTTAGGAAAGAATGGTCTTATTTATTTGATGCTATTATAAAATGTTTTAATGGCAAAATTAGCAATTTTGATGCCATCACTACTAGCATGCAACAGATAGCATATATCATTTTATTTGATAAATTTCATAATTTGTCATCCATAATATTATGAATTTGCTGCTAAGTTGGGCAATAAAGCTAATAGATCAAACCATATTTATTATGCAAGATTTATTATGCTCATTATTAACCACTTTGTAAAAGATATTGAGATTACCAGGGAGACAGAGACTCTTGATTGTTGGACACAAAACAAGAGAGTGTTCAAGGACTTGGTGAGAATTAACCTCCATGATGAAGTGGATTTAATCTATCCTGAGTTTGTGAAGGTATACATTTCTTCCTTAACCTCTTCTTCCAACTCTCAATCTTTTTTGCCTTCTGTGGCTATGAAGGGTGTTAGTAATGAACCCAACCCTCCTACCCAAGCCACACAACCTATTCCTAAATCCAAGTCTAGAAAGTCAACCTCAACAAGTTCTCAAAAACCTATTGTTGCAAAACCAACGAAAAGAAAAACACACATGAATGATAGACTAGATGGAGGAGTTTCTGGTGAGGGAACTAGGGAAAATTAAGAAACCCATAAGGATAAGGAGTGTGAGGGTGTGCAACCCAAGCCTAACCACTCCACATTCTCCCAAAAGACTATGGCAATTAAAAATAATTTTTCCACATCTCTGTTGGCATCCTCTCAAAAGGTTGTCAATATTGAAAAGAGCCCACAACCAGGGGCATTGAACAAGGGTGTGGACACACAAGCCAAAATCCCAAAGTTCTATGAGATGAGGAAGAAGAAAACCAGGTTTGCACTTGGGGACACACACACTGCAAAGCCATAGGAAACTGTGGTGGAGCCTTCAGTTTCTCAGTTTGATGCATCTCCAATAAATTTGGAGATGCAGCCCCATTCTCTTTCTATTCATATCCCTCTTTCACCCCTACCTTAAATTTCTTCAGAAAATGTCTTGATAGACAATCAAGCATTTTCAAATTCTTCTTCATTGTTACTCAAGGAGAAGATAACTCTCTCTCCTGATTTTTCTTCCTAGGAAATTCAGGATTCCATTTCTAAAGTAATTTCATATTTTAATTATCAAATCCTTCTACTTCAACAGTTTCTACTCCATCAATTGATATTCAGCCATCGACTAATAAGCCATCGATTGATACTCAACATCAATCTATGGGTATGCTTCAATCAATGAATGTCCCAAACACATCAATTATTATCCTTTCTACATCAATTGATACTCAATCAATTGATATTACACAAACACTACTAGGTATGAGTGAGTTGAGTGAGAGGGAGGATTGCAGCCTAGCAAAAGGAGAGGGAGTGAGTGAGGTCATTCTTAATTCTTCCAGGAATGAGAGTGAAACATTTGAGGGTCTCACCTTAGATGGTTCAAACACTATGCGTGAGGGAGATGTGAGGTTCCAGGATGAGATCCTGATGCAAAATAGAGATATGAGTGAGAGAGATAAGAAAATTCTTTTATTTGCACAACAACTGGAAATAGAATTGATGTCTGAGGAGGATGGAGTGCAGGAGATAGGGAAAATCCCTAATTCAAATGAAACAAGTGGGAGTGGAGTGAATATGGAGGCTGAGCAGTTGGAGGATGTTGTTGCAAAAGAAGAAGAGGTGAATGCTGGTGACTTAGATCCAAGCAACTTTGTTCATCCTGATCCAAGGTATCAAGAATTAGCCACCTCAACTAACAAGGATGCAGAACAAATTTTGGGTTTAGAGCATACTGAGCAAAGGACAAGGAACTTAAAAGAAAGTTTGGTCAACACTACAGATGTGTGTCACATGGCTCCTAGTGACATTGATAATGATAGTGATGAAGAACCATTGATAAGCACTATTGATGGGAGTTTGGCTAGTGCTGAAACAGAACTACTTTCTCAGTATAGGAGATCCATGATGGAGGTAGAGTTCGCAGATCCCATTCAAAGAAGACTTGCAAACTGTTTGAGGGATCAACTGAAAGTTCAAAAGATGACAGTGACAGGATTAAAAGTGAGTTGGACTCAAAGGTTCTATCACATCCACCAAAGATGCTTTGGAGAGAAGTTGGATGAAAAACTGTCTCATGGCACTCTTCATAGAATTCATCAAAAATTCTTAAAGGATGCAAAGGGTTTCAATGATTTGGAGAAAAGTGTGTCATCTATAGAGTCCAAGATGGATGATATTATCAGAGGTCAAGCCCTTCATGGCCCAATTCTTCAAAAGTTCTTAGACATGATGCCTCTACCTCCTCCAATTAATGATAAAAAAAAAGGAGAATGAAAAGAAGAATAAGGATGGTGATAAAGATGGCAATGATGGAAATGAAACTGCTGGAAGTAGCAGAAATGCAGAAGCTGGTGCTAGTGGGAGTAATAAGGGGAATACAGACAGAAATGAAACTAGTGGCAGTAATAAAGGTCAATCTTCAAAATCATCTAAGTCAATCAAAGATGATTTGGAAAAGAAAAAGAGAGATGCTAAGAAGTTTGAAGATGATCTAGAAGCTAGAAGAATTTCTAAAGAAAAGGAGACTTAGGAGATGATTGAAAAAAAAGGAGAAAATTTGAATAGTTAAAGAAGAACACTAAGTTGGTGACCAAGGCTGCTCAATCAGGAAACCTAAATGAATTCATTGCATAGACCAAAGTTGTGAATGAAGGTGCAAAGGAGGCTGCTAAGGAGGTCAACATAAATGCAGAAGCATTTCTTTAAATAAATCAAGAAGCTCTTGAAGAGAAGAGAAAATGAAAAGCTATCATGATTGAAGAAGTGAAGAAGAAAAAGAGTGAGTCAGTTGGAGAGAAACCACTAAAGACTTTCATTTCTACAGGATTTAAGAATGCTGCAAAACTTGAAAATGAGAATGAAGAGATAGTAAGGTAGATAGAGTTGGAGTGGAACATGAAGGACAAAGTAATGGAATAACCAATTAAGAAAAAGAGAAAAATCTCAATGGCCAAGAAAAAAGTTGTAACAACTCAAGAAATTATTTAGAAAGAGCAATCTACTATCAAGGAGGTACAAGGAGTTACTAGTGCAGAAAATCAAAAGGAAATTTTTCTTGAAGAATATGAGATACAAGGAGTACTAAGAATCAGTGAAAAGGGTTTGATTGCCTGCAAGACTCACCCTGCAACCTCCAATCATGAGGAATGCATGAGGTTGGAGTATGAGGATGGTCATAAAACCACTTTCCATATGAGGATGATAATGAAGCAAGATTACAATATTTTGAAGATCATTATTCCTCTACTCAACAAGAGGTATAAGCTCAACATCACAATTGCTCAGGAGATACAACATCAAAAAACAAAGCTAAAGAGAATGACTGTATAAGCTGATCCTGATCCACCTTTGAAGCTTTGGGAATCTCAAGTCAAGACTGTGATGCTGGAACCAATCTATGCAATGATATTTACAGATGTTGAAGGGAAGAAAAAGTACTTTGATATTTGTAAGTATTTGGACAAAATCACAGATCAGGAAATTGTGTATTTGATGAGGCAACTTGGAGATTCAGACAGAGATAAGCAAATTCTAAGAGGATTATTTCTAAGGCAATTGAAAGAAAATGCTGAAAAGAGGAAGAAGAAGAAATGATTGAAGATTAGAAGGAGTGAAGAAGTTGAAGCAGCTTGTAGAAAGTCACAGGGATCATCAACTAGTACTTCTCAAATTTAAGTGTTTTTAAATTTCATGATTCTATGTGAATGTAATCAAGTTATGGGTTTTGTTATCATCAAGTAGATTTATGCATGTTAATGTCACAAACACAAATAGGGGGGATTGTTAGGAATCAATGTAGGTTTGATGATAACCTTAACCTTAGAATCATAGAAATTTTATTTGTTGTAACTGATCAATTGATATGATGTTATAAATATCAATTGATTAGGAAACCATTTATCAGTTGAAATATGTATCTAAATCAACTGATAATATGGATGGTGGCATAGTTGTATTTAGTCTATTTCAATTGGTATGCCTTGAGTCAATTGATACTAGAGTCGATTGAAATAGGTTATCAACTGGTGTATAACTTAGGTTGTCAAATTGTAATTATTTGAAGACAAGAAAATTATATAAGTGAAGGGTGATCAATTGATATGGAATCATCAATGGATGAATGATCAATTGATAACAAGTCAAGTCAAAGATTAAAGACCATCAACTGATATGAAGACCCATCGATTGATATATCGATTGATAACATCTATTAATCGATAAGTCAACAACTATTATCAATCGATGGATATCAAGATCATTTGAAGTAGAATATTAGTTGATGAATACAAGGAAGAATCAATTGATATGCTTAACAGTATCAATTGATAAGGACTGCACAAAGAGACAAAATGCAGGAATCTTCAGACTAAAGTACTGCTATGGAAGATAGTCTACTTTGACCGTGAAAACTCAAATTGAAGTTGTTTTTCCAAGACTCAGGACATTTCCCAAAATGGAAAAAGATAGAATGAAAAGATAGATTAGTAACATTCCTAGAATATGTATTTTTGGTTGTACTCTATTCTTGAGATTGTAAACACTCTTGTATTATATAAACAAGAGTTGTAGTATTGTTAGAAAATAACCAAGTTAGAATATCATTTAGAATCAAGTGTTCAAGCCTTAGAGCACTTTGTAAGAGAAGTTGGTTTATTTTCTAACTTAGTAAAAAGCAGCTAGGTTTTTACAAATCTAGATTATTTGAGAATATATACGCCGATGGAAAAATCAATCCATCGGTAATTTTTAAATATCTTGTTCAATTTATATTTCAGTTTCTATAGTTCTAAACACTACTCAAAATCAGTTAGTTCATCAAAAACAAATACTGATAACTTGAAAAAGTTTTAAGTATTTGTATTCAACCTCCCCTTCTACAAATACATATTGATATTATTCTGGGAAATAATAATTGATATTTTAATATTTTTCATGAAAATTCGGTTCTACCCAAATTTTATAAAATTCCGATCTTATTCAATTTAAAAAAATTAAATTTTTATGATTCGATTAGAATTGGAGAGGATTCTTATTGAGTTTTTATCTTAAAAAAAAAAATTATTACAATAAAAAATATATGTTTAAGGTTTGGAATTTGATACAAATTGTCACGAATAATTTAAATTTTTAATTAAAATTTAGTGATAATATAATATTTTATTCATATTAATATTTTTTTAAAATTTACTTTCATACAAGTTAGTATATATAAATTTATTTTATTACGTTAATACACAAGCGGCTTGTGACAAGCCTGTGCTTTTCAAGCGCACAAAAGCTTCACTCTTTAAACTGTTTGTGAGTCTAAAAATCCCAATCCTTTCGCAGAACTTGAAGACCATTTTGCTACATTTTCACTGTAAGTTTCAATTTGTATCGTATTTATTATTTATATGTACACACTTATATATGTTTGTGTAGTGAGCTTGTCTATCTGTATAACTGTCAATCACAAACCCTAAACTTTAAACATGAAACTTGAATTTATGTTTGTTATTCATTGTTTGAGCTTTAAAAATATGGGTTTTTGTTTAAACTTGGTTTAAGACATTGACTTAACCTAGGATTCTAGATGCTTGTTATTTAGAAGCTTCATTTTTATTTTTCGAAAGACTTGTTGTTATTGTAGTTTATGTCAGAGAGGAGAATTAATGAAATGATGGGGGGTTTATTAAGTACATGGGGTGAAGCCCGTCTAGGGTGTCGAGTATTCAAATGTTCTTGGCTATGTTGGGACTATTCCTAGGTGTTCTGTTCTTAAAGTTTCGGTCTTTAAAGCTAAAACGAGGGAGAGTTTCATGCTATAATCGATATTGGTGATGACTAAGAGAAAATTTGTATCTTATTGTTTTATTTTAGATTTAACTATTTGTTATTAAAATGAGTATGAAAATCCCAAATTTTTAGATACGTATACCTGAAGATTCAAGACTTGAAGACGAATTGGTGCATTGAGGTTATTCCAATCTGTATCTGTGAGCTTAATTTGAGTAAAAGGTGTATTTTATATAGTTTTTTTTGTTTACTTCTCCTGCAGGATGATGATGCTCGCTCATCTGTATAAACGTCAATCCAAAACCCTAAATTTTAAACACAAAACTTTCAACACCTTGAATCAGTGTCTTATAGTACCCACCATTCGGTGTTATAGAACCAATAAAAACATCTCCACAACAGATTCTACTGCATTTACAACATCATTTCTAATGAACAAATGTGGATTATCAGGTGAAGCAGTGATTCGTGCTTCTAAATATGTTAATATTGGACCCTCCGATGTAAGACCCGATAGATTTCTCAGCCTCCTCAAAACGTTTGGATTCCCCCTGCCTAGCATTTCAAAAATCATTGCCACACACCCACAACTTCTTCGATACTATCCTGAAAAGGTCATAAAGCCGAAGTTTGATTTTTTGCTTTCTAGAAGCCTATCTCAAACCGAGGTAGTCAATATTGTCACGATAAACCCACTTATTCTTTCCAGAAGTATAAACAACCATCTAATACCCTTATTCGATTTGCTCAAGTATGTAACTGGTAGCCACTCAAATGCAGTTGCTGTAATCAAATGCAAACCATGTGTTCTAACTTATTCCATTTCAAAATCTTTTTTGCCAAATATAGAATTGCTGCATACACTTGGTGTGCCTCATTCCCAGATTTTGAAACTTTTGACTAGTTATGCCCGAGTGTTAGGAGAACCCCATTACAATTTCCGTAACAGTTTATTAAAGGTCAAGGAAATGGGTTTTGATCTCACATCTTCATATTTTATTAATGCTGTCAATGCATTATGCTGTATTACTCAATCAACCTGGGATTCTAGATATGAGTTGCTTAGAAGCTTCGGTTTTTCCGATTATGAGATTCTGTCCTTGTTCAAGAAACTGCCAGCTATAATATGTTATAGGGAGAAGAATATTGTAGAAAGGATGAAGTTCTTTATGCATAAATTGCGGTGGCCCCCGTCTAGGTTATCAAATAACCCAGCTGTTCTTTCCTATAGCCTAGAGAAGAGGACTATTCCAAGGTGTTCGGTTCTGCAAGTACTGGTGTTGAGAAGCAGCACAAGTGAGAGTTTCATTCTATCATCGATAGTGGCTATGACCGAAATAAAATTCTTAAAAATCTTTGTAACTCCACATAAGGACAAAGTTCCCGAGGTAGTGGAGGCATATGAAAGAAGGTTGAAATTTGATGACTACACATTTAAACAAAAGGGAGAGTTAAGTCTTTAACCTGATATTTATTTGGTACCAGTTATTTTATTGAATTAGAATGGTGAGTTAAGCTTGTCCTTTTTTTTTGGGATGGCATGGATATGTGACAACAAAATCTACTTTATCGAAATGAGAATTTATTACTTAAATCAACTGCCATATATGATACTATTGTTGCTTCAACTTTTGAGGAAATCTTAATGATGTTTCGATTTCTTTGGCAATACTGCTAATATCTTGAGTTGCTGTACTGAGAATAGCCCTTAGGAATGTATTTGGTTTCACTTTTACAGAATTTGGATGCTAAATTACATAAGTATGATATATTATATAGCACTTGAATTTCCAGAACTCCTGGATAGGAATATGTATGGTATTGGAAATCTTTAATTGATTTGTTTTGTGTCCGAATGGTATGTAGAATGTGTGCTATAGATTTAAAATTATCTATTGTTGCAGTCAATTATTCTTTTATTAATAATTGCTTACCAACACGTGTGTTAGATGGACCAATTACTTGAATTATTTTGTTATTATAAAAAAATTGCCTTCAGTTTATCAATTTTTTTTTGGACAAATTAATATATATTTGTATAGGGTAGTTAGGAATTGAACCATGACCTTTGTTCCCTCTAATTTCACAATGAAAATAGTTATTCATTTTATAGTTGTGCAGTGCTTAGTTAACGACAATTTCTGTTGGGTCGTTTGGACGGTTAGGGTATGGGATTTGATCTTTCATCATCTTATATATCGTTGCTGCGTGATATTTTGTTTTGTCAGTTGTCAGTGACCTGACACTTAAATTTTTTAAGGTTTTGAGATGCTTTAGTTTCTCCAATGATTAGATTTTTTTTATGTTGAAGAAACGGCCATTTATCATGATTTATAGCGAGAAGCTTGCTGTGAGCAAAAATAGATTTTGCCTCAGATCCCATCTAGGAGTACACTAATGTTATTTGTTATAGTCTATAATTTAGAAAAGGTTGTTCAAAGGTGTTCAATTCAGCAAGTTTTGGTGTCAAACAAGAGTTTTGCTGTGATACTTAAACTTGGGTAAAGATGTCAAACACGGGTGCAGATCCAAGTATAAGGTTCTTAGTTTGAATAAATTTAGTATTGTTGGATATGGATTCGAAATTAGACACAAGTGTGGGGACTTGCATATAAGCTACTCTAATTGGAATTTTATTTATTCTTAATCCATTTTAAATTATCAAAATAGTGTCTTCTATTAATAAAACCTGTATCAGTAATTATATATTTCAAATTCATAGCATTTTATTATCCAAAACTCCTGGATAGGAATATGTCGGGGTATGGAAAATCTTAGTTGATTAGTGTCCAAACAGGATATCGATATTGTGTTATGAACTTAAGATATTATGATGTTTTGTTCTGTTATTCGCTTATTAAAAATATAGATTACCAACTTGCATTCGAGATGGACTGGTTATCTGAGTCACTTCATTATCGTAACAATGTCCTTTGGATTATCTTGATCCATTTATCTCATAGTTGTGCATTGTTTTTGCTAAGATGTGGATTCTGCTGACAATTGGTGTGCCACATCCGCAGATATTGTAACTTATAACTAATTATGCTCAATTGTTGGGTAAGCTTCATGATAAATTTGCAGGGGTCTTGATGTTTCGACTTGTATCTACCTACTGTCAAGATAATTTGTTTTGTCATCGACTCAATGTAAGGATTTCGTGAGGTTTTAAGCTTTTCTACTCCAATGCTGAGATCCTTTTTATTATGCAGTCAAAACACCTCAATATGTGTGTTAAAATCAAAACACCAAATAAAAAAAATCAGAGGGACTATTGTTTTTTTTTGTTTTTTTTAATGGCTTTTTTTATATTATATTTTAAAATATAACTAAATCAAAAAGTATTATCAAACAGTCATTTTTTTCTACGAGCACTTTTTATTATAACATTACAGTTTTTAACAGTAGACCCTTGATATTTGAAGATTTTTTTCAATACAAAGTATCGAAGATGGATATTGTTAGAAAACAATATCATTTCTTTCTTATATTCTGTAAATAAAGATAGATGGTTGCTGTGCTTCTGTGTGCATAAACTGGATCGGAAACTAAACTGCCAATAGTATTAGATAGGCCTGGATTTTTAATGCATAGATTATTTTACAAAGTAGTCGATTCCGAGGCCTGGATTCAAGTTTTACATTCATGCCCGCGTCTGAAATGCTAGTACTAATGTTTAGACTATCAGGAACAGAATGAAGCTGTTAAATCTTGCAGTTAATCTACTACGAAGATCCGAACAATAAAATATAATCCACTGAATCAGTAATGAACCTTAGATAGCCAGAGAGTGAACATTGTCGAGATTGCAGCAATGAAGAGGCTTTATGTCTTAGTTTATATTGTGACTTGTGAATATTATAGTCAAAATTAAAAATATAACAAAAAATTAATTTAAATTAAAGATCGGTGCGTCGCACGAGTTTTAATGCTAGTTTTTTACGTGTATATTATAAAAACAAAATTAATCAATAAAATAAAACATAAATTGGCATCAAACTTAAAAGGTTGGCAACTATACTAGGGTTTTGAGAGTCGACTCTCGTATTCAGCTTTCTAGCCGTCACTTTTCCACTTTAATATATTCATCCCGTTCATCGATTAAGCCCTCTTCGCTCTCCCATCTTCTCTTTTATTTAACAGTTTTTTAATAAAATCGAGATCTAATCCTTTTTGAAAAAGATCTTCGTGGTACCTTGTTATCAAGATTGTTAGTCGTGCTCATCTTTTTGGGATGTTTTATGTTTTGATGTTTTTGTGTGTCTTGTTATGGGTTTTGTTATGGGTTTCAATAGTTTTTCTGAGAATGATTTATATGATATTTTGGGAGATTTGTAATACTCGCATCAAATCTGGGACGGTGGTGGAGATCGCAAGAGCTCACCTTTCACAACAAAAAATTGTTCATATTTTGAGGATATTTGTTCCTCCAATATCAGTTAATGTAACTGATAGTTCTAAACATTGGGCTACAGATGATGCTTATGTGAAGGTCAATTGTGGTGCTACTAGTTTCACAGCCGATATAAGTTGGATTGCTCGAGATGTCATTGTAATACTTTTTAGATTAAAGAATTTGAATATTTTATGTGTTAAGCGATCTGAAAACGAAACGGCTATTTGTTTAGCTCGTTCTTTGTTTCACAATCAGGTTGTAGTTGACAGTTTGAAGATTTGTTCCAGCTGGATTATATTATTTTAATAAAATCCTTTTATTTGTCCAAAAAAAACAAACATAAAAAGTGTTAATTCAGTCAAATGAGTGCGGATTTCTCCACGTTTTGTGGGTGCTAATGCCTAATGGGCCAAACATTGCATCGTTTTTCAAGAAGTGTTCAATTAATTTTGAAAACTGACAAAAATTTTGTGGTACAAACAATGACCGAAATTAATAGAATAGTATGAAGATCGTGTAGTATAATTTGATTGGTGGATTGGCCAAGAAAATTTCAAAAATAATCAAACCTGCAATCACTCCGGACAAAGCTCTCCAAAATCCAAATATTGAAAAGCAGTCTTCGGATTAGATAGATAGTGAACGATCGGGCATAAAAAAAACACGCTAGTAGTGAAATTGGTTATATATTCTCATTCGATTCTCGCTCTACGAGATTTATTAGAATAATATTATTTAATTTAATTTAAATTTTAGTAATTAACATTTTACACCCATTATCTTTTGACGTTTTTTCGATTTGGTCTCGAACTATATTTTTTGGCATGTTCGTGTCATCCCATCCATGCATGTTTACAAAAAATAATAAAAAGGTCTATTTCACTCAATTTTTGTTCAAAAGTATATATGATCATTGTTTTCCCAAATGAAAGGAAATATATTAGAAAGTCGGCAATTGAGTTGCATTGCATGACAATGGGTAATACAAAAAGGACAGATTGACTATAATAATATTGGCCAATCATGGAGTGATATAATTACAACTTTCAATTCAGTCTCTTCAAGCCTCATTTCTATACTATCTTCTGCCCTTGACATACTTCACTCTGCATCTTTTCTTTCTGATTGTCTGCTGATGGTGAAAATGAATCTACAAACATTATTGTATCTGTTTTCTTTACAGATACATGTATCATGTATTGTTAAGTTACCGCTTCTAATTATCGGTTCTTCTAATAAGTCGTTAAGGAAAGGGCTTAATTGGATCATATTATCCAGCATGTATGGTATCACTATATGTTACTGTGTCTGTGTACGAGTGTGTGTATATGCCTGGCTCCCTGTATGCCACACATAGTATCAGTCTCTTACAGACTGCCTTCTCTGGGTGGCATGCCGGGAGTTGAGCATATTTCATATTATTATCTTATATATACTAGCTTGTGCAGAGCATTTGTGGGAGAATACACACTATGACAGATTTTTTTAATTTAAATTTGTCATTATTGTTTGTTTCTCTCATAGTGTGTATTCTTACAACTAAGTGTACGAAGTACTCGACTAATTAACTATATCCAATATTTTGTTTCATGATTTTATATTTTTGCATATTTATTTCACTTTTTAGTTGCTATTGATGGACATGGAAGAATTTCGCAATCAACAAACTTTGAGGTTCTTCATCTGAATCAGGATTCAGGGTTCTTTGCCATAATAAGATCTACCATAGATGTTGCTCGACCTCAGAATTTGTCGGAGTATGGTGGTGAGGTACTATAGGTGGCTGAGATTTTATAAGGTTTTGTAATTGCAATCCAAAAGAATTAGGATTTTCTCCGCAAGTCTATTAATACTTTCTCACTTTTCCGGTCTAGACAATGTGTCTACGTATCTCTATTTACAGGGAATCAGCTGGGAATCAAACCATACTTAAATTTTAGATAGCAAGAAACCTTTACGGGATAGGTTTCTCACCTTAGAGGTCACTTGAGAAAGTCCACGAGCCTCATCATAAAGGCTCAAGGTGACAAAAAGGCTCAGTTATAATTTAGGCATTTCACAGATTGACAGATACATTGTCATCCTAATTAGGTCTGAGGTCGGTCGCAATCTGTTACCTGTTTCCAGAATTTATAGTTGCATTTATAAGTTTTCTCAAGTGCATTGATGTAAAATCCCATGGAACTCCCCAATGGGATAACTCATCAAAATACAGAGCAAGATCTCTTAAGAAATATGTAATTTGTACATATTTAGGCTGTGTTGTTTTAAAATTTATGGTTTTTCGGTTTCAAAGATTGGTCCGCTCCATAACTTCTCTTTTCTTTTCCTTTTTCCTTTTCTTCTTCCTCAATTTAACAGCAGCATTATTTATTTATTTTATTTTTTTAATTCAAAAATGTATATATTTTTCAATTTATAAATAACAACAAAAGGAACCTATATATAAAAGATTCCATTATCATATAAGTTAAAGAAACAAAAATATTACAAGCAGCATTTCAGATACGAGTCCTCGAATTTGGATTTACAAATCTGCAAACTAAAGTTCGTTTAAAATAAGCTACATTCTAATTCTAAACTATTGTGTAAATTATTACATTGTATGAATTGCGTTTGATAACATATAATTCATTTTAAATGATGTAATTTAAATTATTATTTTAAAATTTTTATTTAAATAACCTAAAATTTAATTTTTGTATGAGATTAATCAAACGGCACGTAAACTGGTCCGAACACTGAATATAAAAACAAAAAGTTAGAAGACTAGCAATCCGAATAAAAGAAATTCTTCAGCAAAAATAATCAGTAAACTAACACGTTTTGGTTCGCCGACCACAGTTCCACAGCAGTATCTCACTGTTATTACGTGCTTGAATTTGTATGAGATTTCTTCATCACACGTGTGACTCCCCTAAACCAATTTACTCAACCCTCTGTGCAAGCATGGACCTTCCTCAAGTTTTGTCAATTCACACCCCCCACCCCACCCTCTGTGCATGAACTAGCATGGACCTTCCTCAAGTTTTGTCAATTCACATATAATGTACACTTTCGGTGTCTTGTCACATTTGACAAACATCCGGCTTACTAATTAAAATTTAAAATTTTAAGCAAATAAACAAACCAATTTTTTATTTAAATAAACTAAAATTCAAATATGTATAGATCCAATATCTAACTCATCACAATCGTTCCCGCTTCCTACACTCATTTTACACTTTATAAGTATTTATTTATGATCGAAGCAAACAAAAGTAAGATTATATAATAATAAGATACAATGGTCAAGGGTAATATGGTAACAACAGCAGTCAGGGATAGAATAGACTTTTCACATTGTAAAGTTTGTTATAACAATTTGTTACAGTTGTGCATCACAACTATATGTAGATGCACTAGTATAGATTGATGGACATGATTTGGGAATAATCTTGAGATATTATATACAGTTTGATTTGTGTGTATCATTGCTTTCAATTGCTTTGCTTTTCTTCATGGTATCAGAGTTGTAATTGAAGGTCAGATTCAACAAATAAGATAATATCTTGAAAGGAGATTATAAGTCATCGTATAAACACATACACCTGATGTTCAATTGAAGCTTTCAAGCTTGTAGCAATGGCGTCGAGTAGTAGATTTTCGTTTGCAGATATGCAAAATCCTCTATTTGTGCATCCAAGTGATGGTCTTATTTCAGTTGTGCATCGAACATGGAGACGATCGATGGAGATTCAACTAGCGGCGAAACATAAGCTAGGGTTTGTCAATTCTATTAAGAAATCAATCTTGTTTATCAATTCTGCACATGAAGTCTGGAAATCTCTAGAACGTAGGTTTCAAGTAACTAATGGTTCGAGAAAATATAAGCTCAATCGAGAAGTTTTTAGTCTAAAGCAAAATGGAGTGTCATTAGTTGAATACTTTACTGCTATGTGTACTATTTGGGAAGAATTGGAAGATATGAATGCTTTGCCTGCAATCACTCACCTAACTGATGAAATTAATATGTTTTTAAGAGCTTTAGAGGTGCAAAAACAAGAAGCTAAGTTGTTTCAATTCCTTAATGGATTGGATGATGTGTATAGTTCACATACAAGCCAAATTTTAATGATGAATCCATTACCTAATATTGAAACGGCTTGCTCTGTCATTCAACAAGAAGAGTCACAAAGAGAAACTCTCAATGTTCCTGAAATAGCTGCTATGTATAACAAGAAAGGGCCAGGAATGGTGTGTGATGAATGTGGAGGTAAAGGACATCAAAAGGAGAATTGTTGGACAATAACTGGATATCCTAAATGGCATAACAAACATAGAAAATCAGGATCTCAGAAGGGGGTGAATACTGGCAAGTGGAATTCTAATAGAGGTTCAGGGTTAAAAATGGTGAATGCTGCAATTGTGAATCAAGAAATGGATGAAGAAACCAAAAGTAATGATGGAGGAATAATGGTGTCTGTGAAACATTTGGAACAACTGTTGAAGTTGCTGCCTCTGCAGAAAGAAGAATCTGCAGAACTAGACAGTCCTTTTTCTGGAATGGTTGTGTGTAATAGTGCTAATGCTGAGAAATGTGCTCACAATGAATGGATAGTGGATTCAGGGGCTACTGATCATATGACTTCAAATCTGTCCTTGTTGACAAACATCAAATTGGCTTCATCTCACATTACAATTAAATTGCCTACATGAGATACTGCTACAATCTCACACATTGGTGATATGCAACTGAATAATGGATTAAAGATGCTAAGTGTGTTGTATGTCCTAACATTTCATCATAATTTGATGTCAATTCACAAGTTGGCTCATGATAATGATTGCAAAGTCATGTTTCATCCTGATAAATGTGTGTTCATTGTTAGGAATTATGAGTTTTGATGATAACAAATTACTTAGAATTTCAATAGGGACTCAAAATTATTTTTGTAACTGATCAATGGATATGACTTATAAATATCCATTGATTAGGAAACCAGCTATCAGTTGAAACTTGTTTCTCAACTGATAAACTGGATTGTAGCATTGATTTATGTTTCACTATCAATTGATTGTATTACCTCGATGGATGCAATGATGTAGTCAACTGATGTTATTGACTTCAATTTCTAGCTTCTCAACAGATGTGAAGAATGGCTGATCAATTGTAAATATTCTAAGTCAGAATTCTCACAAGTGAAGTGATCAACTGATGTTGAAGTCGATGGATGAAGACACTACTCAACGGATGAAAGCTATCAATGGATAATTACAGTCAACGGATAAAGAATCATCAATGGATAAGGAGTCGATGGATAGCTCAATTATCCATCGACACATCAACTGATCAACAGATATCCTATCCATCGATGGATAAGCAAAGGTGAATCAACTGATAAGCTTAACATCATTTATCAGTTGATTAAAGTTTCCCTATTTAGCTAAAAGCCAGATTTCACGGGAACAGTGCAGAAACTGAATCATTGGAAGACAGTCCTGTCAGGACTGTGAAGACTTTCTAGGCAACACAGCATCCAAGGAATATCTTAAGACAAAAGACACTTCCAGAGCTAGTAAGTTCTACAAGGAAAGCTGTGAAAAGGAGCTAGTTTCTATTTTTATGTAAACAGTATAAATTGTAATATTATATTGTTATCAGTCGATAGAAAACTAGAGGAGTAGTTGTTGTTTATAAAAAGCAACAACACAGTAGCAAAGATGCAGTTGTTTTGTAATAGAACTCAAGAAAAGCAAAGTAGAAAATCAGGCAGAACTTGTAATGCTTTTCTAGATTCTACATTCAACTTTGTACGCAGCTTAGTATTTTTACTAAGATCAATTGAAAGCAAAAACACACTAGTGGAAAAACAATCCACTAGTAATTTTTAATCTTGTTGTTTCTGTTATCAACACTTTAGTTATCCAGTTCTTAGTTACATCAATCTTAATTAAACACTCTCTTTGTACAAACTTATTTCCGCAAGAAGTTGACTTAATTCTTAAGTTTGTATTCAACCCCCCCTTCTCCAAACTTAGTGTACTTAAGGGCGAATAACAATTGGTATCAGAGCCAACTTTCGACAAACAGAAAGTCAAGATCTAAAAGTACATCAAGAATGGGTCAAAGAGAAACAGGAGTTAAGATTCCAGTTCTAGAGAAAGATGAATATTTTCCCTGGAAAGTAAAAATGCACTTGCATCTGCTATCTATTGATCCTTCCTATGTTCATTGCATAGAGAAAGGTCCACATGTGCCTATGAAAATAGTTACAAGTGTAAATGCAGACGGTACTCAAGCACCAGACAAACTCATTCCTAAATCTGTGAGTGAGTATACAGATGAAGATGAAAAGGAAGTACACAAGGACAAAAAGGCCATGAATATTTTGTTTAATGGTCTTGACAAGGACATGTTTGACAATGTCATCAGTTGTACAACCTCCAAAGAAGTCTGGGACACTCTTCAAACCCTCTGTGAAGGTACTGAGCAAGTAAGAAAGAACAAGATGCAACTCTTGATTCAAAAGTATGAGGCCTTTCACTTCAAGGGTGGTGAAACAATAAATGATACATATAGTAGGTTTCAAAAGCTGTTGAATGAGCTTAAACTATATGGAAGAGTTTATGCTGTTGAGGACACCAACCTCAAATTCTTGAGGTCCCTACCCAAAGAATGGAAACCAATGACTGTCTCTATAAGGCAATCTCCTGACTTTAAAGATTATACCTTGGACAAGCTGTATGGCATCTTGAAAACCTATGAGTTGGAGCTACAGCAAGATGAGGAAATTGAGAAAAGTCAGAAGAGAGAAAAGTCCATTGCTTTGATGGTCAAGGAAAAGCAAGTTGCAGAAACAGATGAAGATGCTGATTTCAAAGAAGGGAAGAAAGAAGGTCATGGCAATGGTGCAAATTATGTTAGATATGATGAATCTTCTACTGGTAAAGGAAAAGAACTTTGTGATAGTGATGAGTCACTCATCAAAGATGAAATGGATGAAATAGATGAGCATTTAGCTTTTCTATCAAGAAAATTTTCCAAACTCAAGTTCAAAAGGAATCCAATGCAAAGGCCTGGATCACAGTTCAGGAGAGACACTCAACAAGGCAAAAATCTTGTTGACAGAACTCAATTCAGATGCTTTAACTGTGGATTGGCTGGTCACTTTTCAAGTGAATGCAGAAAGCCCAAAGTTGAAAAGAGGTCAAAGTCTAGTGATGGTGTTGACTATAAAAAGAAGTACTTTGACTTGCTCAAACAAAGAGAGAAGGCTTTTGTGACAGAAGAAAAGGACTGGGCTGCTGAGGAGGATTCTGAAGAAGAAGAAGAACACATCAATCTTGCACTAATGGCCAATCAAGATGACCAGGAAGCTAGTTCATCTAGCAATCAGGTAATTTCTACAAATCTATCTGAGTTGTCCAAAGATGAATGCAATATTACAATTAATGAAATGTCTAATGAATTGTATAATTTGCATGTCACTCTTAAGTCTTTGAACAAAGAGAACACTAGGCTCAAATTAACATTAGAAACTCTCACTGAAAGAAACAATTTCTTAGAGAGTGAGCTAGTGCAATTGGACAGACTCAAGATGGAAAACAAAGATGCTAGAAATGAACTAGTTGACAGTAAAAAGGAAATAGAGAAGTTAAAAGAAAAATTAGAGGATGAACTAAGAACCATTGACAAGTGGAACAGGTCAAGTAAAGCCAGTAAGAAGATGAATGACATTCATGGAACAAACTCTTTCACCATGTTGTCTGAAACTCTTGAGAAAATAGCCATTGATGAAGATCAATCTTTAGAAAAGAAGCAATCGATTGATAACTCTGAATCAACTGATAAGAATTATCCATCGATTGATAATGCTATTTCAACGGATAATTATCCATCGATTGAGAAGTCATCAACTGCTAAGAAATGTGATATTAAAACTAAGTTTAACAGACCTATTAAATTTGTCAAAGAAAGTAGCTCCTCTGAAGCTAAAATCGAAGTTGAAAAGGCTAATATAGGATTCTTATCTAAAAATCAGTTGAAAGAGAAATTGGAAAAGATAGAACCTAATATTCAGCCAAATGAAAAGAAGAAGAAAAATAGAAATGGTAAAGTAGGCATAAACAAGCACAATAACTACACACCTGACAAATATGCTCCTAGGAAAGTTTGTGCTAAGTGTGGTAGTAAAAATCATTTATCTGTGCAATGTAAACTCACCATGCCTACAACAACAAATGTACCTGCTATACCCAACATGCATACCAGTTCTGTTTTTCCTCATTCAGTTGATTCTCATGCTGTTCATGCTCAGTATGCATCAATGCCTTATATGTTTAATCCATATCTTGCATTTGCCAATATGAATATGCCTGCTATGCCATGGAATATGCTTAACAGTCTTCATGCACCAAATTTTTTCAACTCTGCAAGCATGAGCATTCCAAATATTAGCACTGAGAATTCTGAGGTAGGAAGACCAACACCTAAGGTTGAAGTGGAAGTAAAACCACCCAAACCAAAGGTACAAAAATTGGAAACCAAGCCAAAGATAACAACTAATAAGAAAGGACCCAAGGCAACTTGGGTACCAAAATCAACTTGATTTGTTTTGACTGTGTGCAGGGAAAGAGAAGAAATCTTTGGTACTTGGACAGTGGATGTTCAAGACACATGACTGGAGATAAATCCCTGCTCACAAAGTTTGAGGAGAAAGCTGGCCCTGGAGTAACTTTTGGAGATGACAGCAAAGGGCACACCATGGGATATGGCTTGATTTCAAGAGAGAATGTCATCATTGAACCTGTTGCATTAGTTGATGGCTTAAGACATAACTTGTTAAGCATAAGTCAACTATGTGACAATGGAAATAAAGTCTGTTTCACAACAGAAACATGCATAATTTCCAACAAGGTAGATGGAAGCCTGGTCATGACTGGGAATAGAAAAGGGAATGTGTACATAGCTGACTTCAACTCAACAAATGCAGAATCAATGACTTGTCTTCTCTCTAAGGCAAGTACAAATGAAAGTTGGCTGTGGCATAAGAAATTAGCTCACTTGAATTTCAAAGCCATGAATCTCTTGGTTAAGAAAAATCAAGTGAGAGGCTTACCACAAATGGAATTTGTCAAGGATGGACTTTGTGATGCTTGTCAGAAAGGAAAACAGAGGAAGGCATCATTTAAGTCGAAATTGGAATCTTCAATTGAAAAGCCACTTGAGTTATTACATATGGATTTGTTTGGTCCTGTAAATATTATGTCTATTGCAAAGAAGAGGTATGCTCTAGTCATTGTGGATGATTTTTCAAGATTCTCATGGACTTATTTTCTACATTCAAAGGATGAAGCTAGTCATCTCATCATCAAGCACATAAGAGAAAATGAGAAAAATCTTGAATTGGATGTAAAGAAGATAAGGAGTGACAATGGAACAGAATTCAAAAATTCCAAAATGAAAGAGTTCTGTGAATCAAAAGGAATCATACACACATTCTCTGCACCCAGAACACCTCAACAAAATGGGGTAGTTGAAAGGAAAAATAGGACATTGATTGAAGCTGCTAGAACCATGTTGGAAGATGCCAAACTCCCAACATACTTCTGGGCTGAGGCCATAAACACAGCATGTTTTACTCAAAACATCTCCCTAGTAAATAAAGCTCAAGGGAAGACTCCTTATCAATTGATCAAGAAAGACAAAAAGCCAAAGGTGGGATTTCTTCATGTCTTTGGCTGCAAGTGTTATGTACTAAGAAATCAAGGTGAAAATCTAGGAAAATTTGAAGCCAAGGCTGATGAAGCTATATTTATTGGGTATGCACTATCAGGTATAGCCTATAGAATCTACAATCTCAGACTACACATTGTTATGGAATCTGTACATGTAGTATTTGATGATAAAAAGATTCAAGGCTTGTTTGATGAAGGAAATCATGACACACTGCATTTTGAGAATGAATCAAATGATGTAAATGACGATGAAGAGGCAGAAATTATAAAACCTCAAGTGTTCAGAAACCCAATATCAGTTGATGTTACTGCATCAATGAATAATTTATCAGTTGACAGAAATCCATCAACTGATAATGCATCAACTGATATCTCCTCAACGGATAATCAACAATCTTCATCAAGGGTATCCACTTCAGGGGGAGGGTTTCAGAATCATTCTACAAATTCAGATCACTTTGAGTTCAATACAAATGATCATGAAGCTTCATCATCAAGGCAAAATTTGTATCCTCAAAGAAAATGGACAAGAAGCCATCCATTTGAACTAATTATTGGAAATGCAGAAGATGGTGTCAAGACAAGAAGTGCTACTCAAAATGAGTGTCTGTATAGCAGTTTTCTATCTCAAGAAGAACCCAAAAGAATTGAAGAGGCTCTCATGGATCCTGATTGGGTGTTGGCTATGCAAGAAGAACTGAATCAGTTTGAAAGAAATAAAGTATGGAAGCTGGTGCCCAGACCAAAAGACAGATCAGTAATTGGTACAAAATGGGTATTCAGAAACAAAATGGATGAAACTGGTATTGTGACTAGGAATAAAGCAAGGCTTGTAGCAAAGGGTTATTCACAAGAAGAAGGAATTGATTTTGATGAAACTTTTGCACCAGTTGCAAGGTTAGAAGCAATTAGAATCTTTCTGGCCTATGCTGCACATGCTAATTTCAAAGTCTACCAGATGGATGTGAAAAGTGTATTTTTGAATGGAGTACTAGAAGAGGAAGTCTATGTGGAACAACCTCCTGGCTTTGAAGATCTAAAATTTCCTAACTCTGTCTACTTTTTACTCAAAGCACTTTATGGCTTGAAGCAAGCACCAAGGGCCTGGTATGACACTCTATCTCAGTTTCTCATTGAGAATAATTTCACAAGAGGTACTGTTGATAAAACTCTATTCAGTAGACATGTTAATGGCTCTATCATTCTTGTACAAATTTATGTGGATGACATTATTTTTGGATCAACAAATGAGGAACTTTGCAAGAAGTTTGCCAAACTAATGCAGAGTAAATATGAAATGAGCATGATGGGAGAGCTTACCTACTTTCTTGGGTTACAAGTCAAACAGGTTAAGGATGGTATTTTTATAAATCAAACAAAGTACATTCATGATTTGTTAAAGAAATTTGAGTTAAGTGAATGTTCTTCTGCAAAAACTCCCATGGCCACTGCCACTAAACTTGAATTAAATACCAAAGAAGCTAAGGTGGATATTTCAAGTTATAGAGGCATGGTAGGCTCACTTTTATATTTAACTGCTAGTAGGCCAGATATAATGTTCTCTACATGCTTATGTGCTAGATTTCAGGCTGATCCTAGAGAATCTCATTTAGTAGCTATTAAAAGAATTTTCAAATATCTTAAGGGTACATCAAATTTAGGTATTTGGTATCCTAGAGATTCTGGTTTCAATCTAATAGGCTACTCAGATGCTGATTATGCAGGTTGCAAAATAGACAGGAAAAGTACTACAGGCACCTGTCAATTTCTGGGAAATAAACTTGTGTCATGGTTTAGCAAAAAGCAACACTCAGTATCAACTTCAACTGCAGAAGCTGAGTACATTGCTGCTGGAAGTTGCTGTGCACAAATTTTATGGATGAGGAATCAACTATTTGACTATGGGTTCAACTTGAACAAAATTCCCATCTTCTGTGACAATACAAGTGCCATTGCAATAACAGAAAATCCTGTGCAACATTCCAGAACTAAACACATTGACATTAGGTATCATTTCATTAGGGAACATGTAATGAATGGTACAGTTGAATTACATTTTGTCCCTAGTGAACAACAACTTGCAGACATATTTACCAAACCTCTAGATGAATCTACTTTTAATAGATTAGTCTGTGAGTTAGGTATGCTTAATTATACTCATGCTTAAAATGTCTGTCAAGTTTTGCAGCCATTGTTCACAATTCAATGGATATTTATCTATCGACAGATAATTACCTAAGTAATTGTTTATCGATGGATAAATCCCATCCTATTTGATCAACAGATAAATGTCATTCCTATCGATGGATATTTATCTATCGACAGTTAATTATCTTGGTAGTTAGTGATCGATCGATAAATGATTAATTCTCTATTTTTATCCGTCGATAGTAATAGAATTTCTACAGTTTTATTCATCCGTTGATCAAATTATAGCCGTTGGAGAATTACCATCAAGGGTAATAAATTACAGTCTTTTATACATCAACGGTTATCTACTAATTAAAAAGTCATTTCAAGTCTTTTTAATACTAGGAAATATAAATAGCAGCAACAATTAAAAATTCATTCTTACCTGCTATTTTTTTTCTATTCATCTCTGTCTCTCTCTCAAGCTAATTTTATCTAATTCCCACGAGCTCTCACAAATTCTTTCAAGTTCACTTTAATTTCTTGAATATCAACTGAAAGAATGGCACCACAAAAGAAGATCGTCTCTTCCACTGGGTTCACTTATGAACAGAACAACTTCACAGCATGTCTAACGGTGAATGATGCTCCTGTGGATTTTCATCCATTGATGCGATTCCTAGGAGATTGCAAAGTTTCCAAAGCTCTCAGCGAAGCACCAACAATCGTGTGTTCCTTTGTTGAAGAACTGTGGACCTCTGCAGAGATTTCATCAGATGGGAAGGTAATTTCTTATTCTTGCAAAGGTAATACCTATACAATAAATAGTACTTCATTATCTGAATGTTTAGGATTGCCTGCAAATAATTGTAATAAGCCCCCAACTGAAGAGGAAATTAGGGACATGTTAGAATCCGTTAATTATGCAAATGCTGAAACTGGATTAGGAGAAGTTGTTAGGAAGAATCTTAGAAAAGAATGGAGTTATTTCTTTGATGCCATAATTAAAGTATTTTCTGGAAAAATAAGTAATTTTGATGCAATTACAATAAGTATGCAAGAAATTGCTTATTCTGTCCTATTTGATAAATATTTTAATTTTGGCACATTACTCCTAAATGAATTGACTGCCAAATTAGGACCCAAGTCATCTAGGAAACATAATATCTACTTTGCAAGATTTTTCATGATGATTATTAATGCCTCTGTTGGAGAATATGAAATAAGTGCAGATATGGAGTCCTTGGAGCCATGGATGCAAAACAAGAGGGTCTTCAAGGATCTTGTGAGAATCAACTTACACCCTAAGTTGTGCCTCATTTATCCTCCTCTTGTGCAGGTATATCTTCAAAATCTCAATCTTTTACATTCTTCTTCAAAATATCAAATTTCTTTGCCTTCTGCAACAATGGAGGGAGATGGAAATGCCCCCATTCCTCCTACCCAAGTTGCACAACCTTCAAAACCCAAGTCTAATCAAACCACCTCAGTAGTTTCTCAAAAGACTACTGTTGTAAGAAGTAAGAAAAGAAAAATCACTGAGGGGAGAGTGAAGGTGGTTGATAAGGGTGAGGGAACTGGCCAACATCAAGAAAGCCAGAAGGATAAGGAGAGTGAGATTGAGAGGAACCAGCCAGCCTCCAGTCCAATCTCCCAACAGATTGAGGCTGTAGTAAAGGACTTGAACACATCCCTAGTTGCATCTTCTCAAAAAGATGTAACTATTGAAAAGAGGTCTCAACCAGGACCATCAGATGGGGATAAGGGTCACCAAATAATACAACCATACAAAAGAAGAAAGAAGGTTACAAATACTGCACAGGGCACACACACACTTGCAAAGCCAAATGAAAATTTGGTGGAGCCTTCCGTTTCTTCTTTTGATGTGTCTCAGAATCTTCCTGAGTCACAGCCCCATTCTTTATCTGAATTTTCTTCTCAATCTCCCTCAAAAACTATTTCTTCAGAAACAGTGTTGATTGATAACTTCATTGTTTCAAATTCACCCTCTTTGCAACTCAGGGTGGAGCCAACACTCTCACCTGCATCACCAAATAAGGTTAACACCTTGGTTGATCAGGCAAATACTGTTAGTTCTCTCCAGTCAATGGATAATATGCAATCAACTGATAACTTCCAACATCCATTGACTAGTTCACTATCATCGATGGATATCCTTACATCCATCGACGAGCTCCCATCAACGGATATTCATCCATCGATGGATACTTCTTATCCATCGATTGATCCCTTAATGTCAATTCATGAATCATCCATTGAAACACTTCAAGTGGCTAATACCCTATTAGGATTGAGTGGAGTGGGTGAGGTGTGTGAGAGGCAAGGTTTGCATACCTTGGCAAAAGGAGAGTGTGTGACTGAGGGGCCCTCAAATTCTTCTGAGGTGGCAAAAGGAGAGGGTGTGAGAAAAGAGAGTCCTACCTTAGCAGCTGATGAAAAAGGAGAGGAAAGTAAGGAAGAGGTGAGAATCCAGGATGAGATCCTGATGCAAGAAAAGAGAGAAGAGAGTGAGAGAGAAAAGAATAGAGAGAAACAAATTTCACCATCTCATGAAGCATCAACTTCTAAAACTGAGCAGATTGAAGCAGGACTCACCCAGAAATTGGGGCTGGAGTCAGGGGGAGCTGTAGACTATGAAGTCCCTGCAGGAGGTGCAGAAGTCAACTTGGAGGTGGAGGATGAAATTGATGTAAATCTTGATGCTTCAACCTTTCAACATGAAGATCCTCATTATCAGGAACTAGCAGCAGCATCTAATCAAATAGCTGAGCAAATGCTGGGTTTAGTGCAGACAGAAGAGCAATTCAGGAGTGGGAAAGAGTTTTTGGCCAGTCAACCTGATGATATATCCCACATGAATCCTGAAGATTTTGATGACAATTCTGATGATGACCTTCTAGATCCACAAGTGGCTAGTGATGAAACTAATTTGGCTGAAACAGAAAGGGCCATTATTTCTCTTTACAGAAGGTCCATGGCTGAAGTAGATGTGGTGGATCCCCTGCACAGGAGAATTCTGAACTTTTACAGGGATAATTTGAAGATCCAGAAAATGCATGTCACAAGCTCCAAGTATGAATTGAAGAAAATAAGAGAAGACATTGACAGCTCAAGGATGCATTTTGACACCACCATTGACTCCAGACTCAGCCTCACAATGCTGACTAGAATCAAGCAAAGGTTGGACACTGAGTTTTCAGCAAAGGACAAAGTAATGGAATTGGAGAAAAGAGTAACCTCCATGGAACTTAGCATGCAGCAAATTTTGAAGAATCAAGTCACTCAAATCAATCTTCTGGGTAAACTCTTAGAGACTCCCATACTCTCTCAGTCAGTAGCACAAGTGCCAGTTGCTGATAACAAAAAGGGGGAGAAGCAAGAAGCTGATGCATTGGAGAAAGCAAGTGGTACTGAAGATGTGGTAAAGAGTGGTACTGAAGATGTGGTAAAGACTACAGATCCCAAGAAGGAGCTGGCTCAAGACATAGTAAGGAAATTTGATGCAATTGCTAGCAAATTCAAAGAAACAAGTACCAGCAGCTCACAACCTGGTGACAGGAAAGGAAAGGGAAAGCTAATTGAAGATGATAAAAAGAAAGCTGTCACAGGTGGAGGGGAAAGTGAAAAATTATTGAGCAAAGCCATAGCAGTTGGCATAAAAGAAAAGGAGCAACAAGAAAGAAGACAAGAAGAATTAGCCATTCAATTGCAAAGGGAATATGATGAAGAGGATAGGCTAATAAGAGAAGCCAGAAGAAAAGAAGGTGAAAGGAGGCCAAGGATGAAGCAAAGAGCAAACAAGCCCAAAGATGCACCAAAATCATCTGGAGTTAAAAGACCATTAGCTGATGAAGACAAGGAGAAGAAGCCAAAACAAGTCAAGACTGAAGGTCAAGCTTCTGGGAGTAATCAAGCCAAAGAAATAGAGGTGTTCAAACATAAATCTGAAAACTTTGTGCCAATCAAAGCTGAGGGAATGATTGCAGCAAAAGGGCAAAGGAAGAAAGATGTTGATCTTCTTCACATTGAGTATGAAGATGGATCACACTCAACCTTCACATTCAACCAAGTTTTGGATCAAGGATATGGCATCTTGAGGAAGATCTACACTATGCTCAACAGGAAGTATTATCTAACTGAAGAGCTAGGAAAGGCCATCCTTGAAAGAATGAAGAAGATAAGGGAGGCACCTGTTCAAGAAGAAAGGGATGACACAATAAAGATCTGGAATCCTGAAGGAAGAAAAGTGCTTCATGAGCCCTTCTACTTGATGATATACAAGGACAGGGAAGGCAGAGAAAAATGCATTGATATTTGTCAAGAAATAGACAAACTTCCAAATCTGGAATTAAATCATCTGGCAAGTCAATTGGACTACAGGATTGAAGATGAGAAGATATTGAAGGGAACCCTCTACAGGAAGATGAAGGAGAATGAAGATAAGATGAATGAGTCAAGGGGAAGAAGGAGAAGATAGGAGATTCAACCTCAATCATCAAAATTATCAGAATTCATCCCTGTCTGGTATCTGATTACTCTGTCTAAAACTTTACTTATCAATATTGTAATTCTTGCTAAGAATGAAAATGTTCAGGAGTTTTGTTATCATCAACAGAAAATTTATGCATATTTTAAATATTCATAAATAGGGGGAGATTGTTAGGAATTATGAGTTTTGATGATAACAAATTACTTAGAATTTCAATAGGGACTCAAAATTATTTTTGTAACTGATCAATGGATATGACTTATAAATATCCATTGATTAGGAAACCAGCTATCAGTTGAAACTTGTTTCTCAACTGATAAACTGGATTGTAGCATTGATTTATGTTTCACTATCAATTGATTGTATTACCTCGATGGATGCAATGATGTAGTCAACTGATGTTATTGACTTCAATTTCTAGCTTCTCAACAGATGTGAAGAATGGCTGATCAATTGTAAATATTCTAAGTCAGAATTCTCACAAGTGAAGTGATCAACTGATGTTGAAGTCGATGGATGAAGACACTACTCAACGGATGAAAGCTATCAATGGATAATTACAGTCAACGGATAAAGAATCATCAATGGATAAGGAGTCGATGGATAGCTCAATTATCCATCGACACATCAACTGATCAACAGATATCCTATCCATCGATGGATAAGCAAAGGTGAATCAACTGATAAGCTTAACATCATTTATCAGTTGATTAAAGTTTCCCTATTTAGCTAAAAGCCAGATTTCACGGGAACAGTGCAGAAACTGAATCATTGGAAGACAGTCCTGTCAGGACTGTGAAGACTTTCTAGGCAACACAGCATCCAAGGAATATCTTAAGACAAAAGACACTTCCAGAGCTAGTAAGTTCTACAAGGAAAGCTGTGAAAAGGAGCTAGTTTCTATTTTTATGTAAACAGTATAAATTGTAATATTATATTGTTATCAGTCGATAGAAAACTAGAGGAGTAGTTGTTGTTTATAAAAAGCAACAACACAGTAGCAAAGATGCAGTTGTTTTGTAATAGAACTCAAGAAAAGCAAAGTAGAAAATCAGGCAGAACTTGTAATGCTTTTCTAGATTCTACATTCAACTTTGTACGCAGCTTAGTATTTTTACTAAGATCAATTGAAAGCAAAAACACACTAGTGGAAAAACAATCCACTAGTAATTTTTAATCTTGTTGTTTCTGTTATCAACACTTTAGTTATCCAGTTCTTAGTTACATCAATCTTAATTAAACACTCTCTTTGTACAAACTTATTTCCGCAAGAAGTTGACTTAATTCTTAAGTTTGTATTCAACCCCCCCTTCTCCAAACTTAGTGTACTTAAGGGCGAATAACATTCATCCAAAACTCCACTAAAGAGGTACAAGGTGTAGGCTACATGAGGAATGGACTGTATTATGTCGACAACTCAGCTGTTAAAGGTTGTAACAACTCAGCTGTTAAAGGTTGCAACAACAGCAGAGCATTGGACACTGCAGAGTATGAAACATGGCACAATAGGCTAGGACATGCACCCCAGACAAAGATTTGCCAGATAGAGTTGGTAAAAACACAGCTCAAAAGAATTCTTTCCCATGTGTGCATCACTTGCCCTATGGAAAGATTCACAAAGTTGCTTTTCTCCTTGAGTGAGTCACATGCAGACAATTCCTTTGACTTGATTCATGCAGATATCTGGGGCCCTTACAGAGTTAAGACCAAAGAGAAATACAGGTATTTCATGACTCTTGTAGATGATCATTCCAGGATGATATGGGTCTATCTGCTACAATGTAAATCTGAGTTTTTTCAAATTCTAAAAGTGTTTCACAATTATGCTGTCACACAATTCAAAAAACATATTAAAATCTTAAGGACTAACAATGCTCTTGAGTTCAAAGATAGACAATGCAACATGTTTTATGCTGAAAAAGGGATGATTCATCAAACATCATGTCCTTACAAGCCTCAGCAGAATGCAAGGGTTGAAAGGCGGCATCGATACATATTAGAAATGGCTAGAGCATTAAATTTTCAATCTGGATTATGGACTGAATATTGGGGTGATTGTGTGCTGACATCTGTCTATATAATCAATCGGTTACCGTCGTCTGTGTTGCAAAATAAGTCACCATATGAGGTATTGTTTAATGAAAGACCTCAGTATGATGATTTGAGAGCATTTAGATGTTTGGCATTTGTTTCTAATCCTATAGCTTCAACTGATAAGTTTCAGGCAAGAGCTGTACCTTGCATATTCTTGGGATATCCATCTTCTCAGAAAGGTTACAGGCTCTTGGATATCAATTCCAAACTGATTTTTGTGTCTAGAGATGTCACATTCAAAGAATCAATGTTTCCCTACAACAAAGCTCAACTAATACTTATTTGGAGCCACTTCCCGTGAATATGCCTGCTGTCAATGACAATAAATCAAGTTATGAAGATTTTGATATTGAGTTTGGATCATGTTCTGATAATACATCTGAGAGTCATGACACATCAGCTGAAGCAAGCAGAGAAATTGACACATCTGAGTTGTTGACTGATAATGACAGTCACATTCAAGTGTGGAGGTCTACCAGGACAAGAAAACCACCTGTTTGGCTACAACCTTATTCAACAAATATGATTCAATCTGAGGGTCCCATTGCAACTGTAGTCAACCAAGAAATCAGCTCAAATTTCTCTTGTTTCCTGACTTCAGTAACAACAAATAGTGATCCCACTTCCTTCAAGCATGCTGTAAAGTCATCGCATTGGATAGAGGCTATGAATACTGAGCTAGAGGCCTTGGAATGAAACAAAACCTGGATGATCACTAATCTTTCACCTGGAAAACATGTTATAGGAAGCAAGTGGCTATACAAAACAAAGTATAAACCTGATGGCACTGTTGACAGGTTCAAGAGCAGGCTTGTCATTTTAGGGTGCAAACAAATCCTTGGTGTAGATTATGGAGAGACATTTGCACCAGTTGCAAAGATGTCTACAGTGAGATGTTTGTTGGCAGTAGCAGCAATGCAAGATTGGTCTACCTTACAAATGGATGTGACTAATGCGTTTTTACATGGGAATTTGAATGAAGTGTACATGGAGTTGCCACAAGGGTACACAAGATGGGGAAGCAGAATATACAGTGAAACAACAGTAGAAAATATGCCTAAAGTGACTACAAGGTTGGTCTGTAAACTGTTAAAAAGCCTATATGGTCTGAGGCAAGCTCCTAGATGCTGGTTTAGTACATTGTCTGTAACATTGAAGGCTGATAATTTCCAACAGTCAAAGGCAGATCCCAGCTTATTCACCAAAGTAAGTGACACCACAATTACTGTGATACTAGTTTATGTGGATGATCTCCTTATATCAGGAAATTCTCCTGCTGAGATAAGTAGTCTGAAGTCTATGTTATCTGCACATTTTCATATAAAAGATCTAGGGGAAGTCAGATATTTCTTGGGTTTAGAAATTGCATGATTTGTTGATGGTTTCTTTGTTTCACAAAAGAAATATGTTCTTGACTTGCTTAAAGAATATCACATGATTGGTGCCACTCCTAGCAAACTTCCTATGGAGACACATCATAAGCTTGAACCAGATAAAGGAGAGCCACTGCAAGATATACAGCCATATCAGAAATTGTTGGGAAAATTGATTTACTTGACTGTGACAAGACCTGATATTGTGTATTCAGTTCACATACTCACACAGTTTATGCAGAAACCCACATCTGATCATATGCAAGCAGCTAAAAGATTGTTGAAGTACTTGGCAGGGAATCCAGGACAAGGAATACTGTTAGCCAGTAAATCAGCAGCTCGATTAACTACATACTGTGACTCTGATTGGGCAAGCTGCTCATTCTCAAGAAGGTCAACTTCAGGCTTCTGCATAATGTTGGGTGCTTCACCAATTTCCTGGAAAACGAAAAAGCAATCAGTTATTGCCAGATCAAGTGCTGAAGCTGGGTATAGGTCCATGGCACTAGTAAGCTGTGAAGTGACATGGCTGACTTCTCTACTGAAAGATATGGGCATCACTAACCCGCCACCAACTATTCTCAACTGTGACAATCAGGCAGCATTAGCCATTGCAGCTAATCCAGTGCTGCATGAAAGGACCAAACATGTTAAGATTGATTGCCATTATATTAGAGACAAGGTTGCAGCAGGAGACATAGTTCCCAGGCACGTTTCTTCATATGCACAGGTGGCTGACATGTTCACTAAGCAGCTGACAGCAAAACAACATGCTTATCTCATGCACAAGCTTGGTGTCTCTAGTCAGAGCCACTGCAAGCTTGAGGGGGAGTAATAAGATACAATGGTCAAGGGTAATATGGTAACAACAGCAGTCAGGGATAGAATAGACTTTTCACATTGTAAAGTTTGTTATAACAATTTGTTACAGTTGTGCATAACAACTATATGTAGATGCACTGGTATAGATTGATGGACATGATTTGGGAATAATCTTGAGATATTATATACAGTTTGATTTGTGTGTATCATTGCTTTCAATTGCTTTGCTTTTCTTCATATAAAAACGGAACGAGTTAGCTTCAAGTTTATTCTCTTCTATCCAATTCATCATATCAACGTAGATAAATTAATCATGTAATCCAACTAACACAATATTTAAAGATTTAATTAACCGTATGATTAAATAAAGACCTATTCGTTGTGCATGAAAGTATGGATGAGAACTTAGACGTGAAGAGAAATTCGTAATTTAATCATATGGAGATTTTATTATAAAGATAGTGACCCTCCATAATGTTAGAATAGTTTAAAATGAGTTAATCATCAATAATTAAAAGCTTATCAGGAATGATAATAATTATATTGAAATGTCGATTACATTATTTTATTTGTGACAGTGTGGATGATACGACATAAAAAGACTATACGTGTTGCTTTCAGAAAATAAAAATAAAATAATACTATGTGTTAGAATTTATATGTGACAATAACAATAATCATAATAATAAAAAAAATATGTGTGATATATATTTGAAAAATTATTTACAATTTTTTTATTAATTATGGGTATTTACTTTAATTCAAAATTAGAAAATCAGAACTTGACAAAAACAAATAGAAAAACAGATTTATATTTACGCTTTCAAAAACATGAAGGACGAGTAAATAACGTTTTGTTTTTAAGGGTATTTATCAACAATATTAATTTTATCATTTTTTACAATTTTACTATCTTTTAAAAAAATTTGTAAACCCCAAATGCAACTTTTTTATATATAATTTGTAAACAAATGCAATTTAATGTAATTTGTTTTAAAAAAAATTGAAGTTAGTCAGAGTTGCATTTGAGGTGGATTTTAGTTGCATCAAGTTGTATTGGTTGCAGAACCTTATTTTTGCAAACAAAAAAAAATTAACATCGTATTTTTGTAAAATATAAAATTAAAAAATGTATTTTTACAAAAAAATTGATATTTTAAAAAAAAAACCTTATTTTTATGGTAATTAAAACTTTTCGTGTGAATTTCAATCAACAATTCTACTTTTCATGTAAATAACTCAAGTGTCAAAACCTTTTTGCAAAAGTATAATATCTTTTTTATAAAGATATGATTTTTCAACTTTTATTTTTGCAATTTATGTTATCTGAGAATTATTTATAAGAATACAACTTTATAATTCAATGTAAATAAAAATAGAATTTTGCAATCAAAATCGATTGGAATTAATCACGTGAAAAAATGAGTTGATCAACTGATTGCAGCTAACAGAGAATAAGCAATATCGATCAAAAAATAACAATAAAACAAATAGTTACGACTTTAATTTTACTTCAATCAAATCAATCAAAACCCTAACCTAACAACAACAAAAAGAGCCACGAGTAGAGTCATATCCATTTGCTTCTAATTTGAGTTGGTGCGTTTTTAAAGTCAGATGGAAAAAAGTAGAATAGATAAAAATAATGTGATGAATCCGACAAGAATGTATGATTAAATAATTTAATATATTCTACACAAATATAAATTTATGCACCGTTCATTTGTAACTTTCGACCTACCGACGGTGTGCCCCCCTTCCCCTAACGATTAAGGTGACAAAAAATCGGCGATTAGATATTGTTTTATATCATGATTTATTTTGGAATCAAATGCAACTTTCTTCCGGAGCCCCATCGGTGGTTGAACATATGTTCCATGATGCTAAGCTCTTGTGTGTAATGATATCCTTTTTTTTTTCGATATTAATTTGCCCGTACTACTTTGAAATCCGATAGTGCTTTTCAGAACACTTGTTCAATGGAATTTGTATTTTAAAATTTTATTTACAAAAAATATATATCTAACAAAAAAATGAAACTATTGTTGATGTTATTTCGTTTAAATTTTTTACATCTTATAACAAACAATTATTTTCTTAATCTCTTTTATCTTTATATCAAATTGTATTTGGAATATATAGTACTGAGGGAGTATGGGTCTGTTTGATTTATCTTATAAGTAATTTATAAATTAGAAATTGTATATAATTTCTAACTTAAAAGTGACTTATATGAAACCTAAACCAGGCATATGTTTTTTATAGATAATTTTAGTATATTAATAAAAGTAGAGAATAAGGGTGGCATATAGTGAGACCACCCTATTTCTAGAGGAGTGAAATTCAGGGGAGTAAACTCCCAAGTCGAGTGTGCTATTGAACAATCAACAACCAACAAAACAGAACCATTGTTAAATATTACAATTTGAAATTTAAAAAGCAAATTTGGTATCTATGCCAACACCATCATCTTCTTTGGCAACAAGGCCTTCAGTTCCAGCAGCCTTAGCTTTATTGTTGTCTTGGCCATCATTGGTGGACTTCCAACCCTGCACATCAGGGTACTGAAGTGCTAAACTCTCATTTGTACTCCTGCCATGTGGCTGAGCCACCTCATCCTTTCAATCTTTGACTCCATCCCCTTTGGTTGCATAATCCTGACCCAAATCCTAGTTTTAAGATTTGAAGTCCTCTGAAACTTTGATCCAAAAAGAACCTGGCTTATAATTCAAACCATAACAGGAAGAATCAAATGTAGAACAAGGGTAAAAAATGCTTTGACATTCCTCGCCATGATCAACTTGCATATGAGTAGAATCAGTGGAGGAAGACATTGAGGGTTCATCACTATAGTTGCTAGAATTAGAGGAATCAACATTTGAAGCAATGGGTACTGACCAGGCTGGCCAAACGCAAGTGTAGTTATCGGAAGCATGTGTTGGAGACAAACATTTTTGATAGAGTTTAGTATCTTGATACTAAACTCTAACTTACATAGTAGATTCTAGCAACTTAACCCAAACATGGGAAGGCCTAGGACTATCGAAAACAATACCAATTAGGAGAAGGGCTTGTGGTTGAGGTTCATGGTGACTAGCAGCCTGAAAAGTGTCTGCATGCATAGCTATAAGGGTATCCAGAGCTCGACTAAGATAACAAAGTCTATGGATAGACCAATACATGAAAGGAACATTGTGAAGGGTGACCCAAGTAGTAATCATGGCAGGAGTAGCATTCATAAAGAGGTCTTCAGACCACAACTTGAAATCAAACAAGCATCCATTAATATCAAGAGGACTAAACTTGATGGCTCTAGACAGTTGCTTCATTCTTGAACTTAAATATCAAATAACATGCACGATGTTTAAACACATTTTTAAGACCAGCAAAAATTCATAGACACGAATAGCAAAACTCTTAACAACATCAAATTCAAAGTCTAAATTATGAGCAAACCCACAACAACAGTTTTTCCAAAACACGGAAGTATGATTCAAAAATTCAATAGGTGAAGATACACGACAGATCCATTAGCTATTGCTAACACACTAGGATTCTGAGTGGTAGTGGCTAACTCATGTGAACTGAACAAAAAAGAAGAAATCTTACCACTTGAGGTTGAATCCTTAGCAACTTTGCTTGGACTTGGTTGGGAGTATCATGGTTATCAAATCGCCTCGTCTCCAAGAAAGAGTACTAGGTACCAGTTTCCAAGGGTGGAGTAAGGAGAGACTTGTTATGGGAGATGGCCATAGAGAGTCTTGATCGAGTCATGAAGAGAAGACAAAGTAGAAGGTCTTGAGCGAGAGGAGAATCTGAGGTAATCGAGAGTGTAAAAGCCAAGTGAAGAACAAGGGGAGAAGTGTCAAATAAGGCACTAAGGAACTGGTCAATGCCCGAAGGCCAGGTATTAGGAAAGAAAACCAAAAGGCTCATCGGGAAAAAAAGAAAGGTCCAGGAAAGGGAAACGGCGGAGAAAGGGAAAAGAAAGGTAAAGTGAGAGAGAGAAAGGGGAAGAGGGGAGGAGAGAGAAGAGTTATGGGAGATGACCATATAAATTATAATATATATATATATATATATTAGTTATTAAATATATCCTCTATATTATATTAATAATATAAGAGTTTGATGCTCATGAGGTCATCCTCGGGTAATATCATGAGATTAAAATAAAATATAGGCTTTGTTTGGCGATTAGCGGATTAAATTAACTGTCTTGACTAACTGATTGAAGTAACTATTTTGACTAGCGGATTGAATTAACTGTTTCGTATGAAACTGTTTGGTAAATAGCTGTTTGGATAGTTTTTTTGTATTTTAACTAGTCACATGTCAATCCTCTAATTGAAAAAACTCATCAAAAGTAGTTTTTTGAGTTCAAACAGTTATTTCAATCCAGCTAACTACCAAATATCAATTATAGATGATTCACATGATCAAATCTCTTATATGACTCAAATATCTAATATTTTCTCAAATCTCTAACTTTCAAATATGGCTTATAATAGTGACATAGGGGTATTTATGTGAATGTAAAGGGATGGAGTATTATTTATAAAATTGTCATTTCAATTTTATACTGGATTTGAGTCTAATCTTAGGTAGTTTCGTGAGGATGAGCTGAGGGGCACTTTTCTCATAATATAAATATTTAAATATAATATATATATATATATATATATGAAATTTAAACCCAGGTGTCAAGCGTGGGCTTAAATCTAGTAACAATATAATATGTTACCTTCGTGATGTTTAACTTGGAAAAATTTAGAACTTAATTATTGTTAATTTCTTAATCAGACAATTAGTCAAAAGCAAGGATTTGAGTTGTATTTTTTTTGTATAAATATGATCCGGTATGTTTAGCACCAACCTATCACAAATCAGTCATCGTTAACTAATTACCTATTCATGCTCTCACGTACGTGCTGTTCGTGGAACATGTCGTCTTGTCAGAAAGTAACCACTTTACTTAGTTTACTACTACAATAATTAACAACTTTATCATGTATTTTTAGGGTGAAACTGAAAATAATATATTCCGAGAAATATTGATAATGTATATATTAAATTATTTTAGCACAGACTAGACTGTTTTTGTGTGTTTATTTTAAAAAATATTAAAAGTCTCAAACTATTCAATATAAAGATGTTTTTGGTGTTGGTTAACCTATTACTGAAATTGAATTTGAAATTAAATTTCACATTTCACATTATATATTTTAAATAATTATATCATAATTAAATAAAATGGCATCTCTAAATTTATATTAATATCATTAGTTAAAACAGTTAGAATATCAAAATCAATACCATATTATTCAAAACCTATTTTTATTATCCAATTTAATACCTCTACTAGACTACTACTATTTGATCTTATTTAGGAAATAAATACTATTCGCTCATGTTAGGATAACGAGATTGAAATTAAGTATGATAAATTAGCTACAAAAAATTAAATTAAAGTTTGCTAGATGAAGTTTTACATTATTGGTATTGCAAAATTTAGTGTTTCAAATAAGGTTGTCAGCAAAAATATTCTATAACGATTACTTGGAGCAATAGGATTCAAAAACTGAACACATTAAAATATTATTTTAAAAAAAATTCTTATATAAATTATGAAATTAATAATAAAATATTTTAAAAAATTAAGAAACTCAAAATACTGATTGTGATATATATATTAATTTAATATATAAATCCTCTACTACACTTATTAAGTCCTAATTTTTTTGTCCACTAACTATTAAAAACATTTCAAATTGACAGTCAATAGCCTGAAATCTTTTTCTGTATACAGGTTTTTTTTTAAATTAAATGTGAGACTGTTTTTTTCTCAGGGAAAAATAATTCCATAAACGAAGTGTATCGAAATACAATTTGATCAAAAGGATGTCTTTGGACACTTGGACAATAAAACTTTAAAGAATAAATAGGAAACTCCCATAAATATCAACCAACAATTACATCTTTAAAGTAGTTGAACTCTCTCCAACTTTTGTATTTCATGCTACTTGTAATTATGTCTCTCACCCCAATTCAGTTTAGTCGCTCTTTTTTTTGTACCTGAAAACCATAAAGAGAAAACAAATAAAAGAAAAATGTATCAATAAATATTGTCCAAATTTTTTTAAAATATTCACATACATTACTAAATAATAATCTAACCAAAGGGGATCCATTTGGTTAGAAATCTAAAAAACAAATATTAATATACATATTTAAAAAATACATAAATAATAAATCTTATCATTTAAACTATAATTAAATAGAATAATCAAATTTACTTTTATATATTTCCAATAAACTACATTAAAAAGTACTAAATAAAATTAAAACTTGTCATTTGACAATAAAACTGACAAATAGATGTTAATGAATTATCATAAATGAAATTAAATGTCATGAAATTATAAATGAAAACTGTCAAAATAAACTCCACTAATTATACAAATCAACTATCAATCACTCTCAAAATTGCTCCTCAAGAAACCAAATAAAGGCACCAATTTGAACTTATCAAAATACAATTACATGCTTTATACTTATTTACCATCAATAATGGTCCAAAATTACTGTTCACAAGTACCAACCAAGCCATCATACATGGCCTCCAATGAATAATTATATTCATGGTACATACCTATTTAAAATTTAAAATCATATCATACATTAAAATAAAACATATAAAATGAATACGTTCAACCTAAAATCAAAATTGATACTCTAGAACAACATTAAGAGCATGTTTAATGGAGTTCCCTCCAACCCGACAAAATATACAATACACGAACAATAAAATATGAATATTATTTATACACTAAATAGATTGTCATACAAAATCATCATAAATTTCTCTTCAGTTTCTACCATAAAAAAGAAAATGTAATCATATGATAACACAGCTTTCGAAAACCAAACTTTGAAAATGCTTCATTTTCTAATTTCAAATACAATCGCACACAAAATGATACCATATAGATGTAAAGCAAATAAAAATCCAAATTAACAAACAATTATATATTATTAGTAACATATAACATAAAAGATTCACGACACTAACAACAAATCAAATCCTCCTATCTATGTATAAATCTACAGCAGAGTTGTATACATAAATAAGTATAACATACAAAAACAACAATCTCACAACCAAAGTCATATTAAATAGTGAGATAGATGAGAGAGAGTGGGAGAAAGAGAAAGAGATGGAGAGAGAGATAGGACCCCATATTCTTAATATTTTACAAATCCAACTTTTGAAGTTTAAGATTAAGGTTAAATGTGAGACTTTTAAGTTTTAAGCATGTAACTAATTTTAACCCTTTTTCTCAGCATTATTTAACTCAATTGATCGTCTGTTGTATACTTGTATTAAATAAAAAATTTGATTGAATTAAGAAAATCTGAGAAAGGTTAGATATCTAAAATAATAATTTAAAACGGAGATTTAAAAAAATAATTATCACTAATATTGGAATGATGAAAATACCAAAATTGGTGATTAACAATCTTAAAATTAGTTGGATTGGAAAAGGAGGTAGCATGATGTCCGTGTAGTTGAACTAGAGGACCCCTCCTCTATGCATCGTCATTGACAGTATGAATCATAGATTGATGGTGTATATGCAAGCTGTTTAAATCCACATCATATGCATTCTCTATATCGTACATTCGTATTCGTAAGTAACATCTTGTTCTATTTTCACGTGTCCCCGCCCTTGTCATTTACTAACTACTTGTACGAATTATTAAGCACAAGCACACAAATTTATTTAAATAATTAAATTTTGATAGTAAAAATTATGGAATCCCATTCACGTATACTATTTTTATTTTTCTTCTTTTATGAATACATAGACTTATAAACCTATAAATTAATATATTTTAATAAATTTCAAAATAAATTAGAATCGAAAACAAAATTTGAGACAATAAAAATAAATCATTTAACACTTAAGTTTTTTTTTCTTGGATAAATCTTTAAGATACTCATTACTCAATAGTATATGTTCAATAATATTGATATAGGAGAGAATTGAATCCAAAATCTCAGGACTAACAAGAGATGTTAGTTCTACCTCTCTGCCCATCTTTAATACTTAAGTTATTCAACCGAATTCACACATACGCCGCTTATATTATAGAGAGACCTGAATTTATATTCACATGTCATGTTAGATAATAGAGTTAAGGGTGTCTTAGAACAAGCCTAACAATGTCCTTGTTAGTTGTCTATAAATATAATAAAATAATAAATTTTAGTGATTTAAATAATCAATAGAACATGTGAACTCTAACAATAATTCATATATTAATTATTTATTATAATAATAATAATAATAATAATTTTGAATATAACAAAGTAGGGAAAAGAAAAAGAGAAAGAGAAAGAAAGAAAAATTGAGGTAAAAGGTTATTTAATTCATAGAAATGAAGTAGTTAATGACTAATGGTTAAAGTAATGAGATGCATGTTTTAGTGTTTTGGGTAACCATTAGGACACTGCTAGAGTGCCATTTTTTATAACATTACCTATATTTTAACTTAAGACATCAAATATGTAACATGTTGGACTTGCTCTTACGGTATCTCCGAGGATGATATGTAAAATTGTTAACTAAAATGGTTAGTTATAATAATTATGTAAAGTTTTAATTAATAGGAAGTGTATGTATTTCAATGGAGTTATATATAATTGTAGTTATGTAAAATTATACATAAAAGGTTTATAAGTTAAACAAATATAAAAGTTCAAATATAATTATCTAAAATGTGCTACGTGTCATGTATTTTACTTAACATTTAAAATATAGATCACTCCAACTTCAACGTCAACACGTGTTAGCAATAATTTTAGATATCATAATAATAGGACACTACATTTGTAAATAATCATTATTAATTATTATAATTAATAATTATTAGTTATTATTAGTTAAAATTTTAACTAATATAGCCCTATACATGATCATATTTTACCTAATCATTTTAGCTATTAGCTTAGACATAATCTAACTAAGCTATCGAACAATGGAATCAGGGAAGGCTTCCGCTTGAATTCGTAAATAAATTGTTTTCGGTTTTTTAATTATTTGATAATCAGAATTATTATTTGATAAATGATCAATATGAATATCGTTAAAATAAAAATAATCCAAAAAAATTATTTTTCATCATGAATTCATAATTTATATAAATTGATTGTGTTAATTCATTAAAAACCAATTTCAATGATTTTTAATTAACAATATCAAATTTGGTTGATATTTTGTGTAATTAACTCGTAAATAATTCATAAATGTTAAACACGTACCCACACGCTTGCTCGCCATTTCTTTGACTATATAATCTCCACTTCTCCTTTCTTCAATCAGACACCCTCAAAACACTAGCCTACATTCTCTCTTCACACACACACACGCACACACAATCACAACTTAACATCATACAAAGTACTGTACTACAACAATGGCAGCAGCACTTTCAATGCTCGAATCCAACTATGAAGCAGACAAGCTCACTTATCAAATCTTCTCTATTCTAGAAAACAACTTCCTCTTTGAAAACAATAACCCACAATTCTCTTTACCTAAACAACCTGCATTGCCACCCGAAAAATTAAATTCCGGCGAACACATCACCGGGAAAGTTAGAATTCTGTCCATCGACGGCGGTGGCGCCACCGATGGTCTTCTTGCTGCGATGTCTCTTGTTCATCTTGAATCAAATATTCAGCATAAATGTAAAAACCCCAATGCGAGAATTGCTCATTTTTTCGATGTGGTTGCCGGCTCCGGCGCCGGCGGTGTTCTCGCCGCTTTACTTTTTACCGCCGGGAAAGATGGTGGGCCCATGTTTTCTGCAAAGCAGGCTCTGAATTTCATGGTTGAGAATCGCCGGAAAATTTCACGGTCGGCGCCTGAAGGGTTTTTCCGGCGGGTGTTCAAGTCGTCGGAGAATGTGTACGGCAGGACTTTTGGTGATTTGAGTTTGAAGGACACAATGAAGGCTCTTTTAGTGCCTTGTTATGATGTTAACTCTAGTGGGCCCTTTGTGTTTTCCCGCGCGGATGCTTTGGAAATGGACGGCTATGATTTTACCATCAAGGACATGTGTGCTGCCACGTCAGCAGTAAGATCAGTTGGTGTTAAGTCTGTTGATCGGAAAACCAAGATTACGGCGATCGGCGGTGAGGTTGCGATGAACAACCCCACCGCTGCGGCGATCACGCATGTTTTAAATAATAAGCAAGAGTTTCCATTTTGTAATGGGGTTGATGATTTGTTGGTGGTTTCTTTGGGTAATGGTGAGTCTTTCTCCGGTGGGGTAGCTGGAAATGCAACGCCGTTGCGGTCTGCGGTTGTGAAGATCGCCGGAGATGGAGTTGCCGACATGGTACGTTCACTTGCACATAGTTAAATTGTGTGACAATAATAATGGTTTATATTAAATGATTGTAGAAAGAGGATCACCTAACATATTTAAAAACATAATGGAGAATATTATCGGTAGAGTAAAATATGTTGGCTAATTTGGTCATGTTTTTTATTATCGTCGCATTTAAAAAATGTTAGTTATTCCAAAAATTGCGTCAAAAATTATTTTAAATATTGAATTGTCACATATGTAATTAATAAATTTTCTAATATTAATATAAGATTATGCTTATAATGTCATGTTATTTGAAAAAAATTGAAATTATTATTAAAATATCTTCCTAAAAAAGAAGGTATATATCTACCTTTTGCTTCTCTTATAATTAGTTCATGATGGCAAAAAAGGTAATAGGAAATATACAAAAATAATCTTAGTAACAAGAGGTCGAGAATATAATTTTGGTAATTGTCAAAATATTCTTGGAAATTAGCTAGTAGTGTGTAAGCATCAGAAGTTGATCTAGTGTCTTGTTACTTGTAAATTTGACTAAACATGATTATTTATGCTAATATGTTGCTTATTGATTCTTAAAGGTTGATCAAGCAGTATCCATGGCATTTGCGGATTGTGGAACAAGTGACTATATTCGAATTCAAGCAAATGGCGCGTTTGGAGCTAGTCACAGCAACTCAAAACTCGATACGAAAAAATTGTTACCAAGAGTGGAGGAGATGATGAGGATGAAGAGCATCGAATCGGTATTATTTAAAGGAAAGAAAATAGTCAATAATTCGAATTTAGATAAACTAGAATTGTTTTCCGACAAGTTGATCAAGGAGGAAGAGAGGAGAAAAACAAGCATACTACCGACCGTGATGTTGAAACAGGCTGGATCGCCTAGAACTTCTTCTGCTACAACTCTATCGACAATATCTTCCAATTAATTTAATTTAATTTAGTCGAGTCTAGTTATGTCGAATAATTATACTACAAAGGACAAAAGTAAGAGGTTGTGAATGGATATATTAAACGAAATTGTATTATTAATTTGGTTTCGTTGAGATTGAATCCATAAATTTAGGTTTCAATTATATGTGCAGGCATGATTGATTGTGCACCTAAAAATGGTTTGAGATGGTAATTAAAGAAGTCTGGCTAAAATCTACCTCTATATCTCTATTCTATGCTGTATATATTTGATTGGTGTTCCTGCTCTGCTCAGTTTCTTGCAATCTGGTAAGTTTCATTCCTATTTTCTAGCCGCCTAGTAAATCAAATTTCCATTTTCTTGACAAACAAATTATTTATCTATCATGTTGATATATTTCAATTTTTGTATATTAATTTCAATTTGATAACGTTATCTCAATGTAAATTATTTTTAGAATAATAATAATAATAATATATATCAATCTATATTTAAGTGTACATTATAAAATTTAATATCAATTTATACTTATATAGAGTGTATGAGTGTCACTTTAATAATTTTTTTAATATAAAACTAATATTTAAATATTACATTTATACTATAATTAGTATTTCAATTTTAAAAATATTACATTTATATTAAAATTTTTAATTATTTATTCGTAGTATTGAATAATATTTATTCACAAAAAGACATGCTGATTTTCATATACTTTTGTTATCTGTTAAATACTCTGAATTTAGTAGTAGTAACACCACTCTTATAATCTGCTTTTTTTTTTTCTCTTCCAGTTTCCCTTCCGTCCGTGAAAATGTAAAATCTGAATTTATTCGAAAAGTTCAAAAAATCATGAATAAAAATGTTATGGCCGCTGATTCAACAAATATGTATTTCGTCCGTGAAAATGTAAAATTTAAATTTATTCCGAGAGTTCAAAAAGTTATAAATAAAAATATTATAACTGCTAGTTCAGTAAATATGTATTTCGTCGGATAGGATGTGCAATTTAACGATAATTTATGGCGTAATTTATTACCCCGTTTATCTCGTATACGTGTATTTTAAAATTTTAATAAACTTGCGGAGTAATATAAAATGATAAACTTTTAATAAATCATAAAAATTAAATCGCGAATCTCTTATTATTAGCCCGAAATGATCGTAACTGTTGATTTTTCGAAATTTGCACTTATATAATTTTTTTTTGAAAAAAGGAATCAATTCATTAAACAAAAGTCGTTCGGCGTCTACAAATATAATTGAAAGTGGACAGACGGCTTAAAAATACCGTTGTTGAATCCTTGCTTCCTGTAATGGCAACCAAGCGCTTTGAAGATGATTTGAATATATGTACTGTTTTCACCTGACTGTGAATGTATGTACTTGTTTTTACTCGATTTTTCTGTGTAACCGACCATTGATGCGATCATATATTAACCTTCATCCGTAAATCAAATCTATGATAATCATGTCGATCTATAATCTCGATTATAGAGAACACCAAAACACAATAAAACAAAAACCAAACTCTCAGAAGGAGAAACTAACAAAATCCAAATAAATTGGGAACTTATTAAAAGGAAAACAAGATTTTAAACAGGAAAACGAAAAATAAAAGGATTGAGGTTTTTCACCAGTAAAAACCGATGGAAGCCCCCTCAAAAATCTTTAATGGAGGTTAGGGTTTAGAAGAGAGAGACTCCGGGGATAGTTTTTAAAAAAAAATTGCACTTGTATATTTATTTGTACATATGCCAATACGCACAATTACTTTCGAAAATTTCGGAAAAAGTTATGATCGAGCACCTCTATCTAATTTGATCTTGTTTGATGAAATCTTAGTTCAGAGTGACTGAATCAACTATTAGATGTAAATCTGTAATCAATCTTTGTTAGACAGTATGAGTGTTGCAGAAGGGGGGAGGGTTGAATGCAACTTGATAATTTATCCCTTTTTTGCTAACAACAAAACAACAGAGATAATATCAAGTAGTGATGCAAACAATAAAAAGCAGATTAAAACTCAAGGTGATATACTTCAAAAATTAATTTTATTAATTTTTGTTGCTACAACTGTCTGGAAAGTATTTCCAGCTTCAATAGAAACAATAACAAGAATGCTAAGATTTTCTATGCTTGAGAAAAGTTAAGCTCAGTTGCATAAGGGAAAGTGTTTGTGAGATATGTGTTCTTATATTGAAAACACACACCTCACTTACAAGATTGCCTTCCCTTGTTTCCTGGACAATACTTGAAATAGAAACTACACTTTTTCTTCTCAAGTCTGTCTTCATTCCATATGTAGATAAAGTTGCTCTGAGAGGATTTGACATTCTTTACTCCACGAGCATGCTTCACCTTTATGCTTACTTTATCTCAAGTTGCAGTAGTAGTCTTGACAGACTAGGTTGAGTTGTCAAGATCAATCCATGAAAAACCTTTACCTAGTCTGCTTCTTGAAACAGACTGTCAGCTTCACCAAAAAGGTTACTGTCAACCTTTTGCTACTCTTTGGTGACAGTAACTTCGTCTCCGCATATGTTGCTGTCGATCCTGACATTCTTCTGAAACATACTGTCATCTAAAGTTGCTGTCAAGGATCCCGCAAAACATGCTGTCGAACATCCTGATAAACATGCTGTCGAACAAAGTTACTGTCAAGGATTCCGCCAAACATACTGTCGACTATTTCCGTCAAAGCTACTGTCAAAAAACTTGCTGTCTTTGTTCTTCAATCTCCGCCAAGTTTACTGTCAAGGAATAGTTGTTGTCGTCTGTTCCAAAGGATGCTGTCACTTGAACATGCTGTCGTAGGCTTCAGTTTGCAGAAAGTTTCTGTCCAAAAATTCGATCCATGCTGTGCATGAACACTGTGTGAACTTCTACTTCATAGACCATTTTATTTCATTTGTACATGACAGTAACTATTTAAACATGCTGTCACCTACTTGGCTTAATTGCATACTGTTACAAGTGACAATTAAACATACTATCAAGATGTATATGACAGTATGTTTTACTTAGTTAATTTCTAATTAATCTAAGTACTTATTAGTTGATTACATTGATAGTGCCACAATCCCTAACAATCTCCCCCAATTTATTTTTATGATAAATAAAGACAAATTTAAAGAAAACTGCAGATGCTGACTCAACTAATAAAAGTAGAAGTGTTTGTACAGAAAATAAACAAAATTACAAGTACAATCCTTTCTCAAGTATGCTCCTCTAGACTGAGCAAATCTTCAATTATGTCTTGAGCTTCATAATCACTTCTTTTCTGCTGTCATTCTTCCATACAACCCTTCAAGAGCTTTCAGTTCTTTCTTCTCTTCATCTGTCTTGGCATGATCAGTAACACAATCTAAGACTAGTTTCACCATCTTGTAGGTAAGACCCTTTAAATCCTTGAGGGTGTAGTAGTTCTCAGTTGGTCCTTTGGATATGCATAGAAACTTCATTCCAAACATGTCTTTGACAAATCTTTCTTTTGTAGAAGAGTAGACCTGCTCCACCCTGAGTTTGTCTAAGGCTTCATCCTCTTCTTCTCTTGACTCAATAATCTTCCAGACATTCTTGCTTAAATCACTTTCAGTTTCCAGGAATGAGCCTGTTGTCTGTCTGAAGATCTTTCTCAAGTTTTCATTGTTGAGCACCCTGAAATTAATAGCCTCCACTTCAATGCCATCAATAATAATTCTCAGGGGCCCAAAAAGAACTGGAGAAACATAGTTAGGCCTTTTTGAAAATCGATCATTTAACATAGCATGCTTCATGTCAATCTCAGCCTCTTTGATTCTTTTGGTAATCCTCTCCACCTTCTTCTTGGTAGCTTTAACCTCTTCTTCTCTTTTCTTCTCCTTCTCCTTCTCCTCTTTCTTCTCAGAGTCACATATCTCAAGTGCTCTATTCTTCAAATCAGAAATCTCAGGGTTTGTGATTTTGAGCAATTGCTTCATGATGAGTTCAATGATATGAGGATCATTTTCAGCTAATCTTTTCAAGTGGTCAAAAGTGATTTCTTCAGCTGACCCACCAGTGTTGTAGAAGACTAACCTATCAGGATTCCAGAGTAGACATTTCTGAGTTCTTTCATACTCCACCTTCTTTTCATATTCTTTCTTTTCCTTGGTAGATATGATTCTCTGGAGTTTGGAGATGAATCCTTGTTCTTCAGGATATGGAAGTTGTTGTAGTTGCTTCAATAACATCATCAGGAGATCAGTGTTTTTGTCCTGTAAGGAATTCATATCCCAGAATTCCTTGACTCCATCTTAATTTTCGAACATGACTCCATTTAGAAATATTACTGTCACAGGCTCATCATCTCTAATGAAATCCAAGGGATGAGGTTTGTAGGAGTCCATTAACTCCAAGAATTTTCTGATTAGAATTCCCCTGAATAACTGAGTTCTGATGTCTTGGCCCTTGATGACTAGGAGCATTCTTCTCACCATGAAGTAGGTTGCTTCCTTTAAATCAATCCCTAAAGCTTCAACATTATCAGTAGCATAAGAAATGTTTATTATGCTCAAGGTATTGAACTCAGACCACTCAACATCAACTTTAGTAATTAATTCTGACTTGAATTCATCTAAGTTGTTGATGGTGGGTCTTCTAACATCAAGAACTTCTGCTTGGGTTTTCTTAGCAATTAACTTCCAACTATTTCTACTTGGCTTCTTTCTTGAATGAGGTTTTGGTCTTTCTGCTTTTGCCTTTATGCGTTTCTTAGATGTAGACATATTGCTTGACAACACCTTTTCCTTCACTTCTTTCGACAGTGGCTCTTGACAAGTTACTGTCACTCCATGCTTGACAGTAGGTTCTGTGACAGCACCTTTTGTGACAGCAGGTTCTGTGACAGTACCTTCTGTGACAGCAGGTTCTCCCTTATTACTCCTGACAGCATCTTTTTCATCATTTTCTCCTCCAAGTACCACTGTCTTCAAAACCTTCCCTTCAACACCATCTCTATACTCCCTATCTTCTTTCTCCTTTTCTTCCTCTACCTTATTTCCAGTTCCAGATGACCCTTCACCATTGTTGTGTTGGCTGGAACTACCTGCACCTCCATCAGGCTTTTCTTCATCATCACCATCTCTTTTCTCTTGTGGCTTCTTCACATTCCTTTTCAGCTTCAAATCTTCAATTCTTTTCAATTCTCCTTCCAACACTCTCAACACTTCCATTCTTTCTCCATTCATGGGCAGTTGTTTGAAGTGGTCAAAAGCTTCTTTAACAGATTTAGGCCTACAGTTGCTCACCCTTTCTAGATTCATAGACCTGTATTTTCCATCTATGGAGCAACTGAATTTGATGTTCAAAGGATTTTGAGTTACTTCTGGCAATTTCTCAATAACCAGATTCTGTAAAGTTCTTTTCAAGTTTTCATTTAGCCATGACTTATCTGTTTTGATTTTGAGTTTGATTGCTTCAATAACTGCAATCTCTTGCCTGCTTAGATAAGCCATGCTCACACTCCAGCTGTAGCCTCCTTCAGTTCTGACAGAGATCACCCACTTGTTGCTTTTGGACACCATCACAGCTGCTCCTGTGGTTGACTGTCTCATTGAATCAAAGAATTTCTTGGGGTCCCTGTTTGATGAGGCTCTCAATTCATTGATTCTCTGATTGAACTTTGCATCCTCAAAAACTCTGCTATTTTCATTTTCATCCACCATAAGAATTGAAGCTTGTTCATCATCAAAGTCTTCTCTTTCTTCCATTACCCAGTCACCACCTTCATCCTGAAAAAGCTTCTCTTTTCCTTTACCTACAACATGGATCATTGAATCCTTCATTGCTGCATTATCCTTAATCTCAATACCTTTCTCCTTAGGTCTTTCCTCCTTATTACCACCAAGCTGTGTAGCAATCTCAGCAGCCACACTAGACAGTAATTCTAGTTGACTCTCCCCCTGAGATGCAGCTTGAGTTGTCTCTTTGACTGCCACCTTATCACTCCTTTCTCCATTTGCAACAAACACTTCAGCCTTACCACTTTTCTCCCCCTTAGTTGAGGTAGCAACTGCAGGGATTGAAAATTTTGCTTGAAACTCCTGAAGCTTGTCAAAGATGGCCTTGAACCCTACATTCATGGTTTGCTCCAAACTGGACATCCTGTTTACCAGCTTCACCAGATTTTTGCCCACTGTGTCCAGGTTCTTGGATAGCTTAGAGACCTTGTGTGAAAGGGATTTCAACCTTTCAGCAGCTTGTTTAGGGGATTTGGAGGCTGTGGTGGTTCTCACACTCTCTTGTTTTTTCTGAGTGATCTCATCACTCCTCACCAACTCACTCTCCAGGCCTAATGCCTTTGATATTTGGGCTCCCACATCTTGTTTTTTATTCTGGCCTTGCTCAGGGCCCTCTCCTTTTGCCTGGGATTTTCCCAGCCCCTTATTTTTATGCTTACTTCTCTTTTCTTTTGTCTCTCTTTTTCTTTTCACACCCTCACTCATCCTAGGTGCAAGAGACTGAGCAGGTACATCTTGCACTAAAGTTTTAGATTTTACCTTAAGTAGGGTAGAAATTGGAGCAAGATCTTCATCACTTAACTGTTGAGAAGATGCAGCCATTTGAGAGTTGCTGTCTTGAATTGGAATGTTGACAGCATCTTTTGAAAAGTTACTGTCAGGAGGATTGACAACAACTTTGTCTTTAACAGCTACAGAGGCTGTGACAGCAATCTCTTCCACCCTTTGAGTAGAAGGTTCTTGTGGATTGCTATGATCGGGTGTATTCAATTTTTGGAATAGTGCATCAACATTTTGATCTTCAATGTTGGCAAAGAGTGATGCACTATAATTGAATGAACTGTGTTCCACATTTTTTAGCCCTATATTGTGTGTGTCTTCAAGTGTGGGCTCAGGTTGAGTGTGTTCAACCTGTTGTGCAGACTCTTTACAAGATGCCATGGGAGACTGGCTAAGTTCAATAGATGCCCCCTGTTGAGAGGAGACATCTAGAGATGTGTTTTGATCCCTATTAAGATCTGTGCCCTTTTGAGAGGACACAGTCTGGCTTACAGAGGTTGATACCCTTGCCTTCTTTCTCTTAGGCTCACCAGGGCCCTCTGTGGGTTCTGTGTTCAGACTACCAACCTTATTTGCTGCATCTAGTGCAGTTTCATCACCTACCTGTGGAAAGGTTTCTATCCTAGGTTGAGTGATTCTCATCCTTTTAGAAATCTGGCCCTTTTGAGAGGAACCAGACCATTGGCTAATATTTTTAGAGACTCTAGAAGGCCGGACTCCTTCAAACGGTTTGGAGTGTGGGTTAGGAATGGAGAGGTCAACACCATTCTCATCACTCAAAGAAAATACATGATGGTCCCCAACAATTTTTAAATTCAATCTATTAATTGTAGAAAGCATGAAATCAGTTATGAATAAACTCAATTCAGTGTTAAGTGGTTTACTGGTTAACAAGGAATGAGTATTTTTCTTAAGAGTTGGGGACTCCATGCATTGAACACTATCTAAATTAATTATGCCTACAACAGAGTTAATTATAAGCATAAAGAATCTAGGATAGTAAATTATCGGTTTTCTGGCTTCTTTCTTTCCCAGCACCAGCTTGAATAGGGGCATCAGGAGCTTCCCAATATTGATTATGTAATTGTGCACCATAGAATGCACAATCTTCCTGATGTAGGCTGGCACTTCATTCCAGCCACTTGTTTTGCTTGACATGGACCTGGAGACAGCATCTAACATCATGCTCCACTCTTTGTTTAGGAACTTCTTGTCCATGCCACCCGAAGGATACCATTCATCATTATTTGCATTGAGCTTGGGTCCAGCATACCCAATCAACTTGAAAAACTTGGCAAGTTGTTCTTCACTTGCAGGCTCCTTAAATAGCAAGCCTTCAGCCTCTTCCACATGAAGAGCTTTATTTATGTGAGAGGAATCAATGGTGTAAGAGGTACCATTGATTTGGAAGGAGATAGAGCTAGCATCTTGCTCCCCCTCACATACTGCAGAGGTCCAGAAATGAGAAAGTCTTGGGATTTCCAGGTGGGGACTTGCAGTTAGGGCATGGGTTAGGTAAGAGTTGTTCATGAAGCCAACAAGAGGTTTGAAGGCTTCTCCAGCTTCACCAACTGAAGCCATGGTGGTGAAGTTGGTTTGGGCAAGAGAACAGATGATTTGGGGTCCAGACATGGTTACAAGAAAATGGTTTAGATCTAGGTTTAGATAGTTGAAGAACGGTTTAGAAGAAGTTGCAGAGTTGCAGAGAAAATAGAGGGTTTTTAGGGCGTTTGAATATTTGAAGATTAAAGAGAAATAAAGAATGTGAGAGATTTAAGCTGTTTGTATATAAATGATGTGAAAAAGATACTGTCAAGAAGGAATTTTAAACGATTTAAAATGACAGTTGTCTTCAAGTTCCATTCTTTGACAGTAACTTCTGCGCTAGAAATCACAAACACTCTTGACAGTAACATTAGAGATTAGAGAATATATATAACATAAAAGAATAACTCTAATATTAACTGGTGACAGTATGTTATGCGAAGGTTTTTGAAAAACTGTACTGTCAAAGGATATTGACAGTAAGTTTCATTTCCGCATACTATACTGTCATTATTTCTCAATTCTTTGACAGTAGGTTTCACAGGATTCGACAGTAAGTCTTGATCCCGTGAAACATACTGTCAAGGCTTCACAACCTTTTGACAGTAAGTTTCACAGAATTTGACAGTAAGTTTTAATCCCGCGAACTATATTGTCAAGACTTTTCAAACATGTGACAGTAAGTTTTCACAGATTTTGACAGTAACTTGTTACCATATGATAGTATAGATAAAACATACTGTCAAGTTTATTGACAGTACTTTTTATCAAGTTACAAAACAAAAAAAACAATTAGTTAACCTCTCAGTTAAATTTCATCATGTCTTTTCACTGTGATAGAAATCAAAACAACTCTAGAGGCCATTAATTCACAGTGAAATTTAGTTAACTAACTTTTTGATCAACTAAACAGAATTACATCAACAGGTTAAATTTAACATACCCAATTCACTCACTAGCCTGTTGATTGTGCCTTCCTCCACATGCTCTCTAATGAAATGATGTCTGATGTCAATGTGCTTAGTTTTGGAATGTTGAACAGGATTCTCTGAAATTGTTATGGCACTAGTGTTGTCACAAAATATAGGAATTCCTTGCAGTGTCAACCCATAGTCCAATAGCTGGTTCCTCATCCAAAGAAGCTGAGCACAGCAACTACCAGCTGCAATATATTCAGCCTCTGCAGTTGAATTAGACACTGAATGTTGCTTCTTGCTAAACCAAGAAACCAATCTTTCTCCCAAAAACTGACAGCTTCCTGTTGTACTCTTTCTGTCTATTCTGCACCCTGCATAGTCTGAGTCTGAATATCCAACCAAGTCAAAGCTAGAATCCTTAGGATACCAAAGGCCTAAGTTTTGAGTGCCTTTCACATATCTGAGAATTCTTTTTACTGCCATTAAATATGACTCCTTTGGATCAGACTGAAACCTTGCACACAAACCTGTTGCAAACATTATGTCAGGCCTGTTAGCTGTTAGATAGAGGAGAGAGCCAATCATCCCTCTATACATCTTGTTGTCCACCTTCTTTCCTTTTGGATCCTTGTCAAGTTGAGTTGCTGTTGAGATTGGAGTTTTTGCAGGAGATGAGTCTTCCATATCAAATTTTTTCAGAAGATCTTTAATATACTTAGTTTGGCAGATAAATATTCCATCTTCTTTTTGATAGACTTGAAGTCCTAGAAAGAATACTAATTCACCCATCATACTCATCTCATATTTGTTCTGCATTAACTCTGAGAATTTCTTGCATAAATCTTCATTTGTTGAACCAAAGATAATGTCATCAACATATACTTGGACTAGAATGATATCATTTCCATGCTTTTTGTAGAAAAGAGTTTTATCCACAATCCCTCTTGTAAAGTTATTATCAAGAAGAAACTTGGAAAGAGTATCATACCAAGCCCTTGGTGCTTGCTTTAGACCATACAATGCCTTGAGTAGTGTGTACACAAAGTTTTTCATCTTTGGATCTTCAAAGCCTGGAGGCTGTTCAACATACACTTCTTCTTCTAACTCTCCATTTAGGAAAGCACTCTTAACATCCATTTGAAAAATCTTGAAGTTGTTGAATGCAGCAAAAGCCAAAAAGATTCTTATTGCCTCAAGTCTGGCAACAGGAGCAAATGTTTCTTCATAATCAATTCCTTCCTGTTGACAGTAGCCTTTTGCCACCAGCCTTGCTTTGTTTCTTGTGACAGTTCCACAGTCATCCATCTTGTTCCTATAAACCCATTTGGTGCCTATAATGGATTTGTTCTTTGGCCTAGGCACCAACTCCCAAACACAGCTTCTTTCAAATTGATTCAGTTCCTCTTGCATAGCATTAATCCAATCTGGATCAGTCAAAGCTTCTTCTAGAGTTTTCGGTTCTGTTTGAGATAGAAAACAAGAGTACATGCATTCATTGGCAACATTTCTTCTTGTTTTGACTCCAGTTCCTGGATCACCAATAATTAAATCATTAGTGTGATCTCTGTTCCATTTAGTTCCTCTTAAAGAGTCACTAGAGTCTTCAGCATTTTGTTGATTGACAGCATCTTTTGTTCTTGCACTGTTCACAGCATCAATTTCTTCAAGTCCACTATTCATTGGAACATTTCCAGAAAAATCAGTTGTTTGGGCAGTTCCTTCATTTTCTCCAGGGTTGTTGGGAACCATTGTTGGACCAGAAATAGTGTAATCAATACTTGGTGAATTCTCTTCAATCTCTTCTAGATAGCCTTGGTTTTCAAAGACTAAAGCTTCTGTTTCTTGACTTCCTTCAATTCCAGGAAATTTAGTTTCATCAAAGGTGACATTTACACTCTCATCCACAGTCTTGTGATCAAAGATGTAGACTCTATATGCAGTCCTATCAATACCATATCCCATGAAAATTCCTTCAAGTGCCTTAGTATCAAACTTTCCTTTGATCTCATTTGAATCTTTCATGAAGTAGCACTTGCTCCCAAAGACATGAAAATAGTTGACAGTTGGTTTCCTTCCTGTAAGCAATTCATAGGGTATCTTCCCATAGGCTTTGTTGACTACAGTCCTGTTTTGAGTGTAACAGGCTGTATTGATTGCTTCACCCCAGAAGTAGGTAGGGAGTTTTGCTTCACTCAACATTGTTCTTGCAGCCTCAATAAGAGTTCTGTTTTTTCTTTCCACAACACCATTTTGCTGAGGTGTTCTTGGTGCAGAGAATTGTTGAGTTATTCCATTGTCTTTGCAGAAATCATTCATGATACTATTTTTGAACTCAGTACCATTATCACTTCTCAAGGTCTGCACTTTGTACTTGGGATTTTTGTCAAGAACCCTAACCAAATCAATAATCTCTTGTGCAGCTTCATCCTTGGATGTTAGAAACCTTACCCAAGTGTATCTTGAGAAATCATCAACCATTACTAAAGCATATCTTTTTCTTGCCAGTGATTGCACATTCACAGGACCAAATAAGTCCATGTGAATTAATTGAAATGCTTCATTGATTGAACAACTAGGAGTGCTTTTATGAGCAGCTCTCCTTAGTTTCCCTTTCTGGCAATCCTCACACAATCTTTCTTGACAGAATTCAAGTTGAAGTAGCCCTTTTACCAACTCTCTCTTCATTATATGATTCATTGCTTTGAAATTCAAATGAGAGAGCTTCTTATGCCACAACCAACTTTCAGTTGAAGAGGCCTTACTATAGAAACAGTAGACCTTGTCTTTCCTTACAGAATCCAAGTCAGCAATATAGAGGCTCCCTTTCCTTACACCTTGAAGAACTTCTTCTTCTGTCTTTTTGTTGATAATGGAACATCTGTCTTGATCAAAACCAACCTTGAAACCTCTTTCACAAAATTGAGTTACACTCAACAAATTGTCTTCAAACCATTTACTAGAGCAATTTTCTCAATTTTTAAGTTTCCAACTTCCAGTATGCCATATCCCATTGTGAAACCAATGTTATTATCACCAAAGGTTACACAAGGGCCAGCCATTTCCTTGAACTGTGATAGCAGGGCTTTATCACCTGTCATGTGTCCTGAGCATCCACTATCAATGATCCACATGATTCTTTTATTTTTCCTGTTGCCCTGCAAAGCAAAACATCTCAAGTTGCTTTTGGTACCCAACTTTTATTGGGTTCATTTTGTTTAGCTAAATCACAGTTTGAAGTTGATTCAGTTGTATTTCTTTCTTTTGCTTTTAACAAGACTCCTGTAGCTACCCATTCAGTTTTGAATATAGGTTTGATAGCTTTGTTCTTGGGTGGCTTGTCCACCCTAACTTTAGGAGGACTTGGAGTCTTTGCCTTTCCAGTTTTAGCATTGTTATGCAAGCATTTTTGATTATTAGCAAAAGGCAGATTAAAGCAAACACTCATCAAATTCATTTTGCATGAAATACAATCACAGTCACCACAGTGAGTTACTTGTTTGTTCTTTAAAGGCATGCTGTGTAGGTTTCCATTGCTAGAGTTAGCATTTTTATCAGTAGACTTGACCTTGTTGCAAACATGAGTTAGATGACTAGAAGACCCACAATTGTTGCACAACTTTCTAGGTGCATTAGGAATATAATCATAATTGTTCTTTTTGTTTATCCCTAATTTTCCATTTCTGTTCTTCTTGGTCTTCATGACAGTATGTTTAGAAGTTACTGTCATGCTGGTGTTGACAGTAGGTTTAGATGGAGATGTCTTGACAATAAGTTTGGATTTTACAGTCTTGACAGCATCTTCTGAACTTACTGTCGAGCCAGTATTGACAGTATCTTTTAAACAAAGGTTATTGTCAGAGTCAAAACTAACTGTCTTGGGGATTTTGACAGTATCTTTTGCCTTAAGGATTTTTCTGACAGCATCAATTTCCTCATCATCTATCTCTTGTTTGATTACTAAAGCTTCCTCATCAAACTCAAATTCAGCCTTTTTGAATAATGGATTTTTAACCTTCTTTAGAATAGATGGTTTGACAGTATGTATAACTTCTTCTTCTACAACATGTTTCTTTCCAGATTTCTTCTCATAGTCAAAACCTATACCTACCTTTTGATTTTCAGTATTATTATCATGGTAAGATTTTAACAGAGAGGAGGAATTCTTATAGGCCTTGATTTTTAGCTCATTTTCAGAAATCTGTTTTCTAAGAAATTCCTCAATCTGAGAAGCACACACAATCTTGTTCTTAAGAATCTCATTTTCTTGTTGTAAGGACTCAAAAGCATTCTGTTTTAGTTCTAGTTCATGATTCCTAATTTTCAATAACTCATTAGCACTAGACAATTTAGCTATTTCCTCATTAGCAGCTAACATGCTTGTATGAATATTAAAAATTTCAGAACTTAGACTTTCAACAGTTTTCTTATACTGAGATGTAGTCATATCAACAGTAGTAAGAAAATGTACCTGACTTGATGAAGAAGATGAACCTTCTCCTGAGTTTGCCATGAGAGCAAGATTCCCATATTCTTCTTCTTCTTCATCTGAATCTTCCCAACACTTTCCTTCAGCCACAAAGGCTCTTCCTTGTTGCTTTTTCAACAGGGCTTCATACTTTGCTTTGAGTTCCTCATAGTCATTATCATTTCTTCTCACTTGTTTTGGCTTCTTGCATTCAGTTGCAAAATGCCCCATTTCATTGCAGTTGTAACACCTTGTTTTGGATCTGTCTACCATACCTGTTTTGTATCCACCTTTGCCACTTCCTCCAGGTTTTGAGAAATTTGTCTTGTTGAACCTGGAGCTTTGTCCTCTGGGTTTGAAGCCTTTGTTCTTCTTGAATCTCAAGTTGGAGAACTTTCTTGCCATGTAGGCCATTGTTTTGTTTTCCATGTTGTCCAGTTCCTCCAAAGTGTAGAACTCATCTTCTTCACCATCCTTGAGTTCCAAAGTCACACTTTCATCTTCATCTGTGATTTCTTCAATCTTGATTTGCTGTTGATGTTGAGATTCCTTGAGCTGCATCACCTGTGGATCTTGAGCTACTAAAGCATTTGAAGTGTTGACCATTTTTCCTCTTTGATCAGCTTGAATGGCTCTCTTCTGTAGTAACTCTAGCTCATAGGTTTTGAGTATGCCATATAAAGTTTCAAGAGAAACTTTTGATAGATCCCTTCCTTCTCTTATGGCAGAAACCTTGTGCTCTAGGTGGTCAGGAAGTGTTAACATGAATTTCATGTTTACCTCCTTTTTGTCATAAAACTTCCCATGCAGCTGCAAGTCATTTATCAACCTGTTAAACCTCTCAAACATCTCAGTCAACCCTTCACTTGGTTTAGCCATAAAGGCTTCATACTGAGACACCAGAATTTGTCTTTGATTTTCTTTTACTTCTTCTGTCCCTTCACAGAGTATCTCAATGGTTTCCCATATTTGCTTTGCACTGGTGCAGTTGACAATGTTATTGTACATGACATTGTCAAGTGCCTCAATGATGATGAATTGAAGACAATCATCCAGAGATACTTTTTCTCTTTCAGTGTCATTGTACTCTGAAACCTTTTTAGGAACCCAGTAGGCTGGTATTGTTTCACCATCTACTGTAGTTTCAGGTACATATGTCTGGGGAATGAAAGGACCATTTTCCAGTATTCCAGGATAAAGAGGATTGGCTGTTTTTATGAATAACATCATTTTTCGTTTCCAAAGATTGTAATGTTCTTTGTCAAAGGTGGGTATTTTTATGCTGCTTATCTTCTGTGCACTCATTTTTAGATCTTTTCAGGTTATGTATATCTAACCTGCCGCTCTGATACCAGTTGTTAGACAGTATGACTGTTGCAGAAGGGGGGGTTGAATGCAACTTGATAATTTATCCCTTTTTTGCTAACAACAAAATAACAGAGATAATATCAAGTAGTGATGCAAACAATAAAAAGCAGATTAAAACTCAAGGTGATATACTTCAAAAATTAATTTTATTAATTTTTGTTGCTACAACTGTCTGGAAAGTATTTCCAGCTTCAATAGAAACAATAACAAGAATGCTAAGGTTTTCTATGCTTGAGAAAAGTTAAGCTCAGTTGCATAAGGGAAAGTGTTTGTGAGATATGTGTTCTTATATTGAAAACACACACCTCACTTACAAGATTGCTTTCCCTTGTTTCCTGGACAATACTTGAAATAGAAACTACACTTTTTCTTCTCAAGTCTGTCTTCATTCCATATGTAGATAAAGTTGCTCTGAGAGGATTTGACATTCTTGACTCCACGAGCATGCTTCACCTTTATGCTTACTTTATCTCAAGTTGCAGTAGTAGTCTTGACAGACTAGGTTGAGTTGCAAGATCAATCCGTGAAAAACCTTTACCTAGTCTGCTTCTTGAAACAGACTGTCAGCTTCACCAAAAAGGTTACTGTCAACCTTTTGCTACTCTTTGGTGACAGTAACTTCGTCTCCGCATATGTTGCTGTCGATCCTGACATTCTTCTGAAACATACTGTCATCTAAAGTTGCTGTCAAGGATCCCGCAAAACATGCTGTCGAACATCCTGATAAACATGCTGTCGAACAAAGTTACTGTCAAGGATTCTGCCAAACATACTGTCGACTATTTCCGTCAAAGCTACTGTCAGAAAACTTGCTGTCTTTGTTCTTCAATCTCCGCCAAGTTTAATGTCAAGGAATAGTTGATGTCGTCTGTTCCAAAGGATGCTGTCACTTGAACATGCTGTCGTAGGCTTCAGTTTGCAGAAAGTTTCTGTCCAAAAATTCGATCCATGCTGTGCATGAACACTGTGTGAACTTCTACTTCATAGACCATTTTATTTCATTTGTACATGACAGTAACTATTTAAACATGCTGTCACCTACTTGGCTTAACTGCATACTGTTACAAGTGACAATTAAACATACTGTCAAGATGTATATGACAATATGTTTTACTTAGTTAATTTCTAATTAATCTAAGTACTTATTAGTTGATTACATTGATAGTGCCACAATCCCTAACAATCTTTACATTTTATTCGCATGTAACTAGAAAAATGGACTTTCCGAGATCAATTCGGTGGAATAGTTAATATTTTTGGAATTGAACCGAAATTTTATTATGGACCTTACCACACCGAAGTTCGGTTCATATTTTTTATAAAATAATTGAAAATTAAGTAAGGTAAATTTTTAAGAGAATATGAATAAAAATATATAAATAAAGTCAAATAAATTCATATTTAAACCAAATAATAAATCAATAATAAAACAATTAATACAAAATTACATTTATCGAACATATATTATATAAATATATATTATATATATAATAAAAATAAATAATATATAATTCGATCTATTCGGTCCGGACCAAATGTTTTTATTATGGACCGGACCGAACTTTAATTCGATCCGGACCGAAAAATAGAATAGACCGAAATTTTAGAAAAAATAGAGTCAAATCGAACCGAAATTTCACTATTCGGTTCAATTTTTTGGTTCCGGTTCAGTTTTGCTCACCCCTATTGTAACAGCTCGACTTTTCGGACAGTTATCTAATAGCGTAAAATTCAAAGACAAATCTAGATATCATTAACTGCGATAAGAAAACAACTGATAATCCTGATAAATTTTAATGTCTAAATATCTGAAATGAAAATACTGATAAGTCTAAAATCAATTAGCATAAGTCTTCCTAACGATCTAATTAAACTGAAACTACGGTCTGGGTAGCGCTCATCACTCTTCCCACTTTACCCCTGAATACCTGCGGAAAGAACATAATACGAGTGAGCCAAATGCCCAGTACAAATATATTTTAAAAGGAAAATATTTTTATATAACCGAATATATTGTGTCTTACCAACACAAAGAAAGAAGCACAATAATAAGTACGAACAGAACAAAACGAAATAGAATATATGGTTAAATCACAATTAAGGTAGGTATCCTTAAGGGTCTCTTACAATCATATACTCGCACAAAGCAAGATACAAAACAGAGAATTCTTCCTCGGTAATCCATAAGAAGAAAACACATGAAATGCACAAAGCACTCATACAATACAGAGAATCCTTCCTCGGTAATCCAGAAGAAGAAAACACACAATAGCGATCATGATCAATACACAATCTCATACTCCAGAGACGCGCCCGTATACTCACAGCACCGATACGAGTAAGTGCCGAGTTCACCAGACCTCCAAACTCCATGAACTCGTCTGTGATTTGACCACACAGATAGATTTAAGAGCCCATCACATAGGTTACAAAAGTTGCCGACTCTTTAATCAGAACAGAACAGAACAATGTCGCAATAAAAATGCGAAACGAAACAAATATAGAAGAATCAAGGCAACAATAATTCCAAAAATAATGGATACGAAACGAAACTGAGAATGCATACTAACAAGTATACATGGAGTACAAAGGGGTCACAATTTTAGAAAATGACCCGACAATAAATATAACGAGTAAATAATATTTAAAATTGAGAGAAGTGAGTAAGAATTCGTACTAACAAATAATTTTCAGATTCCAAGAAGGGAACAAGAAATTCGTACCTGAAATGATTACTAACTTAATCTGAATTATGCCAAGCGCTAAACTAGAACTCCCTATCCAAACAGCAATCAATTTTATTACAAACTGATTAGTATCTGAATGTGTCAATCTAAATTTTATAAGTTTTAAATAATATATTATTAATAATAATATAAATAAATAAACGGGGGATACAGAAACATGAGTGTAAACATATTAAATGGGACCTTTATTGACCGTAATTTATTTAAATTACAAATGGTCACGAAGAGCAGCAAGACAACAAATATATGTATATATATAATTATTAAACTAAATTAAATATTAGCTAAAATATAAATAATACACGTATACATGGATTCAAGTAATAGTCAAACATAAATATATTATAATGCATGTAATTCTAATTCTGTCAGACTGGAGTCATGCATGGATTAATCACATTAATCATATACAACTTAACTAATTAAATATACATTAATGACTAACCACGGATTACACTTGAGAACAAAGTAAAATATATGCTTGTATGTATATTTTTAACGTATACATATATTTAGCATTTAAAACTCAATTTAACACTTTATCTAATTATAAAATTAAGAGTGTGTAATTACATATATAATATATGTGTGTGAACACTAATAATTTAACAATAACTAAACAAACACTCATAATTTTGGTTGACAGAACATTTAAAATTTATAAAGTATTCATGGTACCAATTAAGCTGCCCAAATAGACTAACCCATAACAATATAGGCTCAATTACATTTATCATATAATATATGTATTTTCAAGTAAACAACACATTCACAAAATTCATGCAATACTTATACAAAATAAGGCATGAAGAATATTAATATAACTTGGACAAAAATCATAAATAAATATTGCATAATGTTAATAATATAAAATAAATAATCGATTCAGTGTACATGTCATATATAAATTTATATACAAATATTACATAGATATACGAGGTCTTTGCATGCAATTATATGATATATAATATTCAAATACAGTACGAGTCATGAATAAAAAAACAAGTTTTAATAAGATCTTGGCATGAATAAAACATATATTGAAGAATTAAATAAATTCGGAGAATTGTACCTGAAAAGTTATGTAGTAAAAAAAATCTGAATGAGCAAAACACAAGAGCAGTAGGCTAGCAACATACAAATAAAGAAATCAAATTAGGTTCATATAAAACTATAATCAATTAATAATTCTCTTGCAAAACTAATATATGTAACTTTTACCTTAATCGACTGGAGCTTTTATCTCTCTCCTTCACCCTTTTTATTTATAAAGCTAATGGAATAACTTAACTCCAATATTTATATATGCTATTTAGATAAGCATATCCTATTTTTGAATATAAATCTAAAGTTACAATTCCTAGGCAATCCATATCAGATGAAGAGTTTATATCCTGAACAAACTCATACACGTAAGGAAAATAGTAAAAGATAATAATAAAATAGTAATTGTAAATTTTTTAATTCTAATTCAAAACTATAAAAATAAACAAATAATACGTAAAATATGGGTTTTTATATCCTTCCTCCCTTATAAAAATTTCGTCCTCGAAATTAAATAAAATACCAAATTTTGAAACATAAGTGTATTTTGAAAACTATAGATCTTAATTAAAACATAAATTAATATACTATATTTCTCTTTTTTTTTTGAAAAGAAATAGATTCATAATATACATCTTGATGATCAAAAAGTATATTTTTATAAAACAATAAATAATACCTTAGTTATTAGCAGCATCCTTCGCAATTATCCCACTTCTACTCTCTTTATTTTTACCATTCTGATTATCGCTGCCATTGCGCCCGTTAGATGCCACTTTACAATTTCGAATAGTGTGACCTTGTTCTCCGCACCTAAAACACGCGTCAGTAGTCCAATGACAAGTGTCCCCACCGTGTATTTTCCCACAATGCTGACAACGAGATTTTCCTCCATTCTTATTTTCATTAGTAGACCCATTCTTCTCCTTGTCTTGGTTTCCATTTTTTTGTTGAAATCGAGTATTATACCTACGGTCATTCTGCTTATACCCATCCGATGATCCATCACTTTTCTGAAAATTGAGTTTTCCCTCACTAGAGTTATCATCTCTCTTCCTCTTTTGATTCTGCACCTCAAGTTGTTTGGCATAATCGATCTGGTGGAGCTCCTGATCTCGAGCACTATCCACCAAACTATCCATAGAGGTATACCTGTTTGAAATGATGTGGTTACGAATTGGATTCTTTAGAGCCCACTTAAATTTCATAATCTTATCTTCTTCGGTCCCAGCAATAGACCGTGCATAGCCAACCTCTGAAATCGAACTTGAAAATCTGCCACAGACTCATCATCTTTCTGAGATATCCCTTGATACTCCCTAGCATACTCCTCGCGAATACTAGCAGGAAAATACCTTTGATCAAACTGTGTTTTAAAAACATTCCATGTGAGAGTGTCCTCATATCCAACTGCATGAGAACCCACAACTGACTTCCACCAGATGCTTGCATCTCCCTCAAGTCGGTAAGTAGCAAAACGTGCTTTCTCCACTTCTGAACAATTAAGTACCCTGAAAATTTTCTCCATTTGGTCAATCCATGCCTCAGAATCCATAGGGGTCTTGGCCTCCTTAAAAGAGTCAGGCCTCTGTTTCATAAAATGATCAAACATAGTTTGACCTTCCCGAGTTTGCCTATTATTGCCACCAGAGTTCTGATCACCAGGGTTCCATCTTTGTTGAGCTGCCACTTCTCGCACCATTTTTATAAAAGTGTTTCTATCCATAACTATTTGTTGATTATTACTTCCCCCACTATTTTGACTCGTGCAAGATTTTTTAGGCGGCATCCTGTAGAAAATATTATAAGTGCGCAAACACATATATCACACAATGCTTATAAAGAATTAATCTTACTTCTACCCATGCGAAGTCAACCCAAAACTCACAGGTCAAATACCTAAAAGGTCAGTCTACAGAATCTTGAGCCTAAGCTCTGATACCAACTGTAACAGCCCGACTTTTCCGACAGTTATCTAATAGCGTAAAATTCAAAAACAAATCTAGATATCATTAACTGCGATAAGAAAACAACTGATAATCCTGATAAATTTTAATGTCTAAATATCTGAAATGAAAATACTGATAAGTCTAAAATCAATTAGCATAAGTCTTCCTAACGATCTAATTAAACTGAAACTACGGTCTGGGTAGCGCTCATCACTCTTCCCACTTTACCCCTGAATACCTGCGGAAAGAACATAATACGAGTGAGCCAAATGCCCAGTACAAATATATTTTAAAAGGAAAATATTTTTATATAACCGAATATATTGTGTCTTACCAACACAAAGAAAGAAGCACAATAATAAGTACGAACAGAACAAAACGAAATAGAATATATGGTTAAATCACAATTAAGGTAGGTATCCTTAAGGGTCTCTTACAATCATATACTCGCACAAAGCAAGATACAAAACAGAGAATTCTTCCTCGGTAATCCATAAGAAGAAAACACATGAAATGCACAAAGCACTCATACAATACAGAGAATCCTTCCTCGGTAATCCAGAAGAAGAAAACACACAATAGCGATCATGATCAATACACAATCTCATACTCCAGAGACGCGCCCGTATACTCACAGCACCGATACGAGTAAGTGCCGAGTTCACCAGATCTCCAAACTCCATGAACTCGTCTGTGATTTGACCACACAGATAGATTTAAGAGCCCATCACATAGGTTACAAAAGTTGCCGACTCTTTAATCAGAACAGAACAGAACAATGTCGCAATAAAAATGCGAAACGAAACAAATATAGAAGAATCAAGGCAACAATAATTCCAAAAATAATGGATACGAAACGAAACTGAGAATGCATACTAACAAGTATACATGGAGTACAAAGGGGTCACAATTTTAGAAAATGACCCGACAATAAATATAACGAGTAAATAATATTTAAAATTGAGAGAAGTGAGTAAGAATTCGTACTAACAAATAATTTTCAGATTCCAAGAAGGGAACAAGAAATTCGTACCTGAAATGATTACTAACTTAATCTGAATTATGCCAAGCGCTAAACTAGAACTCCCTATCCAAACAGCAATCAATTTTATTACAAACTGATTAGTATCTGAATGTGTCAATCTAAATTTTATAAGTTTTAAATAATATATTATTAATAATAATATAAATAAATAAACGGGGGATACAGAAACATGAGTGTAAACATATTAAATGGGACCTTTATTGACCGTAATTTATTTAAATTACAAATGGTCACGAAGAGCAGCAAGACAACAAATATATGTATATATATAATTATTAAACTAAATTAAATATTAGCTAAAATATAAATAATACACGTATACATGGATTCAAGTAATAGTCAAACATAAATATATTATAATGCATGTAATTCTAATTCTGTCAGACTGGAGTCATGCATGGATTAATCACATTAATCATATACAACTTAACTAATTAAATATACATTAATGACTAACCACGGATTACACTTGAGAACAAAGTAAAATATATGCTTGTATGTATATTTTTAACGTATACATATATTTAGCATTTAAAACTCAATTTAACACTTTATCTAATTATAAAATTAAGAGTGTGTAATTACATATATAATATATGTGTGTGAACACTAATAATTTAACAATAACTAAACAAACACTCATAATTTTGGTTGACAGAACATTTAAAATTTATAAAGTATTCATGGTACCAATTAAGCTGCCCAAATAGACTAACCCATAACAATATAGGCTCAATTACATTTATCATATAATATATGTATTTTCAAGTAAACAACACATTCACAAAATTCATGCAATACTTATACAAAATAAGGCATGAAGAATATTAATATAACTTGGACAAAAATCATAAATAAATATTGCATAATGTTAATAATATAAAATAAATAATCGATTCAGTGTACATGTCATATATAAATTTATATACAAATATTACATAGATATACGAGGTCTTTGCATGCAATTATATGATATATAATATTCAAATACAGTACGAGTCATGAATAAAAAAACAAGTTTTAATAAGATCTTGGCATGAATAAAACATATATTGAAGAATTAAATAAATTCGGAGAATTGTACCTGAAAAGTTATGTAGTAAAAAAAATCTGAATGAGCAAAACACAAGAGCAGTAGGCTAGCAACATACAAATAAAGAAATCAAATTAGGTTCATATAAAACTATAATCAATTAATAATTCTCTTGCAAAACTAATATATGTAACTTTTACCTTAATCGACTGGAGCTTTTATCTCTCTCCTTCACCCTTTTTATTTATAAAGCTAATGGAATAACTTAACTCCAATATTTATATATGCTATTTAGATAAGCATATCCTATTTTTGAATATAAATCTAAAGTTACAATTCCTAGGCAATCCTTATCAGATGAAGAGTTTATATCCTGAACAAACTCATACACGTAAGGAAAATAGTAAAAGATAATAATAAAATAGTAATTGTAAATTTTTTAATTCTAATTCAAAACTATAAAAATAAACAAATAATACGTAAAATATGGGTTATTATACCTATGCATTACCGTCACTATAAAAATTTAAAAAACGCGTTTGATTCATGAATTTAAAAATTTTCATATTTTTTGGTATTCGACTGTAAAAAATAAAGTATTAACATTATATAGTAACATTATATGGAGAACTATTAATGTGTGAAAAGTTGAGACTCAAATTTATAACCGTTCAATTAATTTCAAATAAAGGGTTAAAATCAATTTAAGAAATTTTTTAACTACTGTTACAAATCAAAATCAGACGAATTTAATGTGTAATTACTGCTAGGATTTGAGAGAGTTTCGAGCTTTAATGGCTGCACTAACGTTTCGTGACTTAACCTGGTCCTCGTTAACTGCCTACGTATCTCAATGTGTGTGAAAATCAAGCCAAAAACGTAGTTCTAATATTGAGGGGTTATGCCCTTTATATAGGCGTATGAAGGCCTTGGAATCAGATTAGAAGTAGGAGACTTGGTGGCCAAGTCTCCCAGTGTCAGGGTTGTCTAAACCTCTTAGGAGTGAGAGTCCTTGTGGGACTCCACCCGTGTTTGAGTTTCTAGATCCTTTTAAGATTAGGGCCTTCAACAGGTTTTTCGGGCCTTAATTAAGCCCTTATTAATTAATTATGAAATTAATTAATAACAGATAGTTACTGGGCCTATGGCTTCAACAGAGCTGATGGGCTGGATTTACAAATCCAATTGATCCTAGGACTTATTTTCCTAGTTCGTTTCAAGGGCCCAAGCCTTTGGACCATACCAGGTCTAATTAATGAAATAATAAATGTTTTCATTTATTATTTGCTCAGGGTTATTTCTACCCATATCATTTGCCCCCCAACTTTTGGGAAGACTTCGTGAGTTTTCGTAAAAGTTTCACAAAGGGTTTTCAGTGCCTTATCAGGCTTTTGACTCGTCTCGGTCAATTTTATCTCGACTTTTGGGCTCAAGCCTTTTCATTATTAATCCTTTCAAAGAATTAATATTATAAAAATTGTCCCCTCTAGGGCTTAATCTCTAGCCTCTCTATCAAGGAGAAGTTTTTCGTAGGCTTGCCCTAAATCGACCTGGATCGAGGTCGAACAGGGGCTCGTTTCCACCTCCAGGTCGATGGGGGGAACTGAGGTCGATTTCGACCTCGGATGAGGTCGAATTATGACTAAAAACAAATCGTGATCTAATTGAAATCGAGGTCGATGGTCGACCTCAATCGACATCGAATGGAGGTTTTGAGGTCGAATAGATCTTCATGGCTTTTAACTCCCTTGTCGACCTCGAATGAGGTCGAATTAAGCTTCAAAAATACATCGAGGTCGAATTAAAATCGAGGTTGATGGTCGACCTCAATTGACATCGAAGGGCAATTTTGATGTGGAATAGGCCTTCATGGCTTTGGCTTCCTTGTCGACCTCGAATGAGGTCGAATTAAGCTTCAAAAATACATCGAGGTCGAATTAAAATCGAGGTCGATGGTCGACCTCAATTGACATCGAAGGGCGATTTTGAGGTGGAATAGGCCTTCATGGCTTTGACTTCCTTGTCGACCTCAAATGAGGTCGAATTAAGCTTCAAAAATACATCGAGGTCGAATTAAAATCGAGGTCGATGGTCGACCTCAACTGACATCGAAGGGCGATTTTGAGGTGGAATAGGCCTTCATGGCTTTGACTTCCTTGTCAACCTCGAATGAGGTCGAATTAAGCTTCAAAAATACATCGAGGTTGAATTAAAATCGAGGTCGATGGTCGACCTCAATTGACATCGAAGGGTGATTTTGATGTGGAATAGGCTTTCATGGCTTTGGCTTCCTTGTCGACCTCGAATGAGGTCGAATTAAGCTTCAAAAATACATCGAGGTCGAATTAAAATCGAGGTCGATGGTCGACCTCAATTGACATTGAATGGCGATTTTGATGTGGAATAGGCCTTCATGGCTTTGTGATTTCCGACTTGGAATGAGGTCGAATTAATACTCAATTTACCTCCCAGGTCGAAATGTTTTGGGGCCTCATGGCTTTATTATTTTCGACTTGGAATGAGGTCGAATTAACACTCAATTTACCTCCCAGGTCGAAATGTTTTGGGGCCTCATGGCTTTATTATTTTCGACTTGGAATGAGGTCGAATTAATACTCAATTTACCTCCCAGGTCGAAATGTTTTGGGGCCTCATGGCTTTATTATTTCCGACTTGGAATGAGGTCGAATTAATACTCAATTTACCTCCCAGGTCGAAATGTTTTGGGGCCTCATGGCTTTATTATTTTTGACTTGGAATGAGGTCGAATTAATACTCAATTTACCTCCCAGGTCGAAATGTTTTGGGGCCTCATGGCTTTATTATTTCCGACTTGGAATGAGGTCGAATTAATACTCAATTTACCTCCCAGGTCGAAATGTTTTGGGGCCTCATGGCTTTATTATTTTCGACTTGGAATGAAGTCGATGGGCCTTTGTCTCTTTTAGACGACCCACTAGTCTGGGCCTTCAAGGCTTTTCGATTTGGGAGTTAGGCTTTATTGTTTAGGGGGCCTCATACTTCCTGAGGCCCAAGTTCTATATCCTTCTCAAGAATTCTAGAACATGGGTTACAGGTGTTATTATTCGTTTTTATTTTTCAAACATTGGGCCTTTCGACCATGGGCCTTTAATCATGAAGTTAAACGGTCATTTGACCGACTAGGGGTTATATAAGAGTCGTGTGAGGGGCCTCACTCCCCACACTCTTCACTTCTTACTCCTCACATTCCTTGTCAAATAATCGAGCTCTCTAGCTTTTAGCGAATCCAGCCCCTACTTTATTTAAAAGCATTTAAGTAAGTCGAAGACAGGGATGGCTGATAAGAAAGCTTCAAGATTGGCCGCCATGACCGCGGGATCTGCAAAGAGAGGTAAACTCCTTCGCCGCATTCCCATTTTTTCTCCGTACATGTCTTTACTAGATATGATAAACCAAAGGGGGGATGATCATCCTAGTTTGTCACACCTTGACTCCTACAGCCATAGTAGTAAGTTTTTTGACACTGACCAGATAGATGAATATAATAAACTGTTTAATTTTCCCCCTCGTTTTACCCTTTCCTTGGTTGGTCCTGGTGACAGAACTTGTCACTAGAAGCCCAATAAACTATTTATATACGTAGATGCACTATTAGCGGGGCTTAGGTTTCCTGTTCATGATTTCATACCCATCCTTTTAGCCGACGTACAAATCAACCCTTGCCAGATTGCACCTAATGGATGGAGATTCATCCATTGTTTTATGGTTCTTTGTCTGGAAAAGAAAATAAAAATGACCGTTCCTTTGTTTCGCAAAATCTTCCAATTTAAGAATTCCTCCAACCTTTACTTGGGTTGGATCCATATTGGCCATAGGCCTAACCAGCCTCACATTTTCGACAACTCGTCCATTCCTGACAACAATACCGGTTGGAAGGAAAATTTCTTGCAAATAAAATGGGAAGGGGGTGACTGGGGGACTCTCTTTAGGCCCTCTTTTGAGAAGGTGGCCGATGGGAGTGTCGAAACTATTGGGCTTTCTGGGACGGAGGAAGCCGCATATGTTGCGCTTACCCAAGTCGAGTCCTTGGAGGCGTCCCGGGCTATCCTGGATGAGCGCAGGCTAAAGGCCGTGGGCCTTTCCAGGGCCTCTAACAAAGGTACTAACTTTTAACTTGGATTTTCCTTCTCATTTTCACATTGTCTGGTTACAAACCTTTTCTGGGTTCTATTTTCAGCCGCGATGCAAATCAACAAGTGGACTGTTCCACCAGTCGAGGAGACGGCCGTATGAAGCGGCTAAAGCTGAAGCAGGATCCTAGGCAGGTCAAGGATCCATTTGCTTTTTTAAAACCTCACAATGAGCCTACTGAGGTTGAGGGCAGCGGGACTGTCAAAATTCCCCGATCTCTATCCTACAAACCAGGATGGGGATTTAGAAAATCCGACACAGTGGTAGGGTGCACAGATCACGCAAAAGATTGGTCCCTTCATTCTATTACCCCTTGTGATTACAAGGAAATTGTGATGGGACGCGACGAAGAGAGCACTCAGGCTCTGGGCGCACAAGCATTGGCATCGGTAAGTCCTCCTGGGCTATTTCTAGGTCCGTTTCTGGTTTGTTAGTTTTCCCATAACTCACCTTTGACTTAATGACCTTGCAGGCTAATGTTTACTTCCAGGCCTCCTTGCATCAGACTAAGCTATGGAAAACTCAAGCAGGGAAGCATAAGAAGGAGCTTTGTGTGGCGCATGCCAAAATCCAGCATTTAGAGGAAAAGATGGCCGAGAAGGAGGAGCTATTGAAGAAGGCTCAGGCTGATGTGATCGAACTCCAGGCTGATCATAACGTCATTATCGACAAATACATGGCCTCAGACGAGTATCAAACCCTGATAGAAGCTCACGATGATCTTGTTTTCCCAGTCAACTATACTATAGGGTGGAATGAGGCCCTTAAAGAAGTGTTGGAGAAGCATCCGGGCCTGTTTGACCCGAGGGTCGATTTTAAAAGCCCTCAGTCAGCCGAGGCATTGAAGCGGTTGCTTGAGAATCAAGAAGAGGAAGATACTGACGAAGACGATAGTCCTGATGTTAGGACAAAGAGGGTTCGTGAGCCTTCTCCTACTCCTTCTCCTCGCCGTGTTGTGCCAAAGAAAGTTATTCCTGAGGCAACCCTTCAAAAATCGGCAGAGGAAGGCACTTCCGATTCTAGCCCTTCTGATGAGGAGGAAGAGGAGGCAGAGAAGGAAGAGGAGGAAGAGGAGGCAGAGAAGGAAGATGAGGAAGAGGGGGAAACTCGCAAAGCTGATGCGGAGTCTTCGTCCATCGAGGAAGGCTCTTCTGAAAGCGAGGAGGAAGAAGAGGACAAGTAGCTAGGATTTTTATGTTGAGTTTTATATTGGCCCTCGTGGCTTGTAAAAATATTTGGCCCTCGGGCCTCTATTTATGTAGTCGTGTTTTTCTTTATTTGTCTTTTACTTCCGGCTTTGTTTTGTTCGTTTTTCGTGTTCGTCTTGAACATAAACAAAAAATATTCATGAGGCTTTGTAAAAGATTCAAGGAAAGTAACTGACGGAAAACAGTCTTTTTAGAAATCACCAAGTTGTCAAATGAAATTTTCAACAAAACATGTCTTGCCTTCGAGGCTAACAAACCGACACATAAACGTTTTTGAAAATCAAAATCAAAGAACTAAACATAATAAATTCTCAGGTTGGCTGCATTCCAGCTTCTTGGAACTTCAACCCCGTCGAGGGTTTGGAGCTTGTAGGCGCCCTGTCCCGTGACCTCCTTTACTTGATATGGTCCTTCCCAATTGGGGGCTAGCTTGCCTTTGGGACCAGCTCCAGATGCTTCGATCTTTCGCAGAACTAAGTCTCCTTCTCGGAAGAACCTTTCCTTGACTCTGAGATTGTAGTAGAACGAAGCTTTCTTCTGGTTTTCTGCAATTCTTGCATTGGCTTCATCACGTAGCTCATCTATCAGGTCTAGAGCCAGCTTCATGCCTTCCTCATTGGTGTCAATCTGAAACTCCTGCACTCTTGGCGATGTCTGAGCAATTTCGGCAGGCACTACTGCTTCAGCCCCATAGGCTAGTTGGAACAGTGTAGCACCTGTTGAGGTCCTACAAGTAGTTCTGTATGCCCATAAGATTGGGAGCAACTCGTCAACCCAAGTCCCTTGAGATCGCTCAATCCTCTTTTTAAGTCCATCCAGGATAATTCTGTTGGCCACTTCAGCTTGTCCATTTGATTGCGGATGAGCTACTGAGGTGAAACGTAGTTCAATGTTGTAGTTCCCACAGTACTCTATGAAGTCCTTGTTGTTAAACTGAGTTCTGTTGTCCGTCACCAGGACTCGGGGTAGCCCATATCTACATATAACATTCTCCCAGAAGAATTGGATCACATTCTTAGTGTCAATTTTGGCCAAGGGCTTGGCTTCTATCCACTTGGTGAAGTAGTCAATAGTGACAATGAGGAACTTCCTCTGTGCACTGGCCATGGGAAACGGCCCTAATATATCCATCCCCCACATAGCAAATGGGAGTGGGGAGTTTATGGATGTCAACATTTCAAGGGGCTGCCTAACGATGAGCGCAAATCTTTGACAGCGATCGCACTTCTTAACATAAGTTTTGGCATCTTTAAGCATTTCAGGCCAATAGAATCCCAGTCTCATGACTTTGTGAACAAGAGCTCTGCTTCCTAGGTGCTGACCACATACTCCTTCATGAACTTCCCTTAGGGCAGCTTCAGCTTCATGGGGTCTCAAACACTTCAAGTAGGGTATCACGTATGATTTCTTGTAGAGTATTCCTTCTATGAGGGCATACCTCAAGGCCCTTACTGATAGTTTTCGTGCCTCCACGGGGTCGGTTGGTGTTTTCCCCGTTTCCAAGTAGAGTTTGACGGGATCCATCCAACATGTTCCCAGCCTAATCGGGGCTACTAGTTTAGCGTTAATGCTTGGGGTCTTCAAGACTTGGAAATAGACACTGCTAGAGTAATTCTCATTCTCTGACGATGCAAATTTAGACAAGGCATCAGCCTTCATATTCTCCTCTCTTGGGATGTACTCAAAGTGGCATTCTTCAAACTGTGTGGCTTGATCTTTAACAATTCTCAAGTATCTTGCCATAGTTTCTTCTCGGGCTTCAAACTCCCCATTTACTTGGGAGATCACTAACCTTGAGTCACCACATACCTTCAATTTGTTCACCCTCAGGGTTCTGGCCAGACCAAGTCCAGCTATCAAAGCTTCATACTATGCTTCGTTGTTTGTAGTGGGGAAATCCAACTTGATTGCATATTCAACAATAAACCCATCTGGGCTTTGCACAACTAGGCCAGCTCCACTAGTTTTTATTTTTGAAGCTCCGTCAAAAAAGAGTAGCCAGTATTCTTTGAGTTCCTCCTCTTTTTCCTTCTTCTTTTCAGTTTCTTTATCCTCTACCTGCCCCCCCGACTTCTTGGTTGGGAATGGTACATTCAACCACGAAGTCAGCTAGAGTTTGAGCCTTGATGGCCGTTCTAGGCTTATACTTGATTTCGAACTCTCCAAGCTCAATAGCCCATTTGATTAGCCTCCCACTGGCCTTGGGGCTGTGCAGTATGTTTCTCAGGGGCTGGTCTGTCAAGACTTTAATAACATGCGCCTGGAAGTATGGACGTAGCTTTCTCGAAGCCATTATCAATGCCAAGGCAAATTTCTCAATCTTCGAATAATTTAGCTCTGCACCGTGAAGAATCTTGCTAACATAATAAATGGGTTTCTGAACCTTAGCTTCCTCTCTTACAAGGACAGCGCTCAGGGCTGAGCTAGAGACAGCAAGGTATAGGAATAGCACTTCCTCAGGTTTTGGTTTTGCAAGCAGGGGTGGCTCTGTCATATACTTCTTCAGTGCTCCAAATGCTGCCTGACTTTCGTCGTTCCATTCAAAGTCTTTGACCTTTTTTAGGGACGTGAAGAATGGTAGGCACTTTTCTCCTGACTTGGATATGAAACGTCCCAGGGCTGCTACCCTTCCTGTGAGCTTTTGGACATCCTTTATCATCTTGGGAGGCTCCATGTCCAAGATTGCCTGAATCTTGTCGGGGTTGGCTTTAATGCCTCTTTTTGAGACCATCAGGCCTAGAAATTTCCCAGACCCTACGTCAAAGGCACACTTGGCTGGGTTCAACATCATCTTGTGCGTTCTCAGAACCTCAAATGCTTCACTCAGGTGTGCAAGATGATCGGCCTTGTCTAGGCTCTTGACTAACATGTCATCAACGTAGACCTCCATGGTCTTACCAATGAGGTGCTTGAAGATTTTATTCACAAGTCTTTGATACGTGGCTCCTGCATTCTTAAGTCCAAAAGCCATAACCAGATAACAGAAAACACCAAAGTCAGTGATGAATGATACCTTAGGGATGTCATTGGGGTGCATCTTGATTTGGTTGTAGCCACTGAAGCCATCCATGAAGCTAAGCATTTCGTGCCCCGCTGTGGCATCTATTAACGTGTCTATCCTTGGTAATGGGAAACAGTCCTTAGGACAGGCATCATTCAAGTCAGTGAAATCCACGCACATCCTCCATTTCCCATTGCTCTTTTTGACCATCACAGGGTTGGCCAACCATTCAGGAAATTGAATTTCTTTAATAAATCCGGCTTCTAACAACTTTTCTACTTCTTCTTTAATGGCCTCCTGCCATTCGGGGGCAAAATTTCTTTTCTTCTGCTTGACTGCTGTCCTTCCAGGATTCACATTCAACCGATGCGTTATGAGTTTGGGGTCTATCCCTGGCATATCGGCTGCTGTCCAGGCAAAGACATCTCTGTTATCTTGCAAGAATTGGACCAGTTGTTGTTTCAGGTCCTTGGGGAGTGAAGCCCCAATATAGGTCACTTTTTCAGGATCTTGAGGATCCAGGGGAATGGACTCCAAGTCTTCTGCGGATTTTCCCCTCCTTTCTTCGTGATCTCTGACATCCATATCTTCAATGGGGAGAACCTGCCCTCCAGTCCCGTCTGGCTTCAAAGCGGCCACATAACAGCTTCTGGCCATCTTTTGATCTCCTTTCTCTTCTCCTACCCCGTTCCTGGTCGGGAATTTGAGCTTCAGATGATATGTAGAGGCTATTGCCTTGAAGGCATGCAGCCCAGTCCTGCCAAGGATTGCATTGTAAGTGGTACGTGCCTTAATAACAAGGAAATTCAACATTTGAGTAGAATGTCGAGGTTCTTCGCCCATAGTCAAGGGTAGTTGTATAATTCCTTCTATATGAGATTCCACCCCATTGAAACCATAAATAGGCATGTTGGAGGGGGTCAGCTGTGAATCATTATACCCCATCTTCACAAAGGCTTCATAAAATAGAATGTCTACAGACGATCCACCGTCTATCAAGACTCTTTTTACTAGAGAGTTTCCTATAACAGGGGTGATTACCAAGGGATCATCATGGGGGAACCTTACCCCTTCTAAGTCAGAATCGTCGAATGAAAAAGAGACCTCAGTCCTTGCTCTCTTTGGAGGTTCTTCTACGATGTTCATTACCTCCCGGGCATATGCCTTCCTGGAGTTTCGGGAGCTGCCTACTGCAGTTGGTCTTCCTGAGATTACGTTAATCACAGGCCCTCTGGGCTGATTGTTTCTCTCCTTGGGGTCTGAGTCCCTCCGTTTGTCATTCCTTCTATCATCTCTAGCACCATCCTTGGTGTATTTTTCTAACTTTCCTCTTCTAATCAGAAATTCGATCTCGTCTTTCAACTGACGACAGTCATCAGTATCGTGTCCCACATCCCTATGGAACCGGCAGTATGCGCTTTTGTTCCTCTTTTCAGGATCAGTCCTTAGTGGCTTCGGCCAACGGAGGTCCTTACCCTTCTCAATGTCCATTAATATTTAGCTACGGGCAGTATTCAGCCTTGCATATTCTGTGAACCTGGACCCTCCTTTCTTCTTGGAGTCATTATCATCATGCTTAGCATACTTGGTATCGGCAGTATACTCAGCATCACTAGGTTGTTTCTTAGAGTAGGTGTTCGGGGCTTGAAACCCTTGGGCCTTCCTCATACTTTCCTCAGCCTTGATATACTTTCCAGCCCTCTCTTGGAGCTCGTTCATACTCTCGGGGGCCCTCTTAGCTAACGATCTTCTGAAATTTTCATCAGAAGTCCCTTGCTGTAGGGCTATCATAGCTACCTTCTGGTCTAAGTCAGGGACCTTCAAGGCTTCTTTTGTGAACCTGTTCATATAGTCCCTCAAGGATTCATTCTTCCCTTGATGCATATTCATTAACGAAGCTGAGCTTTTCTCGTGAGTCTTGCTGCTGATGAACTGACCAACGAAAGCCCTGCTTAGATCTTTGAACGACCCCACAGAGTTTGGGCGTAAACGACTGAACCATCGCTGAGCCATGCCACTCAAGGTTTGAGGAAACGCCCTACACTTGATGGCGTCATTGACGGGTTGCAGCAGTAGCGTATTAGAGAACGTGAGGACATGATTTGAGGGATCCCCCGTTCCATCATAGGCCCTGATAGTAGGCATCTTAAACTTTCTTGATATCTTCTCATTCATGATGTTCTCAGTAAAAGGTGGAGTGGGATCATCAGGATCTCCAAGTGGCAACAAGTCTTGGGGGTCAGTCCTAACATGACTTATCCTTGCTTGCCTCCTAGTTGGGGGCTCATCCAAGTCTATAACGGGGGCGTTTCTTGTCATTCCCTCAGCACCTTCACCCTTGGGGCGATGTCGCCTAGCTAATGCCTTTTCCAGGTCTCTCCTTAGTCGCTGGGCTTCGGCTTCATGAGCGCGTATTCTGTCTTGAAGGGTCAGGGAGTCATTACCTTGAGGCCCTCGGGGCTGGGTACTCCTCCCCTCTAGGGGCTCCTTACCGGGTCGCCTTCGCCGGGGGTTTACATCCTCATCAGATGACTCCTCCTCGTCAGTAGAGTAAGGTCCAGAGAATTCCCGACTTCTTCGTTGTGGGGTATAGTGGGGCAACAGCCCTTGCTCATAAGGGGGCTCGTAGTTCCTAGGGAGCCCATAACGAGGGTCGGTTGTTATAGCAGACGAGACCTGCATAGTAGGAGGAGCAATAAAAGTTGTACGAAGGGGTGGAATTACCTGGAGTGGAGGTGCCGAAGCAGAAATTGACACATCGGGGTTGGAAGGATGAACGACGATGCTAAGGGGTCCGGCACGCCGGGTGCTTGCTTCAGGGTCTTCAACGGAGGTGGTTGAAACAACAGCTCGTTGCTCCTGAGTTGTAATAGGGGGGACAGCGGTGTCGACAGTGGTGTCAGGGATCTCTTCTTCAAGGGTGCTTGCAGTACTTCGTGTTCTTGCCATGATTATTATTCGTTTCCCACAGACGGCGCCAAATGTTACAGATCAAAATCAGACGAATTTAATGTGTAATTACTGCTAGGATTTGAGAGAGCTTCGAGCTTTAATGGCTGCACTAACGTTTCGTGACTTAACCTGGTCCTCGTTAACTGCCTACGTATCTCAATGTGTGTGAGAATCAAACCAAAAACGTAGTTCTAATGTTGAGGGGTTAGGCCCTTTATATAGGCGTATGAAGGCCTTGGAATCAGATTAGAAGTAGGAGACTTGGTGGCCAAGTCTCCCAGTGTCAGGGTTGTCTAAACCTCTTAGGAGTGAGAGTCCTTGTGGGACTCCTCCCGTATTTGAGTTTCTAGATCCTTCTAAGATTAGGGCCTTCAACAGGTTTTTCGGGCCTTAATTAAGCCCTTATTAATTAATTACGAAATTAATTAATAATAGAGACTTACTGGGCCTATGGCTTCAACAGAGCTGATGGGCTGGATTTACAAATCCAATTGATCCTAGGACTTATTTTCCTAGTTCGTTTTAAGGGCCCAAGCCTTTGGACCATACCAGGTCTAATTAATGAAATAATAAATGTTTTCATTTATTATTTCCTCAGGGTTATTTCTACCCATATCAACTACAATTCAGGATAACCGTTAATCATAAAATGATTAAATGACAGAGAATTAGTCTCTGGTTCTCTGGTTCGCAATTGATTGTTAGCCTAAGATTATATTCTCATCTTTATTTATCATATACACTAGAAATTAGATTAGTTAATAATTGATAAATTAATAAAACAAGATAAATTAATATTTTTAATACATATTTTTATCCCCATATAATAGCAGCCATATATCTTTTATCTCGATTAATTAATAATTTCAGTAAATGAATAAAATTTGTCGGTCCCAACATTATTAATTTATAGAGATTTTAATGTAATTCATAGTTTATTTACTCCAAAATTTCTAATTATTTTCAACCAAATCTCTTTAATCATCACTTCCAATACTCGTATTTCCATTTCTTTGTCATCAAGCTAAATATCAACGATTCAAACCAAATTTAACAAGATTCGATCCAATATAATATTTTCCATTATTATTCTCGATTTCATTACCATCTAACTACAAATTCAATTAAAAAAAATATTAAGGACGGAACCCTGTAAACATCAGTGATGTAAGAAGGAAAAAAATAAACACAATCACGTCCCTCCCCTACGTATTCTTTCATTCCACTATAAACTTCTCCATCTCAATCACTCCCTTTCACAATTCCCAATACAAATTATACATACACAGCCGTTATATATATATATATACATACATATTCAATTCCACTGATCATTATGGCTAATATGTGGAACAAACTGAAGAAAGCTTTTCTACTCAAACACTCTGAATCTCCGCCACCTCCGGCGGAATCTCCGGCGAATTTGAGTCCCCGATCGTCTCCGGTGACGTCGTTGTCTCGCTTGTCTAGAAGCTTCACTGTGAAATCGTCTTCGTCGGTGAGTGAAATTTGTTAGTTATTTTGGGTGTTTTTTGAAAACCTAGTAACTGATTTCCCGGCAAAATTTGTTAGTATTCCGTTGTGTTGGATCATTTTTTTGTTACCAAAATGCCCTTAGTTCAATTATTCATGTTAATTGTATGTGCAGTTACTTGGCAACCCTTTGTCATTTCTATGTGCTATTTTATATGGAGTATATATAGAGAGTATATAAGTATTGATGGTGTATCACTTTAGTTCTTATTAATGAAAAACGATATAGTTGTACGGGAAACAAATACGGTTATATAAACAAATCACTATCCTGCGAAATTTTGTGACAAATTTTACGAAAGATAATGTAGATTATGCTACGAAACATATCGGTTACCCAAGTTTCGCTGTGTAAGATTGATTTTGTAAAACCCAATTCTATGCATATTAATAGTTTAGTGCAAGTACAAGGTGAAGGGTATGTCTGGGAAGGGGTTTGCCGGGTGGGGATGATCGTTTTCCTCTAGTTATCACTGAATCCTCAATTGCTAATATTTTAGTGTGGAAGTGATTTCTTTCTGCTGGAAGTTTGAAGTTCATAATTTTCTGTAGTAAAGTAAAATTTTGAATTTTTGATCAAAGTGCAATTGTGTATGTATCTCGGTTGCTTAGCCTGGCATTCTTGTTATACTTGTAAGAAGTGTAAGGATGTCGAATTTAATTTTATTCTAGGTTCGACATGCCCTTTATTTTACTGAACCATTATTTGTAATTTTGCTTGTGACAGAAAACTTGTGCAATCTGCCTTACCAATGTGAAAACTGGCAAGGGTCAGGCAATATTTACAGCTGAATGCTCTCACTCCTTCCACTTTAGTTGCATTGCCAACAGTGTTCAACATGGACATCATGATTGCCCTATTTGCCGCTCCAAATGGAAGGATCTTCCTGTCCAATTCCCCACCAATAATGCGGGTCGTCAAAGAAATCTTGGAGGCCCAGTTCGAGTTTCTCTCTATCAAAACCCTGTTCAGAATATCGTAGACAACTTGCCACTGGATACAACAGTGGTTGGTCTTAGACCTGAACACCACCCGATTCGGTTTTCTGATGATGAGCCCCTTACTGCAATATCTGCAGATTCTACCTCATCTAATCCATCTGATTGTTCAGAGTCTGTTACTGTCAAGGCCATCCCAGAGTTTCCTGCCATTGCATCTTCAGCAATTGTTTCCAAATTTGCTGTTCTTGTTGGTGTGCGAGCACCACCGCTTTGTGATGATGGTCCTAATTCTAAGCGGGCACCAATTGATCTTGTTACCGTGCTAGATGTAAGTGGCAGCATGGAGGGTTCAAAGCTTTGTCTCCTCAAGAGTGCTGTTCAGTTTGTAATTCAAAATCTGGGCCCTTCCGATAGACTTTCTATAGTCGTCTTCTCATCAAATGCTCGAAGAATCTTTCCTCTACGCAGGATGACTAACAGAGGCAGGGATGATGCTATAATTGCCATTCGTTCTCTTGCAACAAATGGTGGTACTAACATTATGGAAGGCCTTAGGCAAGGTGCTCGAATTCTTCATGAACGCCGGGAAAAGAATCCAGTTGCAAGTATTATCCTCCTATCTGATGGGAAAGACACTTACAACCTTCATTATATCAACGAGCCACAAACTCCTAATCAGAACTTTACCAATTCAAGGCAGGTTCTGGATCAATTAAACATATGGCTTAATCCTATTTGTTGGGGTAACAGAGAAGCTGGAACTGAGACTCAGCCTATAAATATCCCAATTCACACATTTGGTTTTGGCGCTGACCATGACCCTAATATCATGCATGCAATATCTGATGCATCTGGTGGCACCTTTTCCTTTATCCAGTCTAATGATTTAGTTCAAGATGCTTTTGCTAGGTGCATCGGTGGGCTACTGAGTGTGGTAGCTCAAGAACTTCACCTTAGTGTGAAATCTATGTCATCTGGAGTGCATATTGAGTCCATACCTTCGGGAAAATACCTAAATAATATATCTGAACAAGGTCATGAAGGCGTGATAGATGTTGGAGATTTATATGCTGATGAGGAAAAAGAATTCTTGGTGTACCTGACCGTTCCTGGGTTCGCATCCACTGAAAGCAATGGAGGCCTGAAAAGAACATCATTATTGGATGTCAAATGCTCGTATAAGGAAATTATGTCAATGGATATGAGAGAGGTTGAATGCAGGACGGTTGAAATACAAAGACCTGATGTTCTGTGTCCTGCAGACTTGATTCCGAGTTTGGAGGTTGATCGTCAAAAGAATCGCATCTGGGTGGCAGAAGGTATTGCAGAGGCACACGAGATGGCTGAGCAGGGAAACCTGGAGGGTGCAAAGGTTCTCCTGAAGAACAGGAGATCAGTTCTCCTTCGTTCAGCATCCGCTCAGGCAGGGGATGGTCTCTGCATCTGGCTTGAAGCGGAGCTGAATGAAATTAAAGAGAGAATGGTAAACATGGAGTCATACCAGCACACTGGACGAGCTTATATGTGCTCAGGCATGAGCTCCCACTCTTGGCAAAGATCAACCACTAGAGGTAACTCAACAAGTCAGATAGCGATGCAAGGGGACTCCAGCAGCAATACTGGCCAGCTTGGCTATGATACGCCTTCCATGGTCAGTATGGTTACAAAGTCACAAACTCTTACTTTCAGAAATCACCCGGAGCAAGTTGAACGAGCTAACAAGTCATGTGTCTTGAGTTCTAAACCATGAATAAAAGGGCCATTGACATGAATCATGTTAACAATAGCAAAAATGTCTATATGGAAATAAGAGAGCGTTTTTTTTTTGGGCTTGCATGTGCTGAAATCTAATGGTTTTCTTAGTGCGAGTAGTAACATGCTTAATTTCTCTAAAGTTCTCTGTTCAGATTTGAAGCGGAGAATTCATTCCATAATAACTGCAGTACTTTTACTGCTGTTATTATAACCTCGTATTATTATAGTTGATATTTGGTTTGGTTTACTTTTGTTTGAATTTAACATCTGTATGATTAGATTTTTTTTTGTTTCAGTAATAAATAAATTACATGAATTTGAGACGACTAATAGAGAACTGATTTTTAGAAACTCTAGATAATATGAAATTAATATATTGATTGTTCAACAATGTTGTATATGAATGACACGCAGGTGTCAAGTAGGGTGATGATCTGACTACGGGCTATTTAATCTTCCGATAATAGTCTCAATAATCCCTACAAATCTAGTCCAAAATCTTTACTGCCATCAATATATAAAAATAGTCATGCATCCCAGATTCCCAGTACTGGTACAGTAGTAGTAACTGTGTTATGGTAAATCATCAATCTTCAACAGGTGCGAAAAGAACGACATAGACGATTAAACCATGTTTACCAGCCTGGTCATTTCCATAGAGTGAAAATTCGAGTGTTGGTATTAAATTCTTTTCCAAGTTGAAGCCGTATAGTTTTTTCTTTAGGGCAGTCTTTCGATCAGTTCTGTATGCTTCTCAGATGGAATAGTTATCTGAAGATCAGTTGAAGTAAAAACACGGTCCTTCCTTTCTCAGCAACACCATAAAATTAGCCGCATAAGTTATATCTTTTGGAAGCAGGCTTGGTTTACACTTTGCCTTGACCACTAGCTTCCTTAAGTGCGCCAATTCTTCTCAACCGTAGTCACTATCTACATGCATCTCAACCGTAGTCACTATCTACATGCAGATTCATTAATAATTATGTCAAATAAGTGTATTCCAAGATTTGAACGAAGCGAACTCTGGAAACAACAAGAAATGAGCGCTTTCCAAGATTTGAACCAATATGTACTACTGAGGGTGTATATGCTTAGACTTGTCATTTTGGGCGAGTAGAAAATTTGAGAAGGGGTAAGAGAAAGCACCCCCAACAAGAATTATATTTCATTATTTCAAAGATTTTACAAGAAGACAGACTTGCCTAAAAAGAAGGTGACTGATTTACAACTTACAAAGAGCCTTCTGGTTTTGTTTTGATCTAACAAATACGAAAGGAAGTTTCCAAATGAATGAAAGAAGATGAGCAAGGCCTTGAAGATAATGGAGAACATGTATATATCAATCATTCTAATTTGTCAGGACAAGGGACTATTTGTCATTGTTCTATATATAGGACTATTGACAAAAGATCTAAAAATTAATGTCTTCTTTCTGTGTAACTGTTCCTTCAGATGTAGAATCTTTGCATCAACCCTAGCAGAGAACCCGATATTAGTCTTCTTCTTTGAGTTTTCTTGTTCCCTCAACCACACTGGCTTGTCGATGACATCAGTCATGCAGTATATCATTTCCTGGATCACATGATCATCCATGGGAAAAAATGATCTCTGAATAACAACATGAATGAAATACGGAAGAAGAGCAACAACTACGATAAGCAGTGTAGCCATCCAATATATCGGTGCAGGGGCTATAGCTTCTATAAAGAGTTGAAATTGTCTATAAGAGTACTTTGGTGGGAGTATTCCATATAGATATATGAGGATATACCAAGATAAGATGCTTCCCCATATGAAAAAATGTTGAATCCAGGTGAAATTCGTCACTATTAAGGCTATTTGACAATTGACTGTCCAGATTACGCATGTGTACATTATGGCACCAATGTGTGCACTGTCTCCTACATTTCCCTCGTTCAAGACAGCAGTTGGGGACAATATGTAGATGTTTAGCATGAAAATGGCCAAAGAAGCGAAAATTCCATTCGTTATCCAACCAATAATTCGCTTCCAACTGAAGTATATATTCCTTTGTCCTTGCTGATAGAGGGATGGAAACTATTTTGATGACATAGAAGAGAGACTGTATTAGACACGAAATCATGTTATAAAATCTTCGGAAACATATAATAGTTGAAATGTATCTCTGATTACGATGTCATGTGAAAAAAATTCACATGAAAAAGATTGTAGATATATGCAGGTCTCTAAACGCCATCACATTTTGACCTCATCATTAATTCAATTCTGAGTATTTTAACTATAATTTGCACCAATGAAGTTTTTTTGCCACTTCCATCAGGGTCAGGGACATTCAGGTCTTTCGAATATTTAAGAGCAAATGTGCTGAGTACTGTGTCTTGGCATTACCTGAAGGCAGGTGTCCGCTGAAACATCTTGCTCAAGAACGCCCAATGCTATAACAGGCAAGGAAGTCAAGAGGACATTAAACATAACCAAATACCAGTCATCATACAGCACTGCCCCGGAAAATGATGTGTAAATTTCGTAGTAGAATAGAGTCAGGCCAAATGCTACATTCTTATAGACAAAGTAAAGAATCTGCAACAAGATAAGAAAAAAGTCTGATCACCAACCTTATGCATATATGTGTGTAAATTGTTGCTAAAACTTAAAACCAAAAAAAGTGAATGCTTACCATCTTTGATATCCTCTTATAGCACCAATGTCCATGAACTATTAGAAGCCGCTCTAAGAAACGAAATTGAGGCAATGAAAAGTCACTTGCCATAACAGCCTGCAAGTGGAGGCATTTAGAATGTACGAATGAACATATACGGGACAATGTTGCATATTATCAACTTACAAACTAACCATTTAGAGGATGTAGCAACAAAAAACACTAAGGGTGTTCACTTCCCACAATTTGCATTCCTTCTAATATTGTTAAACATGGCTGTGAACATTTGTATTGATTTATAGAGTACAGATCCTCAACTAATATGTTATTTAACGAAGTATAGGGACATTGTAGCAAAGAACGGAAACTAATTTAAGAAGAGCTAATTTAGGTTGTAAGTAAAAAGCAAATTAATATGATTGTGGAGCCTCAAGTAGAATGAAGGCAAGTTTCACTGTAAATAATTTGCTTACTTGCATTCCTTCCATGCCACTAATTCCAATTCCAATATCAGCTTCTTGAATCATACCAACATCATTTGCTCCATCTCCAATAGCCAAAGTTGTCTTGCCAGTGTACTCCTTTACTGATCTAGTAATCTGAAACAGTGCCAATTCCATGAGTACATACTACATAGTATATGTAGGCATATCAGTAGAAAAGATATTATGGTCATAAATGCTATTCAACACAAAACTCAAAGAAACATTCCAGGATATAACACAGTACAGAGAACTAGGAAGTGAAGAAGACATATGATGCATTGCATCAAATGCTGCATATTATAAAACAGTTGTGTGTATATTTCCTAATGTCCTCCACTTAAAGATATAAATAAAAGTAATGAGCCAAAGTTGTGGCCTGTAAATGAAGCTTGACAGTTGTACCTACCAATGCTTTCTGCTTTGGTGATACTCGGCAGCATATAACAGCAGCACAACTCACAGCCAACCGTAAGAACTTCTGCCTCATATCGCTTGCTAGAGCAATTTGGAGTGCTTTTCCATCTATTACCATTGCAAAATGATGTTCTTTATTTTCTTCTTTAATGGTTAACTGATAAGAATTCTCAATTTGCTGTAAAATGTCTTCTTTCATTGCCTGCAAAACTAAAGATATAGAAGATTTTTTATCTCTATTTTATTTGTCGACATTGATTGACTTATATCTATAGCTTAAAGCATGAACACATGAGCATATCAGTCAAATGGTTTCACCTTTACTTGATTGGTTGATTCAGCTTCTTTGCTCAAACTTAAACGAATTTGCTGCATATCATGTCGAAGTAAACTACAAGCAAACCTGACCAATCCAAAGAGAACGGATGAAAAAATATTAGCTACTTTTTTCTTTTCTTTGGACCAAGTGACACTATCTGCTTCTGGCATAAGAAAGAACAGGTTGGATTGAATTTAACAAAATATACAGAAACTACAAATCTCACCCAATGTTAACTGCAGTCTCCTTCTTGTCTCCAGTGAGAAGCCATATTTTCATGCCAGCTTGTGCAAGTTTATCTATGCACTCCGGAACCTGTAACCAAATAGCAATATATTATTAGTAAATTTAAATATTTGGGAAACTATGTTTTAGGTGTTATTGGATATCTAAGGCAGTCTAACAGCCATACATTTATGTGTTGCCAACATATTGGTAAAAGTGCATGCAGCCTTAAACAAAACCTATGAAATCAGCAGTGCATATGTGAAGTGTGTCTGTGGAGAGAAAGGGAGAGACAGAAAGCTAACCCCATCTTGTAACTTGTCATCAACGGCTACAGATCCTAACAAATATAGATTCTTCTCAATAATTTCGGAGGCAGTCTCTAAAAGTTCATCCCTTTCAGAACCTATTGTAGCCTTGGCTTTCGTAAGTTGTGAGTTCCAGTTTTTATACTCCATGACTTCAATTTTTTTATATGCAAAAAGCATGGTGCGCAAGCCATCTTCTGCATAGTTTGAGAGGTGCATTGTTGTTGCCTGTTGATACGTCCTACCACCATCTGCCAGCCTATCAAAGATGATGCTGGAATGCAAAGTAACAGGATAAGAGATTGCAAACAAACTTATAATATTGTAATCATTTATTCATTTTACTAGTCAGATTACTTATACAATACACATTTCTGATCGTCAAGTATAACACGCATGCAGACAATGGAGGGAATTCCAGTGTCAAAAGAATCATCTTAGTTTCAAATACAAAACAATGCTGATCAGGAACATAGCTTGGATTGGGACTTCAAAATGAAATACTTACTTGTCAGCTCCTTTACAAAAGAGGAAGATCTGACCATCTCCATCCCTGACGATCACAGACATCCTTTTCCGAGAGCTATTGAATTCAAGTAGATTCAAAAGCTTGTATTCCCTAAATTTAGTCAAATTTATAAGTTTGTAGATCTTAAACAAGTACTTGTAAAAAATTTCATAGATATCTTTACCTTTCCACCTCCACACCAGAAGGATTAGGCTCCATAACAACCAGTTTGGACTGAGTTTTTCGGCAGAACTTAAATCCAAATTCTTGTGCTGCAATAAGAAAGCATACTTCCTCAGGGGATTCTGCCTCGTATTTAAACTTACCAGTTTGACTATCTTCAATTGGTATGCCTGTGTGACATAAGGCCATGACCCTGAAAAACATCATCATGTTCGATATCTGTGACCTATGGATCCACAATTTTTTCAACAGTCTGGCATCCTTGAATTTGAAGCCCTTTATATCAGCTTCTTTTCCAGGAACAGAATATCCTGAATTGCCAGCACCGAAATTCTCCATACCTAGATCGTTAGCTAGAGTTATTTTGTCTGTGCTAGAATTCTCTGCCGAGATTTCAAACATTTCCATGCCACGACTTGTGGAATCTGATCCATCTAAACTAAACCGATACCTCTCAACTTCAATATTCATTCGTCTTGAAGCTGCAAGATCAACTTCAGTTGTATCACCCCCATATGATATGCCTTCAATTGAACATTTCCTAAATTCCATCTGATTACATGTCAAAGTTCCTGTTTTATCTGACAAAATGATTTCCACCTGACCAAGTTCTTCATTTAAATTCGAAGTGCGAGCTTCAACTGGCTTGCATGTTACTTTGTCATACATATGTAAATCCTTATTTATGAGCATAGCTTGTAAAACTTTGACAATTTCTATGGACACGTAGAGGGAAATAGGAATCAAGTATCCATAAAGAATGAGGGCCCTTACAAACTGGTAAAAAAATGAGACCAGGGCCTCTGTTGGGTCAAAGGAAGGATCTTTACTTTTTTCATCTTTCAAATCTTTACTTTCTTCATCTTTCAAATGAAGGTACCACGAGTTGACCATATCGTGTTTCGTGTATATTACAGAACCGATTGAGGTGACTAAAGATATAAGAACCAATATGGAGAAGAGAACATAGATTACATGGTCCATCTTTTTCTCTATCCGGCTACGTTTAGATGGAGATCTTGTGGAATTCCTCACTACTTTTGTATCTGGGCCACTAAAGATTACCACTCCATAAATGTAGTCCGTATTTCGAAGTTTAGAGTCTCGTAGAAGCATTTGATCTGGGCTCAAGGGGTACGAGTCCTTCTCAAACTCCAAGTTTCCAACAAAAGTATAAAGGTTGGGGTTCGGATCCTCACAGCGGATAGTTGCACTGAAAGTTCTTAGTCCTGCATTTTCGTCAAGATTGAGAGTGGCTTCTAAGCATCTTTTAACTTTTAGATTGGTCTCACCATCAAGGTTCATAGTCTCAACATAGCAAACACCATCCTCATAGCTAGAAGATAAGAATAAAAGATCACTTGGAAAATATTCATCCTTTACAACTTTTACTACATCTCCAACTGAAAGCGTTCTCCAAGCTTTATCCACAAATAAACCATTCCCTGTGTGAACCTTCACTTTTCTAGAGTTTACCTTCATATCCTGCAAAAATCATCTAAGAATGTGATCGACAAGTTTGTTCCAGAACTAAGTTACTTACTATCAATATCGACAACCAGCATTCTATAAGATGGTTTAAATTATAAGATAATGCAAAATTAGTGTAAATAATTTACCATCTAATAGTGACTTCTTTTTAATGATATTTCCAGCTGAAAAGGGAAATCAGGAACAAACATTGTGTTGTTTCCTGTTTCTATCAATAAGTCTGAGATCTTATATACATATGATGCCTACTATCTAGTTGGTTCTTCTGGTGCAGAAGTGAATATATTTTAGGACAACGGGGTGTTTACAGCCATTTATATATCTGCATAGATGGAATCCTACAATAGGATTTATCCTAGTATCATGAATGATCTCTTTTCAAGGGACTTAAAAATAGAATATAAAGCTTTTCTACCCGAGTCGAGGACAATATACAAATTCGATTCAGAAAACTATCTTTGTCTTATCCTTGCTTGATATTTAAGACGTAATAAGATTTATAAAATCAGAGGGATTCTAGTGTTGTTGAATCACATATAACAGAGATATAGCCTTCAATATGAGAAGATAATTATATTAATCAGGAACAGTACTTTCCAGAAAAAACACTAAGAATTTAGATATAGGAAAATCTAACCGAATCTCCCTAACGAGTATAAAACCAAACAAACAAAGCATCACACAATAACTATTCCACTTAAATGACATTGGTTACTATACACTGACTCATGGAAACGAGATTTTGAAAACTACAACAAAATATAGAGATGTGAAAAGAAGCGGGATTATTAATTATCCATTAGCTTACCTGCAAAAATCTATTCCAGTCCTCCACAGCTTCTTTGATCATGCTAAGCCCAACAACAAAGACCAGAGGAGCAATCATACTTACAGGAGTAAACGGAGCTAAGCCGGTAGCAGATAATATAGCTGCCAAAAGGAAATATAAATTTGCAACTCGACGAAACTGCTCAAAAAGTGCTTTAGGAAGAAAACTAACAACATTGTATTTTGTTGTGGAAATGTAATTTTTGGGATACTTATATGGTTTGGTCTTATGCAGCTCAGGTTTATTGCAAAAAACTACTCTTGAAAATCCCGGCTGACCAAGAAGCTGTTGATCATCGACATTTGGTTTTAGGCATGAGAATGTATACAGTTTACTCCACTTTACCTTCCCTTTCCTTCTATTACTCTTCGACTGCTCTGTCATATTAGTAATCACCTGAAGTTGTGCTTGAATTTAGCAATCAGATGACAATTCATCAAAATGTTGCAGAACTCAAATAATTACGAAGACTTTGTATTCAAAACCAAACTCCATGATCATATAAAAACCCCAATTTATATATTTCTAAAACAATTCACTCCAACCTGCAACTCTGCAAACTATGAACCTGCTGCAACAAGAAAACTAGTTTTGTAGCCGGCTGATGAATAAAGAAACCACCTCGTATTTGTCTTTAGCAAATGCTAGCTCTGTCCTTGCATACGAACTCTTTCTTAACTTACCTATCAGCTTCACAGCTCTTGCCACCACAGGATTTTACACAACTTCTAACATCTAGTACTTGACTTTCTTGGATCTAGCAGACGGCTTGGCACAAAAAAGTAAACAATGATTATTTTCGAAACCCCACGTCCTCGAATCCCTTAAAATGTCCCACATTTGACAAAAATCCATCAACTATATACCCAATCACTATATATAATACCTGCACAACTTCCTTTAGAGGCCTAGACCACAACACATGGTGACTTCTTAGGATTAGTCTTTTCTTAAATGATGCTGATATGCCACTAAAATTCTATCTAATATACATTATTATATATAATGTACTTTTATATGACACTTTATTTCTTCTAAATTCTTTGTATTTGACAGAAGGCATGAAGATAGTTGCTTTGCAAGTCATCTAACAAGATAAAAAACTACCATTTGAATTTATTACATCATACCATACCTCACTGATAACATTGAAGAGGGGGTAGTTAACATGTCAAGGCTCAAGAGTAATGTGTTAAAATAAAGTAAAAATTGTCAAAAGTAGAATTTCCATTCAATTAGTATCTAAAAAATACAGATACAACCCCACAATTAAGGTAATTTCTATAACTAAAAACTTGGTTCAGGTTATTAAACTAACCTTTATTTGTTAGTTAATTCTAAAATCTAGATCTGAAGAACTCAAACATGCATTCGAACGCAAAGCAAGGAGTAGAAGTTTGAAGTCAACATGAGCTATTAATGTCACTGAATAAACTATACCAACCCATAAAAAAAATTTATACTGCAGAATCTTTTACTATTGATTTATCACTTCATTCTTTGTTCAATCTCCCACTTAAATTTCTGCACGTTATATGAAGTTTGTGTTTAACGCGATAATCAAATGTCTACTTTTTATCTATTAAGTTGTGTCTGTTTTTTATTTGTTAAGGCCGTCTTTCAATACAAATTAAAATGAAAATTTTAGGTGAGTATTTAAATTTCCGTAATTGACAATGCTAACGTGTTTATTCTTATTATTAAACATTAAAAGGATTCAAGAAACTGATACATAACAAATATAAGTGTCCAAATGGAAGAATTAGCACAAGAAAATTTGTACGGTAACGTATTCTTGTTTAATCTGATGTATTTTATGGGAGTTTTAGAAGAGGTAATTGCTACGAGTTTTGCAAGGAACCATCCTGGCATGCAACGGCTATATAAAATTGTTGACTATGAGCTCTAAATTATCGCCTTCATTGTTGCTAAGTGGTATTAATAAACTAATTAACAATCTTTGTAAGCTGCTCCAAGTGTCCATTAATGTCAGTTTTGATACTTGTCCCCACTTGTAAGTTACCTTTTTGGATGTGTTTATTTTGTTCCTTTGCTGATAAGTGGGGCCTCATAAGATGTTGTGATGTTATAACTTATATTTCATGACCTCAAACTCACTTTTTTTTAATCATATTTTACTTCATTAATTAATTATGATCAAATCAAATCGAATTTGACATCTCTTCCCTTTCTCGGAAATTTTATTATAAAAATTTTGACTTTCGAAAATCTAAAAGTAAATATATTAAAAATCGTAGATACCTTAAAATTCATAAAAGAATTTATGACACGTTTTATCTGTGACCTATTTTTTTTATAAATAATTTAACTTATAACGGTACAACTTGGTATTTAAACCTAAAATGATAAAAAAAAAAATCTTTACTACTTGAGCTATCCTCTATAACTTATATTACTCGCATGTAATATGCAATATAGTATTTCTTTGACAGTTGTATTGTATGTATACAATGACATATAATCCAAGATATAAAACTCTTTTAAATTTTCAATATTATATATCCCGAATGATGTCCTCTAACCCTTAAATAAGTCGAGAGACACCCACGAAGTAGCTTATACATTCCTGATCATTCGTTTTAAGTTTTATTAAATTTAGTGGTTGAATTAATAACGTCAAGAAAATGGATTATATGAATGGATTGACTAGATTTTATTGCATTACTTGATCCAAAAGAAAAAGTTAAACTTATGTTCAAGTGGATTAGTTAAGTTGCGAAAAGGATTGATATAATCCATTCATTTGCTGCATTTAGTTGTCTACAAATCTAGGTGAGATGATATTAATCCAAATAAGGCGATAGCTTGTTTTCTCATCCTCGTAACATAACCATAGACAAGAAACAGACATTTCAGAGGATCAAAACAAGAAGAAGAATGTCTCTTTTGTTCTTTCTTTCGTCGTAAATTGGAAAATATATTGAGATGATAATGCTCTCGGTCGAACCAGTGCAATGCCATGACAATTTCTGGCTCGAACTAGCGGAGCACCATAACAATGTCACTTGGATATAATCACCCGGGACAACAACGAACAGATAAATCCACAAATTGAGAATTTCGAAGTAAAATGGCTCAAACTCAAGATTTTCTTCTATTCCTGAATTATGATAGCAGAAGTATTAGTAGGACTTAGTTGGATCATATACTTCAACTCAACCAAATATATAAACTATGTCCCAGTCGGAAGTAGGCTATGTAAACATATGAAGGCTGGTTATGTAAAGATCTCCGACTTTTTAGACATATGAAGGTGTAATCAGAGAACATTTGAACTTCTCAATAAGAGCGAATTGACGTCTTTCCTTCTTTTTTGAGAAACAAAAACACAAATTTAATTAGTTACATTACACCTGTATTCGGTTCTGTTACATTCACTTTGAGCATATAGTTCAAATCTATGTATTACCCTATCCGTAGAGCACATTGAATTTATACCGAGACAAGAAATTATACATGAGATGAAAGATATTCAAACTTTGGATATACAAATGAGTCATAGATAACTAAGAATTTAGGAATAAAACAGTAGAACAATTACCTGTCAATTAACATTATCCTGTATTATATTATCTAGTTGCCCAGAATCCGATCAGAATGTGGAGGAAGGTAGGTCTTCAATATTTCTTTGATGTCTGTTTGCGAGACGGTTCCGCTACTAAATGTTGTGCACACATTTCCTTCGTGACCGTAACGCAAAACTGAGTTATCAGTGTTTATTTCTTCTGCATTATAAATACCGAGCTTCCAAGAGCTTGAAAGCTTCATATGTCTAGTCCATACCGCCAAGGCAATTGCTGGATTTGGACTGATTTACAATGGCACATGTTACAAATAGAAATATGAATCTGTCAAACAGAATTGAGAAACAAACGTATATGATGGTTTGTACCAGAAGACTTTAACACAGTAAATATATGTTGCTATCAAGTATCTGGGTTAAGAAGAAAATCTGTAATTCTAATTATGTATGCAAAGAAGCAATGATATTTATTAGATACAAGTCATAAACAATGAAAAGTGTAACTGCATTTTTCATCAAGACAATGCAAATATGTTTAAGGACTGGGCTATGCAGTTGGAAAAATTATTAAAAGAAGTCACTAATAAAGGAATATCTAATACCTTTTCTTACTCTTCAAAACTCTACTCCACCACAGGATGGCTTCCACGAGATCCTTTTCCAGTTTAGCAGCATTTAACAGAACAAGTCCCAACTCTGGCAAACAAGCATTTGTAGCATATGAAGTACTAGACACCCAAGGTTTTGATGCTGATCTCTGAATCGCATCTAGGACATCTGCAGTAGCATAGTCAGATAGCCTTTTAGAGCAATCCTCAGCCATAGCAATACCATAATTGCTCAAGTTTACATGAAGCAATTCTTCAACTCTTCCCTGCATTTGCAGAAGAGTTATTACGATGAAGTTTGCTATTCCCTTTTCTAGGTTGTTGAAGTACTGAACTTCAGATACAAATGTAATGATGGAAGTAGAAGCAGTAGAAGAAAATTTTCCCAGATGTGCATCAAGAGTCAACTTAGTAGATTAACCTTAAAATGTTTCCATGAAGCAACTTAGTTCTAATATTACCAGTGGTGCCTGTGTGCACCCACATTAAAGCCACCAGTCTTCATTTCTTTTATTTGCATCTTAATGGCTGGCAGTCTGCCACTAGTATTTGATTGACATTTTGAAGATAAATGTGTAATAAAAAGAGAAGATAGATGTGTAATAAAAAAGAAAACCCACCTTCATAATTACATTCTGGGAGACATATATGAACTTGCTCAATGAAGGGTGAACAATAGGTATGGCAAAAGGTGCTATCTCATCAATAGAAGGGTCAATGTGTTCTCCAGCAGAAGAAGCTGCCAGAATAGCATCTTTCACGTCTCTCTGCCTATATTTTAGCCCAGCGACATTAGTTAAATCCACAAAAACAAGCAGGCATATTAAGAAATAGGACATGGCTTACCCAAGGAGTTCTAGGTTTGAGTGTGGAAATAATACTTTCAACTTATAGTATGATACTTTCTCATCAAGCTCTTCTGGTACAAAAAAATGAAAATGTACTAATTCTGGAGATCTGAAAACAAGTTATAAAGCAAGTAATTAATTATGACATTCATCATACATAACAATACAAGATATAATGGGATAAGCTAAGGCCATAAAAAGATGGGGCTGCTACAACTTTGTCTACATATTTGCTCATATTTACTGGACTTCAGTCCCAACTTTTTATATTTGGAAATCCAACTCAGAGAAATTTGAGACATCGCTATTTTGGTCAACATAGTGTATGCAACAAACTTCGTTTATGATTGGACTTTGTAGGTTCAATCGCCACGACAGCGGAATTAATGAGAAGACTTCGTCTGATTCAGATTTGTGTCAGTATAAGACATAAGTTTATGATAAGCAAAGGCTTGTCGTACAGCCAGCCATATATTTATCATGAAAGAGTAGGACATAAGATCAGTATTTTAACAAGTCTGAAATTTAAGGGAGCATAATATACCAGGTTCAGCACTATCTAACACCATGAAATATATGGTTCATTTCTAACAACTGGCCTCACCATGGATCCATGATATATTTGGGACTTAGCCTCACTATGAAAAAAACCAAGTGGCCTGCTAGCTTAGATAGGGAAAACAATAATGCCAATATAAGATGAACTATATAAAGAAAGTAATCAACACCAGCAACTGGCCTATTAGCTCAGCTGGTTAGAGCGTCGTGCTAATAACGCGAAGGTCGCAGGTTCGAGACCTGCATGGGCCAAATTTTCAAATTCTTTTTGGAGATTTCCAGGGAGTCTATATGAGTAACCCATCTTAATTTATTTAATTTTTACAGGAATGAGAAACAATTTAAGGGTAATAGTAATTCATCCAATATGCATGATGTGAGTGTTAATGGGAAAGAAAATAGAAATAAAAAAGAACAAAAAAAATCAATAACCAATCAGTTATAAACTTCAGGAACATAGATTATCTGATAAATTCACAGTTTCACACTGATTAAAAGCTGTAGATATACAACCAAACAATTATTTACAGTATAACATCATTTAAAATAAACAAACCGTGAGCTTGACAAAGTAGAATTTGCAAGAATCGCAAGTGAACGGAGGTCCAGGCAGTTCATCCATGAAACAATGTGCACCACTGTATTTTCCTCACCATGTGCTGAGGCCAGCCCCGGATCTTTATCCTCTGAAGCCTTAGATACATCAGTCTGCAATTTTGGAAAGGACAAAGATAAATAAATAGAAATTTCTAATAGGGATCAGGGTGGCATTTAATTTTTTTATGTGGCTTCCATCTACCAAGCATCAAGGTTCATATGGGCCATACAGAATAATGCAAATATAACGCTATAACAAAATTGGAGAGAAAATCATAGAGTATATGTACAATAAGTTCTATATTTATGGAGAATCAGCTTCTATTTGTCAGTGGAGCTCGGCAAAGAGTAGAATGAAAGAAAAGAATAGAAGCTGCCGTCTTAATACGAGCCATATTTCACAGGAAAAGTTAATGGAACTTTATGCAGTGATACATTAAACCTTGTTTTGTAATTTAAAATAAAAACATAACCAATCACGATTCAGACACATTCAACAAATTTTGTGAAGCAGATCTTATATCATCAGGCATCAATTTCTGAGTATTATAAAGTGCTTATAAATTTATTTGCAGTCAAGTGCGCAGAAATCTGCTGCAGAATATGTTATGGTTATCCCTAGCATTGTAGCCTAGTGGATACTCTCTTCTCTTCGTAACAAGAGGTCAAAGGCACGGGCCACAGTGAATGCATGTGTGTGCGAGTATTTAAAATTTCATAATTGACCATACCAAAAAAATAGAAGAATGGTTTCTGTTAAATCATGAATATCATTCATTAAGAGGTGGATGACGAAAGAGAAAGTACATTTCTGTCAAATAATTTTACAAAATTATCTAATACGAATGACATTTGTATTCTTTCCAAGTTTTACTATCAACAAACCTCGTCAAGTGATTAACTATCGTTTATATTCATGTCAAGTAGTATTGAAATTCTTAAGACCCATATTTCAAATTCAAAACCTTTAACAAAAGAACAGAAGGACCAATTTAAAAATCCAATAGCATAGTGCATTCAAGAAAGTATTTATCAGCCTCGCAATTAAACAAACAAATAAAACATAGATCCTTTATATGTGTAAACAAAAAATTCTAGAGATGAGCATTTAGTGATAACCTAGTGGCTAGTAACAAAGCCTCATCCCCAGTCCCTTCCCCCATGACATGGTCATTTCTCTGAACGCTCACTCCTCCCCCGCCATCCTCTTATACCCAAAAACTATGTAACCACCCTCCCTTCCCCCACGACACAACCATTGCTTCGAACACTCACTCCTCTCCTTATACTTAAAAACTATGGCCAAACAAAAATATTATAGAGCAAATCACACAGATACTTTGACCTCTAGGAAGAACCCGGGCCCAAGGCCCTCAAAAAATCTTGTTCTTGAAATTCAATAAACTTCATTTATCGAATCACCACCACTCCATAACAACAGTGCCAATAATAAATAGAAATGTTAAATATTGTAACCATAACAAACCGAGTCAATTTAAATTCTTCATTTTATGCTCTTCCTAAAAATTGATTTACCATAACAAAATAACAATAAATTTCAGCTAAATATGTAAAATAATAATAATAATAAGAAGAAGAAAAAAAAATTACTACAAGGGCAGTGTAATAACAAAGTTGTTGAAATATGATCAGGAATGAAAGAAAGCAAAACTTACAAAAGAATCAAAAGCAACCCATTTTCTAAACGGGTCGGATGCATCTCTAAAATGGGTGGCCGGCAAGAACTGTAGTAAAGCTAGTACAACAATAACACCAAATGCAAGCAACTGAGAAACGGGTCGTGGAACGGGAGGCGGATCCGCAACTGGGTCAGAGGCATTGGTAGGTAATTTCGGGTCGGGTGGAGATTCGAATAGGTTGCGACGAGTAGCTGACCTTGAGGTAATGGAAGATGAAGTAGACATTGACTTTGACTTGAGTTCAACACCCTTGTGTCTTTTTAACTGTATCCACTCAATATATACATGGGCTTGTAAGTATGAAAGCAGATAGGGATATTTTAGAATGGCTTGACTTTGTACTTTACCCGCGCGCTCGCTACTATTTAAACCCAAACCAACCCCATTTATTATAATCTCTCGTGACAAACGATTGATACATCCATGCTCTGCGTTTTCTTTTCACGGATAAGATTAATAATTTAATACTAGTGTGAATATAGGGAAATACGTTATCCTATCTGCATTTTTGTATTTTGTATAGATATTTTTTCTATTCACGAAAAAAGTGTGAGATGATGGTTTATGAATAATCGGGCGAGATGATGGTTTATGAATAATCGGTTGTTCTTGACCAAAACCTTTCTCTAAATTAGGCCTAACGAAAAAAAGTGATACCATAAAAAATGTTATCAGTAATATTTTTTATTTAATTATACTTTAAGAAAATATATAAAAATTAATATTTTTTGAAAAAACTGATAGTAAAATATGTACTCTTTGTTTTAATTTAAGTAGTTGATTTGACGTAGTCAAATTAATTAATTTTTGATTGAAAATGACTACGGCAGAAAATTTGATTAAGGTTAGTCTATTTGAGTAATATAAATTTTTTAATTATTTATATTTCTAAGAAGGACGGGGAGCATATAAGAAGAGTGGAGAATATAGAAAATTTTACAAAAAAAATAGTATTTCCAATAAATGAAAAATAATGAAATGGTTTAAAAGTTATGGAGAAAGGGATTCGATTTTGTGATAAACAGTTAGAGCAACTTCAACCACGTTATCTAGGATGGTTCTCTATAATAATGTATAATAATAATTTTTTAAATTATAAATAACAAAAAAGATGTTTTGTTCCAATGGTATTCTCTATAATGGTTAGCTATAATTTAAAATTAATATTTTATTATTTTTATTCATATTTCAACCATTACATTTTTAACGGATATATTTTTAATGAATATTTTTCCAACATCTATATTTATAGCGGTTCTTTTTTAACAACTATATTTTCAACCGCTATATTTCCAACGACTCTATTTTAACAGTTATATTTTCATATCCTATATATATATATATATTATAACTTGTAAAATTTTAAAGATAAGTTTCATTCTAATATTATAATTCTTACAAATCATCATGTCAAATATTCTTCGATTGATGCGTGAAATGATTAAGGCAGAAGAAGAAGAGGAAGAAGAAATGTTAATAATTACTACTGTTGTTCAACAATATTGTCAACTTCAAAATGAACGTTCAGTTTCACATCACGGTGGATCTACACTAAATCATCTTGTCATCAATCGCAACATAGAAGAAGGTCATGCTCGACTTTTTCGTGATTATTTTTCTGATACCCCTACATATCCGGAGACAATGTTTCGTAGAAGATTTCGGATGCGTCGTTCACTATTTTTAAGGATTGAAGAAGCAATTATAACTCATGACAACTATTTCATTCAAAAAATTAACGATGTGGGAGTCCGTGGATTATCATCCCTCCAAATAATAACAACTGCACTTAGAATGCTTACTTATGGAACAGCTGCAGATTCTATTGATGAATACATTAGGATTGGTGAAAGCACAACTATAGAGAGTCTTAAAAGATTTGCAAAAGTAATTGTTGAAGTATTTGGTACTAAATATTTGAGATGACCAAACATAGAAGATACGGAGAGATTGTTAGCGAATGCTAAACAACGCGGCTTTCCATGTATGTTAGGAAGCATTGATTGTATGCATTGGAAGTGGAAAAATTATCCAACTGCATGGCAAGTGACTTATACAGGTCATGTTCATGAATCTACTATTATTTTGGAAGCAATAACTTAAATGATCTTTGGATTTGACATTTTTTTTGGATTACCTGGATCTTTAAATGATATCAATGTGTTAGATTGATCTAATATTTTTAATGAATTAGCAGAAGGTCGTGGACCTGAATTTAATTTTAGTATCAACGAGCATGAATATACATGAGATATTATCTCGCTGATGGTATATATCCTTCTTGGCCAAACTTTATTAAAACTATTTCAGCTCCCCAAGGAAACAAAAGAAAGTATTTTGCTGTTGCACAAGAAGCGGCTCGAAAAGATGTTGAACGAGCGTTTGGAGTGTTACAATCTCGATTTGCAATAATACATGGACCTTTGCGTTTTTGGGATGGCGATACAATGAAATATATAATGGCATCTTATATTATTTTGCACAACATGATTGTTGAAGACGAAAGAGAATTACACATTTTAGATTATAATTATGACATAGATTCCGGTACACCAATAATTTCAATGAATATAGGTCGTACGAGGGACATCAAAGAATTTATTCAGATACATCGACAAATTTGAGATAAACAAACTCATATCCAATTGTAAAATGATTATATCGAGCATCTTTTGTTTGGAATGAGAACTACAGAAACTAGACAGAGGGGAGGGCGTGAATGTATAGTTGATTTCTTTTTCTTGTTTCACTCCAGATTTAATTCTATGCTGAACTAAGATATTAACTTGGTTGTAGGTTGGTTAATCTATGTAGTGTTTGTCAAAGGCATGCAGAATAAAATAAAACAAAACACAAATTAACTTTCAAACTAATTGTATTAGAATGAAATGCTACAAATATGATATTCTTGATTTTGAATCTCAACTTTTTGTTCTTGAAAGAAAACATGTTATGAAAACTATTCAACACACAAACTTGTGAAGTTGTGCACACTTACTAAATAGACAACAAGTCTCAAGCGCATATATTTTCACAGTTTATTTTTCTATTACTAGAAATAGACAAAACTACTTTACATTGTACACAATCTATTTCTAGCTAAGTTCTATGACTTGACAATATGCTCCATTCTGCTTTCATTCTTCTGTCTTTGTCTTATTTTCTTTTCAAGCTTCATTGTAGACTTGTCATTATCTTCACAAGTTTGACTGACCTGATCATGACAATGCTTCAAATTACTTGTCTTATTCTTCTATAAATTTTCTTGAAGATAGCTTGTTGAAACATTCGAATACTCAACTGTTGTTGCTTCGAGAAGTCATGAATTAAACTTCTCGATCGAGTACTTCTGAGAATACTCGATTAGTCTTTGACTTAATACTTCTCGAATGCTTTAGACTTCTCGATTGCATACTTCTTTTGATGACTTCTCGATCAGACTAGACTTCTCGAATGACTTGATTCCACAGACTTCTCGATTGACTCATTTCCTCAACTTCTTGATTGCTTCCTTAGCTGACTTCTCGACTTGATTGACTGGACTTCTTGAGTGTATATCACTTTGCACTTCTCAAATGACTACATATCTCTGACTTCTCGATTAGGAATATGACTTGACTTCTCGATCGAATACTTAGCCATTTGAGCATTCCGAGACTTCTCTACCAGTTTCACATATGACTTCTCTACCAGGGTGACTTCTCGATTGATCACTTGACTTAGAAGAACTTCCATACTGCAATCCTTATTCTGATGAAGTCTTCTTTGGCTTGATGCATGATCCATGATTGAATCTTTCTATCAATCTTTATTTTTGACTTACAATAATACATTTGAATTTACAATAGAAACATGCTTCTATATGCAAGTACACATTAAAATAACCAAGTCACCGAACTAGTACAAGAATTCTAAATGTGCTTACAACAAGACAAGTATACTCAATACAGTAGACTTGATTTGATTCAACATCTTTGACAAAGTTATGGCGGTAATATGTAATAAAATTGTATTATTATTGTTGTTGTTTTTCATTTTATATTTCTCATTTTATATGAATAAAAATAGCATCTTTTTTTGTTAATTGTTAATAATTTAAATAAAAGCAAAATATAAAATATAAAATATAAACTATCTTAAAATTCAATTATAAAATAATTAAATAAGTCGAACCAGATTATAAAATAACTACAATAATAATGATTATAAAATAACGTTTTTTCCGTTAATTGTTAATAATTTCAACAAAACCAAAATATAATACATAATATATTTTCCATACATACTTTGATCTTAATTTCGTTGAATTAAAAGAAGAAAGTGATGAGATTTGAAAATATCTTTCAAAGATTTGGCGGGATTACACTTTTATTGAGAAAAAGAATAATAAAAATTAAATTGTGTAAACTATGATATATGGCACCTCCAAAGGCATATGACATCCGAAGTATGAATTTATTACTGTGTATACTGATGGTGCTGACTTTACCAAACGGATGCATGATCAGGTTTATTCATTTGGATCGAGTTAGGGTTCATGTATTAGTGCAGTGTATGCTCTGGTGTTGCAATTCGAGACTTTAGATCTTTGCTTAACTACAAGTGGGTGTCACTTTCGAATTGTTTTAGTATGTGTTTATTTGTTAATTGTCATGCATACTCTGTTTTTTTCAATTTTACGATCATCTGTAGCAGCAACTAGTAATATACCTTCAATAGCAGAATTGAAGCGAGGATTTGATTTAAGAAGAAGTTAAAAATTTAACTCTCAGATAGAATTGTGGGTAAGATGTGAGCTGAGCTTGCCGGTGAAATGTCAAATGAGGCTAGTAGAATTTTCCTAACCTGGACTCTTTTAATTTACTTGGGATGTTGAAAAATCTTTGCTTGTTTGTGTGCCGTTTGTTGGTTACATTCCCTGCAGGAAGAATTGAATTTGTAGACTTCGTTTTTTTTACTTGTATTGACTTAGTTAGGATGTTACTGCACTTTTTTTCCCATTTGATTTTGATTCTGACCTAGCTGCACATCTCTATTGTGTTTTAACAGTTGACTATTTCCCTCATTCTGCTACTGCTGGTCCTTACTATATATTCAAATTGTGAGTCAAGTCTGAAGGGTTCCGAGGCATAAAACGCAGCGGATAAACATAAATACAACGAAAAATTTCGGAACCCTTACGCAGGATCATGTATAAGAATTGACAGATTATGGTGATAAACGAATCATACCTATTAAGATCTTGAATGTAACGAACTCAACGGAGATCCTTGCTATCACGATTTGTGTCTTCCTCTCGAAAGCACCTCTATGGTATCCACACGAGCACCTTCAAGAGCGTCTCACGATCTTGATTACGGGATGGATGTACTAGCCTCCTTTGATGATTTCGAATGACTGTCTTTGCTGCCTCTCTTGCTCTGCCTCTAGGGTTTTATCATATAAAACGTGTGTCTCTTTTAACCTATCATTATCTATTTATAATGACTGGTTAAATGGGCCTAAGCAGCAAAACCTAACCCATGTAGGTATAGGATTAAATAATAAAAACGTTTTTCTATTATTTAATTAATAACTAAGTCATACTTAATTATTATGGGCAGAAATCCTCTTCAAATTCGAATTTATATTATTTTAATTAATTAAGTCTCACTTAATTAATATAATAAAATTCAAATAATCATCAATTAATTTAAATCTATAATTTAAATTAATTATTCCTCTAAGTGCTCTATGTGTGTGACCCTATAGGCTATTATTTAATTAGCAATAATTTTATTCTCCAATAAAATTATAAACAATGAGCGGCATCTAGTAATACATCATTGCTACCCAATTAAATAATAATTAAATCGTGATTCGATAAAACCTTTCGTAATTAATGTTTCCGTGTAATATAATCCCTTTAACCATATATATTATAGATTAAACTCGAGGCATGTATTTAGTCATCCTCTTCAACATTTAATCCGGGTTTACTTGATCCATGAGTAGACTATGAAAACAAATCATTATTTGAGCACGGCCATGCATTTTATAGTCTCACTCAATCAAGAGGCCAATAATATCTCTCTTAATTATAGGAGGGTTAAATCCTTTATCTATCATTCATATTTCTCATACGACTCATGATATACCCGATGTCCACTTTTATCATTACCCGGTCAAAGGTAACTTTTAATGTTGTCAAAGTATATTAATCCTCGTATAGAAATATAATGATCTCAAGTCAGAGGATCATTACACCATTATCACTGTGAGTCTTTCTTATGACTTTATTAAACATGAAGAATCTCACTGTGGGTCTGTCCAGTACCATGTACTCCTGCATGTACCTATGTGTTGACTTTAGTATCCCCATACTTATAACCAATGAGATGTGGTTATCTGTCAAACAACATACTAGTCTATCTATGTATTATTATTGTCCTATAATAATAATACTCGACTAGGGACATTTAAGAATATGATATATTATATAATCTCAAGTTCAAGTCATGTACTAAACTATACAATGTGTATCATGATTCTAAGGACATTTATTATGCTAACAAATATATCGCAGTAATTAAAGTCATAATAAATACGTTTATTGAATAATCAATTGACATAAAGGTTTATCAAAATAAACATTGTATTGCCTCTAGGGCACCTACACCAACAATCTCCCACTTGCACTAGAGCCAATCACCCATGTATCTAATACCCATGGAACTAGTGTGACCGTCGTGCTTCTTCTGCGACAAGCCTTTGGTCAGTGGGTCTGCAATGTTATCATTTGTGTGCACTTTACATATGTGTATGTCACCCCTTTCATTAATCTCTCGAATGAGGTGATATCTCCTGAGTATGTGTTTGGTTCGGGAGTGAGCTCTAGGTTCTTTAGCCTGTGCAATGGCTCCATTATTATCGCAGTATAGATCAATGGGATCTGCGATCGATGGAACCACTCCCAAATCAGTAATGAATTTTCGAATCCAAACAGCTTCCTTAGCCGCTTCACAAGCTGCAATGTACTCAGCCTCCATTGTAGAATCAGCTACTGTTTCTTGCTTTGAACTCTTCCAACTTACAGCACCTCCGTTTAGACAAAACACAAAACCAGACTGTGATACAGTATCATCCCTGTCTGTTTGGAAACTTGCATCGGTGTAACCTTTTACAACCAGTTTTTCCTCTCCTCCATACACCAAGAATGAATCTTTAGTCCTTTTCAAGTACTTTAGAATATTCTTGACAGCCGTCCAGTGACCTTCACCTAGATTAGATTGGTATCTGCTCGTCATGCTTAAAGCATACGAAACATCTGGGCGAGTACATACCATTGCATACATGATGGATCCAATTGCTGAGGCATATGGAACCTTACTCATGCGGTCCTTGTCATCCAATGATTTCGGACACTGATCTTTAGAGATCGTTATCCCTTGAGACACGGGGACATATCCCCTTTTTGCATTTTGCATACCAAAACGATGCAAAACCTTATCGATGTATGTACTCTGACTTAGACCGATCATCCTTCTAGATCTATCCCTATAGATCCTCATTCCTAGAATGTAGGATGCTTCACCTAAGTCTTTCATAGAGAAGTTGCTCCCTAACCAAATCTTAACAGCCTTGAGAGAAGGTATGTCATTCCCCATTAGTAGTATATCATCAACATATAGTACTATGAATGCCACATGGCTCCCACTAACCTTTTTGTAAACACAAGGTTCATCTTCGTTTTGAATAAAGCCATACTCCTTGACTGTTTCATCAAAACGGATATTCCATCTCCTAGAGGCTTGCTTCAATCCATAAATGGATCGACGTAATTTACATACCTTGCTAACATTCCTTGGATCGACAAAACCTTCAGGTTGTGTCATGTACACATCCACATCCTCTTCAAGGATTCCGTTAAGGAAGGCTGTTTTGACATCCATTTGCCAGATTTCATAATCATGGAATGCTGCAATAGCAAGCAAAATCCTTATGGACTTGACCATAGCCACTGGTGAGAAAGTTTCATCATAGTCAATACCATGAATTTGTCTGAAACCTTTTGCAACCAGCCTTGCTTTATAGGTCTGAACATTTCCATCCATGTCAGTTTTCTTCTTGAAAACCCATTTGCACCCTATGGATTTTACCCCTTCAGGTGGATCAACCAAGGTCCATACTCGGTTTTCATACATGGAATCCATCTCGGATTTCATGGCTTCTAGCCATCTCTTAGAGTCTGGACTGTTCGTAGCATCTTGGTATGTGAGAGGCTCATCTTCGTCTATGAGCATCAAATCACCACATTGAGTCAAGAGAAATCCATATCTCTCTGGCTCATGGCGAATTCTACCAGTTCTACGAACAACCTGTGTTTGTTGAGCATTATCATTATCCTGCTCTTGTTCCACTTCAGGTTCAATGCTATTTTGTGGTTCTCGATCTTCATCGAGGTCTATAGTTCTCCCACTGTTTCTTTTGGAACCAAAATCTCTTTCCATGAAAACAGCATCTCGAGCAATGAACACTTTCTGCTCAGTAGGACTATAGAAATAGTACGCCTTTGTTTCCTTAGGGTATCCCACAAAATTGCACTCTTCAGATTTAGGTCCAAGCTTGTCAGATACTTGACGTTTCACAAACGCCTTGCATCCTCAAACTTTCATAAAGCTCATGCCTGACCGTTTCTCCTCCCATATCTCATATGGAGTCTTTTGAACCTTCTTAGTAGGAACACGGTTAAGTGTGAAAGCTGCTGTTTCTAGAGCGTAACCCCAGAAACTAATTGGAAGATCTGCATGACTCATCATCGATCGCACCATGTCCAACAAGGTGCGATTTCTCCTCTCTGAAACTCCATTCCATTGAGGTGTACCTGGTGGAGTGAGCTGTGATACAATACCACACTCCTTTAAATAATCTTTAAATTCTGTGCTCAAGTATTCTCCTCCACGATCAGATCGTAAGACTTTAATACTTGCGCCTCTGCCAATTTGCTTCTCTACTTCAGCCTTGTATTCTTTGAACTTTTCAAAAGAATCAGATTTATTCTTCATAAGATATACATATCCATATCTACTGAAATCATCAGTAAATGTTATGAAGTAGTAGTAGCCTCCTCTCGCCATCACACGCATTGGGCCACATACATCACTATGTATTAGCTCAAGTCGTTCAGTGGCCCTTTTACCCTTACCAGTGAAAGGGGCTTTAGTCATTTTACCAAGCAAACAAGATTCGCATTCTTGGTATGATTCAAAATCAAACTTATCCAAGTATCCATCCTTATGTAATTTGGATATGCGTTTCTCGTTTATATGGCCTAGACGACAATGCCAGAGGTATGTTTGATTTGAGTCATTAACTTTAAGTCGTTTGTTTTCTATATTACAGACAGGAGTATCTAGGTCAAGAACATATAAACCATTAAACAAACGCGCAACACCATAGGTTAAATCATTCAAAGCAAAAGAGCAACTGTTGTTCCTTATAGTAAACGAAAAATCTTTCTTGTCCAAACAAGAAACAGAAATAATGTTTCTGCGAATCGCAGGCACGTAATAACAATTTTCCAGTTCTAAAACAAGCCCAGAGGGCAAAGATAAATAATAAGTTCCTACAGCTAAAGCAGCAACTCTTGCTCCATTGCCAACTCGTAGGTCCATTTCTCCTTTAGCCAATGTCCTACTTCTCTGCATTTCCTGCACATTTATACAAATGTGAGCAGCACATCCAGTATCCAATACCCAAGATGTAGAAATAGACAGATTGACTTCTATAACATATATACCTGAATCAGAAGCTTGCTCAGCTCTCTTCTTCTTCAGATCCTCCAAGTAAACTGAACAGTTTCTCTTCCAGTGACCAGTTTTCTTACAGTAGTGACATTCACCTTTAGCGACCCCACCTTTAGGCTTTAAAGCCTGTTTAGGACCTGACTTTGGCTTGGGTGTAGAATCAGAACCTGTCTTCTTCTTACCCTTCCACTTGCCTTTCCCTTTGGCCTTACCTTTATTGCCCACCATCAGTATGGGAGCAGGTTCAGCCATCTTCATGTTGGTCTCATATGTTCTCAACATAGCCAACAATTCAGTAGGTGTTTTGTCAAATTCATTCATATTGTAGTTCATAACAAACTGAGTGAATTTGTTGTTCAAAGAATTCAAGATTAGGTCAATACCAGTTTCCGGACCAATCGGGAAACCCAAAGTATCAAGATACTCAATGTAACCAATCATCTTCAGAACATGTGGGCCAACTGGTTCACTTGCCCCTTGTTTGCAATTAAAGAGTGACTTGCTCGTGTTGAACCTTTCTTGACGAGTTTGGCTTGCAAACATGCTTTGCAAGTGCTCATTAATAGTATATGCATCCATATGCACATGCTGTCTTTGAAGCTCAGCACTCATAGTTGCCAACATAAGACATGCAACGTCAGTTGCATCATTCTCATCCTTTGTGTGGGCCGCTCGTTCCTCAACAGTAGCGCCCTCAGGAAGGGGACCTGCCGGAGGAATATCAATGACATGAAGCTTGCGCTCCTGCCTGAGGACAATCCTCAAATTCCTCTGCCAGTCTAGGAAGTTGTTTCCTCCTGTCAGCTTATCCTTCTCAAGGACAGATCGTACGGATAGTGTGTTTGTGTTGTTTGTCATTATTTGGTATCTACAATGATAAAAGCACAAAATTAAACATTAGATTGTCTGAGTTATTTATTATGTTCAAATGATTATGATACATTCATAATATATCTCCCACTATTTTTATCAAATCAATAGCCCTTACTATTAATTTGGAAAGTATATCCCATAATTCTTTCTAGTGAGCCAAGATCCATATTTCGTCATGTCTTAAGTCAACCACTGGAAGTCCTTAAGAATGATTATTTAGGTAGACAACAATTGTCAATTATATCATATATAATTCTTGGATAGTTTGGTGAACAACGATTGATCTTATCTATCTAATAGACTTTTAACCAAACTCCATGCTTCTAAGTTCATAATAGTTGAATATAACCGTTTATCTTCACCTTATCATGACGACTCAGTTAAGTTAGACCTAATGATACAACGGCCGAATATAACCGTTTATATTCGTCGCATCTCACCATAATAGATAGGAGTCCCCTGCCACTGACAGTCTTTCCCCTAACCGATCTAGGATTCGATGAGTGTTCATTCATTGGAAAGCATCCGATTAAAACTTAATATTTTGTTAAGGGGTTTAGAAAATTTACGACGATCATGATCACATCATGAAGAGATCCTCAATTTTTCCTTGAATCGAATACTTCAAATTGACATCTTAAATTGTTCATTTCCCAGGTAGATGGAGGATACCAGTGGTCACACTTAAAACCCATCAGCCTTACGAATACGCATATCCGCTTTTATCAGAAAATCCCAATTCTAGATATCAAAAATTCATATTCAATTCCGTGTTTTAAAATCCATATTTCATAAACACAAGAATCTCATGATCGTTTGTTGATTTTAAAATCTTAAATCGTTACAGATTTTATCTTGTTTAGCATGACAATCATGGCATGGGTGACGTATCTAATACATACATGATTAATCTAATTAAAGCATGCATCATTCATACATCAATATGTAAAGTGCAGTATGTAAACGTGCTTGGTTATGGCCCCTTTCCTATGTGATCCTTTCGAGCTAATGAAAGGATCAAAGTCAGTCTATGGTGGTGGTAAAACATAAATACAATTACATGTCTTCATTCTTCTTGTATCCACTGGTGCCTTCTCCTCTTCCTGCATCATTCTTCAGTCTTCAAGTACATTACAAGAAAACCTAATCTAATGTACTTACATAAGAAGGCTCGAGTTACATTCGAGGTTAAACGATTACAAGAACGAAGAAAACGACATGCAAGTCGTATTTATAAAACCAAAACCAAAACCATTAATCTAGGGGTCTGAAGGCCATAACCAGCACCATGCTCACATAACAATTACTGATAACTCAGAACACTTAATCATATCAGCATACATCACATATACCATGATCACAAAATTTCATAAAATTTAAAATCATGATTTATAAACAGAAAATCGCATTTTTGAGGCCCTTAACGATGTCAAATGGCCAAAAAACACCATAGGTCACAGCAAAGTAGTGATTTTTGCTCGTGGCGATTTTCCCTTTCCAGAAAGAGTAAATTCAACCCATTCTGACTCCGTCGAAAAACACTATTCACTGCAGAATCACTATTCACAGCAAACCTACATCTTTATGCAGTTTTGTTTTAAACGCTTCAGAACGTTTCCGATGACCTTCGTATGACTGTATCTCGTATCACATACATACAGTGCATCACACACATCATGCCATAACAGTTTATGACATTGCAGCAACATGGCAGTAGCAAGGGCAGTAGTAAACAGGCATGGCATAATCATGGCAGTGGCATGGCATAATCATGGCAGTAGCAAAACAGGCACTTATGCATCATATACATAAAACACGTAACCAAATCAGTCCCTTATACACGTAGCTCTGATGCCATTGAAGGGTTCCGAGGCATAAAACGCAGCGGATAAACGTAAATACAACGAAAAATTTCGGAACCCTTACGCAGGATCATGTATAAGAATTGACGGATTATGGTGATAAACGAATCATACCTATTAAGATCTTGAATGTAACGAACTCAACGGAGATCCTTGCTATCACGATTTGTGTCTTCCTCTCGAAAGCACCTCTATGGTATCCACACGAGCACCTTCAAGAGCGTCTCACGATCTTGATTACGGGATGGATGTACTAGCCTCCTTTGATGATTTCGAATGACTGTCTTTGCTGCCTCTCTTGCTCTGCCTCTAGGGTTTTATCATATAAAACGTGTGTCTCTTTTAACCTATCATTATCTATTTATAATGACTGGTTAAATGGGCCTAAGCAGCAAAACCTAACCCATGTAGGTATAGGATTAAATAATAAAAACGTTTTTCTATTATTTAATTAATAACTAAGTCATACTTAATTATTATGGGCAGAAATCCTCTTCAAATTCGAATTTATATTATTTTAATTAATTAAGTCTCACTTAATTAATATAATAAAATTCAAATAATCATCAATTAATTTAAATCTATAATTTAAATTAATTATTCCTCTAAGTGCTCTATGTGTGTGACCCTATAGGCTATTATTTAATTAGCAATAATTTTATTCTCCAATAAAATTATAAACAATGAGCGGCATCTAGTAATACATCATTGCTACCCAATTAAATAATAATTAAATCGTGATTCGATAAAACCTTTCGTAATTAATGTTTCCGTGTAATATAATCCCTTTAACCATATATATTATAGATTAAACTCGAGGCATGTATTTAGTCATCCTCTTCAACATTTAATCCGGGTTTACTTGATCCATGAGTAGACTATGAAAACAAATCATTATTTGAGCACGGCCATGCATTTTATAGTCTCACTCAATCAAGAGGCCAATAATATCTCTCTTAATTATAGGAGGGTTAAATCCTTTATCTATCATTCATATTTCTCATACGACTCATGATATACCCGATGTCCACTTTTATCATTACCCGGTCAAAGGTAACTTTTAATGTTGTCAAAGTATATTAATCCTCGTATAGAAATATAATGATCTCAAGTCAGAGGATCATTACACCATTATCACTGTGAGTCTTTCTTATGACTTTATTAAACATGAAGAATCTCACTGTGGGTCTGTCCAGTACCATGTACTCCTGCATGTACCTATGTGTTGACTTTAGTATCCCCATACTTATAACCAATGAGATGTGGTTATCTGTCAAACAACATACTAGTCTATCTATGTATTATTATTGTCCTATAATAATAATACTCGACTAGGGACATTTAAGAATATGATATATTATATAATCTCAAGTTCAAGTCATGTACTAAACTATACAATGTGTATCATGATTCTAAGGACATTTATTATGCTAACAAATATATCGCAGTAATTAAAGTCATAATAAATACGTTTATTGAATAATCAATTGACATAAAGGTTTTTCAAAATAAACATTGTATTGCCTCTAGGGCACCTACACCAACAAAGTCCATGTTACAGAGTTTTTTCCTTCAAATTAGATTAAAATCCTGTATGATTTGCGTTTATATGAGAGCATTATTATAACAATGTGTTATAATTTGTATCTCATGTTTATATCCTGTGATAGTGTGATGATACTATGATGTTAGAGCAGGAGCTGAGTTATACTGTTGTCAGATAGTCATGCAACTGAATTGGTAGTGCATAAGTTGTTGAAATGCGTATTAACAATTATATTAAACAGGTTTGAATTTTTTTTTTAAGAAGGATTGAATCAGGAAGTGGCTTTAGATAGGAGCCTCTGGCTAGTGTAATTGGATTGATAGTGCACAAGCTTTTAAATTTTATATTTGAAACTAGTTTTGAAGATCGCATTTAAGGAAAGATAGTTCCTTATTCTATGCTTTTATCATGATATATGCGAGTTCTTATTCCACTCGATAAGAACTTGTTTCTCATAAATTTTAGTTTATTTCTGGATACGATGTTCTCATCTCAGCTTAATATTTATTTCAGCACTACATACTGTTTTCTCTGCTATTAATGATGTTAATATAAGTTGTCATCGATTCACTATAGACCTGTGCTAGGTTTATTACCTATTCAGTGGCATCACATTTTGTTGCATAGTAGATTCAAATCTGTTGGGTATGCGTGGAACACAGGAATGTTATAGCATTATTCTGAATACCATTGTTTTCTAGTTTATGCTATCCATTTCTTTCTTCAAAGACTTAAATACATAATCAGTTACTTCGTTGATAATGTTTCATTTGCTATGAGTTTGTGCTCAGACTGAAGCCTTCTATATACTTTAACATCTAGCAAGAGTTTGTTATACTTAAGGATTTGCCACCATCATTTAATTTGACCAGATTTGAAAAGAAAAAAATTGTTTATAATTTCTTTTGCCTTGTACTCATGTATCATTCGGTAACATGTTAGTTTTTTGAAGGAACCGAAGATGTGCGTTTAGAGATAGCGGAGATGATGCTGACATAGCTCCAGTGATTGTCTAGTTGAAGTCGTCATTTCTTCTATAAACTATGTTCTATTTTTATTAGTAATAAAGTGTCACACAGCCGTGCGGAAGCGTCGACCAACGACTAATTTTTCAAACTTTTGGCTGAGTGATGCGTCAACTCTACGCCTAGAGCTTGGCCAGCAATGCGCAGCTAACCCTTGGGCCTTAGTCTTCACAACTCGATGCCTGCAAAATGGGTTAGTAACAACTTCACAATATAAACGAGACGAGCTTATACGGGGAACCCCCAACCTTTTTATTACTCCACAAAAAGGATCTAACAATCTAGGCCTGCTTGCCACAGCTCGGCACAGCTACCCACTAACTGCTAGCAATACAAGAGTGCCTCACTACAAAGCTCTTTCTCTCTCTAGAACTCTATATAGCTCTCTCTGTATTTTGCTCTCACTTCTCTCTACAAGTGTGTCTCTCAACTATGAGTGAATTGCTCAATGACTAAATGATTTGAGAATGAAGTAGCTCCTCCTTATATAGGTAGCTAAGCGGGCTTTGAATGACTCAAGCCCATCCAAACTTTCCATCATTGGCGAAGATCCTCATTGATACTATAATACCCCGATTATTTACATAGATATTTATTTATTAATTAATTTAGAAATTTAGTTGTCTATATAAATTATACGTTAAACTATATTGTTTTACATTAATAATTTTACATATATATTAACTTTAGTTATTGAGTTCTAACCAAACTCTATAGAAAATAAGGATAAGTTAAATTAGTTTGATAAGTGATATTGTTATAATCTATTACTAATTAGTTATGCTTATCTTAATAGCTTTATAAATATAAGATAATGTATACCTAGTAGAGGTGTACAGCCGCGTACGGTATCGAGTTAGTAATCTCAGGTAAGTTCAATAATTAATAAGCTTATATTCATTATGATTATGATGATATGCATTTACATGGCGTGTAAAATGGTATGAATGCAGGAAGATGCTCACAAAATCCTGAGATAGTTAAGGTATAAGCATAGCTAGTGGCTTGTATTAGCACAAAGAGGTATGCATAGCTATACTATATTAATAATATTAAATTACAATGTTATAGTTGCATATTTGAGTAATAAAGGTGATATACTGGTTTTGTTTTCAGCAATTCACTATTCTCCAGCGTGCTAACTCCTGTGTGCAAGCTTAATAGTTTTTCCATGTAAGTCTAGCACACATATTTTGCTTAAACTATTTTCTTTATGTGTACATCGTAAGATATATCTATTTTATTTTATTTATTCTAATTACTATTCTTTGGCAAATTCTGTACTGTTCACTTTAAGTATTATTAATAATTATTTAATTCTTTTGGTATGGTGGGATAGAATATTAATATTTATTTTTTTTTTATATAAAAAAAATGATAATTATATAAAACATGAACGTTAGTTTTAAAAAAAATGTGTTCCTTAATAAGTACATATTTAGTACAAATATTTTTACTTTTTATCATTTAAAAAGAAAGTGGTCATCTCGTACATGCATGTGGTCATATATATATGCACCCTTCTGTGCTGGTTTACAAATGTCGTAATCGTTATGGTTAATATTGTTTTCTTTAATAATTCGTATAATATGTATTTATGTATAACTAGTATGTTTTGTTGAATTTTGATTAAATTAGTTGCTAGATAATGTGGTGATCCGATTAGTAGATAATTATTTATTATTTATATTTTTGCTAAATTTTATGTGTCTGATATTTTTAGTTTTATAATAATTATTTATTATTTTATAATCAAAGGTATTATTTTGATTTAGCATAACGTAAGATTTGGATTGTTTAATTATATTAGTGTACTAGTAATAATTCTTCTTACTCGTGATATATGCGTTATTAGTTAGAGTCATCTTGTAAATATTTCGTGTATATCAGTTGACTTGCTAGTTGACTATATTTAATTTAGAAGTGAGTAACTCATAAGTCAAGATTTAGCGCTAATATATGATAATTATATTGTTTTTTTAGATTTTAATAAGGAGTAGTAGCTATTGTCTCTCAGCGGATCCTCTTCATATTTTGAGTTAGTTTTCAATCTACTTAAGGTACGAATTATATCCCCTTTTATCAATTTAAACGGTAATTATTAGAACGAATTTCTATTCACTTCTCTCAATTTTAAATTATAATTGTTAGTATAGATTCCTTAATTCTTTTTCTCCATTTAAATATTAAAATTCGTTATATTTATTGTTGAGGCTTTTCTAAAATTGTGACCATTGTACTCTGTGTACTTTTTAGTGCACCTTCTTATATTCGTTTCGTATTCCTTATTTTTGGAATTATTGTTGCCTTGATTCTTTATATTTGTTTTGTCTCATATTTTTTTAATTGCGATATTGTTTTGATTTGATTAATTAAAGAGTCGGCAACTTTTGTAACCTATGTATTGGGCTCTTAGACCGATCCGTGTGGGTTAATCACGGACAATGTTCACATGGAGTTCGGAGTAAAGGTGAACTAGACACTAACTCGTGTCGGTGGTATAAGTATACGGGCGCGTTTCTGGAGTATAGGACGTGAATAGATCATGATCGATATTGTATTGTTGAGATGTTTTATACATTCTATTATTTCTTCTTATGGATATCCGAGGAAGAAACCATTGTCATGTACTTGGTGAGTGGAGTTTCACGAGTACAGTTTTGTGTGAGAGACCCTTATTGTTCCCACCTTATTTGCCTTTCAGCCTTATTTTTATTGTTTGGATCCGAGTTATTTATTATGGTACCATTTTGTTAAATATCGTATATGATTTGAGATATCTCGTGATCCTTATATTGTTCACTTTTGTATCGTTCTATTGATTAAATCTTTATTGTATACTCTGTGTTGGTAAGACACAATCCACTCAGTTATTTAAAACTTTATATTCTTTTAAATTATATTCGTACTGGGCATTTAGCTCACTCGTATTATTTTCTTTCCGCAGGTATTTACGGGATATGCGGGAAGAGTGATGAGCGCTACTCAGTTTCTAGCTGCTTTGCTTAGGAGATTTAATAAGACATTTGAGAGCTATTTTAGATGATTTCAGACTTTATCAGTATTATTGTTATTGAGATTTAGTATTTAAACTTTAGCAAAATTATTCATTTATGGCAGCTTAATATTATCTAGACTTTGTTTAAATTGTGTAAGCCTTATTATTGATAATAGTAGGGTCGATGAGGACGTCGACCCAATAAGGTGGGGTGTTTGTAACATACCACATCGAATAGAATATGTGTATTTGGACCCTTTATAAGGACAAGTCAATAACTAATGTATACCAAATTGCTAGCTCTTTTGGGTTGATCTGTGGTGGGTTGTTGGGCCCGGTATGCGTTATGTTGTGGGCTTGGGTTGTTATAAATGGTATCAGAGTCTTGCCCGGCCAGAAGCGCTAAGGCACTGCCCGGGTTCCGTAAGTTTGTCCATAGGGTCGATGAGGACGTCGACCCAATAAGGTGGGGGTGTTTGTAACATCCCACATCGAATAGATAAAGTGTATTTGGACCCTTTATAAGGACAAGTCAATAACTAATGTATACCTAAAATTGCTAGCTTTTTATGGACTGACCTGTGGTGGGTTGTTGGGCCTGGTATGCATTCAGTTATGAGCTTGGGTTGTTGTAGATACACTCCCACACAATCCTCTTTTTTGAATATTCCCAAGGATAATCCTCCTTCTAGAATATTCTCTAAGATATGCTGAATCGTATCCCTTGATTTCCGCCCTTAGAAGATATTGTCTTATACTATATCAAATAAAGCCCATCCATATGATATGTATAAGCCCAATTCCATCTTGCACATTGAATCCATGTCATGCCTGCATCATACTCCAACCCTGGCCCAACTGATTGCATTACCTATCCAGCTCCACCATAGAACCATGCCTTAGCTAAACCCACCATATCTGACTCCTTAAGACTCGTCTTCCATGTCGCCTCTGTGTCATTGAGGACTAATGGTGAATGATGACTCTCCTTTAAGTCGGCCGTGCCCTTGTTCAAGTCTCACCCAATCCTGCCTCTCTTACCCTTGCGCCATGCTGCGTGACCCCTCTAGAATCAAGTGTGCCCACAATGCATGTTCCATGTGTCTGTGCCTGGCTATGCATTCCTTTGCCTCCGTTATGATGATCTAAGCCTTTGACATATCCAACTCGTGCAAGTGCCCTCATAAGTCACAAGTGCCCCATGTGCCCCCATGTGTGCCTCATGTGCCCCATGTGCCCCAACTTCATCTCAATGCCAAGCCCCATGCCTGGCTTGCAACTCTAGTGCTGAAACCCAACGTCTTAAGCCTTTCAAGTAAGCCACCGCCCTGGCCCACAGCACCAGACTTAGGCTCAAAAGCCTAAGGGACTAACAAACCACCCCCACTGAAAGAACTCGATGTCCTCATCGAAGGATGATTCCAATACTCCCGAATCTGATCTTCAAACTGCCACAAGGTCACACCTTTCTCCCATGTTGCATCAGCTTCATCTTCGCCTTCCCACTGCACTAGATAATCAGTCCTCCTGTTCTTTTTACTCATCTCCTGAGTTTTATGACTACGGACCTTTTTCACCTTCCTGTCGAATTGTACCCTAATCACTGGAGGTGCTCGTTTTCCTTACTTCCTCCCATCAAGCAACAACTCTGGCTGAAACGGCTTCAAAAAACTAACATGAAACGTAGGATGTAGTTTCAATCTATCCGGCAAGTTAAGACGGTACGCCACTGCGCCCACCTTCTTCACAATCTCAAATGGACCATCATACTTCTGAACAAGCCCTTTGTGAATTTTTCTAGATTTGATCTTCTTCCAAATCTGTGGTGTCAATTTCAACAACACCTGGTCGCCCACCTCAAACTCTAAGGGACGACGCCTCTGATTGGCATACTTCTTCATCCTTCTCACAGCTTTCTCCAGACTAACTTTGACTTCATCAATCATCTCTTGTCTCCCAATAGCATACCTATAAGCCGCATGACAAGTACCACCCGATCTTTGTATAGCCACTTCATTTGGCGTTTGTGGTTGAACTCCAAAAATCACTTCAAAGGGGCTCTTGCCAGTCGCCGAAGACTGCTGCAAGTTGTAGCAAAACTGTGCTACATTCATCAACTCTAGCCAATTTTTTTGACTAGCTGAAACATAATGCCTGAGATACTCCTCCAATAGCTGATTCATCCGCTCTATCTAACCATCTGTTTAAGGATGATTTGCAGTAGAAAACTTCAACTCACTTCCCCTGAACCCAAAAAATGGACCCCAGAAACGCCCAGTGAATCTGCTGTCTCGGTCACTGATTATATCCTTTGGCAACCCAAAATGTTTCACCACATGCTGAAAGAAAAGGCCAGCCGCCACATTCGATGTACATTTTTTTGGCGCAGGAATGAACACCGCATACTTCGAAAACCGATCAACCACCATAAATATTAACCCCTTTCCATCCACCTGAGGCAACCCAAGAATGAAATCCATCGATACAGACTGCCACGGTCTATCAGGAACCGGTAATGGTTGTAGAAGTTCAGCTTCCTTCTTTATTTCAATCTTGTCAAGTTGGCACACCAAGCACGACTTGACATAGGCCTCAACATCATCGATCATCTTTGGCCAATAGTAGGATCTACTAAGCAATGCTAGCATCCTCGCTACCCCCGGGTGCCCTGCCCAATTTTCATCATGAGACTCCCTCAAAATTCGTTGCCGAAGTGTCCCCCTCATAGGTACATAAAGCTTATTGTCTTTCACATACAAAAGCCCATCCTCCATCCAATACTTACGAACCACGCCTGACTTCATTTCCTCCACAAGCTTCAAATACACAACATCGGTTTTTTACTATTGCCTGATCTCTTCTAGGAACTCAGTGTCCACCACTGACATAGATACCAAAGATTCTTGCACCTTTCTGCTCAATGCATCTGCCACCTGGTTTTGTGCCCCCGGTTTGTGCAACCACACAAAGTCAAATTCCGCCAGAAATTCCTGCCAGCGTGCCTGCTTTGGGGTCAGCTTCTTTTGAGTCTTGAAATAAGTGTTTGCCACATTGTCAATGCAAACCACAAACTTCGCTCCCAACAAGTAATGCCGCCATATCTCCAAACAATGCACCACAACTGTCATCTCCTTTTCATGGGTACTGTACCTCTATTCAGCATCCTTCAGCTTTCGACTTTCATAGGCCACCGGATGTCCCAACTGAACCAACACTCCACCCACAGCACGATCAGAAGCATCAGTATGCACCTCAAATGGTACCCCAAAATCTGGAAGTTTGAGCACGGGTTTTGAAGAAACTGCAACTTTCATCTTTTCAAATGCCTGTTGGCACTTATCATTCCAATCCCAGATATGATCCTTCTTTAGCAAATCTGACAAAACACTCACCCGCTTCGAGTATCCCTGAATGAACTTGCGGTAGTAGTTCGCAAGACCAAGAAAAGATCTCAACTCAGCAACTTTCTTTGGAGCAGGCCAATCAATGATGGCCTCAACTTTCTTCTTGTCCATTTTCACCATCCATTGGCTAATCAAATGCCCAAGGAAATGAATCTCCTCCCTGCAGAACTCACATTTCTCCTTCTTCACATAGAGGCTATGTTCTCGCAGTCTAGTGAAAATGCACCTTAAGTGGTCTAAGTGAGCTTCAAGACTATCACTGTAGATCACAATATCATCCAAGTACACAACGACAAAGTGGTCTAGGTACTCATATAACACATCATTCATAAGATTGCAGAATGTACCAGGTGCATTTGTTAAACCAAAACGCATAACTAGGAATTCGTAAGACCCATACCTTATCACACATGCGGTCTTATGCTCATCTCCTGCTGCAATTCTGACTTGCCAATATCCCGACCTCAGATCCAACTTCGTAAAGTACTTAGCATTCGAGAGCTTGTCAAACAGCTCAACAACATTTGGAACATGGTACTTGTTTTTTATAGTTACCTTGTTCAAGGCACGATAGTCCACACACATTCGCAACGACCCATCTGCCTTCTTCTGAAATAAGACTGGGGCACCATAGGGAGCTTTAGATGGTTGAATATACCCACTCTCCAAAAGCTCATTCAGCTACTTCCTCAGCTCAGCTAACTCCATAGGTTCCATGCGGTAAGGAGCTTGAGACGGTGCCCGTGCGCCTGGCTCTAGCTCAATCTTGTGATCCACAGCTCTCCTTGGTGGCAATGTCTTTGGCAACTCTGGGGGCATGACATCTTCAAACTCTTTGAGTGTAGAAGAAACAACATCAGGCATCACCGTCTGATCATCCTTCACCTCCACTATAGCAGCTAGAAAAATCAATTCGCCACGCTTGAGCCCTGCTTCAACCTGCATAGCTGACAACAGTCCCACCTTTTGCTTCCCTGAGTTACGATCAAGAACACCCTTCACAAAGCAAGGATTATCCTCATCCCCAACCATTATCCCGCCAAGATGTGGCATCATTGTAGCTTTGGCTTTCAACAGAAAATCCATCCCAAGTATAACGTCAAAATCATCAAGTGGGACAGCCAAGAGTGTTACCTTTCCAGTTCATGAACCAACTGTGAGATCCGCCAATGATGATCATGTGATCACTTGCGCCTCAGAATTCACAGCTTTAATGCGGCTAGTGCTTGCTCCTAAAGCCAAGCCAAGATGCTCCACACACCTATCAGTCACAAAATTATTAGTAGCACCAGTGTCTACCATTGCCATCACCTCATGTCCATTGATGACAACTTGCACATACAACAAACTAGATGACTTCACAGCTTCCTTTGTCTGCAGTGCATTCACCATTCTGAGTGGATTAACCCTTGTAGGCTCCTTCCTTTCCTCATCCATGGTCATAGCGTTCAACTTCTCCTTCTTTGAACAATCTTTCATCATGTGAGGACCTTCACAAATATAGCACCTCAACGGCTTCTTTGCTTGCCCACTACCAACTTTGGCTTTGCCTTGATCCCCGTCTTGGACTTTCTTCTTGCCTTTGGATTAGAACTTTTGTAATCTCTCCTTAGCACCCTGGGTTTGCTTCCCCTTGTCACTAGAACCCGTTGTAAAATTAAAATCCACCAAGTTATCGGCCGCTACAATAGCTGCTGTCAAGTCCTTGACATTCTGTCTCCTTAGCTCAGCCTGTGCCCATGGCTTCAAACCTGAACAAAAGTTAAACAACTTGTCTGCCTCTGCCATGTCACGAATGTCCAACAGATTGGAAGTAAATGCCTTCACATAATCTCGCACAGTGCCCGTCTACTTCAAGTGCTTTAGCTTCTCCCTAGCCACCCATGCAGCATTATTAGGCAAGAACTGCTCATTAAGCTCTTTCTTCAAGACATCCCAAGTCTCAATTTTGGGCCTCCCTGTGCTTTCAACATCATCCATGCGAGTACGCCACCATAACCTGGCATCACCTGCAAGAAACATACTAGCCGCAGTCACTTGTTCACCATCACTGATATAAGCCGCCTTGAAATACTGCTCCATATCCCACAAGAAATTCTCCAATGCCTTAGCATCTCTGCCCCCCTCATATGACTTAGGTTCTGGCACCTTGAACTTTCTTGTAGCTTCACCCGAGGTACTGCCCCCAACAACCACTGCCTTCCTCAGAATAGTCACCTCCTCATAAAGCTCTGCCGAAGTATTCTCCAACTTAGCAATTTTCCCCTCAGCTTCACGTAGGTGATTCTCTAGGATCCGTCTGATTTGATCAATATAGGACCTCATTGTTGCACATTGCTCTTGTATTGGTGCAACATCGGCAGACTGCGGTTCACCAAGCATCTCCTCAAGTCTGGTAACTCTGTCATTCACAGAAGCAATTGTAGGACCAGCCATAGCAACGTTCTCAACGCAGCTCTGATGCCATCTGTCACACAGCCGTGTGGAAGCGTCGACCAACGACTAATTTTTCAAACTTTTGGCTGAGTGATGCGCCAACTCTACGCCTAGAGCCTGGCCAGCAATGCGCAGCTAACCCTTGGGCCTTAGTCTTCACAACTCGATGCCTGTAAAATGGGTTAGTAACAACTTCACAATATAAACGAGACGAGCTTATACGGGGAACCCCCAACCTTTTTATTACTCCACAAAAAGGATCTAACAGTCTAGGCCTGCTTGTCACAGCTCGGCACAGCTACCCACTAACTGCTAGCAATACAAGAGTGCCTCACTACAAAGCTCTTTCTCTCTCTAGAACTCTATATAGCTCTCTCTGTATTTTGCTCTCACTTCTCTCTACAAGTGTCTCTCTCAACTATGAGTGAATTGCTCAATGACTGAATGATTTGAGAATGAAGTAGCTCCTCCTTATATAGGCAGCTAAGCGGGCTTTGGATGACTCAAGCCCATCCAAACTTTCCATCATTGGTGAAGATCCTCCTTGATACACTCCCACACAATCCTCTTTTTTGAATATGCCCAAGGATAATCCTCCTTCTAGAATATTCTCTAAGATATGCTGAATCGTATCCCTTGATTTCCGCCCTTAGAAGATATTGTCTTATACCATATCAAATAGAGCCCATCCATATGATATGTATAAGCCCAATTCCATCTTGCACATTGAATCCATGTCATGCCTGCATCATACTCCAACCCTGGCCCAACTGATTGCATTACCTATCCAGCTCCACCATAGAACCATGCCTTAGCTAAGCCCACCATATCTGACTCCTTAAGACTCGTCTGCCATGTCACCTCTGTGTCATTGAGGACTAATGGTGAATGATGACTCTCCCTTAAGTTGGCCGTGCCCTTGTTCAAGTCTCACCCAATCCTGCCTCTCTTACCCTTGCGCCATGCTGCGTGACCCCTCTAGAATCAAGTGTGCCCACAATGCATGTTCCCTGTGTCTGTGCCTGGCTATGCATTCCTTTGCCTCCGTTGTCATGATCTAAGCCTTTGACATATCCAACTCGTGCAAGTGCCCTCATAAGTCACAAGTGCCCCATGCGCCCCATGTGTGCCTCATGTGCCCCATGTGCCCCAACTTCATCTCAATTCCAAGCCCCATGCCTGGCTTGCAACTCTGGTGCTGAAACCCAACGTCTTAAACCTCTCAAGTAAGCCACCGCCCCGGCCCACAGCACCAGACTTAGGCTCAAAAGCCTGTAACAATTGGTATCAGAGCCAAACTGAAAGAAGCAAAGGGTTGCTAATCCAAGGCTAGATTCGGAGCGGTCAAAGACAAACCTCCACATCGGTTGATGTATGCCATGAGTTTCTGCAAGCGCTTGAGGAAATAAGTAGGCAGGGAACCTCACATGGATGGAGTGGGGGAGTGTGTTACTCACTCTGGTGTAATCACGTTGTTGTTCCAGATGTGCACGAGGGCGTGAACCAGTTTAATGGGGGGAGGGTTTGTAACAAGGTCACTTTTGTGAAAGGGGACATTGGCTGGTTAGTGCTTAATGTTGAAGGGGAGGCATGGTTGTACTCAAGGGCGAGTGTCTGTGGGGCTTGTCATAGGCTTATGATAATCTGTGCGCAGGGATGGTCGGGAGCTAGAGCCACTTCCCTGATGAGCCCAAGGCAGGGCGAAACCAGTCCTTGTTGTCTCGAGGCGTAAGGCTGACATTTCATGTGCGCTTGAGGTGCATGGGGTGTGCCGTACGGGGCGGGGTGCGGGCGTTCCCGCACAACCCTGTAACATAAAGAGATTTTAAGTTTTGAATAGTGGTTAGTGGTGGCTGTCATGGATGTTTGAGGCCTGATTATGTCGGTGATCTCACTCGTAGTTGGCCAACGTGCAACAGCTGCTCTTATGTACATGTATGTTTCTACACTACTCTCTGTACTGTGGACCGTGGTTGTAAGCTCAACTCAATTTTCATGATAAAACTTGTTTTCCCCTGAATGAAGTCATCATTAGCTGAATATTAAAGAAGAATTCTACAATACTCGGGCAAAGGATTGACACGATATTAAGACCTTATAATTGATAATGAATATGTTTTTATTCCTTAATGTACCACATTACAGGGAAAACTCATAGAACAGAATATCTAGGAGATGTTGGAATGAGGATACAAAATGCAGGAAGTATTAATTTTGATTGATTAGTAAGAAGATCCAAACCTGAACTATATGCTGTCACATAATCACTTGACTACCCTGGATAAAAGAAAGCATACTAGAAAGTATGTCTCTTGGTTATAGACATTGGATTAATTGTAAAGGACACATGTAAGTAGTTGTTTAAATTGATTTTTTTGACGGTGTGTTGAATCGGATCAGGCCTATCGTTGTGTATTGTAAATTTGCTATGCTATTTGACCGTACCAAATTACCAAACCACCTATCTGGTAATGTTATAGATGCCCATAGTTTAATAGTGAATTGTAGTTATACGTCCCAGGATTCTTGCTATGAGTTGTGAGTGCGGAAGGAATTGAGAGAAGATTGTTACTTCTGTTAGTAGATTGGAAATAGTAGCATCGAGAAAGATCAGAGTATGGTTGCATTTTATTAGAATTTTGATGGATATGCTGGCATACTTAAATTTTTGATCGTTTGGATCCTTGAGAGTTGAAATCATGGAATGAGTAGAAAAAAAGAAAGAAGAAAAACTGTTTAAATGGCTTGATGGATTTCTCGTAGTCCGTCTGAATTTGATTCACGGGAAAAGATGTTATTGCATTTGTTCATCTACTAAACAAAGAATACAATCTGCTTGTACAGAGAAAGTATTGTAGTGCATAAAACATTTTGCTGACTTTGTGCAGAGGAATTTTCTCTATTCAACATTCTTTGACAAGTATTAAATAAGCTTGGATAATGAGTTCATGTGCACATAAGCGCAGAAAACTACCTCTCCGTCCTGTTTGATTCTTAACATTGTTCAAAATATATTATATAAAAAACTCTGACGTAAGAGTAAGCATTTTCTTTAGGATGAACCTCAACACACAGTCTTAAATTGATTTCGAGTTCTGATTATTGCAACCACTTTTAAAAGGGAAGCATTTCATTCAGCAGTCCGTAGTTGTATTTATATTTTTCGACAGTTTTGCCTGAATGGAAAACAATAAGCACATACATGAGGTTCCTGCTAGTTTCGTTATTCGAAGGATACAACATTACAAAACATAAATCTATGCATTCCATTCTCTACAAAGAAAATTGTAGATTAATCTCATGCTGAAAACTACATGATTCAGGACAAGTTGTTTGCATGTATGCATTTCTATTTGATCGCAACTCCCGTTTGATACCGGATAAAGCGAATCGACCTCAGACCTGCTTATCTGTGCACTTTTGTACTGTATTTTCATGGACTATATACTCGTCGACTGAGATGGAAATATGAAGACATATCCTGGTATCCTGGAGCCTAGTAACATCATCTTGCAAAGCTCGGCTTTCAATAGAATCAGAGTTTCTTTAGTGTTGAACGATTCGAAAACTAGAACACGGAACAAAAGCTTGCCTTAAGTTGGATTCTGGATATAAATAAGCATCTTGAAAATCAAAGTACCTTGACATGCACAAGCACAACCTTAATTTCTATAATAGCACAACCTAGTACGATCATGTAATCATGTCTTTGCAGCAAATGTTTTCCAACCAGAGTCAAATGACATACATCAAGTATTTTATACAAAGCTTGACACCGAACTTGTTGCAAATTAACTAACAAATACTACTCATATTAGCCAGGATTGGATGATCATGAGTCCGTGATTGTAATTAATCCACCGAAATAAACATGGCCAGAAGGTCATCGAATCCTGTCGTGATCTGTTTTTAAGGGCCTCTGTGACAAGAAGTTCAATTTTTGAGTTTTAAGGAGAACTTCAAATTCAAAATCAAAATTAAAATTCACAATTTCATATCGGATCCGATTTATTTTAGATATTCAAAAATTATAATTAAGTTCAATATTATCAATACATGGGGATAATAATTAATACATTTATAAATTACAAATCATTAAGTTAATAAATAGTTAAATATATATTACGCGTGCTAATTAGAAGTTCTTATAAGATAAAACATATATTTTTCAATATTTTTTTATTTTGGATTGAAAAAAGATATTCTTTACCACGTAAAAACTCGAAGACTTATCATTAATATATACTAGTTTATAATCCGTGCAAAATACGGATAATATTAATAAATTATATATTAATTATGTTATATAATTAAAATATTTAATTTAATATAATAATTTATTTTATTTCTAATTTCTTTTTATATTTTTTATACAATATTATTTATATATTAATATTCATAAAATTTAATTATAAGTCATAATTAAATAAATAAAAGAGACTGAATGGTGATGAAATTGAGTTGAAAAAAAGTTCTCTTGTATGGTTATAATAATATAGTATTAAATAAAAATTATAGAATAAATAGAATTCTTAAAATAGAAAATATAATTTAGATATAATATTATCCGTGATCAGTTGTATAAAAAAAAAGACTATCGGTGATAGAGTTGTATGTATGATATATCTTTTTTAAAATAAGATTTTTTTAAAATTGAATGGTTATGATCTTTTTCTATGAATCACCTAAAATTGGATGGCTAACATCTTTTCTATGTTCACCTAGGAATGATATTTATATATTAATATTCATAAAATTTAATGATATATTAAATAAAAATTATAGGATAAGTAGGATTCTTAAAATAAAAAATATAGAATATAATTTAAATATAATATAATATTATCCATGATGAGTTGTATAAAATGAGTACTATTGGGATAGAGTTTTATGTATGATATATATCCTTTTGAAAATTAGAATTTATTAAAATTGGATGGTTAAGATTGTTTCTATGGTTCACTTAAAATTAGACGATTAAGATCTTTTTTATGGTTCATCCAGTACCATACCAACGACCAAAACTTTTAATATTTCGGTTATAACATAATAGTATAGATGATTAGAACTAAGTAAATTCACCTCTAAAGAATAAATTTTTGTATACAATAACACTAGTAAAATCTTAAAAATATTATTATAATAATATTGAAATACTAACTCACTATAAATGAGTATTAATTATTGAGTAACAATGAAATAAAAAAGATAAAAATTATTTATCTTATTTCTAATATATTATGTGTAATAAATTAAAAATTACAATATTATATTAAATATATATCGGATTTTTGTTGAATTTGAATTTAGATCGATTTTTGAATCGGATTTTGAATTTCAAATCGAATGTTATTTCAATATACTTAAAATTCAAATCAACTTCCTCATCATTAAAAAAATAAATTACAATCTAAAATTTCAGGTTTTAAATTTATACATTTCAGTGTGTTTTCAATATTTAAGGGGGAAAAAGAATTATCAGAAGAATAAGCCCAATTCAATCAGACTCGACAGCTTGAACAGGCCTTCTGAGTTCCACTTTGGTCCCAATGGCATGCTTCCTTCACATCCCAACATTTATGTTTACGAAACCCATTTTCCGTTTTATATATATATATATACATTGAAAAATGCATAGTAATATAGAAGTTTAAAATTCAAGAAAAAATATGTAAAATTTTAAATTTTCACCGTACCAATCTTTTGCCCTCAATTGTGAGTAATAAAAAATTTATTTGTGTTGTACTCTGTTTAAGTTTGAAACTAATATATAATCTATCGTAAATAAAAATTGATGCATGCATGAAGCAATCTCCATGATTAAAGCCTCAGTTACTTACATTGGTGTTGATTATATCATGCACGTCCAGCGTTCTTGATCACAGAGATTGATCAAGTATTGTCTGTTAAATCTGCATGCATGCATGCTTTTTTTATGTTCCTTTTTATCTTATAATTGTCTCTTCATAATACACATGCATGCAGCTGTATTACCCAATTTTAATTATTAACTTTACCAAATAAATCGATTATCATTTTTAAGTTATGATGACAGTAGTTTTGGCTATCATCCCAAATGAGGAAATTAAGACCTGTACGCATAATGTGGAGTAGTTAATTTTGTACTGACACGGTAACAACACAACAATGACTTGTATATATTATTCATGCTTACAAATGTCCTGATTTATAGTAGAGTAATATTACGTACCCAAACATGATCTCAATTTTTTTTAACCTGACATGATATATTACTTTTTTTAATTTGTAAGTGCATATATATATACACAGTATCTCATATTATTATTAGAAAATTATTAATTACAACTCAGCATTTAAAATAAATTTTGGAGACCTAACATTTCTCTTTATGGTACTTGAAAGTCATATGACTAGATCTATTTGTAATAAGTAAATGAAAACTCAAAGAATTCTGACAAGACTGCTACTCAACACTGAAAGAAGTTCATTTATATGATCAAACATCGGTGAAAAATAAAAGAGTAGTATCTCAAGGAATTCAGAAGATACAGAAGGTTTTAAGTGTCTACTACAGAAAAATTCCAGAAGAAGAAAAATTATAGATGAAAAACAAAGAGAAGGCAAGATAGGACAAAACAAAATATAAAGACCAGTACATCAGAAATGAGAATCAACATTGTAGTTAGTCATCCGTGAACCAGACCAGTGCACAGGGTTTCAACAATGTTAGTGAAGATTCGTCATCAAAAAGTTCAAGTGATTAGATAGAAGACAGAGTAAAAGCGAAAAAATTTCGGAGCTAACAAAAAGGTTATACAAGTCAAAATAGTATTTTAATTATACTATCAAAAGTTAATTAATTATTTAATTTATTTAATTAAATTAATTCAAGCTGAATTTAATTTAATTTATAAATTATTTAATTAAATTAAGTAGAATTAATTTATTGTAAAAGATATGACTTGGTATGACTTTTAATAAAGTCTAAAAGACTTTATTAAAAGTCATATCGAATTTCTGTTGAAAATAAAGTCATACAAGCTTAAACAGAAAGTCATACCGAGCTTGATTATAAAGTCATACCGGGTTCTTCAAAGAAAAAGTTATACCGAGCTGCTCAGAAAAAGTCATACTGAATTATTTAAAAAGTCATACCGAATTTTTAAATAAAAGTTATACCGAGCTTCAATGAAAAGTTATACGAGCTATGAAGAAAAAAGTCATACCGAGACAAATTAAAAAGTCATATCGATTTTTTAAAAGGTCATACCAAGCCAAAAAAAATCATACCGAGCATTTTAAAAAGTCATACAAGTGCTTTTGAATTGTCATACAACTTAAATAAAGTTTGAAAAATGTCCTGATCTAAAAAAGTCATATCAATTTTTCATCCTCTATAAATATGAGCCCAAAGGCTTCATTTTCAGTAGTAGGAAAAACATTCAAATTTAACAATTTGTCTGATTGTCATATTCATAGACTTTCTGTGCTAGTTTGAATTTAATTCCCTAAGTAGAACAATTTATGTCAAATCTGTTCTATGAATTAAGGAATATTCTACAGAATATTGTAACACCCTTTCAAGTTTAATATACGTATTTAACTTGAATCTTGTTTACTTATTTGCTAATTTTTTAGATCTTAAATGTTTTATCATGAAAATAAATAACTAGTAAGTCAGCCTTCCAAACACTACAAGGACTCGAACCCTCAGCAAAAATAATAATTTAATTTCGTAAATTCTGGAAAAAAATTAATTTATTGTGAGTATCGCATTCAAACCCTATTTTACGATAGGACCCAAAAGTACTCCATAATCTTAGAAAAATTATAACTCACCTCTAAATAATGTAGAACTTTCAATAAAACGAGACATTAATTGCAGAAGCCATGACATTTAATGAGGCGTTGTCTTGGGTAAAAAAGCGGGCTACTAATGTACTATTTGAACTCGACTCTTTAACAGTTGTGCAAGCAATGAGGAGAAGAAAAGATGAAGATTGGTCTTATTTTGGTGCACTAATTTCAGATTGTGCAACCATAACGAAGGACTTGAGGTGCAGTAGTGTCTACTTTGTAAGGCGAACAGCGAATATAGCTGCTCGTACAATCGCTAGAGAAGCTAGTTCTATATTTGATCAGGAGGAATGATTGTTAACACCATCATTTTTTATCGATGTTGTTAATAATGATAATCAATAAGATGGTTTCTGGTTTTTAATAGAAAAGAGAGAGTAAGGATTAGGTCGGTACTCCTCGTATCATAAATTTCGATTTGATTTTCCTAATATGTCTTTTTTTTTTTTGTTATTAATCAGTTTATATAACATATAATTATTTATTTATATAGAATATAATTATCTACACGCACTCGCATATATTTTAAATACACATAATTATACATAATATAAGTAAGCCAAAAATGACTAATAAAATACCGTATTCCTCCAATTTATTGGATCCGGTATACATTCGATTAGGCATTTAAATAGTTATAAATAATATTAGAATCACATTCAATTTCATTGATAGGGTGTGCATGAAGAACAAGCCAATAAATTTGCTTGCATTTTTGAACTGATATGTGATGGATTTATTGATCCAATGTGCAGAAAAAAATTGTAGGGGCATTGAACTATTATTTAGTATGCAGTATAAATTTTTATGAAATTTAAATTTTGGGAGATACTTTTATATTTTTTTAAAATTTTTAATGATGAATTTTTATTAAAAAACCTTTTAGGGGGCAAATGATCCCGTGCCCTTTACTAAATCCACCACACAAAAGTGTGTATTCAATTTTGAACTTGGTTGTTATGATTTTGACGGAAATGAAAAGAAATATGTTTATTAATTTTTTCTGTGTTATTCGTTTTTCTAAAAAAAATATAAGCAAAGAAAACTGAATATAATATATGGGTCAATTTTTCTCCAAATGAGAAGATTAAGATAGAAAAACAAGTCATAAAAAAATGTAATAAATATATTGTATATATTCGCTTTCTTTTCCTCTTTTAACAAAACTGTATAACATAAAAGGGAATTATAATTATTTTTAATTTTTCCTTTTTCATCTAAAAACTCGATAACACAACATCCGTTTTCGGAAACAATTATCGAATTAACTATAGCTATACTAAAAAAGTATCGAATTTAAATAATCTGAAAATTTAAATTGGTGACACATTAATCCCAAATTTATCGTATACCCTTAGAGGCTGATATCAAGTTTACAAATGGATTCAAAGTTTTTGAATTTTTTTTACATATATATGCATATATGAAATATTTAAATTTAATCGATTATGAAAATATGTGTCTAAATAATGCAGTAAAGTCTTATTTCGTTAGGGGTACAATTATATAAATTATATTCATATCAAAATAACGATATTACCCTCAGGGACCCACGCTAGAATCCAAAGACTTGTGACATGTCAGAGGTTTCAACACCGTCCAAAAGTGGTCAAACGCCCTCTTGAACAGTCAAACCTAACTCCTCTGCTTAGTTGGCAGAATCAAAAAGCTCATCAATGCCTCTGCCCTCTCAAAACACCAGTTGACATCTGTATTCTTCTAGAAGGACAAAACTGTCCCCCGTATCCTTTCATAAATTCCAAGATCTTGGGCATTCTTGTAATTTCACACAAAACTAGGGTTAATTATATATATATATATATTTTTGTCAGGGAGGTTAATTTTATATTATTAAGCATTTAAACTCCTCTTTTGCTAAACCTAGGATATAATTAGTTGGTATCCAAATGATTAGAGGTACTTAGTCTTGTCATAAAACTATTCTTTCAATGTAGATTTTGTCTTCAACTAGTAGTTAAGTAGCTTTACAACAAGTAATCGCATGGGTGGTGGCATGAATTAGTAGTTATAGATTTGTGCTTTAAAGTTTGAAGATTTTTGATAACTTTAATGCGAATGCATGCATGCAAAGTAAAAGTTGATCAAAGATTACAAAATTTAAAGTGCAAAAAAGAGAGAAAGATATGCATAAAAGAAGTCAGGTTGTTCAATATTTGTGTTTTTAGCACATGCAAACCCGAATATCGTGTTAGGGTTTAAAATATTAATTGGTTGAGTAACTGTTTGTTATTCGAGTACCTGTGTACTTAATTTGTAATATAAAAAATTGATTAAACTATAATTTGTAGATTCGTACATGACAATAATCAAATCAAAACTATTTATTATATTTTGATTTGCGATTATTGTTGGTTTGCATGGCGCTCCCGGAATAGTTACAATGTTGTTTTCTCGTGCAAAATTATAAATTCAATAATGTTATTATATTAGGGAAAAATTAACAAAAATATTTTTTTTATAAATTTAATTATTTAGGACTCTACTATCTCTCTTAAAATATTGTAAAAATATAATTTACAAACAAATACAATTTATATTCTCATACTTTACAAACAAATATAATTTTGAAAAGACCCTTATATTGTAAGATTATTTTATATTCTCATAATTGTCTAATACAGGGTTGTAGGAAATATGTTTTAAAATTTGTCATGTATGAAACTGATTATAAATAATTATAAGGATGAATTTGCATGGTACTACATTTATGTATTTTTAGTTATATATTGATAAATATTTATACACATATAAAATTGTTGTCGGAGGAATTTCGTAACAACATATTTTGGAGGTTTGTTAGAATAATAGAGCTAAAAGTATAATAATATAACTGTTAATGGAGATTAAAGCTCGTAAAAAAGATTGGGTTGGACATGAGAAGTGTCTCAATTTGTCTCGTGTATCGGATCTCTTTTGTCAAGTTAGTTTTGTTATAATTATATATATCTCCGATAGACTTTAGTGATATATTTATTAAATATGAGAATTAATTGATTTTATCTCATATAATCTTCGCGTTTTGATACCTTCCTGATTTGAAGGATATCATTTGAAGATATTTTTCGTAATTAATACATTGAAATTGATTCTTTTCTCGTTTTAGAAAAAAGATATATTAAAAATTAAACAATTGATTATTACTTAAATTAATACTAAAAATAATATAAAATAAAAATACTATGCCAAAAATATGACATAACAAACACGATTCAAACGTTGTGATTTGACTTTGTATGAAATTGAATTTTAAAATTGTAGCCACAATACCGCAAACTAAATTAATATTTAAATGTTAACATTAAAATATCTGCATGTACGTTGTCAACATAGTAAAATTTAGTTGAGTGTAATGGCGTGTAAAGTTCAGTGCATTAAAATGAAGAACTCTAATTTAATTAGAGCTGCGCTAATGTCTAAATCAGGGGTGGACGCAGCATGAAAATTTGAGGGGGCTAAAATTTTCTACTATAAAATATGTCATGTGTTATATAAATTTTTTCAATATCTTAAACTAAAAATATATATATAACAGTATTTATGAACCTATACACACGTATACAAACCACCATTTCTTCTATTATTTGTGTTTTAGTAATCAGAAAATAGAAATTTGAATACCTAAGTTTGAGTTCTTAGATTTTATTATAATCAAAATTACTCATAGCTCAATATTACAGCAATAGCTTAAAAAAGTTGGGGGTGGCCAAGGCCCCACAGTTCCTATGTGTGTCCGCCCCTGGTCTAAATGTGATTAAAATCCTCTTTAATTAAAAAATAAAATTTATAACTTAACTATGAATCGAAGCTACTTTAATTGGTTTAATTTATGTGTTATATTCAGATATATATTAATCTAAATTGATAATATATTTTAACAAAAAAAATTATATCATAATTAATTAAGCTAGGTATGCATCAAATTCTTCATCGTTAATAAGGTTCAGGTTTAAATTCTTGTCGACTGACAAACTGATATTGCTCGTCTTAAAATTTTAAAATATTTTGTCAAAATATTTAAGTAGACTGCAGATGTGACCGACAACCATTAACTGACCAGCAGGCGACTTTGCGTATCGTTAAAGAAGCACCGCTTATTGGTTTAACGTCTTTTCTCAATAATTTTATAGCTTATATACATCAGTTATTCCCACACTTCCACCGTTGGTTTACATTTGGAATAGGGTATCGACATGTATTTTAAAATAAATATAAAATATAATTTTATAATTTTTTTTTTTGAATAAAAATTTAAATATTACATTTTTATTCAGATTTTTTTTAAAGAAAAAGTTATGGAACTATACATTTTATGCATTTTAAAATGTGTGTCTGGCACCCTTTCCGAAATGTAAACAAATGGATGGGACGGAGGGAGTATAATTTAGCTATAAAAATTAAATTTATTTATCTGAAAAGGACAAGAGGTTTTGAATGAATATTTTTTTTTCTAGAAATCTAGGATGAGATTGGCCAGTTAATTTTCTCAGATAAATAATTTATCAAATAATGAGACTAATAATAGGTAAGGTTTATTTACGGTCCAATAAATAGCATCACAGTTAAAAAAGTTTGAAATTGAATTTTAGGTAAAAGAGTTACAGGTCAATAATATGAGAGGCCCCCAAGTATTGGCATTGCGCTAGTTTTATGTTGAAAGTAGAGCCGTCAGTCTTCATGTTTCGTGTACTTTTGTATTTTTATGTACTCGTAATTAAAATAAAAAATAATTTAAAATCATTTCGTGTACTTGTTTAACCGATTCAAACACGAAAATAAATATTTTGTGTCTATACGAGACGAAATATTTCGTAATCTATACGAAACAAAACGAAAAGTACATGAAATTTTTGTATACTTTTTGTTTACATGAAACGACTCGAAATAATACGAAACGATTATATCCAAATACACGAAATATACACAAAATACTAATGAATACATAAAATTAGCAAATTGTTATATATTACGTATATATATAATAATATGTTTAAAAAATATATATTACGTATATAATATATACTATGATATATAAAAAATAAAAATTATATATTAATATTTCGTGGACTTTTGTGTATTTTTCGTGTACCCAAAATGAAACTCATATCCGACACTAAATTTATTGTGTAATTTCGTGTTTGTGTATTTTCGTACTTCGTGTATCGAAAATCAAAACCCATAATTCATATCCGTTTTTTCGTGTCGTTTCGTTTTGTGTCAAATTGTTGGGTCTAGTTGAAAGTTTTCTTATAATTATGATGCATGTAGCTTTGTGTCTGAAAGCTTTGAGAGAAGGATTATTAGGTGATATTAATCCAAGTCCCACGTGGAAGAGACAAAAAATAATTCTCATACCTTTTAGGAGATGTCTAAGAACAAATTTATGTGAATTTGATACAAAACGAACAACTATTATGAACTTAAAACTTACTTGCGATCCTAGGCTTCAAATACCCGACCCGAATGACAAGAACCAAGTAAACAGAATTCAGAAATAATCAGAATAAAGAATTACATATTCTTATAGTTGATGCATACAGCTAGAAGCCATTCATCCAGTTTCTGATAATACCCCATTAATTTTCAACTAGCAATCCTAGTGGTACTTCCTCCACTCTTCACTGCTCTGTCCCAACATGATACACACCCTTGACTATATCTCTTTCACCTCTGAATCTCTGATATATACATTTTTTTAAATAAATAACCTTACAAATCAGTATATATTCTAATAAACCCTTACGCGAGCCATAGTAAAATCGACATATAATAAACCCTTACCACTTAGACGACATCCTTTTTCCTTTAATTTATATCATTAACTAATAATCTCCTACATTTTTATAAATAAAAATTATTAAATGGTAAAAGTTAAATATATAAATACTGTTGACATTTTGGTTGAGCCACTAATAAATAATAGGGGTAAAATGTAAAACCAAAATAAAGTTGAACAGTAATATAAATAGTGTTGCAGACACTTCTTATAAGCCCCTACCCTTTCTTTTGTTTTCTCCCCCCTTTCTTTTTTGTGATAGGGCATCTGTTAAACTTACATATTGCATGAGTTTGATGATGGCAAATCAAGGAGGAAACAACAATAATAATGTAGTATTGAGGGAGTATAGGAAAGGAAACTGGACAGTGCAAGAAACAATGGTACTTATTGAAGCAAAAAAGATGGATGAAGAGAGAAGAATGAAGAGGATTCAAGGTGAAAGTACTAGTAATGAAGGTGTTAGAAACTTAAACAAACCTGCAGAGTTAAGATGGAAGTGGGTTGAAGATTATTGTTGGAGAAATGGTTGTTTAAGAAGTCAAAACCAGTGTAATGACAAGTGGGATAATCTCATGAGAGATTTCAAGAAAGTTAGAGATTATGAGAGGAGAATGGGAGATAATAAAGGTGATAACTTTGAGTTTTCTTATTGGAAGATGGACAAGATTGTGAGGAAAGAAAGACATTTGCCTTGTAATTTGTTGCCTCAGATTTATGAGGCATTGGTTGATGTAGTTGAGAAGAAAGGTCAAAGATTTTTTACTAGTGGTGGGGGGACTAGTTCTACTAATCCTAACATTGTGAGTACTAATGTTTTGGGACAACATGTTGAAAGGCCTATTGCTTGTACTAATATTGTTCAACCAGTTGGATCATTGCTTCCTCATCTGCAACACCATGTTTCATCACTAGCATTGCCTCTCCCACCACCACCACAACTACCACAGCCTTCCCTGCCGTCGCCACCGCTCCCCGAATCGTATCCGTGTCCTCAGCCATTAACCATAGTAGGTACATTTTTTGTAAGTCAGACTGGTTATATAATTCACATTTTTCAGTTATATAGTATAACATTGTATTAATGATTTGAGGATGTGTGTGATAGTCAGATTCTCAAACAAGTGGTCAATCAAACTCATCAGCAAAGAGAAGGAGAAGAGGAGAGGAAACAAGTAATGCTGCAGCCACAGCTGGTACTAGCAATGCAAGTCATGAAGTTGGGTCTGCAATTTCAAGAAGTGCAAGTCTCATAGCAGGAGCTATTCAAGCCAATGAGGAGAGAGAAGAAATAAGGCACAGAGAGCTGTTGAATTTGCATGAGAAAAGGCTGCAAATTGAAGAGTCTAAAGCTGAGATCAATAGACAAGGCATTAGTGGCATGGTTGATGCCATTAACAAGCTTGCCCATTCGGTACTTGCTCTTGCTGCCAATAAAAAACCACCCAACTCTTAATAATTATTTAATTAACTATCCGCTTCCCCTATTTATAATAGATAAAAACTACTAAATTTATGAGATTAAGTGATTAATCTCTCTTTTTTTGTACATAATTGAATTTATTGATCAAGAAAATCTCTTATTATGTGCTTTTAATATGTCACAATTCATCAAATTTTACATGGATGATGAACTCATAAAATGTTGGACCACAAGTTATTTGTTTGTAGACTTATAGAGAGAGAGATTGTCATTATTTTTCTGTTTCTCTTCTTGTGTAGGTAAAAGTTTGGTTGTAACAGTAATATCTAATGTTATCTTGGCAGTGCCATCTCTTTCAATTTTCAAACCATGAAATGATACTAGTACTGTACATATTTTGTGGCACCCTATATTATTCCTTTTTTGATATTAATGTCACCCTAAATTCCACTAATAATTTGGCTCATCCATAACTAAATCTAGTATATCTTCTTCATTCTTTAAGAGAAAAATATAGAATGAAACCTATAAAATATATATCTTAAAGCAACAAGGTGTAGTAGTACATAATATGGTGGAGCTACATTTGATCTCATTGGCTATGTTTTATTTTGTCTTAAAGACAACTCAATACAATTACAGTAATGTAGGAGACAAATGTAAATGCAAACTAACTGATCGAATGACCAGCAAATTCTTATTATTTTCTGATTCTTGTTATCTAATCTTATGTCGGTACCCACAGCTGGACTGTTTATACTAAAAATTAAAGGGCAGTGTCTAGGGAGTACCACGCACACTCTATCTACTCCAGTGAAAATGTCGAGATCAGGGTTCGAACCACACCTATACCATGTTTATATGCGTGTGAGTGAGTAGTGGGGGAATCAGGATTTCAATGCCCTGGATTCATAGATTTTATTATTTCTTGATAGCGGTGGAATACTCAGGATTCTAGTGATGACCCGGGATTAGTAAATATTATTATTAAGTTCTAATAGCGGGGGAATGAGGATTTTAATGAAAAAATGTTAAAAATAACATGTTTTTAAGTAAAATTAACAAAAATAACAATTTTCAGATATAATAATAATTTTTACTAGATGGGATACCTATTTATCAGTTGGGTATCAAATATAGATATACATTTGTGAGTTTGGTATCTTATATATGATACCCAACTGACAAATGTGTATCATATATAAATATTCAGATGACAAATGCGTATCATATGTATTATGAATACTCATGTCACAAATGCCTATTCAATCCGTTATTTTTAAACATCTTTCTCCAAAATTATTATTTTCACCAATTTTGTACCAAAATATGTTATATATCTCCTTCACCTGATTTTAATGACCCGGAATTAGTAAAGACATGTTACTAGTGATTTTTGAAGTGCAACCGAGATACAAGTATTTTTTAAATGATTTGAGAATTAGGAGAATACGTACGATGTGCCTTGAAAAACAATAAAATGAATGAAAGTGTGGAAGTGTGGAAGAAATAAATAGTAGAATGGAAGGAGGCAATGGATGGAATGGGAAGAAGAGAAATGGTGGAGCTAGTTGAGATGATAGTAATGGTAGCTAGGCAAGTGGGGACGACTGACAAAGTAAAAAATGCAGAAGAAAAAGAAGGGTATGGCATAATATTAATCTCTCCCAAAAGACCGGTCAAGGGTAGAGTAGATGGTCAATGATATGTTAAGGGATTTGCCAGGAGTACCATGACGCAACGAACATTTATATATATTTTGTGTTATTATTGGTGTCAGTAGTCCTCTTCTTCCCTCTCTGTATCTCTCTCTCCCTCTCTCTCTCTCAGTCTCTGTCTGTTTCCTTTTCTCCCACTCACACAAGACTTGGCTGCAGAGATGTTATTGGGTAATTTGGCTGAGCTTTTCTCCTACTTTTCTGACAAAAGCTACTCTCCCTCCTGCTATATTGTTTTGCCTTTTTCTTTCCCTCTCTGTGGAATAAATATGCATAGGCATATATACAGGAGAGAGTTGATGAATGTATCTATATTTTTTGTACACGTAATTGGTAGAATAAATTTCAGTGCCTGTTTGGCAAAACCACTTATTCTGGAAATAAGTGCTTATTTCCAGAAAAAGTTAGTATGTATGTACTTTTCCTGAAAATAAGTAACTTATTTTCAGTTTTGGAAATCATATTTGGTTTTAAAATTCTAAAATAGATATGTATCAAAAATTTTTTTTTGAAAATATGTAAAAAAAAATTTAAAATAAGTTACTTATTTTAAATTTAAGCTACCCCAAACGCCCCCTGAGTCTTTTGTCACCGTTCAAATTGTAAAGATCTATCTTTGCATCATTCATTATTTTGTATCACTCATGTTATATATTATATGATATGATTGCATGAGAATATGAGTCGTGCAACGATGCGAAAAATACAAATAGAGTTAGCTTGCTGTGATCTAGATTTTCATAGCTTTATTCTGGCGCCTATAATTTAGAAGCGTAATTGTTGGTACATTCGAATCATAATGTTGCGTTTTATGATATGAAAACAAACGAGTTTAGATATAAAATTAACTTTAATCGCTTAGGCGCAAACGATTCAAATTCACGTTTTCTACTGCATTCACGTATTCACCTTGAGCGAAGTGTGACCTTCGATCCTTCCAAGGTTGCCGCCCTTCTAGTTTTGAGATCTTAGAACCCTAATTCTTGATTGCCTCCTTGAACGGTTGCTCACAAAAACCCTAGTTTCCAATCCCATTAGCTAGAAGAGAATAAGATGAATATATAGGCTACAGTAGGGATCTTGGATTATTAGGCCGGACCTTCCAATGACATTCTGGATCAAGCCCAATGTCATTAAATATTAATTCAATCCACTAAAGAATTAATATTTTGCACTACCTCTCCTAATACCGTAGTTTAATTATTTAATTCGGTTCCAAATGGAATTCACCAAGGATGGACTATGTGATGCCTGTCAAAAGGAAAAACAAAGAAAAGCATCGTTCAAGTCAAAGTCTGAATCATCAATTGATAAGCCTCTGAAATTATTGCACATGGACTTATTTGGTCCTGTCAACATCATGTCAATTGCCAAAAAGAAATATGCCTTAGTAATAGTGGATGACTTCACTAGATATACATGAGTATATTTCTTACATTCTAAGGATGAGGCAATCAAATTCATTACCAACCATATAAGGAATGTTAATAATGGCACTGAATGCAAGGTCAATAAAATAAGAAGTGATAATGGTACTGAATTCAAGAATGCAATAATGAAAGAATTCTGTGAAGAAAAAGGTATCACTCATCATTTCTCTGCACCAAGGACTCCACAACAAAATGGAGTTGTTGAAAGGAAAAATATGACCTTGATTGAAGCTACTAGAACTATGTTAGAAGAAGCAAAACTTCCTACATATTTCTGGGTAGAAGAAATTAATACTGCTTGTTACATTCATAATATTTCAATGGTCAATCAACTACAAGGCAAAATACCATATCAATTGATAAAGAAAGACTAAAAGCCAACAGTTAATTTTCTTCATGTCTTTGGCTGCAAATGCTTTGTACTAAGAAATCAAGGTAAAAATCTAGGAAAGTTTGAAGCTAAGGCTGATGAAGCTATATTTGTTAGATATGGAATAACAACCAAAGCTTACAGAGTCTACAATCTTAGATTACACATTGTTATGGAATCTATGCATGTAGTCTTTGATGATAAGAAGATTCAAGGGTTGTTTGATGAAGGATACCATGATTTATTGCATTTTGAAAATGAATCAACAGGAAATGGTGAAGAAAGTGATGATGATGTAGAAATCTCAAGGAATCATGTACCCAGAAACACCCCATCAATTGATGTCAATGCATCAACAGATAACTTATCAGTTGATAATCATCAATCGACTGATAATACATCAATTGATAACCATTCAATGGATAACAACTCTACTCAAGTAGAGTATCCATCTCAGGGGGAGGGTTCTCAAGTGATCAATCACATCACTATGATCATAACAATTCCAATAATCATGAAGCATCATCTTCAAGGTCAAACTTACCACCACAAAGGAAATGGACAAGGAGCTGTCCCTTTGAATTGATCATTGGAAATGTAAATGATGGTGTCAAAACTAGAAGTGCAACTCAAAATGAATGCTCGTATAGTAGCTTCCTGTCTCAAGAAGAATAAAAAAGGATTGAAGAAGCCTTGAATAATCCTGATTGGATAATTGCTATGCAAGAAGAGTTGAATCAGTTTGAAAGAAACAAAGTATGGAAGCTGGTGCCCAAACCAAAGAACAAGTCTGTCATTGGTACAAAACGGGTGTTTAGAAACAAAATGGATGAATATGATACATTGACAATGAATAAAGCAAGATTAGTGGAAAATGGCTACTCACAAGAAGAATGCATAGATTTTGATGAAACATTTGCACCAGTTGCAAGGTTAGAAGCAATCAGAATCTTTCTAGCATATGCTGCTCATGCTAATTTCAAAGTGTATCAGATGGATGTAAAAAGTGTTTTCCTCAATGGAGAACTAGATGAAGAAGTGTATATAGAACAACCTCCTGGTTTCATTGATCCTATTCATCCTGGATTTGTATACTATCTTCTTAATGCACTTTATGGATTAAAGCAAACACCTAGAACCTGGTATGAAACATTATCTAAATTCTTGATTGAGAATCAATTCACAAGAGGTACTGTTGATAAAACTCTTTTTCATATAAATGTTACTGGCTCTATGATTCTTGTTCAAATCTATGTAGATGACATTATTTTTAGATCAACTAATGAAAAACTTTATCAAAAGTTTGCTAAATTGATGCAGAGGAAATATGAAATGTGCATAATGGGAGAACTTACCTATTTTCTAGGTTTGCAAGTCAAACAAGTCAAAAATGGCATTTTCATAAATCAAACCAAATATATTTATGATTTATTAAAGAGATTTGATGTAAATTAATGTTTTTCTGCTAAAACTCCCATGACCACTGCAACTAAACTTGAATTGAATACTAAGGAAGCTAAAGTGGACATTTCAAGTTATAGAGGCATGGTTGACTCATTACTTTATTTAACTGTAAGTAGGCCAGACATAATATTTGCTACATGTCTTTGTGCTAGGTTTCAGGCTGATCCTAGAGAATCTCATTTGATTGCAATAAAAAGAATATTCAAATATCTCAAAGGAACACCAAATCTTGGAATTTGGTATCCTAGAGACTCTGAATTTGATCTAATTGGCTATTCAGATGCAGACTATATAGGTTGCAGGATTGACAGAAAAAGTACCACAGACACCTATCAATTTCTAGGAAACAAGCTTGTATCATGGTTTAACAAGAAGCAAAATTCAGTGTCTACATCTACTGCAGAGGCTGAATATATTGCAGTTGGAAGTTGTTGTGCACAAGGTTTATGGATGATGAATCAACTATATGAATATGGGTTCAACATGAACAAGATTCCTATTTTCTGTGATAACACAAGTGCCATTGCAATAACAGAAAATCCTGTGCAATATTCCAGAACCAAGCACATTGACATAAGGTATCACTTCATTAGGGAACATGTAATGAATGGTATAGTTGAATTATATTTTGTCCCTAGTGAAAGACAACTTGCAGACATTTTTACCAAAAAAATTAGATGAATCTACTTTCAATAGATTGATCTATGATTTAGGTATGTTTAACTATGTTTAATCTATTAAATGTCTGACAATTTATGATTTTTTTTTTTAACCATTGCTATGTTAATATGTTGATTTTTACATAATCAATTGATGAACATTTTACATATCAAGGGATAATAGTAGCTATCGACGGATGAATATATCAATTGATGATATATTTATTTATCGATGGATGTTTGCAGCTGTCAATAGATAAATATATCAATTTATGATATATTTATCGATTGATAGTCGTACCTGTCGATGGATAAGTTAGTTATCAATTGATGACCTGGAATTTCAGGGGTCCATGTCATCAATCGACCTGTACAAATACTAGTCCTTGATTACTTATTTTATCAATTGATTGATACATACAACTCTCTATGTATAACAATCGACTGCCAAAATTGATAATTTCTACTTTTCATTTTTCCTCCAATGGTCGATTAAGTTCTATTTTGAGTAAGAAATTGATTGAGAACTTGTTAAACGAAAAGAGTATTACAGAAGGGGGGGTTGAATGCAACTTGCTAAGTTATCACAAATCTTTCTTAATCAACAAAACAAGAAGTGATAATAACAAGTTAAAAACAAACAACAGTAAGCATACAAAAGATACAAAGTGTTTTACTTCAAAAATTAATTTTATTAATTTTTGTTGCTACAACTGACTGGAAGTAGTTTCCAGTTTCAATAGATACAATAACAAGAATGCTAATGTTTCTATGCTTGAGAAAAGTTAAGCTCAGTTGTGTGTTCGTGTATTCTCTCTTAAAAAGTGTTTGTGAGATATGTGTATTTATATTAAAACACATCCCTCACTCACAAGTGTATTTTCCCTTGATTTCAGAACAGTTGTTAATAAAGTTGCTCTGAGATGATTTGACATTCTAGACTCCATGAGCACACTTCATCTTTTTACTTAGTCTCAAGTTGCCGTAGTTGTAGTCTTGACAGATTAGGTATAGTTGACAAGATCAATCTGTGAAAGTACTTTACCTAATCTTCTTCCTGAAACAGACTGTCAGTTACACTAAAAGGTTACTGTCAACCTTTAGCTTCTCTGTGGTGACAGTATTTTCGACTCCGCATATGTTGCTGTCAATCCTAACATTCTTCTGAAACATACTGTCGTTCAAAGTTGTTGTCAAGGATCCCGCAAAACATGCTGTCGACTTTTCTGTCAAACATGCTGTCGACTATCCTGTCAAACATGTTGTTGACTATCTCCGCCAAAGCTACTGTTAGAAAACTTGATGTCTTCGATTCTTTAATCTTCACCAAGTTTACTGTCAAGGAATAGTTGCTGTCGTATGTTCCAAAAGATGCTGTCACTTAATATGCTGTCATAGTTTTCAGCTTGCAGAATGTTACTGTCAATGATTTGATCCATGCTGTGCATGAACACTTTGTGAACTTCTACTTCATAGATCATTTTATTACATTTATACATGACAGTAACTACCGAAACATGCTGTCATCTAATAGACCTAAATGCATATTGTTACAAGTGACAGTTTAAATATACTGTCAATATCTATATGACAGTATGTTAAACTCAGTTAATTCTTAATTAACATAAGTAATGATTAGTTGATTACATTGATAGTACCACAATCCCTAACAATCTCCCCTAATTTATTTTTATGATAAATAAAGACAAATTTAAAGAAAATTGCAGATGCTAACTCAACTAAAAAAACAGAAGTGTTTGTACAGAAAATAAATGAAATTACAAGTACAATCTCATATCAAGTTTAGCTCCTCTAGACTGAGCAAATCTTCAAATTTGGCTTGAGCTTCATCTTCACTTCTTGTTTGCTGTCATCCTTCCATACAACCCTTCAAGAGCTTTCAGTTCCTTCTTCTCTTCATTTCTTTTAGCATGATCAGAGATACCATCTATGACTAACTTCACCATTTTGCTAGAAAGATCCTTCAACTCCCTGTAGGTGTAGTAGTTCTCAGATGGCCCTTTGGATATGCATAGAAACTTCATTCCAAACATGTCTTTGACAAATCTTTCTTTTGTAGAAGAGTAGACCTGCTTCACCCTGAGTTTGTCTAAGGCTTCATCCTCTTCTTCTCTTGACTCAATAATCTCCCAGACCATCTTGCTTAAGTCTCTTTCAAATTCCAGGAATGAACCTGTAGTCAGTTTGAAGATCTTTCTCAAGTTTTCATTGTTGAGCACCCTGAAATTGACAACTTCCACTTCAATGCTATCAACAATGATTCTCAGGGGCTTAAAAAGGATTGGAGAAACATAGTTAGGCCTTTTTTAGAATTGATCATTTAACATAGCATGCTTCATGTCAATCTCAGCCTCTTTAATTCTTTTGGTAATCCTCTCCACCTTCTTCTTAGTAGCTTCAACTTCTTCATCAAACTTCTTTCTTTTCTCCTTCTCCTCCTTCCTCTTAGAGTCACATATCTCTAGTGCTCTATTCTTCAGATCAAAAACCTCAAAATTAGTGATATTGAGCAGTTGCTTCTTGATAAGCTCAAAATTAGTGATATGAGGATCATTCTCAGCTAATCTCTTTAAGTGATCAAAAGTAATTTCTTCAGCTGACCCACCAGAGTTGTAGAAGACTATTATATCAGGATTTCTTAGTAGACATTTTTGAGTCCTCTCATACTCTACCTTCTTTTCATATTTTTTCTTTTCCTTGGTAGATATGATCCTCTAGAGTTTGGAAATGAATCCTTGTTCTTCAGGATATGGAAGTTTATGAAGTTGCTCCAATAACATCATCAGGAGATCAGTGTTTTTGTCCTGTAAGGAATTCATATCCCAGAATTCTTTGACTCCATCTTCATTCTCAAACATGACTCCATCTGGGTATATTATTGTCATAGGTTCATCATCTCCAATGAGATCCAAGGGATGAGGTTTGTAGGAGTCCATTAACTCCATGTATTTTCTGATCAGGATTCCCCTGAATAACTGAGTTCTAATGTCTTGACCCTTGAAGACTAGGAGCATTCTTCTCACCATGAAGTAGGTTGCTTCCTTCATATCGATCCCTAAAGCTTCAACTTGACCAGTAGCATAAGAGATGTTTATTCTGCTTAAAGTATTGAACTCAGACCACTCAACATCAACTTTAGTGATTAATTCTGACTTGAACTCATCTAAGTTGTTGATGGTGGGTCTTCTAACATCAAGAACTTCTGCATGCATTTTCTTAATTGTTAGCTTCTAACTGCTTCTACTTGGCTTCTTTCTTGAATGAGGTTTTGGTCTTTCTGCCCTTGCCTTTATGCGTTTCTTAGATGTAGAAATATTGCTTGACAGTACCTTTTCCTTCACTTCTTTTGAAAGTGGCTTTCGACAAGTTACCGTCACTCCATGCTCAATAGTAGGTTCTGTGACAGCTCCTTTTGTGACATCTGGTTCTCCCTTATCACTCCTGACAGCATCTTTTTCATCATTTTCACCTCCAAGTACCACTGTCTTCAAAACCTTCCCTTCAACACCATCTCTATACTCCTTCTCTTCTTTCTCCTTTTCTTCCTCCACCCTATTTCCAATTCCAGATGATCCTTCATCATTGTTGTGTTGGATGGAACTACCTGCACCTCCATCAGGCTTTTCTTCATCATCTCCATCTCTTTTCTCCTGTGTCTTCTTCACATTCTTTCTTAATTTCAAATCTTCAATTCTTTTCAATTCTCCTTCCAACACCCTCAACACTTCAATTCTATCTTCATTTATGGGCAGTTGCTTGAAATGGTCAAAGGCTTCTTTAACAGATTTAGGCCTGCAATAACTCACTCTTTCTAGATTCATAGACTTGTATTTTCCATCTATGGAGCTACTGAATTTAATGCCCAATGGATCATGAGTTATTTCTGGCAATTTCTCAACTACCAGCTTCTGCAAAGTTCTTTTCAAGTTTTCATTGAGCCATGACTTATCTGTTTTGATTTTGAGTTTGATTGCTTCAATAACTACAATCTCTTGCCTGCTTAGATAAGCCATGCTCACACACCAATTGTAGCCTCCTTCAGTTCTGACAGAGATTGCCCACTTGTTGCTTTTAGACACCATTACAGCTGCTTCCACTGTTGATTGTCTCATTGAATCATAAAATTTCTTGGGGTCTCTGTTAGATGAGGCTCTCAGATCAATGATTCTCTTTTTGAACTTTGCATCCTCAAAAAATTTGCTATTTTCATTTTCATCTACCATAAGAATTGAAGCTTGTTCATCATCAAAATCTTCTCTTTCTTCCATTACCCAATCATCACTTTCATCTTGGAAGAGCTTCTCTTTTCCTTTTCCTGTAACATGGACCACAGAATCCTTCATTGCTGCACCATCCTTAATCACAACACCTTTCTCCTTTGGTCTCTCCTCTTTATCACCACCAAGCTGTGTAGCAATCTCAACAGCCACACTAGACAGTAGTTCTAGTTGACTCACCCCCTGAGATGCAGCTTGAGTTGTCTCAGCCTTATCACTCCTATCTACAACAAACACTTCAGCTTGATCTGTACTTTTCTCCCCCTTAGTTGAGGTAGCAACTGCAGGGTTTGAAAATTTAGCATTGAACTCCTGAAGCTTGTCAAAAATGGCCTTGAACCCATCATTCATTGTTTGCTCCAGACTAGCCATTCTGTTAACGAGCTTCACTTGATTTTTGCCAACAGTGTCCAGATTCTTTGACAATTTGGAGACCTTATGTGAAAGGGATTTCAACCTTCCATCAGCTTGTTTGGAGGATTTGGCTGGGGTGTTCTCACTCTCTCTTGTTTTTTCTGAGTGATCTCATCACTCCTCACCATCTCACTCTCAAGGCCTATTGCCTTAGAAATTTGGGTGCTCTCTTTTATTATTTGGCCATGCTCACGGTCCTCTCCTTTTGTCAGGGTCTTTCCCTGCCTCTCTAATTCTTTAGGCTCACTTCTCACTTCTCTCTATTCTTTTTGTCTCTCTCACTCATCCTAGATACAAGAGACTGAGCAAGTACATCTTACACAAGAGATTTAGATTTTACCTTTAGTAGATGAGAGATGAGAGTAGAATCATCATTATCATTTTGTTGTGAAGTTGCAGCCTTTGGAGAGTTGTTGTCTGGATTTTGATTGTTGACAGCATCTTTGGAAAAGTTACTGTCATGAGTATTGACAGCAACTTTGTCATTAACAGCTACTGAGGCTGTGACAACAATCTCTTCCACCCTTTGAGTTAAAAGGTTCTTGTGGATTGCTATGATCAGTCTCATCCAATTGTTGGAATAGTGCATTAACAGTTTGATCTTCAAAATTAGTAAAATGAGATGCACAATAATTGAATGAGCTGTGTTCCACATTTTCTAGCCCTATAGTGTGAGTATCTTCAAGTGAGGGCTCAGGTTGAGTGTGTTCAACCTGTTGTGCAGACTCTTTACAAATTGCCATGAGAGACTGTCCAATTTCAATAGATGCTCCCTGTTGAGAGGAGACATCCAGAGATGTGTTTTGATCCATATTAAGATCTGTGCCCTTTTGAGAGGACACAGTCTGGTTTACAGAAGTTGATACCCTTGCCTTCCTTTTCTTAGGCACACCAGGGCCCTTTATGGGTTCTGTGTTCAGACTACCAGCCTTATTTGCTGCATCTAGTGCAGTTTCACCACCTACCTGTGGAAAGGTTTCTATCCTAGGTTGAGTGGTTCTCATCCTTTTAGAAATCTGGCCCTTTTGAGAGGAACCAGACCCTTGGCTAATATTTTTGGTGACTCTAGAAGGCCGGACTCCTTCAAAAGGTTTGGAGTGTGGGTTAGGAATGGAGAGGTCAACACCATTCTCATCACTCAAAGAAAATACATGATGGTCCCCAATAATTTTTAAATTCAATCTATTTATTGTGGAAAGCATGAAATCAGTTATGAACAGACTCAATTCAATGTTAAGTGGTTTACTGGTTAACAAGGAATGAGTATTTTTCTTAAGTGTTGGGGACTCCATGCATTGTACACTATCTAAATTAATTATGCCTACAACATAGTTAATTATAAGCATAAAGAATCTAGGATAGTAAATTACCGGTTTCCTGGCTTCTTTCTTTCCCAGAACCAGCTTGAATAGAGGCATCAGGAGCTTCCCAACATTAATTCTGTAATTGTGCACCATGGAATGCACAATCTTCCTGATGTAGGCTGATACTTCATTCCAGCCACTAGTTTTGCTTGACATGGACCGGGAGACAACATCTAACATCATGCTCCATTCTTTATTTAGGTACTTTATGTCCATGCCTCCCGAAGGATACCATTCATCATTGTTTGCACTCAGCTTGGGTCCAGCATACCCAATCATCTTGAAGAACTTGGCAAGTTGTTCTTCACTTGCAGGTTCCTTAAATAGCAAGCCTTCAGCCTCTTCCACATGAAGAGCTTTGTTGATGTGAGAGGAATCAATGGTGTAAGAGGTACCATTGATTTGAAAAGAGATAGAACTAGCATCTTGCTCCCCCTCACATACTGCAGAGGTCCAGAAATGAGGGAGTCTTGGGATTTCCAGGTGCGGACTTGCAGTTAGGGCATAGGTAAGGTATGAGTTGTTCATGAAGCCAACAAGAGGTTTGAAGGCTTCTCCAGCTTCACCAACTGAATCCATGGTGGTGAAGTTGGTTTAGGCAAGAGAACAAATGATTTGGGGTTCAGACATGGTTAAAAGAAAATGGTTTAGATTTAGGTTTAGAGATTTGAAGAATGGTTTTAGAGAAGAAGTTGCAGAGAAAATAGAGAGTTTCTAGGGCGTTAGAATATTTAGAGTTTAAAGAGAAATAAAGAATGTAAGAGATTTAAACTGTTTGTATATATAAGATGTGAAAAAGATACTGTCAAGAAAGAATTTTAAACGATTTAAAGTGACAGTTGTCTTCAAGTTCCATTCTTTGACAGTAACTTCGGCGCTAGAAATCACAAACACTCTTGACAGTAACATTAGAGGTTAGAGAATGTATATAATAAATGAATAACCCTAATATTATCTGTTGACAGTATGTTATGCGGCGATTTTAGAAAACTTACTGTCAGATAGTTTTGGAATTTGACAGTAAGTTTCACTTCCGCATACTATACTGTCACCATTTCTCAATTCTTTGACAGTAGGTTTCACAGCCTTTTGACAGTTACTTATTACCATACTGTCAAGAACTTTGACAGTACTTTTTATCAAGTTACTTAAAAATCAATTAGTTAACCTCTCAGTTAATTATCATCATGTCTTTTCACTGTGATAGAAATTAAAACACCTCTAGAGGCCATTAATTCACAATGAGATTCAGTTAACTAAAGTTTTAATCAACTAAATAGAGTTACATCAACAGGTTAAGTTTAACATACCCAATTCACTCACTAGCCTGTTGAATGTCTTTTCATCAAATGGTTTGGTAAAAATGTCTACAAGTTGCTTCTCTGTGGGCACATAGATTAGCTTGATTGTGCCTTCATCCACATGCTCTCTAATGAAATGATGTCTGATGTCAATGTGCTTAGTTTTGGAATGTTGAACAGGATTCTCAGAAATTGTTATGGCACTAGTGTTGTCATAAAATATAGGAATTCCTTGCAGTGTCAACCCATAGTCCAATAGCTGGTTCCTCATCCAAAGAAGACGAGCACAGCAACTACCAGCTGCAATATATTCAGCCTCTGCAGTAGAATTTGACACTGAATGCTACTTCTTGCTAAGCTAAGAGACCAATCTTTCTCCCAAAAACTGACAGCTACCTGTTGTACTCTTCCTGTCTATTCTACACCCTGCATAGTCTGAGTCTGAATATCCAACCAAGTCAAAACTAGAATCTTTAGGATACCAAAGGCCTAAATTTTGAGTGCCTTTCACATATCTAAGAATTTTTTTTACTGCCATTAAATGTGACTCATTTGGATCAGACTGAAACCTTGCACACAACCCTGTTGCAAACATAATGTCAGGCCTGCTAGCTGTTAGATAGAGAGGAGAGCCAATCATTCCTCTGTACATTTTGTTATCCACCTTCTTCCCTTTTGGATCCTTGTCAAGTTAAGTTACTGTTGAGATTGGAGTCTTTGCAGGAGATGAATCTTCCATATCAAATCTTTTTAAAAGATCCTTTACATATTTAGATTGGCAAATAAATATTCCATCTGCTTTTTGATAGACTTGAAGTCCAAGAAAGAATACCAATTTACCCATCATACTCATCTCATATTTGTTCTGCATCATCTCAGAAAATTCCTTGCATAGATCTTCATTTGTTTAACCAAAGATAATGTCATCAACATATACTTGGACTAGAATGATATCCTTTCCATGCTTTTTGAAGAAAAGAGTTTTATCCACAATCCCTCTTGTAAAGTTATTATCAAGAAGAAACTTGGAAAAAGTATCATACCAAGCCCTTGGTGCTTGCTTTAGACCATACAATGCCTTGAGTAGTTTGTACACAAAGTTTTTCATCTTTGGATCTTCAAAGCCTGGGGGCTGTTCAACATACACTTCTTCTTCTAACTCTCCATTGAGGAAAGCACTCTTAACATCCATTTGAAAAATCTTGAAGTTGTTGAATACAACAAAAGCCAAAAAGATTCTTATTGCCTCAAGTCTGGCAACATGAGCAAATGTTTCATCATAATCAATCCCTTCCTGTTGACAATAGCCTTTTGCTACCAGCCTTGCTTTGTTTCTTGTGACAGTACCACAATCATCCATCTTGTTCCTATAAACCCATTTGGTGCCTATTATAGATTTATTTTTTGGTCTAGGCACCAACTCCCAAACACAGCTTCTTTCAAATTGATTCAGCTCTTCTTGCATGGCATTAATCCAATCTGGATCAGCCATAGCTTCTTCTAGAGATTTAGGTTCTGTTTGAGATAGAAAACAAGAGTACATGCATTCATTGGCAACATTTCTTCTTGTTTTGACTCCAGTTCCTGGATCACCAATGATTAAATCATTAGTGTGAACTCTGTTCCATTTTGTTCCTCTTAAAGAGTCACTAGAGTCTTCAACATTTTGTTGATTGATAGCATCTTTTATTCTTGCACTGTTGACAACATCAATTTCTTCAAGTCCACTAATCATTGGAACATTCCCAGAAAAATCAGTTGTTTGGGCAGTTCCTTCATTTTCTCCAGAATTCATGGGAACCATTGTTGGACCAGAAATAGTGTGATCAATACTTGGTGAATCCGCTTCAATCTCTTCTAGATAGCCTTGATTTTCAAAGGCTAAAGCTTCTGTTCCTTGACATCCTTCAATTCCAGGAAATTTAGTTTCATCAAAGGTGACATTCACACTCTTTTCCACAGTCTTGTGATCAAGGATGTAGACTATGTATGCAGTTCTGTCAATACCATATCCCATGAAGATTTCTTCAAGTGCTTTAGTATCAAACTTCCCTTTGATCTCAGTTGAATCTTTCATGAAATAGCAGTTGCTTCCAAAGACATGTAAATAGTTTACAGTAGGTTTCCTTCATGTGAGTAATTCATAGGGTGTTTTTCCATAGGCCTTGTTGACTACAGTCCTGTTTTGAGTATAACAGGCTGTATTGATTGCTTCACCCCAGAAATAGGTAGGAAGTTTTGCTTCACTCAACATTGTTCTTGCAGCCTCAATAAGAGTTCTGTTTTTCCTTTCCACAACACCATTTTGTTGAGGTGTTCTAGGTGTAGAGAATTGTTGAGTAATTCCATTATCTTTGCAAAAATCATTCATGATACTGTTCTTGAACTCAGTACCATTGTCACTTCTCAAGATCTGCACTTAATACTTGGGATTCTTGTCAAGAACCCTGACCAAATCAATAAGTTCTTGTGTAGCTTCATCCTTGGATGCTAGAAACCTCACCCAAGTATATCTTAAAAAATCATCAACCATTACTAAAGCATATCTTTTTCTTGCCAGTGATTGCACATTCACAAGACCAATTAAGTCCATGTGAATTAGTTGAAATGCTTCATTAATTGAACCACTATGAGTGCTTTTATGAGCAGCTCTCCTTAGTTTCCCTTTCTGGCAATCCTCACACAATCCTTCTTGACAGAATTCAAGTTGAGGTAGCCCTTTCACCAACTCTCTCTTCATTAGATGATTCATTGCTTTAAAATTCAAATGAGAGAGCTTCTTATGCCACAACCAACTTTCAGTTGAAGAGGCCTTACTGTAAAAATAGTAAACCTTGTCTTTCCTTACAGAGTCCAGGTTACCTATGTAGATGCTTCCTTTCCTTACTCCTTGAAGAACTTCTTTTCCTGTCTTCTTGTTGACAATGGAGAATTTGTCTTGATCAAAACCAACCTTGAAATCTCTTTCACAAAATTGAGTGACACTCAATAAATTATGCTTCAATCCATTCACAAGAGCAATTTTCTCAATCTTTAAGTTGCCAACTTCTAATATGCCATATCCCATTGTGAAACCAATGTTGTTGTCACCAAAGGTTACATAAGGGCCAGCCATTTCCTTGAACTGTGATATCAGGGCTTTATCATCTGTCATGTGTCCTGAGCATCCACTATCAATGATCCACATGATTCTTTTATTTTTCCTGTTGCCCTGCAAAGTAGAAAATCTCAAGTTGCTTTTGGAACCCAACTTTCATTGGGTCCATCTTGCTTAGCTAGTTCACAGTTAGAAGTTGAAATAATTTTAACTTTTTCTTCTGCTTCAACCTGTTTCTTTCCAGATTTCTTCTCATAGTTAAAACCTATACCTACATTTTGATTTTCAGAATTATTATCATGGTAAAATTTTAACAGGGAGGAGGAATTCTTATAAGCCTTGATTTTTAGATCATTCTCAAAAATCTGTTTTCTAAGAAATTTCTCAATTTGAGAAGCACAAACAACCTTGTTCTTAAGAATCTCATTTTCTTGTTGTAAGGACTCAAAAGCATTCTGTTTCAGTTCTAGTTCATCATTCATAATTTTTAATAATTTATTAGCATTAGACAATTTAACTATCTCTTCATTAGCAGCTAACATGCTTGTATGAATATTAAAAATTTCAGAACTTAAACTCTCAACAGTTTTCTTATACTGAGATGTAGTTATATCAACAATAGTAAGAAAGGGTACCTGACTTGATGAAGTGGATGGACCTTCTCCTGAACTTGCCATGAAAGCAAGATTTTCATATTCTTCTTCTTCCTCTTCATCAGAGTCTTCCCAACACTTTCTTTCAGCTACAAAGGCTCTTCCTTGTTGCTTTTTCAGCAAGGCTTCATATTTTGCTTTTAGTTCCTCATAGTCATTGTCATTCTTTCTCACTTGTTTTGGCTTCTTGCACTCTGTTGCAAAATGCCCCATCTCATTGCAGTTATAACACCTTATTTTGGATCTGTCCACCATTCCTATTCTGTATCCACCTTTGCCACTTCCTCCAGGTTTTGAAAAATTTAGCTTGTTAAACTTGGAGATTTGTCCTCTTGGTTTGAAAGCTTTGTTTTTCTTGAATCTCAAGTTGGAGAACGTTCTTGCCATGTAGGCCAGAGTTTTGTTTTTCATGTTGTCTAGTTCTTCTAATGTGTAGAACTCAACTTTTTCACCATCCTTGAGTTCCACAGTCACACCTTCATCTTCATCTGTAATTTCTTCAATCTTGATTTGCTGTTGATTCTGAGATTCCTTGAGCTGCATCACCTGAGGTTCCTAAGCTACTAGAGCATTTGAAGTGTTGGCCATCTTCCTTCTTTGACCAACTTGGATAGCTCTCTTTTGCAGTAGCTCTAGCTCATAGGTTTTAAGAATACCATATAAAGTTTCAAGAAAAACTTTTGATAAATCTATTTCTTCTCTTATTGCAGAAACCTTGTGCTCTAGATGATCAGGAAGTGTCAACATGAATTTCATGTTTACCTCCTTTTTGTCATAAAACTTCCCATGCAGCTGCAAGTCATTTATCAGCCTGTTAAACCTCTCAAACATCTCAGTTAACCCTTCACTTGGTTTAACCATGAAGGCTTCATACTGAGACACCAGAATCTGTCTTTGATTTTCTTTAACTTCCTCTGTCCCTTCACAGAGTATCTCAGTGGTTTCCCATATTTGCTTGGCACTAGTGCAGTTGACAATGTTGTTATACATAACATTGTCAAGTGCCTCAATGATAATAAATTGTAAACAATCATCTAGAGATACTTTTTCTTTTTCAGTGTCAGTATACTATGAAACCTTTTTAGGTACCCAGTAGGCTGGTATGTTTTCACCATCTGCTGTGGTTTCAGGCACATATGATTGAGGTATGAAGGGACCATTTTCCAAGATTCCAAGGTAGAGTGGATTGGCTGTTTTTATGAACAACATCATCTTTCTTTTCCAAAGATTGTAGTGTTCTTTGTCAAAGGTGGGTATTTTTATACTGCTTACTTTATGTGCACTCATTTTTAGATCTTTTCAGGTTATGTATGACTAACATGCTGCTCTGATACCAGTTGTTAAACGAAAAGAGTGTTGCAGAAGGGGGGGTTGAATGCAACTTGCTAAGTTATCACAAATCTTTCTTAATCAACAAAACAAGAAGTGATAATAACAAGTTAAAAACAAACAACAGTAAGCATACAAAAGATACAAAGTGTTTTACTTCAAAAATTAATTTTATTAATTTTTGTTGCTACAACTGACTGGAAGTAATTTCCAGCTTCAATAGATACAATTACAAGAATGCTAATGTTTCTATGCTTGAGAAAAGTTAAGCTCAGTTGTGTGTTCGTGTATTCTCTCTTGAAAAGTGTTTGTGAGATATGTGTATTTATATTAAAACACATCCCTCACTCACAAGTGTACTTTCCCTTGATTTCAGAACAGTTGTTGATAAAGTTGCTCTGAGATGATTTGACATTCTAGACTCCATGAGCACGCTTCATCTTTTTGCTTAGTTAGTCTCAAGTTGCAGTAGTTGTAGTCTTGACAGATTAGGTAGAGTTGACAAGATCAATCTGTGAAAGTACTTTACCTAATCTGCTTCCTGAAACAGACTGTCAGTTACATCAAAAGGTTACTGTCAACCTTTAGCTTCTCTGTGGTGACAGTATTTTATACTCCGCATATGTTGCTGTCAATCCTAACATTCTTCTGAAACATATTGTCGTTCAAAGTTGCTGTCAAGGATCCCGCAAAACATACTGTCGACTTTTCTGTCAAACATGTTGTCGACTATCCTGTCAAACATGCTGTTGACTATCCCCGCCAAAGCTACTGTCAGAAAACTTGCTGTCTTCGATTCTTCAATCTTCACCAAGTTTACTGTCAAGGAATAGTTGCTGTCGTCTGTTCCAAAAGATGCTGTCACTTGAATATGCTGTCGTAGTTTTCAGCTTGCAGAATGTTACTGTCAATGATTTGATTCATGCTGTGCATGAACACTTTGTGAACTTTTACTTCATAGATCATTTTATTACATTTATACATGACAGTAACTACCGAAACATGCTGTCATCTACTAGACCTAAATGTATATTGTTACAAGTGACAATTTAAATATACTGTCAATATCTATATGATAGTATGTTTAACTCAGTTAATTCTTAATTAACCTAAGTAATGATTAGTTGATTACATTGATAGTACCACAATCCCTAACAGAACTCAGTAAATATAAATAGTGAGATTAAAACATCTTTAATTTTTATTTGCAATTTTACTAATGATTTCTTTATCTCTTTCTCTCTCAATCTACGAACTCAATCTCTAACCCTTACTCCCTGCACTCAATTTCTCTAAATTTCTAAGTACTCAATCTTCTTAATATCTTCAAAGCTTTTGTTTTCTTAATCTTCTACTCAAAGAAAATGACATCTTCATCCAAGAAAGTATCACAAGCCGGTTTCATCTACGAGCTAAATAATTTTATGGCTTGCACTGTGGTTGAAGAGACTTGGAGAGAATTTCATCCATTGATGTAATTCCTGGGAAGTTGAAGGTACAAAAGGCATTGAAGGAAGCACCAACTATAATCTTCAATCTGGTGGAAGAGTTTTGGACCTCTGCAGAAGTTGCTGATGATTTCTCAAGCATCAAATTCAACTATAAAGAACAAGAGTACATTCTTACTCCTTTAATTTTAAATGAATGTTTTGATTTGCTTGTTAATAATACTGATAATGTACCCAGTGAATCAGATATTAGGAACATGCTTAGGGTTGTTAACTATGCAAATCCTGACATTAATTTAGGACATGTAGTCAGAAAACATCTTAGGAGAGAGTGGTCTTATTTCTTTGATGCTATAATAAAATGCTTTAGTAGTAAAATTAGTAATTTCGAAGCCATAACTTATAGCATGCAACAAATAACATATAGTGTCCTGTTTGACAAATATCATAATCTATCATCTATATTGCTACATGAAATTGCTGTTAAGTTAGGAAAGAAGCATGATAGGTCTAATCATATATATTATGCTAAATTTATCATGATTTTTATTAACCACTTTGTCAATGAAATTGACATATGCAGGGAAACTGAAACTCTTGAGTGTTGGACTCAAAACAAAAGATTTTTTAAGGACCTGGTGAGAATTAATCTCCACAATGAGGTGGAATTAATCTACCCTGAATTTGTTAAGGTATTTATTTCTACCCTAACTTCTTTCAATCCCCAAACTTCTTTGCCTTCAGTGGCCATGAAGGGTATTAACAATGACTCCAACCCTCCTACACAAGCCACACAACTTATTTCAAAATCCAAATCTAAATTGTCAACCTCAACAGGTTCTCAAAAATCTATTGTTGTAAAATCAAAGAAAAGAAAAACACCTGCTGTGGTAGATAGATTAGAGGAGGATGTAGGTGGTGAGGGAACCGGGAAACATCAAAGAACCCAGAAGGACAAGGAGAGTGAGGGTGTGCAACCCAAATCAAGCCACTCCACAGTTTCTCAAAAGACTGTGGATGTTAATAAGGAACTTACCACATCCCTATTGTCATCCTCTCAAAAGGATGACAATATTGAAAAGAGCCCACAACTAGGGACACAGAACCAAATTGGGGACACTCAAGCCAAAACACCAAAATCATATAAAAGGATGAAGAAAAGAGTCACCTTTGCACTTGGGGAACCACACACTGCAAAATCACAGGAAATTGTGATGGAGCCTTCTCAAAGCCAGTTTGATAAATCTCATGTAAATGATGAGATGCAGTCTCATTAACTCTCAATTCATATCCCTTCTATTCTTATTTCCCCTCTTCACCAAATTTCTTCAAAAAATATTCTGATAGATAATCAGGAATTTTCAAATTCTCCTTCTTTGATATTCAAGGAGAAGCCAACACTCTCTCATGAATTTTCTTCCCAAGAAATTCAGGATTCTATCTCCCATGTTATCTCAAATATCACTTCTCAAATCATAACCTCAAATGTTTCTACTTCAACAATTGATGTTTCCTCATTAATTAATATTTAGCCATCGATTGATAAGCATTGATTGATACTCAAGATCAATAGATGGGTATGCATCAATCGATGGATATCCCAAACACCTCAACTGATATTTTCAATACATCAATTGATGCATAATCAATTGATGTTGCACAAACACTATTAGGATTGAGTGAGTTGAGTGAGAGGCAGGATTGGAACCTGACAAAAGGAGAGGGAGGGAGTGAGGTCATTCCTCTTTCTTCCAGGAATGTGAGTGAAACACATGAGGGCACCAGCTTAGAAGGTGCACACGGTATGAGTGAGGGAGATGTGAGGTTCCAGGATGATATCCTGATGCAAAATAGAGAGATGAGTGAGAGTGATAGAGAGATGAGTGAGAGTTATATGCACAGAAATTGGAGAATGAATTGATGTTAGAAGAAGAAGGAGTAAAGGAGATAGAGGGAGTTTCAAATGCAGAAGCAAGTGGGAGTGGAATTAATAAGGAAATTAAAGATGAAGATGTTGATGCTGGTGATTTGGATCCATAAAATTTTGTTCACCCTGATCCTCAATATCAAGGGTTGTCTGCTTCAAGTAACAGAGATGCAGAACAATTATTGGGGATTGAGTATACTGAACAGAGAACCAGAAATCTGAAGGAGAGTATTGCCAATGCAATAGACACTTGTTATATGGCACCTGAAGAGTTAGAAGATGATTCTAATGAAGAGCCATGAATGAGCACTATTGATGGTTCTTTAGAAGTTGTTGAAATATAGATTCTCTCACAATACAGAAGAGCAATGGTTGAAGTAGAAATTGAAAATCCAATTCATAGGAGAATTGTAAACTGTATGAAGGAGTCATTAAAAAATCAGAAGATCACAATGACAGGAGTAATGAGAGAATTAGAGATTATCAAATGATCTATCACCTCTAACAAGGATACACTGGAAAGAAGGTTGGATGAGAAGCTTCCCCTGAATACTATGGGTCAAATAAAGGACAATTTGCTCAAGGAATCCAAGAACTTTGTAGCCTTGGAAACTAGAGTGGGTTCTCTAGAAAAGAAGATGGATGAAATCATTAAAGGCCAGAGTCTACATGCTTCTATTCTTCAAAAATTTCTTGACAGAATGCCACTACCTCCTCAAATTGATGATAATAAAAAGGGGGAGAATGCTAAGAAGGATGGTGATAGTGATGGAAAAGGTAGTGGTGGTGTTGGTGGTTATGGTGTTTGTAATGTTGGAAAATCAAGTGGTGCTACATCAAAGAAGGTTACCAAAAATTGAAGTAACAAGGATAGACATTCTTCAAAGTCATCTAAGTCACCCACAGATGACCTAGAATAGAAAAAGAAAGATTTGAAAAAGTTTGAAGATGAACTAGAAGCTAGAAGAATTTCTAGGGAAAGAGAAACTCAATTGATGATTGAGAGGGAAGGGAAAAGAATTGAAGATTTACAGAAGAGCACTGAATTGGTAACTAAAGTAGCAGAATCAGGAAACTTGGATGAGTTTATTGCTCAGACAAGAGTTGTAAATGAAAATGTAAAGAAGGCTGCCAAAGAAAACAATTTAAATGCAGAAACCTTTCTAATTGATGTTGAAGCACTTGAAGAGAAGAAGAAGGGAAAAACAATAATGATATAAGAAGAAAAAGAAAAGAAAAAGCCAGTTGGCCAGAAGCTTCTTCAAGAAGCCATTTCCTCAGAAATTTCAGATGCTGCAAGAAGAGAGAATGAGAATGAAGAAATTGATAGGCAGATTAATGATAGATAGCTTTACGTATTAATATTCCAAGGACATTTATTATCCTTTCAATTTATAACACAGTAAATAAAGACATAATAAATAATAATTAAATAATCACATAAAACATAATCCTTAATTGTTTTCAATAAAACATTAAAAGTATTGTCTCTAGGATACCAATACTAACAGGAAACTATACAAGTGAATGATGATTAGTTGATATTGAAGCATCAATGGATAGAAGATCAATTGAAGAAACCAAGTCAAGCATTAGAGACCATCAACTGATGTGAAGACCCATTGACTGATATATCGATTGATAACATCTATTAATCGATGAGTCATCTTTTATCAATCGATGGATATAAAGATCAATCGAAGAACAATACCAGTTGATGGATAAAAGGAATGATCAATTGATATGCTTAGCAGCAAATTATCAATTAAATGAGACAACACAAGTTGACAGACAAAAGCACATCTATGGAAGACAGTCTATGATGACTGTGAAGACTCAAGTTGAAGCTGTCTTTTCAAGTCTGAAGACTTTTTCCAGAATAGAAAAAGGCAAGAGGAATGATAGATCAGAAATAATCCTAGTTTAGATTAATTATTTTAATACTCTTTCTATGAATTGTAAACACAGTTGTGGTATATAAACAAGTGTGGTAGCAGTGCTAGAAATATATAAGTTAGACAATATCTCTTGAATCAATTGTTCAGTCTTAGAGCACTTTGTAAGAACAATTAATTTATTTTCTAACTTTGTAAAATGAAGTTAGGTTTTATTAACCTAGAAACATTGAACAAAAATATACACTGATGGAAAGCTCAATCCATCAGTAATTTTAAATATCTTTGTTCATTATATTTTCATTTTCATTTCTTGTTTTACACATTCTTTAAAAACTCTCAAACATCAAGAACAAATATTAAAATAATTTTTTTTTTGAATATTTGTCTTCAACCCCCCTTCTACAAATATTGACATTGTTCTGGGGAATAACATATATTAAATAAATTAAATCAAATTAATATATATTATTATTTTAAAAATATCTCGGGCATGGTAAGGGATTTTCTAAAATAAATTAAATTAGGAAATGAAATTAAATACAATAAAAAAAACTTAACCATTCATTCCCTTGCCGTAATCTAGAAAATTATAGGAGAGTCAGTAAAACTAAAGAAAAATAAGAAATCAAACATTAACCAGCCAAGAGCAGGAATAATTACTTGGCCCAAACCCATTTAAGAAAATAGCCGAACTACATAGCCTTTTCGTTGCCCTTAACTGAATGCCCTTAACTGATCTCCATTGAATTGGTCATGGGTTTGGGTTCAATTACTGCTCCAAAGGCAGGGTCGTTACTATTTGACAATCTAACTCGTACAAAGACCACAACAACATAGCGAAGTGGAAATGAATCTCCGATTAGTATTTCATTTAACAGTGTCCGTTAAATTTTTATCTATATACATAATAGCAAACCTTATTTGGCAAGTTTAACCTACTTGAATGTTAATATGTTATATATAAAAAAGTATGCACACATTTTTTTAGCTAATTTTAATATATATTAAACCAACAAGATTGGATTCATAGAGATCACCCTCCATAAAGAAATTAAAAGTTACATGAGAGTAAACTCCCGGCATAGTTTGTTGAACAATCAACAAAAGAATTCAAGTTAAGCTTATAACTTAGAAAGCATGAGAAGAGTTCTGAAATGAAACAAGAAGGGAGGGGGAGGCTAGGCAAATATGTCATCAAAGAAGCTAGGCAAATATGCCATCAACAACCATCAGCAACCACCATGGTGTGCATCATCCGTCCCACTCTTGAATCCACCCTGTGAGGTCCTCCAGTGTGGCCAACCTTGCATGTCAACATCTTTAGCAACATTAGTTGATAACCCCGTTACATTCCCTGCAAAGCTTCCTGCAATGTTTTGATCTTAGGTCTAAGCGTGCTCTTCCTACATAATCCTTTTGCCTCTAGGACCATGAGCCATTCCCTTATCCTGGATTGGAGATACAACACATCTTTGACTAATCTTCCAAGAGTCACATGTTTTAAGATTTAAACCACAACAAGAATCATTAAATGTAGGGCAGGGAAAATAAAGACTTTGGCATTCCTCGCCATGGTCAGCCACCATTTTGATTAAATTCTGTTGATGTAGACATTGAGGGCTTGTCTCTGTAATTTTTGGACTCAGAAGTATCATCTTTAGTGACCATGAGAATTGACCAAGCTGGCCAAATGCAGGAACAGTCCTTATTGGCATAAACAAGAGAGAGACATCTTTGACATAGCTAGGTGTCTTGATACTAGACCTTTACCCAAACATTGGTTTCCATCAGCTGAATTCAAATATAAGTAGGCTTAGGGCTATCAAGAGCCATGTCGATGAGAAGCATGGCCTGAGGTTGTGGGTCCTGTTGATTAGCTGCCTTGAACGTGTCCTCAGACATGGCTATGGGAGTACCTAAAGCACGACCTATGAAACACAAGCCTTGTTTGTGAATGGTAACCCAAGTAGCAGTCATTTTATTAGAAACAGGGAGAGGAAGGTCTACGGACCAAACTTGCAGATCAAACAAACAACCAGAAACTTCCAATGGGCTCAACCTAATAGCTCTAAGCATAGTAGATTAATTTTTAAAATTAAAAATCACATAATCTGCATGGTGTTTGTAAACATTCTTAAGACCAACGAACTCATAGACACGTAAAGCAGTATTCTTAACCAAATCAAAATCAAACTCAACATCAGACTTTTAGCAAATCCATAACAACAATTATTCCAAGACAAAGAATCATGTTTAAGAAAATCAACTGGTGGTGTGACATAGACAAGTCCATTTGCTCTAGTTAACACACTAGGTTTCCTATTGGAAGTGTTTAACTATTGTGAACTAAATAGAAAATAGGGTATCTTATCACAAGTAGTTGAATCCTTAACATCTTTGTCGGACGAAACGTGCAAAACATGTGTGATTGTTGTCTTCATCTTCGAAATGGGTAGTCTGAGCTAAGTCCCATAGCTGGAGTGATGAGAGACTTGTCGTGAGAGATAATCATAGGAAGTTTAGATCTGGGCATGGTTGTGTAATAAGTCAGAAACTCGTACACAAACAAGGGTGATTCGATGGTGTTGAAGAAATGAGAAGCAAGGTAAATGGATTTGAGAGAACAGGTAGAGTTGAGAGCAAGTGAAGAGTCATTACCCAGAGGGTACTAAACTTAAAAAGAAAATCAATTGATCCATTAGGCTACCAAGAGTAGTAGAGATCCGGAAAAATGAAGCGGCGTAGACTGAGAAATGAAAGGTAAAGTAAGAAAGAGTGAAGGGAGGAGAGGAGAGAGAAGAGAGAAAAATTAAGGCGACTCTCGTTGATTGCTTCCGTTAAGCATGCGCACACTTGTTGTAAAGATGATTGTGAATGCACAGTATAAGGCTTTCATGCAGATTCAGCAGGAGGATCCTTCTTCTCTTTCTAATTGTCTAATTTTCTCGCGTTGGTTTAGTTTAAAAAAGCATTTCATATATTTTTCGTTTTCACTTTTTAACAATAAGCATTTGAGACCAGAAATTAAAATCGAACATTAAATATTTATAAATAATTATAGAATACTAAAATTTTGTCCAATTACTATGACTTTTAACCCTAACCGTCTCCCCGACCACATCAAAGTTACATAATTCTAGACCTAATTAACTTGTACTCCTTCCGTTCCATTTTAATTGACTTGTTTGATTTTTACACACATATTAATAAAAAATAAATTTTATGTCTACTATAACTATAATACCCTTATAATTACATTAATGTATATGCATAATAAAAGAGTTCTTGGCTTAAATAATATAAATAGTATATTACTAATGTATAATTAATAAGTGCATGAGTGAAATTTTAATGTATATTAAAAAAAACAGATTTTTGAAATAAATTAAAATAAAAACCTAGCCACACGAGACAGAGCAACAGGAGTACAACTACATTACATTAAACTGTGGGCTACAGTCAAATCATTCAATAAAAACATTTAATTCGCCATCAATTGAGATGTCACATCAAATTGAGCCTATTTTTATTTTTCACATACAAAGATTCAAAGAATCACGATTCACAAAGTTACACAATGCCCATGCATGCAATATAAGCAGACTAGCAGAGTACTCTGCTACCGGCCTACCGCCTACCACATGAGTCGATCACATGATAATAATTCTTATCGTACAACTATACGAGCTAGCTAACTTCTTTATTAATCCTTTTTTTAATTCAAATTTTGACTGCTCTTTATAATTTATAGTTTTAAAAAATTAAAATTTAAATTAGATTATATATATTTTTTAATGATATACATTTTATAATTTTTTAGTTATAATTGATATATTTTTTAATTAAAATTTGATCAACTGAAAAAATTAAGACACATAAATTTGTTTTGTTTGGGGGGAGTAGATTGTTCACCCACAAGCTTCTTTTTTTTAGCTAGCCTTACAATCGCTAAAACGGCGGATCCCCATTAAATGAAATCGGGTTAAAAGACGGTTTTTTAAAAAATTGGTTAAAAATCGGACGATGTGGAAAAAATCGACCATGACAGTCAAAAAATGGTTGAAAAGGTTAGAATCGGTAAAAATTATTTTATTTTAAAAAAAAAATTTAAAAAATTTAATAAATAATTCATAAATTTTAAACGCTCTCTAAAATTGCTAATAATTATATGATATATTATGTAATAACTATTAAGATTAATTATTAAATAATGATTATTAAATATAAATCACCTAAAATGTTAATGATAAATGATTTTTTTCCGTAAATGTTAACATCTAAATATATATATGGATTAATGATATATGATATTTTTTTCATTATAATTTTATAATAATTTGAAAATATTTAAATATAATTATATATTATTATTTATTGAATTAAATCATTTCCGATTAATCAATCCGATTAATCACCGATTACCCGATTAATTACTGAACGGTACATTAACCGTCTAACTCTGATTCTCGTATTTTAGAACACTCCTGAGACTAATTTGCACAACCACCCTCCATCCGTTTGTGTATACTTTTATGATAATATTGGTACATATTTATTGTAGCTCAATTAGTCCACATGTTTTACAAACATGTGCAATAATTGTCGGTGAATGCAAATAGTATCCATGGTTATCATGCAGCAACCATAATTGAAGTTATTAAATTTTGTACAATAACCGTAGGAAAATTTGCTACTACAAAAGCTCATGCAACATGTATATATCTAGATACAACCTCCAATCCTAATTAACAGTTACATGGACGATGGAACTTACGGAAGAGCCTGCGATTATGAACGTTCCAAGTCTAACAATACGAGAAAATCACCAGATTATGAATCTAGTAAGAAGCATTTCTATTAAAAGATACCTTAATGCACCCGAGAGTATATCATTCGCACCACCTTGTTATTCCTCCCCTTGTTCTCCCCTACGATTCTCCGACGATTCGCAGCCTTTGATGCCCCTTCTTGTTCCACCACCCAAACACGACAAGTCCCTCACTGCAATCACTTACAAATGCACGTCTTCCGTGCTCACAAAGGACGGTCAGATCTTGTTCATTGCTGTGTTGAATGGTGCAATGGCATACACAGGGTCAGAAAACAATGTGATTAGGATTTGGAAGCTTCCTTCCGGAGTTTAGTGAAGTTGGTCAGTTAAAGAGCAAAGCCAAGATGCAGGTGGTTGCAATTAAAGTTTCAGATGACAGGGTTTTTGCAGCCTATGCTGATTGCAAGATTAGGGTTTGGAGTCGTCGTACTTGCGGATAAGTCACCAAACACGTTAGATTAGCGACTATTCCCAAGATTGGAAGTTATGTTCGGAGCTACATCTCCGGAAACAATAAAATGGTAATTAATTATTATTTGTCTATACAATCTTTAGTAAAAGTGAAAACTGATAAATGATTGCATGTTAATCTAAACTTCCTAAGGAAAAAGGCAAGCATATTGAGTGCTACGTAGGATATTCTCCCCATCTCAATTTATCTGTTTTGTTTGAATTATTTTTAGTTAAATGGACCAAATTTTGACTGAAAATTAATCTATTATATAATTGAAATAATTATAAAAATTATATCATTAGAAAGTATATATAGACTCCGTTTGAGAATTCATATAAGTGACTTATATGAATAAAAATACATACAATTTTTAACTTCTAAATTATTTATAAGATACCCATAATCTACTTAAAAATGTAATTTTTAGTTTCTAAAAATTATAAAAGAATAATTGACCAATTTAATCACTAAAAGTCAAATAAGCCACTTAATTTGGGACGGAGTAGTACTATATATTTAATTTCCACTACTTGCTCTAATGAAACATATCAATCAAGCTGGTGGTAAATTAGACAAGCTATTAATAAAGTTGCTCAAATTGAAAAATTCAATTGTTGGTGTAGAGAAAATGTCGTTTATATATCATGTAGAATCTTAGCGATTATATATTATGTGAATGTGTTTTTTCCGGTGCTAATATTCGGAACTTAATTGGCACTACACTATAAATTACCTATTGCAATTCAAAAAATAAGTTGCTATATGGCATAAAATTGTTGCCATATACTCTATTGCAATGACTTTTCTAAAAATGGGCGCTAACTTAGATGGGGTTGCAAATTGACCCCTATAACAATGAGTTTAGTACCGTATAGCAACTCCTTAATGTCATTGCAATAAGAAGGTACAACAATGTTTTCCTGCCTATTGTAACGATTTAAAATCATTGCAATAGACTAGCAACCTATTTTGAAATTCTGTTTTCTGTTTAGCATTGCAATAGAGAGGGAATAGCAATGTTTTAGTTGGCAATGGCAATGGCAATGTTTTAGGTGCCAATGGCAATGAATGTATGTTTACCAGTAATTATTTTAGTGAAAAAAGTATTGTAAAAGATAGGCAATGGTAACATTTTAACTAGCAATGGCAATGCTTTTATAAAAAAAAGTTGTCATGACCTATTTGTTTCATAACAAAGCCACCATTAACATGGTTTTTCATACACCAATCCAAAAGATTACTTGGGTACACATCACCACCGACCCATAGACAGTATCAAAAGAATCCCAACAACATCGTCTTACCAACCATTCAACAACTAAAGACTAAATGCAAAATAAAACGTCAAGGTAGAATTCTAGTTACATTCACAAAAAGCTTAGACATAAAGTAAGTAAATATACGGTAAGTGGTATTCCTAGGTCAAGCATGTGCATATCCATCCGACTTCTCGTTATTCTCGACAGAAATATCACAAAGTTCTTCAACATTGATCTTCAAAGTGGGATTCTTCAGTGTCATCTCTTGTAGAAGAGCCCGCTTCTGTGATGCAGTTATAACATGATTTGTTTCAGCATTCTCAAGCACATCCGCAATTATTGCAGCAGCAAGACCAATAGGTTCTTCTGCTGCTCTCTTCAGTATGAAAGCGTGTAAAAACATTACATAAGAGGCCACAAAGCAAGGAACATGAAACATTCTTACATGTTTATTGCCCTAAAAAGTTCAAGACACTGGGAAAATATTTTTATCATCAAAATACAATAACACTGATGTCCATACATAGTATCATATATAGCAAGAAGTTTTATAAATGATATCCATGATTAGAGAATTCATTGTTGGAGATAATGGCAAATTTAAAAGTTGAGCAAGGTCTGATTAACTTACCCTGTAAAGTGGATCTCCAGTAATTTCATATCACTATTGAGAACCAATGACAATTGGGCTGTATGTATTGGCATGAAAGCCCGATATATCGTCAGCCTAAAGATAAATAACATAGATATAATAAAAAGTTAGCAAAAATAATAAACAAAACCAAAAATTCTCAATAAATCCTACTCGGTGAAATCAATAATCAATAATAATATAGATAATTGGACCTATAAGACAACAAGGCAGATAACAACAATTATATTGACGAGCAACAAAAAGTTAAATGTTAGGAAATGAGATCTTAGTGTTGATTATGCGCTATTATGATATCATTCGCAAGGTGAAGACAATCATCAATTACCAAGAACATATACCAATTATGCGAGTATAGTAATCTCTACATGTACAACAAATATCCCTAAAAAGCATGGTTTGTCAAAGAGGTGAGCCAACAACAAATGCGATGAGTTTTTCTGCATACCAAAGGATAACAAAGCAGTCTTAAAAATTATGTTCTGATATATTTTACTTGAACATCATAATATTTTGTAATCATTTCCTAGTAAAAGTGCACGACAATTTTTGACAGTATATAAATATGCTACATGAGAATATAATATTTGCTCTTTGCAAAAAGTATGAAATCCAAGGGCATATTGCTTTGATTTCTATTCAGACTCAATCTACTTCATACAACTTGTTGACAACAAAGAAACAATGCTAGGAACCTCAAGTATCAAATATACCGTTACATAGTACAATCTATATAGAACATCATTCATGCCACCTGTTTCTTCATTCAATGACCGCCAATGTCTCTCAACAGTGTACTTCAATATTATATTTTTACACGTTTGTCAAAATAATCAGCCATCCATGTTACCATTCTTAAAGCTCGAGTATCATTAGCAAATAAATACTGATCTAAAAGGTCTGCCATTATCTGTTAATTTGATAAAAGAGATTGGGGATATAACAAGTTGGACAAAATACCATGACTATTAGAATTATGACTGAAGCATCTACCTTGTGAATGGTATAATATGGCGACCAAATAGGATTTAGAGCCTCAACAAGTTCAAAAAACTCCGAATGGAATGCAGAAAGGTATTCGATGCCAATTATGTCTTGACAGCCAGATAGAGTAAAAACCATTGTAGACATTTTTTCTTTAAGGGTTTCATTCCGAGTGCTAGCTCACATTTATGCTGAAACCCATGGCTAAAAATGAAGATATAACAAGAACAAAGATAAACAACATCATATGATATATTGATAAGTAAATCAGCAATAAAAGATACACACATATATATAACAATCAACTTCAACTGGAAGAGAAAAGAGTATAAAAATTAGCAACTTCACTTCTTTTCAATAATAATCTTGATCAAAATTTACGAATATGATTAAGTTATCGGAAGAAAAAGAGTCGAAAGACATATAAAATTTTATTGAAAATAATTTATTTGATTAATAAAAAGATATTGTAGGGAGTTATTAGCTCATCATTTTATCACTTTGAGTTTGCAATAGATCAGATATGCTAGCTAGTAGAATCGTTATTCCCTGCATTTTGCTAAATGAGGACACTAACATGGGGCTTCTATACTATCTATATTCCCCCATATGGATTAATTATCTATATACCATCATACAATAAACACCCAAATCAAAATCCCCTCCAAATTAAATCCCACAAATTAAAATTAGTACTCTTAAAGATATCCTAAATTAAAAAAATAAACAAAAAACCCCAAATTGAACACAATAATGCTCAAATAAGAACCCTAATTAACACATAATGCTCAAATTAAACACTATTTTTTTAATAAATAAAGCCCTAACTAATAAATAAGAATCCTAATTAAGAACAAGGAAAAACAGATTTACCTTCTTCAAGCTTTCTACGACCTTTCTCTGAACTTTAATCTTCGAGTTCTTAATATGGCGAGTCACCTCGTTCTTAATCAACTGTTCCACTCCACTCGATGTCATTTATTTCTGCATAAATGACACTGCTCTATCCATATTGTTCTGGAGCACTCTCACTCGAATGCCTCGCCATTGATTCAGCTCTGAACTCAGTGAGTTCAACTCGGTTGCTGGCCGGTTCAGCACGGTGGATGATACTCGACTCGCGATTCAACTCATTTTCACGGTTTTAGATTTGGGAATAACCAACAAAAATCAAGTATAATTGGGCATTTATTGACTAGAACAATTTTTCGAGCTTCAATCTTCGAGCTTCAACCCACCATGACTTCCTCTTCTTCCTCTCTCCGCTGCCGTCCTACTATAATGGTAAACAATAATTCTCGATTAATAAATAAACATATAACTGAAATAGACGTGAAAATCACATATATAATCATACATATACATAATTAAAAATAAAAATGTACTAGTTGATTACCTTTGCACATAGTGACAGAGATGAAATGGTGGAGGCTGAATGAAACCCTCGTTTTGGTGATGTGTTTATATAAGAAGGCTTAATGGTAATCCTCGTTTAGTCCGCCTGCATAGACGGGCTTAATGATCTGTGGGTTTTAGCACCGAATCCATTATTTTTGAATTCTAGGCCCAATTTTAATTCATTTTTTGTCTGAAATTGGAGGTAATAATAATAATATTTATAATACAATACTAGGCAAAAAATAATGTTATTTTAATGATATAATATAAAATTAAAATAATCTACAATTATAGTTGCTGTTGTAATTGTTTATTTGTAGTAAAATGATTGAAAATTATTAAATTTAAATTTATATATGTTTTTTTTAAATTAAATATCTATTTTAACACCAAATATTAATTTTTTATTTTATTATATAGAGATGATCACTTTTAGTTCCATAATATAGCAATAATAATCATATTTATTTTCATGTTGTTACGAGACATACTCCGATAGATCAAATATCGTTTGTTCCTTATTTTGTTTGAATGGTCCTAGTTTAATATATCCATATGTTCGCGGTTTTTATAACGGATAATAATAAAATTAATTTTTTTGATGTAAATTCAGTAATTACGTAATTCTATCCATTTCTAGACAAACTTTTAAAACATTTTCCTATACGTTATAAAAAATCGCCAAACAATCGCTTGCCAGGACAAGTTGCCTTTTGTTTGATATAAAAAAAATGAATAAAAACATTATTTTCTTTTTGATTATTTTTTCTACTAAAATATTACATTTGAGATAGAAGACCATTTTTAACCATTGAAATAATAGTAGATCGTAATTTTTTTTATAGCAATATGACAGTCTATAGCAACTACATATAAAAACCATTGCAATAGATCGTAAATTTTAAACTTTTTTTGATTACTTCTATTCTATTGTAATGTTTTTTTAAACAGTTGCAATATATTTAATTTTATCAAAATTTCCCAAGCAATAGCAACATTTTAAAAGAAATTTCCTAACATGTGGATGCTATAAGCAATCTATGGTGTAGTGTGGAGTCGCTTTTGAGATGTAAGTATGTACCAATGAACCATACTACTCACTTATGGTATGCACATCCATACAAGTAGTATTGTTAATGATTACTAGCGATCTCAAATGTAAATGAACTTCATCCATGTGTTACATTCATTGTACTTTCAGTCTGTCAATGTTAGATAACTAATATGTATGGCAACCAATATAAATCTTTAACTCTTTTGCTCTAAATGCAATTTAACAGATGAAACACATGGCTACAATATCTTCACTAGATGTCAGTCTATCAGACGACATAATTTACTCAGCTTCGCTTGACAGAACTGTTATAGTATGGAGAATCTCAGATCTTAAATGCATGGAGACCATCCAGGCTCATTCAGCTCCCATTAATGGCATAGTCGTAGCTGACAATGGTGTCCTTTACACCGCATCTGACGATGCCACCGTCAAAGTGTGGCACCGCAACTTTGGTAGTGACAACTCATGTCCTCACGCTCTCATTGTGACATTACATGAGGCAAAATCTTCTCCCTTAAAGACCCTAGCCTTGAACGATGATGCTGGGATTTTATACGGGGGGTGCACAGATGGGTGCATTCACTATTGGCTAAAGGGTTGGTTTTCAGGACAGTTGCAGTATGGTGGAACACTCCAGGGTCATACACATGCAATCTTGTGTTTGACTAGTTTTGGTAAGTTTATGATAAGTTGATCAGCAGATTCCACAGTTCGAATTTGGGTCAGACAACAGGATGGGGAGCACAACTGCGTTGCAGTCACAGGAGTCCCATCAGGAGCCTGGAGCCTGGTGACTTTTCCGGGTCGGGCTGTCGAAGATGCCGATCAAGATGGTTGCATTGTTTGCACCGGAAGTATGGATGGAGTGCTTAAATTATGGAGGGTTAGGTGCTCTAGCAACAGGGTTTAAATAGTATTGGGTTATACTACAATTTGAGTTTGCAAGAGTTGTCTTCCTGATGGTGGTATCTGCGATCTGTCAAGAAAAGTATTGCGTTTTCGTCTTTTCATCATTTCCTGCAAAAAAAACACCCACTAAAAGCCACTCTCTCATGGTTCTACACCTATTTCACCCAACACCCGGTATTTTTATAAATCTGTACATGTGTGTGCTCATATCTTTTTGTGTGTACATGATACTTAAAACTAATACGTTATAAGTGTCCAGAAGCAACACTTTTTATTGTTACATTATATCCCAAATGATATTGCCTTAGGTCAAAATTGAAAAAAACAATATTTTTTACGTGTTGCATCTGCGATCCTTGCCTTTAACCTGTAATGCTAACACATTTTTTGTCTATTGGAAAAGCACATAATGCAACCAGGATATAAATGCAACACTAATTAGCGTTGCCTTACACGTGAAATCACATCTGAAGTGAACTCCACTTTAGTTGACATGTTAATAGTGTAGCCCACCAATGTCACAACAACAAGAATGAGCCCACCAATGCCATATCAATAGTGGGGCCATTAATGGCACATCAGTGGTGGGCCCAGAAGTCACATGCAACAGTTTTTTATAGACTAATGCAATATTAAACATGGCTAATATAACACTAAATTTGATAAATGCAACCCTAGAATACTAACGGAATATTAATACAACACTTTTAAATAAATATTTTGAAATAGCTGTTTAATTCATACATCAATTCTCATACCAACAAATCAACCAAGGCAAAGACATAATACCTAATATTAAGTCTAGATAGCTACTTCATTCAACCAAAGTATATAATGCAACCATAAATAAACGATCAAATTTAACTTCAAAACTACTGATATGGGCTGAAAGTAGGCCCTAAAGACAAAATTAATGTGGCATTAATTGTACCTAATCTGGTCCAAAAAAGAGGTCCAACTATTAAGGCCTGAAACCCTAGTTAATAAATAAATTCGTAATTAATTAATTAGCTGGGTATACAGCTAATTAATTATGTCCAAATACAAAGAAACCTATTCTTACATGGAAACTACTTTTACAAAGGATCCAGACTCCTTCTAGGAAACACCTTATCAATCAAGGTTCCTAAACCTACTCTAATTCTTAGACTTTCCACGTCTATAAAAAGGGTCTAACCCCTCATTCTTAGAACTACGTTTTGGCTTGATTCTCAACATATACTGAGATACGTAGGCATCTTGTGAAGGCAGAATTAAGCTACGAAACACAAGTGCAGCCATAAAAGCTCGATAAGCTCCGACACACATCGCAATAACTACACCCTAGTTTTTAATCCATAACATTTGGCGCCGTCTGTGGGAATCGAGACATCAACCATGGCAAGAACACGACGAACTGACGGAGACATCGTCCCCACCACAGGTGATCCGACTGCTATCATCCCTCCTGATGAAACTCAAACTACCGAGGTCCCCGCTACCACCACTGTTCCCGCTGGAACCCAAAGTCCTAATACTCAAAGGCTTGGTCCGTTTAGTGAGATCGTCCACTCCACCAATCCTGAGGAAATCGTCCATGGATCCAACCCGCTATCCCAGGTAACTCAAACTCCTTTTATGGCTACTGCTCCTCACGCTCAGATTTCCACTATTGTTATCCCCAGTAGCAATGTTGCCCAAACAAGACTTGGAATCTCCCAGGCCTATCCCCCTCCTTACATCAGAGGGTTGGAACCCCAGAACTATGGGCGTAGAGAAGATGTCCGTGATTTCTCAGGACCATACTCAACTGATGATGAAAGCTCAGAAGGCACTGATGTCAATCCCAGGAGAAGAAGGCCTGGTAAAGAGCCCGCAGGAAGCCGGCGTTCACAGTCCCGTAGGACACTAGAACAGAAAATTGCTTCCTACGAGGCTGAACTCAAAGAATTGAAGAAAAGCTTAGATCGGCAGGATAGAAGGACAACCTCAAGGTATGAAGCTCCCGACGTCATAGAACTGGATGAAACCCCGCGAGGGAGAAGAACGGAAATTACTAGGGCTGACCCCACTGAACTATTGCCTCTCGGAGATCCTGATGATCCCACGCCGCCTTTTACCGAAACCATCATGAACGCTCACATCTCAAGTAAGTTCAAAATGCCCACCATCAAAGTGTACGATGGAGCAGGCGATCCAGCCAATCACGTAAGGACCTTCTCGAACGCATTACTACTACAACCTATCAATGATGCTGTGAAGTGTAGGGCGTTTCCCCAAACCCTGGGGGGCATGGCCCAACGTTGGTACAGCCGGTTGCCTCCCAACTCTATTGGATCCTTCAAAGAACTCAGTAAGGCCTTTATAAGCCAATTTATAAGCGGAAGAGTGCACGAAAAAAGCTCGGCTTCTCTCATGAATCTGGAGCAATGAAAGAACGAATCCCTGAGGGACTACCTGAACCGCTTCACCAAGGAAGCCTTAAAAGTCCCAGACTTGGACGAGAAGGTGGCTATGATAGCCTTACAGCAGGGGACGACTGATCCTTATTTCAAGAGATCTCTAGCCAAACACCCGCCTGAGAACATGCTTCTTCTCCAAGACAGAGCAGGGAAATACATCAAGGCAGAAGAAAGCATGAAGAAAACCACTATATCAGTGGCTACACATGGGAATAATAACAAGAAGAGAAAGGGTGATCAAGAATATGACGCCCGAGACAAGTACTCCAAGAAGGATAAGGATTCCGAATCCCCTCCTAATAAAAATAACTTTGGGCCAAAATTTGCTGAATATGCAAGGCTGAATGCACCTCGAAGTCAAATCCTTATGGATATTGAAAGAGATCGAGACTTGAGATGGCCTAAACCCTTAAAGTCTGATCCTGAAAAAAGAAACAAGAATGTGTTTTGCCGATTTCATAGGGATACCGGGCATAATACGGATGACTGCAGACAATTGAAGGATGAAATCGAATTCCTTATCAGGAGAGGAAAACTTTCCAAGTACACCAAGGATGGAAGTCATGATAGGCACGATGATAACGGAAAAAATAATGATGGCCGAGATAGGAATCCTCAACCTAGAGGACCGGTTATTAATATGATTTTCGGAGGACTCACTGCTGCGGGGACTTCAAGGAATTCAAGAAAAGCATACGCAAGAGAAGTTATGCAAGTCGTAGGAGAAACACCTAAACGTGCTAGGACGGAGGCGGTTATATCTTTTGATGACTCAGACCTGGAAGGGGTAAAGTTTCCTCATGATGATCCCCTCGTTATTGCCCCTTTGATAGGCAACTCAGAGGTAAAGAGAGTCCTGGTGGACAATGGAGCGTCTGTTGATATCTTGTTCCATGATGCATTTGTAAAGATGGGATACAACGATTCCCAGCTAACCCTATCGGATGTTCCCATCTATGGCTTCAATGGAGTGGAATCAAAAGTAGAAGGAACCATTCAACTACCCGTGACAATGGAAAGAGAACCTAAAGAGGTCACTCAGATGCTAACTTTTCTGGTGGTCAAAGCATCTTCTACATACAACGCCATCCTTGGAAGAACATGTTTGCATGCTTTTAAGGCTTTAGCCTCAAGTTATCATTTAAAAATCAAGTTCCCCACCAGAAACGGTGTTGGGGAGGAGAAAGGAGACCAGAAAATGGCGAGAAATTGCTACGTGGCAGCCCTGAGACCCGATGGAGTCGGGGGGCAAGTCCTACCAATAGAGGATATGGACTCAAGAGAAAACGAGGAACAAAGGGGGAAACCAGCTGAGGACTTAGTTCCAATTCCTTTAGTTCCAGGAGAACCAGAGAAAGTCACCTATATTGGGGCCTCATTAGAAGAGCCTATGAAAGAAAAATTGACAAAGTTCTTGCAAGAAAACGGAGACTTATTTGCTTGGACAGCCGCTGATATGCCGGGAATTAACCCTGAACTGATCACTCATAAACTTAACGTGGATCCACAGCGAAGAACGGTGAAGCAAAAGAAGAGAAATTTTGCTCCAGAAAGGCAGGAAGCCATAAAGCAAGAGGTGGAAAAGCTCTTGAAGGCTGGATTCATTAAAGAAATTCAATATCCCGAATGGCTTGCTAATCCTGTAATGGTCAGGAAATCCAATGGAAAGTGGAGGATGTGTGTCGACTTCACTGATTTAAATGATGCATGCCCAAAGGATTGTTTCCCCCTCCCAAGGATTGATGCACTCATAGATGCCACGGCGGGACATGAGATGTTAAGCTTCATGGATGGCTTTAGTGGATACAATCAAATCCGGATGCACGAGGATGACATTGCCAAGGTATCCTTCATCACTGACTTTGGTGTATTTTGTTATCTCGTTATGGCCTTTGGGTTAAAGAATGCAGGGGCCACCTATTAAAGGCTAGTAAACAAAATTTTCAAACATCTCATTGGAAAAACCATGGAGGTCTACGTTGATGATATGCTAGTCAAAAGTCTCGATAAGGCCGATCATATTAAGCACCTGCGAGAGGCTTTTGAAGTGCTAAGACACCACAATATGATGCTCAACCCTTCAAAGTGCGCCTTTGGCGTGGGATCTGGAAAATTCGTAGGAATGATGGTCTCTAAAAGAGGGATTGAGGCCAATCCTGACAAAATCAAGGCCATACTCGACATGGAACCTCCAAAAACAGTAAGGGACGTCCAAAAATTAACAGGAAGAGTTGCTGTCCTGGGAAGGTTTGTCTCGAAGTCTGGGGATAAATATCTACCCTTCTTCAGGACGTTGAAAAAAGTCAAAAATTTCGTGTGGACAGAAGAAAGTCAAACGGCCTTTGAGGAACTGAAGAAATATATGGCTAAAGCCCCGTTGTTGGCCAAGCCTAGCCCAGAGGACATCCTATACTTGTACTTGGCCATATCAGACAAGGCCCTGAGTGCTGTCCTTATAAAGGAAGAAGAGAAAATTCAAAAGCCAGTCTATTATGTGAGCAAGGTTTTGCATGGAGCGGAACTTAACTACTCCAAAATTGAGAAGTTTGCACTAGCCTTGATAATGGCCTCGAGGAAACTACGCTCCTATTTTCAAGCTCACAAAATCGAAGTATTAACTGATCAACCCTTGAGGAATATTATACACAACCCCAAGTCAAGTGGAAGACTGATTAAGTGGGCCATTGAGCTAGGAGAATTCGACATCAAGTATAAGCCTCGAACGGCCATTAAAGCCCAAGCTCTTGCTGACTTCGTGGTCGAATATACTATTGACGACCAAGAAGTCGGGGGGCAGGACAATGAGGAAACAGAGGAAATAACACAAAAAGGAGGACAGACTCCTAAAGAATATTGGGTGCTCAATTTTGATGGGGCATCAAAAACAAAATCTAGCGGCGCGGGCTTGGTACTACAAAGTCCCGAAGGATTCATTATTGAGTATGCTATTAAGCTTGACTTCCCAACAACCAACAATGAAGCCGAATATGAAGCCCTGATAGCAGGCCTAGGTTTGGCCAAAGCACTAAATGTCAAGCATCTCAAAGTTTGTGGAGACTCAAAGCTGGTTATATCCCAAGTGAATGGGGATTTTGAAGCAAGAGAAGAAATCATGATCAAATACCTCCGGTTGGTCAAAGCTATAATGACGCAGTTTGAAGAATGTCAGATTGAGTATATTCCTAGAGAAGAGAATGCGAAGGCCGATGCCCTGTCAAAGTTCGCCACATCAGAAGCAGATGAACATGTGGGGAGTGTGTACTTCCAAATCTTGAAGATCCCCAGCGTCAATGCAAAGCTGGTAGCCCCGATAAACATGGGCAGTTGCTGGATGGACCCAATTAGAGCCCACCTTCAATCTGGATGGACTCCTAACAACCTCATGGAAGCCAGAAAACTCACCGTGAGGGCCTTAAGGTACGCTCTTATTGATAGAATTCTCTACAAGAAATCTTTTATTATTCCATACTTGAAATGTTTGAGGCCAGATGAAGGTCATGAAGCTTTGAAAGAAGTACACGAAGGAATTTGCGGCCAACACTTGGGGGGCAGGGCTTTGGCCCATAAAATCACCCGCCTTGGTTTTTACTGGCCTGACTTGATAAAAGATTCGAAAGAATACGTAAGAAGATGTGACAGGTGCCAAAGGCATGCACCGGTTGTCAGACAACCACCTGAGATGTTGACGTCCATCAATTCCCCTATCCCTTTTGCAATGTGGGGAATGGACATCCTTGGACCCTTTCCAATAGCTAGCGGACAGAGAAAGTTCCTGATTGTTGCGATCAATTACTTTACTAAATGGATCGAGGCTAAACCACTAGCCAAGATAACCACAAGGCAAGTAGCTCAATTCTTCTGGGAAAACATCATATGTAGGTATAGAATACCACGAATACTGGTGACGGACAATGGCACCCAATTCAACAATGAAGAATTCAAAGGATATTGCACCGATAATGACATCAATCTACGCTTCACTTCTGTTGCACACCCCCAAGCAAATGGGCAGGCTGAGGTAGCCAATCGAATCATCCTGGATGGTCTCAAGAAAAGGATCGAGCGTTCTGCCAACACTTGGGTGGATGAACTTTTGCCAATACTCTGGGCATACAGGACCACCCATAAAGTTACTACTGATGCAACTCCGTTCTTCCTGGCTTATGGGGCCGAGGCAGTGGTTCCAGTCGAAATATCACATGTATCTCCAAGAATCAAGGCCTTTGAACCTGAGGAAAATGAAGAAGGAATGAAACTTGCGTTAGACTTGATAGATGAAGTCAGGGACAAAGCTCATGCAAAAATCGTCGAATATCAAAAGAAATCATCTTTCTACTACAACTTAAGAGTTAAAGAAAGATTTTTTAGACAAAAGGAGTTAGTCCTCAGGAAAGCTGAAGCTTCCGGGGTAGGCCCCAAAGGCAAATTAGCCCCCAACTGGGAAGGGCCGTACAAGATAAAGCAAGTAAAGGGGGGAGGATCCTACATCCTTGAAACCCTAGAAGATATCGAGGTACCAAGGACTTGGCATGCTTCAAACCTGAAAGTTTATTATGTTTAAAGAATTCAACTATGAGTTCTTATATTTAGTAGGAACTAAGTAGAAATAAGGTTCAATGAAACCATTAGGATGTAAGAGCTTTTTGCTCCAGACAAGATTCTCATTTTGTAAGGGCTGTGCCCACTTTAGCCTCGAAGGCGTTATTAATAAAATTCCCAGCTTTATCGCACCTTGAAACATGTGTGTTTAGCCTAGAGAGGGCAATTCCTAAGTTCTTTTATGATAAAAGAACCAGATCAAGCCTGGATAGGCTCGTTTAATTTATATGCTTATTTGTTCTTTGTGCTCAAAAAGTATATTTTGTCAAATATACTAAGGCAAGAAAAAGAATAAGAAGGAGCGCGGTTGGCATTTCAAAAAATTTCCAGGTTCATATGTTCTTTTATGCTCAAAAAGTGTATTTCCATCAAAAATGCTAAGGCATAAAACAGAAAAGCAAATAACAAAAAGGCTTCTTATAAATAAGGAGTCTTAGGAGTACATAAATTAAAAACAGAAAGGAAATACAAGGAATACAAGAAATACAGGAAAAGGAAAGAGAAACTAAGGGAAATCTTCAGCATCTTCATCCTCCCCTGTCTTTTCTTCTCCCTCTACTTCCTTCCTGGCATTTTCCTCAGCCTCTGGGGAAGAATCGAAAACCCGATCAAATTCATCCAAGGCCTCGCCGCCCGACAGATCTCCCGAACCTGTCCCTTCGGCATTTGAAGTCAAAGCCAAGGGCTGACCCATAGGGCAGGGGAATTCGGCAGGATCGAATAGGCCGGGATGCTTAGCCAAAACAGCGTGAAGGCACTTTTCCCAGGCCTGAGTACAAGTCGCCGGGAAGACCATATCGTCATGCTTATCAATAAAAGCATAAAAGTCTTCCGAGTCCAGGTACTCGTCGATCACGGCCTTCTTCCCGGCCCTAAGCTCTTGCACCTCTGCGTGGGCCGCAACCAGTTCTTGCTCCTTCTCGAGCAGCTTCTTTTCCAAAACGGCCACCTTTGACTCTGCTTTGGCCTTGCCCTTCCTTTGGGCCTTCTCTGAGAAGCGCCAGGTTTTGGCCTGGTGAGCCATGGTCTGAAAGTAAGTGTTGACCTGTTCCAAAAGAACGAATTAGCAAAGAAGTTAAGAAAATAAAAGAGAGAAAAGAAATGAAATGAAGGTGCCATACCATGGCAACGACCTGGGCCCCCAAAGTCTCGGCCTCCTCAATGTCAGTCTTCAAAACAATCTTGGCCTTATCGGCTGGAGGAATGGAGTTCTGTGACCAGTCGAGAGAATTCAAAGTATTCCCAACGACGGTATCTTGCCTCCTCAAGCCCCAGCTGGGCCTCCAAGCCGCAGTGTCTGGGTTCTCCACCTCCTCGACTCGAGGCCTCTTCCCTTGAGCCTTGTCGCAGGGCTGGAGAAACCCTGGAAGGTTGGGCTCCTTAATTGGGCCCTCAACAGCCTCGCGGGCCTTCCTCATCTTGTGGGTCTCCTGGTCACCCACCCCCAAGTGAAAGTTAATGTTTTCCGCCGCTGCAAAACAAACAATAAAATAAACAGCCGAACTCAGAAAAGTCAGAAAGAAAGGACAAGATAAGAACAGAAAAATACCGCTATTAGAAACATTTGAAAGGCCCACAGCCTTTAGAGAAAACTCTTCCAAAATCTTTCGATGATGGGTTGAGCCCTTGTCCTGGCCCAAATCGGCTATAATGAGCTTCTCCTCAGGAGTTAGTTGGATCAGCCCAGCGTTCCCATCTTTAATTTTGCAAAACTTGGACCTAAAGAGGGTGCCCCAATCCCCTTCTTCCCACTCCAAGTACAAGAAATCCCTCCGCTAGTCAATGTTGTTGTCCGAAAGTGATTTGTTGCAGAAAATTGGGCTCACTCTCTGCCTATGGTTGATATAAACCCAACCCAATATACTCGATGGGCTGTTCTTAAACTGAAATATACTACGAAAAACGGCTATAGAAAGAGGATAATTTTTCCTAAGGCACAAAACAATAAAGCAAAGAAGTGTTCGCCACGAATTTGGGCTCAGCTGACACGGGTTAATCCTAACTTCAGCTAATAACCTAATTACAAACTCGTGGAAAGGAAATCTAAGCCCACCAATTAGGGCATCTCTAAAGACACATAACCTATTGGGTCGCCAATGGCAGGCCCGGTCCCCAGGCTCGGCTAAAACAAACCTATAGCCCGAGGGAAGTTTGTACAGCTTGGTAAACCTATCACAGTGGGCTTGATTGGTAAAGGTGCTAGAAAACCTAAAGGCGTCTAACTCGGCCAACGTAGGAAACTCGTCTCCCATAATTTGAAGGAGGTCTGATACTGAAGAAAAAGAGGGATTTACTGTAACAACATTACCTCTTTTTGTCGCCCTTGCGAGGAGTCGTTGGTGAGCAGAATCCTGTTCCGCCATTGATATTCAACCTTTGAATGCTTGGAAAGTGAGGAAGATGAAGATTGATCGAAAGAGGGTCGCCGGAAATCGCCTTGAGAGAAATAAGCTAGAGTGAAAATTTTGAGAGAGATTTCTACTGAGAAAGTAAGAAGTGAAAAGTGAAGTTCTCACTTCACTAATTTATAGCCGAAGAAAACGGTAATTCAACCGATTAAACTTCCTATAGCCGGTGACAAGCCCATAAGCTAATTGGGCCTGGCGGGCCTTTGGCCCAAAAGTCGACGTAAACTAAAACAGGCTAAAAAAGTGAAGTAGGCCAGGGCCTATTAAAATCAACAAATTATAAGGCCTTTTTGAATAGACCAGAATCCTGATAGAGATTCGACCAAAAATCTCGTTCGACCAGGACTCAAAAGAGGTCTAGAATCGACCAGGAACCTGGTCAACAATCGACCAGGAACCATGGTCGACCAGGACTCAAAAGAGGTCTAGAATCGACCAGGAACCTGGTCAACAATCGACCAGGAACCATGGTCGACCAGGACTCAAAAGAGGTCTAGAATCGACCAGGAACCTGGTCAACAATCGACCAGGAACCATGGTCGAGCAGGACTTAAAAAAGGTCTAGAATCGACCAGGAACCTGGTCAACAATCGACCAGGAACCATGGTCGACTAGGACTCAAAAGAGGTCTAGAATCGACCAGGAACCTGGTCAACAATCGACCAGGAACCATGGTCGACCAGAACTCAAGTGATCCTCAGAATCGACCAGGAACCTGATCGAATATCGACCAGGATTCCCCCCGACCAGATTCATGCAGGAAAGCGAGAATCGACTAGGATCCTGGTCGAAAATAACATCAAAAAATGCTAGAAAATCATTAAAATGATTTATAGGGCAAATAAATTTGGGAAAATTCTCTAAAAATAGAGGAAAATCCCTAAAAATTAATGAAAAATAGTGATAAGCATAAGGAAAGAATTGTAAAAATTCTTCATGGGAACTTGAGCAACAGGGTCATGAATCTTAACTTCTACAAAGTATTGCACACTTTACAGAAGTTAGGGGGGCAAATGATATGGGCTGAAAGTTGGCCCTAAAGACAAAATTAATGTGGCATTAATTGTACCTAATCTGGTCCAAAAAAGAGGTCCAACTATTAAGGCCTGAAACCCTAGTTAATAAATAAATTCGTAATTAATTAATTAGCTGGGTATACAGCTAATTAATTATGTCCAAATACAAGGAAACCTATTCCTACATGGAAACTACTTTTACAAAGGATCCAGACTCCTTCTAGGAAACACCTTATCAATCAAGGTTCCTAAACCTACTCTAATTCTTAGACTTTCCACGTCTATAAAAAGGGTCTAACCCCTCATTCTTAGAACTACGTTTTGGCTTGATTCTCAACATATACTGAGATACGTAGGCATCTTGTGAAGGCAGAATTAAACTACGAAACACAAGTGCAGCCATAAAAGCTCGATAAGCTCCGACACACATCGCAATAACTACACCCTAGTTTTTAATCCATAACAACTACCATGTCTAACTTTTGACTATTATAAAATCGCACCGAATAAATTTGAATTTTTTGTTAAAAAATTTCCGTCTCACTCAAATTGTTAGATATTACCATCCATACGGTTGGATTGTCGAATTTTTTTTAAAAAAAAATCGAATCAACATTTGGGACAAGACTAGTTAGTGGGAAGGTGTATTTTGGCCGTTTTGATTATTATAAAATCAAACCAAATAAATCTGAATCTTTTTTAAAAATATTTCACATCACTAAAATCATTAAATATTAACATATGTACAGTTGGATCATCGATTTTTTTTAAAAAAAATAGAATCACCATTCAGAAAAAGACTAGTTAATGAAAATGTGTATTTTGATCGTTTTGACTATTATAAAACCAAACCAAATAAATTTGAAAAAAAATTCCACATCATTAAAATCGTTAGATTTTAGTATAATTAATATTAACGATCGCTAACATTAGTATAACTAAATCACTTGATTCTTTTTTTTTGAGTTTTCTAGACAGGTATGACTATAATATATCCAAAATTCATCATAAGATCATATTTACACAATTCTCAGCATTTACTTGAAGTCAGCTCTGTTTTCTGCGATATGACAAGTACATAGAGCTTATAATTATTGTTATATTTATTCAATTCATTTTTCTAAGTAAACTAGACACATGGTTTATGTAATATCCAAAATTAAAACTCTAGAGACTTGAACTGTAAAGGTATATGAACAATTTACATCTTCATTCAACCATTAATTAAATTCGTAAAGCTTTTGAAATCAAAGTTAAAAAATAAGACAAATTTCCTAACAATATAGTCCTACTGCAGTAAAGTTCAAGTTATCAGTAATAACTTTTTCTTCATAAATTCAAAAATCCTGAAATTTTACAAAACTTTTTTATAGACCTAAATCTACAACTTCGATTCTTTGAAAAACTTAAAATGAGACTTTTAACCTATTCAACATCAATACCCAAAACATGACGTTTAAACATTTACTATAAAACTTCACTAGCACACTCTATACCCTAACATTTTTAATAAAAATCAAATTGATCTTTTTACTACTAAATATTACTGAGTTCCTCCTGAACATCAGATGAATCCCCCATAAAAATTTGAAGTAAAAAATAATCCATTAACATACCAAACCAACAAAAACACTCTCGCGTCTGGGATTAGAAAATTCTGCTCTGCGCGGTTTTTACTAAAACTGCAATAGCTTCTTATTCTCTTATTCAAAAACTGCCCAACAGTAGTATAGAAGTTTATGACGAAAATTACATTCATCGAATTCAACCAACTTAATTAGCACTCCCTTATGCTCTTTTTACTTTACCCAATCATCATCAATCCATAATATACTTATCAATCCAAAGATAAAGAAAAAGGATGAAGATTTGATCAAGATATCAACTCCCCTTCCTTCTATCTAGCTGCTGAGGTATGAGATGAAAAAACAAAGAGAAATTGATCTTATTTAAATGACCATACACTACAAGAAAAACAGCTTCAGACAACACCGATCAGACAACGCTCAGCGAAAAAAGTATTGCCCAGAATTAACATACAATGGTTTATTTTCGACCTTAAAAATGTATTGTCTGATCTATACTCACTACAATGGTTTAGCAAACCATTGTGTAGAAAATATGGTCAGACAAGTGTTTGAAACGGTGGTGTTGTGCTAATGAATACGTTCATACAATGAGTTATGTAACTATTGTCTTATTAACATTCACACAATAGTACTTCTCACCGTTGTTTGAACAAAGTTAATCATACAAGTGTTTGAAAGGGTTGTGTTGTGCCAATGAGCAGTTTCAGACAATGGGTTTTATATCCATTGTTTGATTACAATACACACAACATAATTACTAACCATTGTTTAAACCTAGTCAATCATACAAGTGTTTATTTTGTGTTGTCTTATCTTTAGTCAGACATGTGTTTTTCATCTAAAACTGTTGTCCTATTTACTGTATTTTAAAAAAACAGAGACAAGGCAGAGCCTTGCCATCCTAACACTAAACAACACAAACATAAAAGAGATCCTTGCCGGATATACACTAAATAACACAAACATAAAAGATCCTTAAACGAATCAAATCAATAATCATCCCAACAAACCATTACAAACGTTTAGTAATAATTGAACATTGCAATTAAGTTAAAATAAAATAACATGTTATGATCATTCAAGTTGAATTTCTTCATCAACATCTCGCATGTAACTTGTCACATCCTCGAAATCATCATCCGGTAGATTTGGCATAAAGAACTCATTCTCAAGTTCTACTTCGACGGATCCCTCATTTTCATCATCACTATCTTCGTAGTATTTTCTCTCGGGAAATTTCAAGACCACGGACCATAATTTTTGAAGAGGGTCGTCGATGTAACAAACCTGCTTAACATGTGTTGCTAACACAAATGGATCATTCAAAAAACCAAACTTATTCAAATTAACTAAGGTATATCCCAATTCATCTACCTTAATCCCTTTGTTCATATCTACCCACTTACAAAGAAAAAGAGGTACCCTAAAGCTGTTATAGTCCAACTCCCATATTCTTGTAATAACTCCGTAGTATGTCTGTGATGTATGCTCAATATTTTTATCTGTAGCTTGCACAACCATTGTATCAGCATCTACACAAACTCCGCTGCACTGAACTTGACGTGTGTCATCACGATCCTTGGTGCTAAAGGTAACCCCATCTATCTTGTATCCACTGAATGTGGGTACATCGTTATTTGGCCCGTCTGCAATCCACCTGATCTCTGGGGGTACATCCTTTTCATCATGCAAATCAGAAGCAATCTTCAAAGAAAAAAGTAAATATAAGTTGTAGGTTTCCTAAAACAAATTGTATATATGTAAATAATTAGTTCCAAAATTGTGAAATAAGTACATAATTAGACTATAAGGATATGTAGTACCTTTTCTTTAAACCAGCTGGGGAACATTTCATTTTGCTTATTCTTTAGCCACATTTCATCATTTTCATGTTCCGGATATTTTTCCATCAAAAATGACATGTGTTCACTACAATAAAAATAATGACATATAAATATTTTTATTTGGTATAAAATTCTAGTCAAAATAAATAAATAAAAAGTGACTAACTGAAAAAATGGCACAACATCAGTGCTATTTTGTAGGATACATAGATGCGCAAGGTGTAAATCATTGGTGCTCGGGGTTATCATCGTTGCACCAGATAATGGTCTACATTTTCCATCCTTTGTACGTCTGCCAATTTTTGGAACTCCGATAGTCGCTTCTTCAAAATTCACCAAACACTCAACCGCCTCTTCTGCAATATATGCTTCGGCAATACAACCTTCTGGTCGAGCCCTGTTCCTTACATATCCCTTGAATGTTTTCATATATCTCTCAAAAGGATACATCCACCTAAGGAAAATTGGCCCGCAAAGCTCAACCTCTCGCACAAGATGAATAGAAAGATGAATCATTATATCAAACAATGAAGGAGGAAAATACTTTTCAAGCTGGCACAAAGTTTCCACCAATTGAGCTTGCATTTTCTCCAATTTATCAACCTCAATGACTTTACTGCAAATTGTCTTAAAGAAGAGACAAAACCTAATAACAGTGTACCTGACCTGTTTGTCTAGTGACGATCGAATTGCAATTGGGAGCAAGTGATGTAAAATCATATGGCAGTCATGAGATTTCATTCCGGTAAGTCGAAGATTTTCCATTGATACTAAACTCCTAATATTAGAACAAAAACCATCAGGCAACTTCATGTCAAGAAAGGATGATCAGACAACTTTTTTTTCAGAATGAGTTAAATTCCAAACAGCCAATGGAAACTTCCCCTTTTTCCCCGAAGTTTCTGGCCTCAAGTTTAATTTTACTCCCATTGCAGCCATGTCAAGACGAACAGATTCCTTGTCTTTTGTTTTCTTTGGTATATTTAGTAAGGTACCAAGTAAAGCTTCACATATATTTTTCTCGATATGCATGACATCGAGAATATGCCTAACTGGCAAAAATTTCCAATACTCGAGTTGAAAAAATATAGAAAGCTTCTTCCACACAGGCCGAGGATCTTCTTTCTTTCTGCGAGGTTGTCGCTGTGTCTTTCCATAGACATGACCTTGTAGATGTTGTATCCTTTGAAGCACTTCGTCCCCGGTTAACGGAATAGGAGCAGATTCTTTTTCCACGGTGTTATCAAAAGCTACTTTCTGCCTTCGATATGGATGATTACATGGCAACCACCTTCGATGTCTTATAACCACTGTCTTCCGGTAATTAGGCAACCTAGTAGCTTTTGTTTGATCAACACAGACCACACAACCGTTATAACCTTTGATAATATTACCCGACAAGTTACCTAAGGCTGGATAGTCACTAATTGTCCACAATAAAATGGCCCTTAGCATGAAGGACTCCTTCTTATATGCATCATACACTTCTTTTCCATGCCACAATTTCTGCAGATCTTCTATAAGTGGTTGAAGAAACACATCGATATCATTTCCAGGCTGACTTGGTCCGGATATCAACAAACATAGCATTATATACTTTCTTTTCATACAAAGCCATGGTGGAAGGTTGTAAATTGTTAGCAAAACTGGCCAACAAGAGTGATCAGTTCCATTTCCATGGAAAGGATTAAATCCATCAGATGATAAAGCTAGCCGTAGGTTTCTACAATCAGAAGCGAAGTCAGGCCACTTCTCATCGACTTCTTTCCATGTTTTTGAATCTACTAGATGTCGTATTTTATCATCCTTCAGTCTATCCGTGTGATGCCAAGTCAAGTCCTTTGCCGTTTGAGGTGACTTGAATAAATTTCTCAATCGCGGTATTAGTGGAAAATACCAAAGAACCTTAGCAGGAACCCCTTCAATTTCATCTCCTTTTTTATTCAACTTCCATCTAGAGGCCTGATAAACGCGACATCTTGTCTCATCTTCATCTCTCTCGCCACGGTATAAAAGACAGTCATTGGGACACACATGTATTTTTTCATACTCCATTCCTAAAGAACACAAGGTTTTCTTAGCTTCACCGAAAGAAGAAGGAAGAGTGTTACCTTCTGGAAGCATAGTCCCAAGTACAAGTAGAAGTTCAGAAAAACAAGAATCAGACATTTCAAATTTTGCTTTCAAGTTATATAACTTCACTAAAGCCTTCATTTTAGTAAATCCATCACATCCAGGATAAAGGGGTTCGTGTTCAGATTGAAAATGGTTGAACAAATTTGAAAAATCATCATCGTCTTCATCAGCATTCTCTGTTCCCACGGGGATTTGATCCACGGATTGTGAACTACCACTCTCTTCCTCAGCAACATAACCTTGTTTAGTATCATTTTCTCCATGCCAAATCCAACACGTGTAGGACTGATCGATACCATGTTGAAAAAGATGGTCTCTCACCGTTCGAGCATTCCATGATTTACTATGTGCACATTTTAAACATGGACAACTAATTTTATTTACCTCACACCCATTCTCAAATGCAAACATTAACAATTCTTCCACTCCTAGTTGAAACTCTTTTGTTCTTCTATCAGCCCTCAACCATGATTTATCCATATATGAAAATAAATGACAAAATACCCAGCTACTAGAATATAAGAGAATGCCCAAACTAACAACAAATTAACTCTAGAATATATTTCAACTAGAATAGCAAGAGTAAACCCAGCAACTATGGTCAACAAGAGAAAACCCAGCAACTATGGCCAACAAGAGCAAACCTAGCAACTTATCTGAAGAGAAAATAGCATCTATGATTGTCAAGTAAACCCAATAACTTATCTGAAGAGAAATGTTTTCCTCGATTTCCAGCTCTTGCTCCTCGATTTCCTCTCTTCTTTACAAAGGGACGAGAGTATGCTTTCCGTTTGAGTGAAATTAGGTTTCTAATTTGAGATTTGGGGTTGTTTTTTATATCTGTAAACTTAAAACTTAAGTCAACCGACAACGGTTTTTACATTACAAAACCTTGTATCCATTGACATCATACAACACAATTGTTACAAAAACCATTGCCTAGTTTTAGGTAGAGGACAAAAAATAACTTTTTATAATAAGACGAAAAATGTTTTATTGTTCCTTTCGTTATAAAAAGCACGAAAAAATAATCGAAAATTTTTAGTTTTTTTTATACATCACTAAAATCGAAAGATCTTAACATCCGTACGGGTGGATCATCAAAAAATAATAATTTTAATTTAATATAGAGATAATTATAGATTTATGACAACCTGACTAACTACATCCTAACTTGTTCATATAAAACACATACTTGTATACACATGTTCGAACTATAAAACCATCTACTTATTACTAACAAACTATATAATTATAAATATCAATTTTATTTTAAAAATGAGATTTTTAATTTATTTAGTTTTTATAAAATGAATAAATAATTTCATTTTTATTATTTTATAATAATAAAATAATACAACACAATTGTTACAAAAACCATTGCCTAGTTTTAGGTAGAGGACAAAAAATAACTTTTTATGATAAGACGGAAAATGTTTTATTGTTCCTTTCGTTATAAAAAGCATGAAAAAATAATCGCAAATTTTTAATTTTTTTATACATCACTAAAATCGATAACTCAAGTCATCGACTGATAATAAGCCATCGACTGATAAAGCCAATCGAGAAGTCATCGATCGAGAAGTCATCAACTGATATTTATCAATCGAGAACTCAAGTCATCAACTGATATTTATCAATCGAGAACTCAAGTCATCAACTGATATTTATCAATCGAGAACTCAAGTCATCAACTGATATTTATCAATCGAGAACTCAAGTCATCAACTGATATTTATCAATCGAGAACTCGACAACATATATTTCCTGATCGAGAACTCATCAACGGATATATAGTCATCAACGGATATTCTGTAATAGATTGATTATTCTGGGAAACAAATTTCATTTTTATTATTTTATAATACAAACATACCTATATATAATTTCATATTTGTTCCTAACTCTTGTAATTTATCATATAATTTATATATTATATAAATTATACTATTCCATTTTCTTAAAATTTAAAAATTTAAAATTTTGAAATTTTTTATTATATATAAATATATAATTTTATAATTTTAAAACACTTTTTTTAATTTATAATTTTTTTTACCATTTCATTTTTCATTTCCCCCCAATTGTTCCCCCCCCCAATTCCTCGATAATTTCAAAACCCTCTTGTACGTCAAGCTTGCTCACTTTCCCCTTGCTCTTTTTCAAACCCTTTCTCATCTTTTTCATCTAACTCTCTCCCATCACTTTTCTCATCTCCGACTTTTCTCATCTCCGATTACTTTTCTCATCTCTCATTTCTAATCTCTCTCACCAGGTAATCTCTTCTCTCTCATCTCTCACTTAACATATGTTTAATATATGTTTGTGGGTTTAATATGTTTATCGATTTGAGTTCAATATGCATGCCGTTCATTTGTTTGATTTATTTGTATCTAGGGTTTATATATTTATGGGTTTAATATATTTGTGGATATATTTGTGGGTTCAATATGCATGCTCTCTTTTTTATGGGGGGTTTTTGGGGTTTATATTTTGTTTGATATGGTTGGGGTTTATATTTGATCTGTTTGTGTATATGGGTTTTATGGGTTTTATATTTTGATATGTTTGTGGGGATATGATGTCATGATCTCTGTTTTGTAGTAGTTTGTGGGGTTATGATGTGATGATCTCTATTTTGTAGTAGTTTGTGGGGATATGATGTGATGATCTCTGTTTTATATTTGATATGTTCATTGGTTGTGATGTGCAGATTTACTATGGCAAAATCAAAAAAGACAAAATCTACTCCTAATCCAACCACCACCAGAGTACTTATGAAGGCTCTAAAAAGAAATCGGTCTGTAGAGACACTAGAACCTAGCAAAAGTAATTCTTCCCCGGAATCTGTAAGAAAGAAAGCTATATCGAGTACCTTGCAAAAGCAGTTGACGTCAAAGAAGAGGAAGCGGGTGAATGAGCCTGAGCCACCACAAAGCATAGAAACCTTTACAATGCAAGGACTTCAGCTTTTGAAACGTGGTGCCGTTACAATGCATAGAATTGTCAGACAAAAGATTTTGGGCATTAAGCACCATGTGTTCTTCAATGACAAGGGCGAGTCATATGGTAAAGCAGGGACACATATGCAATCATATATAGGGGTTCTTGCAAGAACTAAGACTCCAATTTATTATGCTACATGGAAGAAAGTTCCGAAAGAAAGGAAAAACAAGATTTGGGAGTGTGTGAAGGTATAAAATTCCAACTCACTAAGTATTAATTTGTTATTGCATATGCAAAGTTAGTTACTTAAAATTGTATATCTTTAAGTATTAATTTGTTAATGCTTACTCTTATAGATGGCGTTCGATGTACCTCCATCAGCTGAAAAGATGGTGTTAAAATCTGCGTGCCAGAAGTGGAGGGAGTTTAAAAGTCGTTTAACAACTGACTATATCCTTCCTTATTGTGATCAACCTGAGGTGCTAAAGTATCCTCCAGCTGATTACTCTTTCATTGAGAAGGCTCATTGGGACATGTTTGTTGCTGCGCGGACATCTGCTGAATTTCTTGTATGTTATTTTTTGCATTGTTTATAAAATTATCTGATATTATGATTATTTACCAGTACATCTTTGTTGCTAACATTTTAGTATTTTTATACAGGAACTTCACAATAATCAGACAAAGATAAGAGAATTAAATTTGTATCCTCACCGTTTATCTCGCAAAGGTTATTCTAATCTAGAACAAGAACTGGTTAGTGATCACAAAACCTTTACTACTTCATGTTCCAATACATTGATTAAAACCTTTACTCTTCTCAAATTTGTTGCCATGTATAGTCGGCAGGTGATCCTACCATAGAGATAGATCGGTCAGAAACCTGGATCAAAGCTCGAAAGGATAAGGATGGAAATTTTCTGAATGATGAAGTAAGAGAAGTTGCTGGAAAAATTGTAAGTTATTATTTCCTCTTTCAATGAAACATAAGCACCAACAAACTATCTGAGTTATTACTTAACTAGCTTCCTCTTGTATGTTTTGTTTATTTTTTAGGAGAAGATGAAAAAGGCGATTAGTGAAGGGGAAGTGATAGTAGAAGGTGTTAATGACGTGTTGACTAAGGTGTTGGGTAACCCAGAGCATCGAGGAAGAGTACGTGGCCAAGGGGTTCATGTCAAACAGTCCACCTACTTTAATCTTCCCAGGCAAAAGAAAAAAATGACCATGGATGAAAAGATACGAGAGGGTGTTCAGAAGTTTATGGCAGAGGAGACGTCAAAGATCGTTCAACAGAGAGATGCATTTTGGGCATCTGAAATTGAAAAGTTGAAAGCAAGTTTTAGTGGAAAAAATGTAAAGTGTGATGGTAGTCCAATGATTGATTCACAGTAGGGGAGTTGTTCAAAAGGTGGAGATGTTATCAACAAGGAGTTGGATGGGCTTGGAGGAGTTGGAGGTGTAAAAAAGAAGTTGGATCTTATTGAACATGAAGTTTTGGTTGAAAAGAAAAATGAGGAGGCTGTGGATGTTGATGTACAAATTGAGGGCGAAAAAATGAAGGTCGAGTTTACCGCTAAAAAAGTTGTTCCGCCAGTTGTGGGTGGTATGGAGTGGCAGTTGGCAGTTGGATCCCCCAAAAATGTTGTTGCTTTTGCCACAATGGAAATAGATGCTGAAGGATGCGAACAAACTCTTCATGGGGTGCCACTGGTGAAAGAAAATGCACGAGTGTCAATCACTCGTGTAATCCAGGGAGATGCTAAGATTCCTTTCCCAGTTAAAGATGAAATCCAAACTGTAGAAGAAGCTTTTGGAACATTTGTAGCATGGCCGAGGGACCTTATACTTGATATGAATCCAAGTACTGGAACTGCACCACTAGTGATAAGTACTCCGGATCCAGTGATACATAATGCGAAGGTTAAATTTTCTCTAATCCTTAAAATCACTTGAATATATATTGCATTAGGTTAAAATTACTTTCTATTTATTTGCTTATTTATCATGTAAGTTTATATCCTTAGTTTTATCTTCAATTCATTTTTAGGGAGGCAAGAAAAATGTTGGCAAGAAGTGGAAGAATATGAAAGACTGTGGTTTAGATTATGTGGTAGCAATGGGTGCAGATTACCCCTCTGACTTGAAACGTTTATGGATATGGGCAAAGGATGCTATGACTGGTGGCAGAACAACCCCTTTTCAGCTATGCCCAGATGCTTTTGGATCAACCAAAAAGCAGGTTCTTCTTTTATCAGATGTGTACGCTTTGTGCTCTAGAGGTGAAATTTCAGGCTCTATCATTTGCATCTACATTCAGTAAGTGTTAAGATTTGAACTAAATTTAGCTTAAAAGAACAATTTCTATTTATTTACCTAGCGCATCTGCTTTGTTTAGTATGTGTATATGTGTTGACGAGTATTTAAATTTTGTAGTTTACTACAAGAAAATTTGAAAAGGAATAAGATGACTAGCATGATAGCGTTTGTGGATCCTGGCATCATAGGGGCCAATGGTTGTGGTTCTGCTGAAGATAGGTCGCGTGCCATTGCTACTAGATTCAAGAATGCTAAGAAAGGGTAATATTTTCTCTTGCCATATAACCATGCGTGAGTATTTGTTTTTTAATTTCTTGCAGTTTATACTATTAATAACCTAGACAATTAAAGGTGCATAATATCATTGTTCTATTTTCCTGAATGGATAAAATTTTTTAACTCATTGTTTTAATTTATTGAGTTATTTGTTATAGTTTATAATGATATATATGTTCATGATTTGGCAGGAACCACTGGGTGTTGAGTGTTGTTAATCCTGATGCTCAAATAGTTTATCACTTGGACCCCTTGAAACGTAGAATTGCAAGTGCAGAGTGGATTGAAGTGATTGATAGGTGAGAGTACACTAACAGACCTTTATGTATTTAGCAATTCATTTTATAATTTAAGAATATTGTACTAATGCTGATTTATAATATATTTGTTGAAGAGCTATTAAACTTTATAAGGAGAAGGCGAAGAGGTTTTTGAAGAACAAAATAATATGGGAGAATCTAGCGGTATGAGGCTTATTCATAGCATATATTTTATCATTTGATTTAGATGAGTATAGACATGTAATTATTTTTTATATATATTTGTTAGGGAGTTCCTGTCCAGAGTGGAAGTGTGGACTGTGGTTTGTTTATGATGTTATACATGAAGGAAATAAGTGAAGATAAGGACTTTGATTTTTGCGTGAAGGTAAATATTGAAATACTCTTATTTTTTGTCTGAACCTCGTGTTTTATGTATTTTATTTTGAAATATTCTAACTTGAGCTACACTTATTTCATTTTTCAGTGGATTCGAAGGACCAACTTGACTTACAGTGAAGCTGATATCAATGGAGTTAAGAATGAATGGGCAAAGTTCTTCCTAAAGCACTACACTTGTTAAGTGCTTTAATATTCACTGTTAGCTTATGTCCTATCAAACTTCGTTCTACTAGTAGATATTTTGGGTATATTTTTGGGTCATTTATCTGTTGTGGAACCAATTCATCCATAAATATGTTGATGTCATGTTAGAAGTTATCTTTTGTTTGGTCGAAATGTATCAAATGGTATGATTTTGTGGATGTCTTGATGGATAATATGTTGGATGAATTGGTTCGATAAGTGGTGAATATTAGTTTGTTTGGTGATGGAATATTGAATGTTATAAATGGTAATGTATTGGATTGTTGGTGGTTTAATTTTATAGTTTGTTCGTTTAATTTAGTAACATTTATTCATAGCATAAATGAAACTAGTGCTTAATGTGTGATTAGCCAATAGTTTCCTAATATGTAAACTATTGTTTAGAAAACGAAACCTTTGTATATGTTCTTTCGCACAACAGCTTTTAATAAAAAATATTGTTAAACGAGTTTCTTATCAAGTAAACCATTGTAGGAGGAAATATATACAATGATATCTAAAAATGAAACCATTGTATGATAAAATATAGACAATGATCCAGAAACGAAAACATTGTACAAATTGTTTCTGACAACGATTTTTAAACAGCAACACTCTTGTATAACAAAGTTGTATACAATGGTTCTCTAATTAATAAACCATTGTAGGAGTAAATATAAACAATTATTAAAAAGGAAACTATTGTAATAATTAGCTCAGACAACATTTTTCAAACACTAAAAGCTTTGTAAATCTGTAATATACACAATAGTTTTGTAACAATAAAGCCATTGTAGGATCCCAGATATACAATTATCTATAAATGAAATGATTGTCTGAAACACTTCTCGCAATAGTATCCGACCAACAAAATATTGTTGCAAGCCTCTCGTAACAACAGGTTAAACGTTCAGAAACAATTGTCTATAAATATGAAAGACAACATTTTATAAACTCTACCTGTTATGTTTATTGAATTCTAACAACGGTTTGAAACAAGAAAACGCTGAAAAATCTTAAAGCAGGACAATGGTCTTTAACCTGAACTATTGTTGTTAGTAGTAGTTGAACAACGTTTTTTAACAATTAGACCGTTGCCTTTTCTTCAGTCAGACAACGTCTGTGCACCGTTGTGTGATCCGTGTATCAGACGGCGGCTCAATATTCAACGGTTTTCCTGGCTATCAGACAACGGGCAAAAACGCTTGTATGAAGCTGTTTTTCTTGTAGTGATACTACCCATTTTCTTAAAATAAAAATCAATTTCTATTTTTATAAATATTATTAAATAATCAAAATAATTTGTAAAATAAAATAAATCTATATTCTACACTCTCATTCCTTTTTTTTAATTCCGATTATCTATTCTCAGGTCGATAACTTGTAATAATTAAGTTTTTTTGAAACTATAAAAAATTGAAATAAAATTCAAAAATGCAACTTCTATAAATCCAAAACGATTTATATTTATTTATTTGGGAAGAGATGTTACAAAATCTATCTCAAAACTAATATTATAAATGAACACTATTTATTACCTGTTGAAATAGCTAACACTTTCTTTGTTGTCGGTCTAAAAAAGATCAAGATTTGTAACATTCGTGTGAAATACAATAACTCGACTGACATTACATAAAGTATCCAAATTTAATATATGATAAAATGTATTTCAAGATTTAAAACCAGGTGTGAAATTGGTTTGTAAGCTTCTATAATATAATAAGCAAAATAATAAAAAAATTGTAAAAGAGGAACACATGTATAGCTTAATCTGTTTTCAACAAATGAATTACCAAAATAACAAACAGTGTCACAAAGTAAATACTCCCACCCAATTATTAACGTTTTGGAGAGAAGGTCCGACACACATTTTAAGGTGCATATAAAATATAGTTTCATAATATTTTTTTTCTGAATAAAAATTTAATGTTTAAATTTTTATTCAGAATTTTTTTTAAAAAAATAAGTTATGAAACTATAATTTATATGCACCTTAAAATGCATTCCGGATCTTCACTCTGCAATGTTAACAATTGGATGGGACGGAGGTAGTAGTAAATAGCTTGCGATGATCATTCGATCAGTCACTAAAGTGTATAAACTCCCTCACGGAAGGGAGAGAGGTAATTGCTCCGTTGGCCTTTCAAATTCCTACCGCATTGATTTCATGATTTTAGGCACCAAATGAAAGATAAAATTGGATGAAATCATAATAAAAAGTTGAGAAATTAAAATTAAGAATGGAAAAGAATCACGTCATACTCTCGAGACCCTATTTTATATAAATATATAGATAGATCCGATACTTAGTTTAGTTCAAGAAAAGAATAATGGAGTTAGAGTTTTAAAAAAAATTAAAAGATTATTAATAAAAAAATTTGAGCAAAATACATTACTCCTTCATACATTTGGTTTCTTAATTATAAAAAATTATTTATATACCCTTTAATACCATAAATTTTTATTATCATCATGAGTAATTTATTATTACAAAATTTTGCAAGTCAAGGTATACCTGAAAGGAGGTACATGCTACACAAGTGGTTTCTGATAATGATAGAAAGTTCTCTTTATGATTGCAAGATTGTTTTGGTTGGAGAGTTATTTGAGTGGAGGAACAAACAATGTTGTTTAAAATTTGAAACAAAGATAGTAGTTCGGGAGTCAGGCCTTCGACTTCGTAAAGGATGCCCCATATGCATCCCGAATGATAGGGGTGCATCCATACGGTCGAGGTAGAGTCCTTTCATTGAGGTGAAAATTTTCATCCAAGACTGTTGTGTTAATGCTTGAACAATTTTCCGTTCAATCACAAGCACCTCTAACTTTCTAAGTCCAATTTCAAGCACAACTAACATGTAGAATATACCGGGTGTTTGGAATATTAAGGTTGATGACTTGAAATTACTCCTTGCTCATCTGGAAGGGGGAAGACAACTATTTTGGTACAATTAACTTCATCTTTCTCGATAGCAGTTAAGGATGCACTACTTTGTACGGGATATAAAAGCTCTTTCGGCCTTAATTATCATAGGAATTCAGATTCGATAAAATACCTAAGGAAGTTCAAAACTGACATGAATGTGTATCAAGTTTTTAACTAGGCCAGATTTAGACTGTTTAATTGCAGCCACTTTGAGGAATAAGGCTCAAATATATTTCAAAATTTGGGTGTGAGAATGATCATATTTTGGGAGTAGATCAAACTTTTGTTATTGATTCAATTCCAAGCCATAGTCAAATATACTCCATTAGTGATTACCTCAACTAATATTTTACAATAAGGAAGTGAGACTCACTAAACTTACTTCAAAAGGTTCAATGTTAATGTTACCAATATTAAAAGGGCAGTCGATTATACATTGAAAAATTTCTTAATTGTTGGCTTAAAGGTAGGTACAGAATTCTTGAAACTCTTGCAAGGGAAAGAGCCATCGATGTTGGCTTCTATCTATGTTGAGGTCGTTTCTTGTTATTGATTGGATTTCTTTCTAAATCTTGATGAATCGTCAGATAAAAAATATCATTTTTATTCATTTTATCAAATGAAAGGAACATAGGAGTTTGTCGCTAGGTATTTGACCAAATAGGATCGTCCAGTTCCTATAGAACCTATCACTAATCAACCGATTCATTGAGCAACTCTTAGGAGAAAACTTATATAAACTAATAAAAATAAAAAGAACTGGGCCGTGTAACTTCACTCAAAAATTCAACTTTTTTAAAAATGATTACATTATGGAATTATGGAAGAATAGAAGATTTTTTTTTTATTGTCTCGAATCCTATTTAAATTTTAGAGCCAACGTAAACCTTATAAAAAAATTACTTTATTAATAGGTTCATTCACTTATGTCTTGAATTAATGAGAAGAAAAACGTTATCACGCAATCACTCGGAAAAAGGAAAATATTTATTTTGGTCCAACTACGTTAGTAATTTCTATTATCTTTTCTTTTTTACGTTCTAGATTTTATCTTTCCGTATTCTATTTATTGAATAATTTTTTGAGGTGACAGTTTATAAGTGTAATTGGAATACTCATCCTAATTATGAAAGAAAGGGAGATGTCTATACACGATTGACAGCATCTACTCAAACACATATATGAGGTGTATAAGGACAAAAGATTGTCCAAGAGGCCAACCCCCTTAGTTTATGGAAAAGCTGAGATAAGAAGAGATTCAAGGAATGAAATTTGACTGAATAGATATGTACGTAGTAAAGGATGTGAAAAATATATAGAGGAGAACCCTAATTCTAAGAAGGAGTCTGAGCGCGCCATTGAGAGAGGAAGATAAAGAGAAATATGAAGATATTAAGTTCGTTAGAGCTGGAAATATTCATTTTATGTCTAAAGACTTCATATTGCAGGAAACAGAAGAATGCTATGGATAGATATGCAAGAAAAAGACATAAGCCCTTTATTGATGTCAATCGCCATAACTTTAAATCCCCAATTAAAAAGGAAATTCTCGGATATAATTTTTATGAAAGAGGATGCTAAGTGGGATGATCACTCTGATCCCAAACAAAGTACACCATCTTTTAATGATCAAGTCTATCACAATTCCAACAAATCTCCTGAATCTATTACAGTATATTATATACTCCAACTAAGCAACCTGTTGTGCCAGCTCACCAAGTTACATGTCAGCTGTGTATAGCTCCAACCTCGATTTAGGCCTTTCACTTGTTCTTGCAGTTCGTATACCACATCAAACGTTTCTTCTTACACCCTCTATCTCCAACTCTCATCTGCTCTCAACTCCGTCCTTACTACACCCTCTATCTATCATCTCCACTTCACACTCACAATTTCATATATTATTCCACCCACAAGCTTCCGATTTGTACGCAGATGGGAGGTTTATCAACGATGGCTGGTCTTTGTATTATCGTTGAGGACGATGATGGAAATAGGAGTGGATACGGTCCCGACCAATATTGTTTAGGTCTCTTTCCCCGCGTGTGTGATGTTGATTGAATAATTATTTAATTGTTTGTATATTTATACTTTTTTATATGTAGATAATTTGAAGGACTTGTTAAGATTTGTATAATGCCGTGATGATCCACAAATGCGACAAGTTTTTAAGCAAGTTTGTAAATGGAATATCCTATCATAATTCTGAATTAGATGTTCTGGAAGTGCCAACAATAATGACTACTAATTATTTACCCTATCTCCTGCCGGAGACCTCTCTGGTTCCCCACATTTGTCAAATGTTAAGGCCGATGAAACAGCATTCAGAGGGCCATCCTTTACTAAGGGTGAAATCGAGTCGAATAAATGCGAATAACAGTATGATTAGGTTCGCTCGAATTTATAATTACTCGTTCAGATTCGGTCCGGATTCGAATTAAAATTTTAATATTTTGCTCAGATTCGACTGGAGTTCGAATATCAAAATTCGTATTTGATTCGGTTCGACTCGAATGGATACCGAACTACTCGTTTTAGCATATTCGACTTCGAATTCGTATGTAATAATTTTATAAAATTAAGAATACCGGAATAATTGTTCACTAGAAACTAAAATGTGATCATTTTGTAGAATATTATTTTAATATAAATATTATATATTGCATATAATAATATATATAACTTATGAATTCGAGTCGAGTACGCATAATAAATATGTATTCGAGTACTCTAAAATTATTCGAACTGTTCAAAATAAATATGATCGAATATCATAGCGGTAAGATTCGACTCGGTATTCGTTCGAATTATAAAATAAGATTCAAATTCGCTCATTTTTTATACGAATACGAATTATATTCGTTTTTAACGAGTCGAATCCGAGTTCGAACACGGATTACTCGGATTCGTTTTCAGCCCTATCCTTTACCCCGGGGCTTTGTCAATGTAATTTGGTTCCCCACGTTTGGTTAACTTTTTTTTACTTTATCAATCAATTTTTCAAGTTTACGAGAATTTAGATAAAGTTGGGTGGAAACTGAATGTGGACTTGCATGTAAAGTTGGAAAATGTAACCAACTATCCTCCAAAAACTTATAGTAATAGATGTTTATTGTGTGTGGTTCATAAATTAATAATTGGTGGTTAATATAGCTAGCAAATGATTTAGTCAAAAAAACCTTGTTAACACTTAACAATGAAAATACTATGTTGACATTGACAGGTGAGTTTGTCATTGAAAATCCTCAAAAGTTAAAACACAAATTAGAAATGGTGCATGGTTCTCTCTTAACTTTCTTGATCAGACACTGAAATGCAAATTGCAATGAGATTTTTCATGTGTCAAATTAAATGCATCATCTCTTCTGATGATGTAGGTGGAAGCCCCAGGTGAAATTGTGGTCGCTACAAAGTTGTTGGAGGACGACATGAGAATGCAGGTGTTGTTCCTGTGCTCTTTATAACACTGTGCTGTGAATTCTTACGGCTTTTTTTCATCATTTCTTAACAGGTTTTTTATTTGGGTAAATTTTGTATATCTTTCTTTGTTTTGGTCAATTACCAATCTTTTACTCTTGAACAACAACCATATACATAGGGTACTAGCCTCATTCAAAGTGACTTACAACATCCATATAATTTAACAATCTGCTTATATAATAGGGAAATCCTTTGTATTTCTCTTATCAATGCCTCAATTGTGAACTGCTGCCACTTCAAGTCGATTCTTATACACAATGAGGCTATGCAGTTTGATGACATGGTGGAAGACAAGAATGCTAGACTCTGAGTAACGAGGTTCATTTTCTTGGTCTATATCTTTATGTTTTCCATTTCTCATAATTAATTGAATGTGTAGGGTGGGATTAGGGAAACTGGGCTACCTCCATTGGATCCTTCTTTGGGTGATTTCAATATCAGTTCTTGGCAGATGCGACATTCGGCAAGAAGACCCTTATGTATATGTGAGTAAGATAATGATTTCAAATTCAAATATATTTAGAATTGTCGTCTTTTTTTGGATGCTTTAATGGTCAGATATATATGTATGAAAAATGCTTTCATCTGGTGCAGCTTGGTTATAGTTGGATGAATTCTTGTGACTGGAACATTGGTGCAGCTTGGTTTTAGTTGGATGAATTCTTGTGACTGGAACATTCATTTTGTGTGCGTGTTTCTGCTCCTCAACAAGTAAGTTATTTTCTTGTATTTCAATTTAACTTCTATTCATAGAATACAAGTGTTTTTCTGATTCTTTTCTCATGGCTAATTTAGCCATCTAGCTAACATATTTTTATACATTTCATTTATGTAAAATATTTGATCTCTGAATTGAATGACTTAAACAGTCAACTTTGGCTCCACGTGCCTTCAAATCTGACCTAATTGCTTTACTTGTTCGTTATTCCCTTTTGTATTTTTAACGCTGTAAGCCTATAACTTATAATCCTACATTTTTTATAATGAAAAACATAACCATTATAGAATGTCACCGATAATTTGCTCCCATGCCTAATTTAGCCATCTATCTAACAATTTTTTATATATTTCTTTTATATCAAACATTTGATCTCTGAACTGAACGGCTTAAACAGTTAGTTTTGGCTCCACGTGCCTTCAGCTCTAACCTGTTTGCTTTGCTTGTTCCCTTTTTTATTTCTAATGTTGTAAGCCTATAACTTGTAATCCTACATTTTTATCATGAATAATATAACCATTTTAGGGTTTTACCGATAATTGCTTTAGCTTATAATATTAATAGATGAAATATAATCACCTTCCCTTCGTATAACCATCATAATAGGTGGCTAGCATTCTAATATTTGATGAATATACTTCACCTTAGGGTTGCATCATAAGAGGCTTCATTTTTATTTGGCGTAGAAACTTTAAATTAAACTCTATTAGGAAACAAGTAATTTGTATGTTTACATATTATTTTGTCCCCGAGTCAAGCTTTATAGATACGTCGTAATAAATATATCTACATTTTTTGTGATTGTAGTCTAATGTTTAATTCTTTCACATATAGTGTGACTATAGACAACTGTGTTACAATGAATCAGTGGGTTAAGAACCCAACTGCTCATACATCATTAGATGATATACTGCCATGCGTAGACAACATCACTGCACAAAGAGACCATGACAAAGAGCAAGGGGGTCACTTTTTCAATGTGGTTAACCAGGTCATTAGAAACGTTTCAAACTTGAATTTCTCTCCCAGTTTTAACCCATTGTACTTCAGCCAATCTGGCCCGTTGCTGCCAATCCTGTGCAATCCATACCATCCTGACTTTACGAATCGAACTTGTGCTTTTGGTGAAGTGTACTTAAGCAATGCAGCAGAGGTACACATGACAACTTGATAATTTGTGGGGAATATTTTTTTTGTCCATGGTATTGCTTGTCAAGCCAATCGTAAGAAGGAAAGAAAGAATAACATGTTTCAAGAATTTTACTTTCATAAAAGTTTCATTTACAATTTGCCCATTAGCTCCGGTCAACAATGAACCAAATTTGTTGGTGAGTCCTAGCTTGGACAGTCCCACAAGGAAGAAATTATCAGCGGTAAAGTTCTCTTTGTAGGCATAACTTTAGCCACCACACACCTGCAATTAAAGAATTTCCTGTTTCCTCGTCAGGAATGACTCCGGCTAACTCCCAAAGTCCTTGCCTAAATAGTTTGGGTTTACTATTTCTAAAACCCAGCTAAATCTCAAGTTCAAATTAAAATAATTTAGTCCTCAAGTTGTTAAACTAATTAAGCAGGCTTCACATATGGTTATTTTAACGAAGTTGTCATTCCTCTCTATATATCTTTGACTCTATCATTTCACTTGCTTGCCGCTTGTTAAGGTCTGCACATTGGAGGTGTTTTACCTAGTGTTTTTAGATTCTTGTACTAAAGTCAACATCATTAAGAAGGTCACAGGTTATGACATCACAGGTTCTGTTCCAGTTGATATCGGATACTCGAAAAGTTATATTTCAGGAATGTAAAACAATATACCTGCAAAAGTTCCCTGAGGTATTAATGTATGGTCCTATCACCCATGGCTTCTTATGCCAGTCTCTGTCATGGAACAAGCTGTTCACTTGTTCCGGTCTTTGGCTTCCTCTTGATTGGGTTCTAGAAGATGCAATGGATTCTTCACAAGTCAATGTAACAAGCGCCATTGGAATCCTTGCTGGTAAATGCTATTTATATGATAATCAATTGTCTCAAACTCGTCAAAAACAAAGATAATAGCATTTGATGAAAACAATATTTGAGCTAATATTATATTACAGGCTAGTTCAAGACCCTTCAGACTGTTTTACCCGGTGCTTTTAGATTCTTGTACTAAAGTCAACAGCATTAAGAAGCGCCATTGAAATCCTTGCTGGTAAATGCTATTTATATGATAATCAATTGTCTCAAACTCGTAAAAAAAAAGATAATTGCATTTGATGAAACCAATATTTGAGCTAATATTATATTACAGGCTCGTTTCAAGACCCTTCAGACTGTTTTACCTAGTGTTTTTAGATTCTTGTACTAAAGTCAACAGCATTAATAAGCGTTGTTGAAATCCTTGCTGGTAAATGCTATTTATATGATAATCAATTGTCTCAAACTCGTCAAAAACAAAGATAATAGCATTTGATGAAAGCAATATTATATTACAGGCTCGTTCAAGACCCTTTAGACTGTTTTACCTAGTGTTTTTAGATTCTTGTACTAAAGTCAACAGCATTAAGAAGCGCCATTGAAATCCTTGCTGGTATCCTGTTTCATTCTTCTAAATTCATGGTCCTATTACACACACTGGTTCTAATGATTTTTAACTTATTTATGTCTTTTTTGAATATGGATTCTGTTATATTCATATAGACCTTGTTTTGTTGACCATTATATTTATATGTTAAAGTTGGATATGAAACGGAAGATATCTCGAGTCCAGTACGAAATTGTCTCCTTAAAATTATTTCTCGGTCCGGATTTACGTGGGTGGTGGAGCAACACCATACTAACACATCTTAAACACTACATAAGTGTTCTACTATATAAAATCATGAAAAACTCTTTTCCAATTCAATGAGGGATTCAAGTTCTCATTTATAAATTTTCACTTTCAAGTTACCAACTTTGGATAATCATATCACATCCGTTCTTTGATCATTTTGAATACTTAAATATGCGTTAAAAAGTTCTCTCGAAAAAAATGTACTTCAACTATAAATTGTTACGCGCACGCACCCAAGAAGCATTCAAACTTAGGCTCAAAATGACTTGACAATGTGGAGCTTCTACCCACATTTTCCAACATTATCTATTATACCCCTGGTTATCACTGATCTTATTAAAGAAGAGTAAAATGCATCAAATGCTGAGATAAAATGTAGAATAGTAAAAATGTAAAATACACCAAATGCTGAGATAAAATGTAGAATGCAAAAGAGCAAACTTGTAAGGGGAGATTAACAAGCCTTGCTGAATCCACCTGAGTCAGTTATTTCTGCAACCAATCATGATGCTGCAAAAGCAGTAATATTTGTATCTGCCATCAACATGGAAAACTGCCAATTATTTGTTGCAAGTAACAATTTAAACTCAGTGACATAGGTATTGATAGAGTTATACAAGCTGTATTATTTTCTAGGACATCAAATATGTGTGTATCAGTGTATGACGTCTTGTTAATATTTCATATCGATAACCAAGTTATCCTTGAAATTGACCAAGTTCAACAGCATTAAGAAGGTCACAGGTTATGACACCACGGGTTCTGTTCCATTTGATATTGGATACTCAAAAAGTTATGTTTCAGGAATGTAAAACAATATACCTGCAAAAGTTCCCTGAGGTATTAATGTATGGTCCTATCACCCATGGCTTCTTATGCCAGTCTCTGTCATGGAACAAGTTGTTCACTTGTTCCAGTCTTTGGCTTCGTTTTGATTTGGTTCTAGAAGATGCAATGGATTCTTCACAAGTCAATGTAACAAGCGCCATTGAAATCCTTGCTGGTAAATGCTATTTATATGATAATCAATTGTCTCAAACTCGTTAAAAACAAAGATAATAGCATTTGATGAAACCAATATTTGAGCTAATATTATATTACAGGCTCGTTCAAGACCCTTCAGACATTTAATGACACTACTTGGGAAGACAGTTTCTAAGGTCTTTTGGATGACAGTTCTTCGCCTTGTTCAAAGGGTATGTTCTCTTCCTGTTTCATTCTGCTAAATTTATGCATACTTTGCAGAATTGTAGTTGGAGCAAGTATAGTTCTGATCCAGTCCACTCTCCATCTTTAGCTGTTTTAGAAGACCTATTACACACACTGGTTCTAATGATTTTTAACTTATTTATGTCTTTTTTGAATATGGATTCTGTTATAAAATTCTTCATATAGACCTTGTTTTGTTTGATAAATTAAGTAGCGAAATTTCGTATTAGGCAAAGAAAAATGGGAGCATCCATTTCAATGATCAAATTCATACAACAAATGTATTCCATCATTAAATGTAACCTGCCATTATATTTCTATAATTTTATTAAATAAGGAAATGGATCCCATCCAGGGCCATGTGGTTCATTTAAGTACTCGGTTGAGCATATTATTATCTATTATACCCCTGGTTATCACTCATCTTATTAAAGAAAAGTAAAATGCACCGAATGCTGAGATAAAATGTAGAACAGTAAAATACACCAAATGCTGAGATAAAATGTAGAATGCAAAAGAGCAATCTCGTAAGGGGAGATTAACAAGCCTTGCTGAATCCACCTGAGTCAATTATTTCTGCAGCCAATCAGGATGCTGCAAAAGCAGTAATATTTGTATTTGCCATCAACATGGAAAAATGACAATTATTTGTTGCAAGTAACAATTTAAACTCAGTGACATAGTTATCGATAGAGTTATACAAGCTGCATTATTTTCTAGGACATCAAATATGCATGTATCAGTGTATGACGTCTTGTTAATATTTCATATCGATAACCAAGTTATCCTTGAATTTGATCCATTTTTTTTACCTCCAAACTATAACTCATGAATCCTAATAATAGTAACCGTAGCAAATATTGCAAATATTTTATACATCTGGAGCATGCATGGTAACATACAAAAAATAATAATTCTACTTAAGTGCCCATATGTATAGAGAAGGTGTCACTGCAAAACAGGAATGCAAAACATAATTTCTTTTGAAGTTGAAATTGAGTGCTTACTAATTATTTCAATCACTTTCTTCGATTTTTCTGTTTCATGTGTTTTAATATTTCCTAATCATGAACTTGGGAAATTTAAGTTTGCTTGTATTTTATCCGTTAGAGGTAGTTATGATTCTTTTTGTACCAAATCCTTTAATCACCATTTCTAGAGGTCTAGCTTTGTTTCCTGACAATTTTTGTATGATATATCTAAGTATGCTGCAGTTCATGCAGCTTTTGTTGCTGGTATGTCTTGCATGAATGAGATTGATTTTGGTGCAAAGCTTCTTGCTTCGCTTGCTAGAACTTTTGAGGTAAATATTTTCGTATTTTGATGCCAGATGAGCATCCATTTGAAAAGGCTGGGTCCCAAAAATTGTCACCAATAATACATGCAGTGACATAGTGTTATGCAACACTGTTAAGAATTGAGCTTATTGCCATCTGTTTTTATCTTATTAAGCAGCCTATATAAGGCATTTTCAATACTTGTTCGCTTCGTTTTACTTTTTCTCTATTTTTGTAGCGTAATTCTAACTGCAGTCCTACTTTGGTACTTTCACTCATTTAATGAATGATTTCATAACGATTTTGAGCTAATGGTTGACATGTTTGACAGAAGTCGATGGGTCTATTATTTTAACAGTTTTATGATGCAAGTTTTTCTACACACTCAGTTATTAGTATTGTTTGCCTATATTCACTACTTTGATACTTTCGAAAATTATATGGGTTTATGGACGGCGTTATCTTGCAAGTGTTGTATATTTTAATTATATATCTAACTAAAATACAAATTTGACTTTTACATCTTGAAATATTACGTGTCATCATGAACTTTTGCTTTGGTGGCATCTGATTTTTGCTAAATGAGAATTTCGCATTCATAACAATTCTTAGTTCTTAACTTTCGTTGTTTTGCTGTTTATACTAATTCTTGATACTAGGTAAATTATAGCAATTATTAAAATTTTAAATTTTTAATGCCACAGGCTCCATAAATAGCTAGCTATTTGAAATTTGTTTGATTTATGTATTTGCATATTCATTATTGAAGAATAGGTTAAAAGAAAAAAATCTTTAGGCAAATTATTTAATTTTTTGAATGATCTTATCTTTTTCGTGGTATTTTTTCCATGTTCTAACATACTAATCGTTGTTTCAAGATAAGTGTTCTGAAGTTTTGGCGCATTAAATTGAAGACTTTAATTTTCAGTAGTCAGTTATGTCATGTGGCTTTTGTTTGAAGTTGAATTGAATCAATTGATGAACTGTTAACTTTTTAATTTGGATATATAGTTTAAATTTTAAATATTTCGTATATAATTTGTGTACCAGTTCATGTTCGTTTCGTATTTTTTCCCATTCGTTTAAGTTTCGTTCCGTTTCTTTTCGTATATGCCACAAGTACACGGAAATCAAGAGTTGGTTTATGTTATGGAAGAAAGACGTGTCATTTCGTGTCAAGTTGTTTTTAGTCAACTCTTTATTGAGTACTTAAGGCGCTTAAATTAATTATTGTTGCAGCGCAAGCACAATTTAATATGATGATCACATGCATATCCCTGGGAGAATGGTATTTTAGTTGAGCCACACTTTAAAAATTGATCATGAAAACAATTTTCTCGACATTTTGACGAATAACAATACAAAACAAATTTCCAATGATGGAGGGGCAAGTTATAATAAAAACACAACCAAAAATTCATGTGGAAAAAATATAATATCTTAAATCAGTATAATCACTATGATATTTTTAGAATATGTCCGTACGGATTTTAGGACTAATTTTTTTATCAATAAAGCTCTTTGTCAACAAATTATTCATCGAATCAAAATAATTATTTTAAATAATTTAATTTTACTAACATGTTAGAATTAAACAAAATCGATACACGTTTTTATATTTAAAGCTTAACATGACATAATTAATTTTTGGTCAATAATACATAAATTAGATTAAATGATAAAATTTAAACTGGACTTAATAAAACAAAAAAATTATATATAAGAAAATAATTCTAAATTTATTTACAAAATCGTCCAGGTCGTAAACATACTTGTTATATGAAAATTAACTTAGGAGTCGTTTGGTATAATATAGGAATTAACTTCCTATAATAAATATTATTTCTTGTTCATATTAAATTTTTAGGAAATAATATAATTCTATTTGTTTAACATGATGAATTTTGTAATTCCTAAATATCAACTTCTCATATATTGTTTGATATAATTTTTTATTTTTGATATAATTTTTTAAAAATTTTATAGTAGTTTTTATTAGATATATATAATATTTTTTCAGATTTTGTGAGTAATTGATGCGAAAAGATTGAATAATGGAAAGATTAGGTAAACCGGGTAAGCTACTTGCCCCCGGATATTTAAACTTAAAAAGTAATTTTCACTTCTCATATTCTTGACAACCAAATAATTATATTAAATATTAATTCCTAAAAATTTTAAATTCTCAAATAAATAAATATATAACAAACTACTGTACCTCTTGAAAAACAAAAATAACTTAGTGTGTGCGAGAATGGTTATTTTTTTATTTAAAATAATCATAGTATGATGATATGATCAAATTCTGGTGTTTGAATTAAAATTTAAAACTTGGCAAAAAAAAACACATCTTTGTGCTATCATTGATAAAAGTTGGGTAGGATATACTTTTCTTTACCTTTGTCTTTACAACGACCCTTTCATCTCTATTGTATCTATATCATTACACCATTCTGCTTGTATACCTTTTTTCATCATCTGATCAACTATTCAATCTCTATTATACTCATGGCCACCGCAGGAAACAAGAATATCAACGCCAAATTGGTATAAATTTCGTTCCTTTACTTTAAAAATTCAATTTTTATGTGTTTTTTAGATTGTTATGTGATTAATTTCATCTTATTTTTGATAATTCTGATGTGGCTTTCTTTTAGTTTACCATAATTTTGATCTGGGTTTTGGGTTTACTTTATGGTTGACCTCAATTTTGATGGGGGTTTATTAATAAATTTTAATTGGTTTAGTCTTTATTTCTAATTGGTAATATGGGTATTGATTGGTAGATGTGGATATTGTTTTTGTTTAGTTTTCGTATAGTTATGGGTGTTTTTGCTTTTTGATTGGTGTTGAGCTGAATCAGTTTATATGATATTGTTGGATCAAATTCAAACTTTATTTGAGTGAATATGTATTTTGTTTTGTTGCTAATTGGTGTGCTTATGTTAACTGAAAATCTAGAGAGTAAAAAGGTTATACAGGATGAACCGACAACACTGTCGTCAGCTGTTGAAATAGATCATATATTGATTTTCATTAAATCTAGAATGTTCGTTAAATATGCTTACATAAAGATCTTGTTTTTTAAAATCTCAGTATCGGTGTAAGAAGCAGGACACCACCTATATTGATTGGTATTTATGTTTTAAAATTGAGTATATTTACTTGTGTAATCGCCTATACATTGCGGTTTCTTTACTACTATTTAGGCTAGTGGGTCTATAGCCATCACCCGATGCTTTTGGTATTACAAAATGGCAGTCTTAATTATGTCTAATGGAATCAGTTCATAAGAGTTTTACTATCTGGGTGGCTAATTTGATCATGCTATTATTTGTAGAGAACTCATCAAACGAATCGGTATCTACATTAACTTATCTATAGTAGATATATCAATAAGAAGAATTTCAAAGAATTTATTTACTCATGTTGGAGATGTTGAATGTTAATGCATATGACCACTATGATGTTGACCTTTTGTGTTTGCTGGTTTGCTGCATGTTTTATCTGATACTCGATTGTATTTTTTTGATATAATTTCACTTTCACCAATTTGATAACTAGTTGGTTGTCTTAGATTAAGTCCTTGAATAAATGCTGAACTTTTTTCTACTTGCCGCAGTTTGTACTACTATTATCCTAAAATCACTTTTTTCTGTGCATAATTTTTGGTCACACCGCGAGCATCTAATTGTATTCTTTAGAAGAAGAAACACTAATGGCTTGGATTTGTAGAGGAGAAAATCAAGAAGAACATCTATTTTGTCTCCCACATTAACTTCACATTAAGCAGTTGCCTCTTTACTTTATCAAGAATCTGAAGTGCAAATATTTCTTATGTAGATTGGTTGTGCTGAAAACTAAAAACTAATTATTTTTCCTGGAAGTTGGAGCCGTGTCTTTCATTATTGGTCACTTTTTCCAATATAAAACATATTTCCCTACTTTTATTGTGATGTAGTCGTAGTACAATTTATCCACTAGCATCTTATTTTTTGTTGTGATATTTGTTTTTGTTAAAGTAAATAATAATTAAAATGTCTTTCAGGTCCTTCTTGGGGATGTTGGTGCTGGAAAATCAAGTCTGGTTTTGCGTTTTGTCAAAGGGCAATTTGTCGAATTTCAGGTGAATGCTAATTGCTACTTGTATAGTTGCATTCATGTTTGAATAGTTTAACTCAATGTTGCATGGTTCGTGGGTCATCCTATGGAACCGCGATCCAGTTCCCTCATTCCGGAACACGATTCCTTTTCGACCCGGATCACTCGGGATCACGCTCCAGTTCGCCAACTCCGACGATCCCCCTTTTAACTCCGAAAATCATTATGTAAAAGGAGAAGAATAAAAAATAGGAAGATAACGTCGATTACTTAAACATATTTGAATCCCCTTAATATTATGTGTAGTAACTTTAAAATTTTACATTTCCCGATTAATTTACTTATATATTTTAGTTATAAAATAGTAACTGAAACATAGATACAATAGCAAATATACATATTATATTCTAAAGAAATAACTATAAAAGGGATCCTCGTATCGACCCGCATATCCGATTCGCGGGTCACCGTATCCGATTCATAAAAACTAATGTTTCATGTACCCGACCCCGTACCACGTACCCGAACGACTCGTGAACCGTGCAACACTGGTTTAACTTTATATATTTAGTAATATGTTAAAAATGCAGACACATCCTCATTTTTTCTACTTTTGATTTTGACGATTATATGATCATCCAGGAATCTACGATAGGTGCTGCCTTCTTCTCACAAACAGTGGCTGTAAATGACGCAACTGTAAAATTTGAAATATGGGACACTGCTGGTCAAGAGAGATATCACAGCTTAGCTCCAATGTACTATAGAGGAGCTGCAGCTGCCATAATTGTGTATGATATAACAAACCAAGTAAGTTTCTATGATTTCTACGTTTCATTTCCTCTTATTTGATTATTGCTGATAGAAGGTGCAGTTCAAATTAGTACTATGTAAAACCACTAAGATTTAGTACTTTGTTACCCCGACTCTTCATTTTGCCTCGAATATCCGTGTCGGACACTCGACACTCAGATATGGGTATGGACACTTGGACACTTATTATAGGCCAAAAACATGTAAATTTTCTAAATATTGCCAAGTCCGACACTTGGATATGTATCCATGTCGGACACTTCCAGCCGAGTCCGGGTAACAAAGTGTGCAACTGAATTTACTTATGATAGTACCCAATTTTTCTGATTCGGTGGTTCGATCTATGCTATATTTTGCTGTAGGGTCCAAGATATATTTATGCTAAAGAAATTTAGGTATAGAGGGACTGTAGAATGGCTTTTTATAGGATTCTACTTTTTATGGGTGATTTTGTGTGACAAGAAAACCTGCTTAGAAAATTTGTAAAAAGTTGGCGGTATATATTTAATTTCCAGATGATTACAATTAGATCTAAAGTAAACCCCGATGATTTGAAACACCTCTCAAGGCGTTTTGCATTCCTTAATCACCAACACTGCAAAGTTGAAGAGAAACATATTCTCAAGATAAGACTCATGGAGACTGTTGAAATTGCTGCAAGTACATGTCGGTGTTGTGGCAGGCATGCATTATAATTGTCTATCATGCAACTATTTTTTTTAATTTATAAAATCGGACACAAGTAGGGGTATGACAAAGGGTATGACTGTTCCCCTACACAAATTCAAGTAGAGACTAAAGGCATAAAAGAGAAAGCAGTTGTCTTCGTTCTGTAACTGCATAGCTGCTAAAATAATTTTTGTTTATTTTGTAGCTGCCTAACTTTGGGCTGGGTTATTGATTACTAAATACAGTTAAACCTCGGTAAAGGAATACACCAATTTTATTCATTTATTGAGGTTAAGAATGCATTGTCCCTATTATGTTGGGGATGAAAAAATTCTTCATTTGACAAGGTTGTTCATTTATCGAATATTCATTTATTGAGGTTCTATTGTGTTATGCATAGCGCTTACAGCTTCAATTCTCCAACGCTTTGTTATTGTCATCTTCTTGTGGAGAAGTTGTTATTGTCGCTTCTTGTGGAGAAGTTCTCTTTTATCTTTTAATTAAAAATATATCAATGTGAAAGCACATCTTTTGGATCATATAATCACTTATTTGGATATAGCTATGCAACTTCATTTCATGAATAGTTTATAAGGGTCACATTTATGCTACATTGCTACTATACAAGTAGTGCCAATAAGGCCCAATATATCTTTGCCCAAGATTTCAGTATGTCAATTGTTGTAATCATCTATTTATACTTCTTTCCTGACATTCTAAAATTAATCAATAATGACATTCAGCATCAAGTCAAAGGTATTCCTCTGTATTTATGTATATAGGTGGAAGTTTATGTGTAGTAGTAAGAAGGGTCGAGGCTCATCTAACATTATAAACCATTGATCATTTCTAACAATTTAGATGATATATCACTTGTACGTACAAATTAGAAGTTGTAGTCTCATCTGTGCTTGGTTCAATGGGTTCATCAGTCTTTTCTAGACCTCCTAGTTGAATCTAAAGAAACAGGATATTCTTTAAAACATGGTTTTCATATATTAACAGAAATTTACAGGCTTCAGTATTATTTTAATAACAGAAATTTCTGATATAAACCGATTTGTGCCTTTAGAACAGCTGAGAGTAATGCATATGGATGATATCTTCTCTTTGCATTTATCATTACAAGATAAACTAATTGGGTAAACATGAGCCTAAATGTGCACACCTTCAGAATGTTGACACTCATGCATCTGGATTGGTTCTTTTCTTTGCATTTTTCATTTTGGTGTATCTTTGCTCAACTTTTCCTCCCTGTTTTAGTTTGATGGGAGAAATAAATTTCTTACAATTCCCATTAAAGACTTGTTATGCAACATTAGAGTTGTAACAACTAACAACTGAATGTTTTTTTTTGCAGGCGTCATATGATAGGGCAAAAAAATGGGTTCAAGAGCTTCAAGCGCAAGGTGAAAATTTTTGTTAATTCGTTTAAATTTGCTCTTGATTATGTCTTTTTCGTACACAATCTTTTTGTAGCAATATATTTAATTTAGCATAAAGATGACTACTTTGTTCCATTTTTAAAGTAGTTGTTTCTATCGGAATATTACTGAATTAAAGATTTGGTAGATAATTCTTCTTACTGCTTCAATATATTTATTTTCTAATTCGATTTCCTAACATTTTTAAATGTATCAACCTATGAATAAATATGTAATTTATTGAAATTGTGTTTTTTTCAGTAACTATGTTATTTGAAATTGTATTTCAAAATTACTTAATTTCTTATTTCCATTTTTTCTATTTGTCTTTAGGAAATCCTAACATGGTCATGGCACTTGCTGGAAACAAAGCCGATTTATTAGATGCAAAGAAAGTGGCAGCAGAGGCAAGTTTTTTCTTTTAAATGCTAGTTTAAATCTGGTTTCTTAGTACACATGTAGGAAGTCGAGTTGCTCTACTGGTTAGCTAAGAACTCGAGTTGGCCTAGTGGTGACTTAGGTGCCCAACTCATGACCAAATGGTTATGAATTCAACTCTTTTATCCGGCATGCCAGGGGGTCATTTTCTGGTAACAGTCTCTAAATGAGTAGAGGTAAGGTTGCGTACACCCAACCCTCCTCTCTCGAGCAGGATAAAGGAGTATGTTACCTTTACCTTTTTTTCGAACACGTGCTTCATTGTAAGCTCGAGACTATTACCTAAATAAAAATTCCTTCCATGTCCTTGAACAAGTTCTTTGCAAGTAGGAAAGAGAAAATATATTAGAATATGTTTTTCAAATTAAACATTTATTATATCCTGACATATGTATAATATGAGAATGACAAAGAAAAGAATAGCAGAAGTCTAAAAGATTGATATTCAGAAACAGAGGGAGTACAAATTCAGTGGCTAAAACCATAGTTTCTTTATTTCTAGATCAGATTGCCTATACTATATTATATAAAGTGAAATACTATAATATGATGATAAAGCTGTTTAATACACCGAGCGTGCCAAAAAAATAAAAACACAACTTAGAATAGCACAGTGCCGCGATTTGTGGTGACCCACTGTTTTTATCACTGTAAGCTTAAAAAATTGTTTTGAGTTGGTTGTGCTGTTGTGGAGTGTACAATCTGTGTCTATTATCATTGTAAATGCATTCGTATTATTTTGGGACAAATATCCAATATTGAGCTCTACTGGCTGGGGTTATATTCATTGTCAATGGTTACTTACTAATTGCTATTGTACTGTTTATGATTTTTATCTATGGCTTTCATTTGTGATATATGGAGCTTACTTTAACAAGTTCAGTTGCTATAAAAATAGTCCACTCGTGTAAATATTATGTATTCTCTATATTTAATGGAATCCTAGATTCCTAGTATTGTATACACCTTGATATTTTTTATTCATGAATTTAGTGTTGAAATTTTCTTCCTCCGACTTCTTTAGTACGTGATGAGAATTCCTACTATTATTTCTTCATTGCTTGTATACCCTATTTTAAATTAGTTTGATTACATTTTGTAGTTTCAGGCTTTCAGCTACCCATGGTTGTCACGGCGGTCAGTCGAGTCAAGTCGATGGAGGTCCGGCTAGTCGACTAGTCTGACTAGTCGAGACTAGTCGTCGACTAGTCGACAAATTCGTATATATATAATTTAATTAATAAATATATATATATATATATATATATATATATATTATATCTATTAAACTATATATGTTATATAATTCTAACTTTTAAGATTTATGTCTTATCCAAAACTTGTAATTCAAATAAACAGAGGCACAGAGCAATCACCAGACTCACCACACCACAGAAACATAGCACTAAAACAGAAAAATAACATTTACATGCAGAATGGATAGTTCACGGCAAAGCACTTGTATACACTGAAACACTTATAAGTAAAACAATTTATATGTAATTACAATCTATGTATGTAAATAAGTAACTGTTGCTGCTGGGTCGCGTGAAGAGAACTGGAACTGGGTCGTTGCTGATGCTTCCCCCCCCCCCCCCCCCCGATTTTTCCTCTCTTGTTGATTGTTGCTTTGCTGCTGAATTAGGTTGAATCTATTTTTTTTTTTGGGTTAAAATATTATTTATATGACCGGGTTTTGACTAGGCTTGACCTGGTTTTTTGAACCAGTCGATGACCCAAACGACTAGTCGACTCGACTAGTCCATAGTCGACCAGTCAGTCGACTAGTTGCCCGAAATATCCCTTTTTTCAAGTCGACAAATCAAGTCGACTCCCCAGCTCGACTGCGAGCGCCATGACAACCATGCAGCTACCTATCGTACATATCTTAAGGAGTTGTAAAATAATATGTTTTTCAGATAGATACATGTGAAACCGTAACAGCATAAAGCTAATTATCTATTCTTTAAACACATTAATATTAAAATGTTATACGATTAAAATCCCAATGGGTGACTGGCTCCAAAAAATCGCTGCAAAGGTTAATGATACAAATCTCATACATGGGCCAAAGGGGTCTATCAAATTTATAAATTAATGAACATATAAATTTCTGCATTGCCAAATGGTTCGCTAAACAAATGAAGTTACAGAAACTAACAGGTCTACTTTAAAAATCTTAAATATTCCAACATTAACTAAGAGAGTATAATGCAAAGTGTGTACCTTGAGTTTTAAATCTGCAAAATGTGTACTTAGATTCTCTGTGTTGTGCAATGTGTACTCCCGTCGAATGGGCATAAATGTTATAATGGTGATTGCTTCAAAAAGATATACAGCAGCTGTATACATGTACAAAACAAACATTTTTATAGTTTCCATTAAATTAGCATTCACCAGTCCCTCTCCCTCTCCCTCTCCCTCCCTCCCTCCCTCCCTCCCTCTCTCTCTCTCTCTCTCTTTGTGTAGCCAACTATTGTTTCTCTCTTTACAAACTAAAAAGTTGTCTCAATTCTTTCTCATTTATCATCTCTACCAACCTCTGCATCTTCCCCTACTTCCATTTTCATGAAATTTTTATAGGAAAATATGGGCAACATCTTGTTCGATCGAAGATACATGGAAATTAGACAACATAATCTCTTAATTTATGTATATAATCAATTCTTACCACCCAGCATACAAAAACCTCTTACTAAGAGAAATCATAAACAACTGGGATTCTCAATTTTTTATCATACTAAGAGAAATTAATTTTTTTTCCAACTCATCAACATTGTTCGAATCAAATTCTGAAATTAGAAGAAACTGCAAAACACCAACTGGGATTCTCAACCGAATTCTTTGAAATACCCAATAGCTCTCAAATCGACATGTCCACTGCAGCTAAAAGTAACCATCATAAACAATTTCAGAAAATCTTAAACTTCAAATTCAGATTTTGTTAAAACATGTGACATGCCAGAAGTGACGAGTGAGTGATGACATATTGTATGATTTTGAGAACTTGTCATGACTATACGTTTTGAGGGTTATGTATATTGGTTGAGAATTAAGATTTTGAGTTGAGGTTGAGAATATCTTTATGAAGTGAAAATCGAAACCTCAGACATATTACAATTTTTAGTTTTCTAAAGCATAAGAGCATTCCTTGATTCACTAAAGCAGCTCTTCTTCAACTTGAAAATTTTATTTTATGCTATTCTAATTGACAGTTGAGATGAAAATGGATAAGAGAGAGGGAGAAAAGATAATAATGGTGGCTTCTCTGTGACTCTGTCCATACACAATATAGAGTACATGTTAATCATACATATGATATACATAATTTATTTGAAACAACTGTTATGCCCTTGTCCTTCTAGAATATCTACAAATGGTTTTTATGACCTCTGTACACATTGCACAATGTTGCATACCTGAAGTACGCAATTTGTAGATTTATAATTTGAAGTACACACTTTGCATATTACTCTAGCTAAGAAGAGTTAATTTAAGTCTCTTTTTTTTTGTCTGTGAAGATCTTTTATAGAATGACAGACTTTTTTGGTCTTACATTGTACTATCTTTAATTGCTGCTGCAATCTTTGCATCTTTTAAGTATATGGTGTAAGAGAGTCTTCCTCTTCTCTGATATTAAATAAACCGCCCTTTAGTTATTTAGCTGCTATCGTGGATGGAAGTAGCTAGATTCATAGGCCCTGCTTATCAGCTCATGATATAGTGCGCTTATTATTATCATTAAATTTTCGCTTTTCAAATTGCACTCAGATTTCTTAAAGGCAAAGGAGATATGGATTCTATTGAAATTGACTGCACTTATATTTCTGAAACCTCTATATTCTGCAATTACAGATCACCTAACCCTCTCTTGCATAAACGATTTCCTGTTATTTTTATACAGGAAGCACAAATATATGCACAGGAGAATGGTCTTTTCTTCATGGAAACCTCTGCAAAAACTGCTACCAATGTCAATGACATTTTCTATGAAATAGGTTTGCTTTATTTGAAAGAACTCTTTGAACATGTATTTCCTTGTCAAATGATGCAATAAGATTTCATTTGTTGAGGGTAGTTGCTCTTTTGAGGAGAAGCTATATGTCTATGGAAACTGATGACATGATTCTGAAATCTTTGCTGGGGTTGATTTAGGTCTATATAGCTAGGCCTCATTATTCCTTATTCCCTTGGCTCCAAGTGGATACCCCTTTCCTTTGGGAGGGTCAGTGTTCAAGCCTTAGTGGTGGCACGAGTACACGAGTATTATTACATTCTTATTATTTTTTGCAATTGACCGTTTATAAAATAATTACTAATATATAACTAGGCCTTGTTTTAGGAACCCGCTTTATTGATGGACTGTCAATTTTATTTCACTTCTTTTGCGTTATATTACTTATCCTTTTTTTAATTAAGGTCAATTACAAGAAATTTAAATACTCGTGCACATATTTGTCTCCATCAAGACTTGAGCCCTCGACCTCTTGTTACCAAGAGCAGGGGGTATCCACTAGGTTTCAATGCTACATTATTATCCTTTGTTCTTCCTTTGTTCTTTTATGCTAGTTTACCTTTGTTTTTTGTTACACAACTTTTATTTTTTCCCTGCAGCAAAGAGATTGCCTCGTCTGCAGCCTACACCAAACCCCTCCGGGATGGTTCTTATGGACAGATCTGCTGATAGAACCGCCTCTGCATCTTGTTGCTCTTAAATTTCTATAATGGTTCTAATAATTGCGTGTACACATCCCATCTCATACTGTACAGTATCAATGTTAAGATTACATTGTATCATTTGTAAACCTTGGTGATTGAATTTGCCCTTTTTAAGTTGATATTACCTTGGATAATTATAATCTATCTTGCTCTGCTGTTGGATAAGATCAAATTACGAGGAATAAATCATTTTGGAAGTATGTTATATTAGCGTTCCAAACACAGAATAAATGATTGGACAAGTTGGTGATTAAATAACTTAGATGAGGGGTGTTTAACCCCATTGTAATCGCAAGGTCCCAGACCTTACAAACACTTCCAATGGTTTGGTTGAACACCAGAATAACTTAGATGAGGGGTGTTTAACCCCATTGTAATCGCAAGGTCCCAGACCTTACAAACACTTCCAATGGTTTGGTTGAACACCAGAATAACTTAGATGAGGGGTGTTTAACCCCATTGTAATCGCAAGGTCCCAGACCTTACAAACACTTCCAATGGTTTGGTTGAACACCAGATCTCAACCTAAACCAAGAAACCACTACTATCAATGCCAACTAATCATATGCTTAACTCTACAAAACTAACAGAAGCAAGACAGTAAACTTAACAAAGAAAACAAAGATAAAACTCATCACCCGTTTCTTTACTGCATACCCATGCTTGGAGATCAATCATCCAACAATAACCTAGCCATTTATAAAATTCATGGGGAGATTAGAATGAAATATTGAGTATATTGGTAAAAGAATTATCTTTAAATTGTTGACGTTGAAATCTTCAAGTATAAAATCCTCTTCTTTTTTTAGGCATCTCATTTTGATAACTATCTTAATATACGTATAATGATGTGTAATAATATAAAAATATTTTAATGTCTAGAGAAATAAATAAAGGGTTTTTCCAAAACTTAATAGGTTTCTGTTGACAAAATTCGTAGTTAAATTTTCTCTTTTGTTTCTGAGTTGTTTCAATTGTATTATGATTTCAAGCTCACTCCAAAATTAAAGAAAATGCATTTACGATAATTCACTCCGAAATTAAAGAAAATTAAAGTTAAACCTTGACAATTCAATTCGATGGATAACGTTTCTGATTTGGTCACTAATTTTGGCAGATTTGATTCTCAGTTCTCAATTTTTTATTATTTTAAAAATTTGGGTTATTTAATCAGGATTTAAAAATATTCATTAAAAATTAGAGATATTCAATCTTGATTTTAAATAATGTTTTAAAATCTAGTGATATACAATTTGGATTTTAAATAATGTTTTAAAATCCAAAAATATTCAATATGAATTATTAGTAAGAGTATTCAAGAACTTATTAACACTGATCGATTTTAAAAATTCATAAATTATATTAGATTTTCCTATATATTTTAAATTTAAAAAAATTTCATCTAAATTTAAAAAATATTACTGAATTTAGTATCAACTCTGTATGAACTCTATAAATTATATATAAAAATTTAACAACATTCTACGTGAAATCTTAAATCAAATATAATCAATAAAAATTCATGAATTATTAATAACACCTCTTAACTCTCGATTGGATTCAATACACCCCCTTTGAGGTTATCCACTAGAGTAAGATATTGGATTCATCTGAGAAAATTAGAAAAAGGTAAAGAAAGCAACAAATAAAATGTAGAAAAGAGTAAGCAACGAGAAGAGAAAGATGGAATGTTGGGACGGGAACAGATAATATGAATGGCCCGGGTGTCCCCCAGTACAATTTAAGGAACTCATGTACTCGCATGCATTAAATGTCTACATTAAAAACGAAAAATAGAAAAAAGCTCATTGATAGCTTTCTTGTCGGTTTTATCCTATCAAGTATTTTACACGAGCAGAGTCAATAGCTAAAAAGCTCTAGCTACAGCACTGAAAGCATCTATATGTCAAAAAAATCATCAAAACAGATGCATGTTTAACACACATTTTCAACTTTGTAATTTTCGGTGTCGCTTGAGTGTAGACGAGGATGATGTGGAAGACAAGCCAACACGATGTAGCTCAGCCTTGTCTTTGTTAAAAGCCTTGTGTACATCTTCTTTAAGCTCCATAAAGCGTTGCTTTTTGTTCTTTTGTTCTTCTTCAGAGCCCTTATCAAGGTATAAGGAATCATCATGCAAATCATCTAACATAAACTTATCTAGCACTTCAGAGCAATTTGGGAAATAGCGTCGACCTGTCTCCACTGCGAATGGTACAATTACAAACCTCTGTCATTGATATTGATACTATTTCTATGATGAAGTGCAATAGAAGAAGGCATGGTAAGAAAGAAAGAAACAACAGGAATTAGAATTGATGGAAACATTAAAAACATTGTTGCTTCTAAATTGCATACACAGCAGTGTGAAACAGCAAGACAAGATGGTTATGTTGCTTTACCTTCTTAATTTTAAAGATCTAGACACAATTTCAATATTTAAAATTACTTTTGCCTAGCTCCTCCACCCTCCTCGCACCACCACCACTACTCACATTTCAATATATTACGATGCAAGTACGGGGTGAACAAGATATAAGGTACTAGCAACTTCCAAGTAGATGCTCAATTCAAATTAGATATGCGGAATTATTGCAATAGATTTTCAAAAATGTATAGCTAATGAAGAACGTAAATAGCGTAAAAGCGGTGCCTGCATTCTCCAATCTAACACCCTATTTAAATGGATGGAAATAATAGTAAATGATAAACGACTATCTTTTTTTTTGCTAAATAACGACGACTATCTTGCAAAAGATGTTAAATGCATTTTTTTTCTAAATTTACACATACCTGTCTTTTTAAGGGCAGCCATCCTTGCAAGGATTCTTTCGTTCTTTGCTATGGGTGTCTCATTTAAATCAACCTCCCTTAAGTTGCCACTAGAACCTCTTGATGCCATTAAACCGGGATATTGAGATGTGGTCTCGGCATTAGCAATCTCCATTGCTAGCTTCGCCTCAGAGGGGAAGAGCAGTCGTGCAAATGCCACTGTCAAAAAGAGATATAGCAAAAAATCTATGAGTCAGTGTGAACATAGCCATGAATTCTGGACACAGCGAATCAACTATAGGTAAGCAATTAAAACACACAAGTTGATAAAGAAAAATGTATATCCGATACTGATACACATATAGCAAACAATAAATTGAAACATTGTTGTCACGGCACTCAACTAGTCGACTAGACTAGTCAGTTAAAGAGGGTTGCCTGGAAATTTTGAACAATAGCCTAAGTTTAATCAGCTGACAAATAACTTCTCTAAGAAACTTCACTGCATTACAGAATATGCAACACTTGGCTGAATTTCATAGTATGCAATACCCTAAACGAATTTCATTGGCCATCTGCAGGCTAAAGTTAAACAAACATAATCGTCTTAAATTGGCAAAGCATGAGCTAAATCTCTGATTTACTAGTTTTTAAAGAAGTACAATATAAAATAGCAACAACAAAAAAAAGCACAAGATAACAATTTTTGACAGCTATTGATTAAATTATATATATATATATATAGACACATTTAAATATAAATGAAAATCGTGTCAGCAGTATGTTGTCAACTAAAGAAATCTTAATTTATAAAAAAAATGAATGCTAAAAAAACTGCAAATCTGCTTGTCACCACCCAATTAGGTTTAGGTTTCCAAATATGTATCTATTAGCATGTCTTACAAATGATGGATAAAGGGGATTTTTTGGGTAGGACTAACAATATTGATACAATGCAAAACCAAAATAGTGGTGGCTTACATGCAAAAAAAAAAAACAGAACTTGCAAACCTTAAGCTGTGACTTGGTATCAGTGGAACTACTATTAGGAAATTTCGCAATGTTTCACACACTTCCTTGAAACAGAGAAATAACTTTATTGATTTCTTTGAGACTCAATCATGAAAAAAAATACCATTCTCAACAACATATTATATTGAAAGAGATAGTTGTGTTATATTTTAGGAGTATAACAAGCAAAATATCACGTCAAATCCACCACAAACAAGAATATAAAGTTACCTCTATCTTCCAGATATAAAAGCTCCATGTGCAGATCATCGACAATTCTTGGAGAGGAGCTTGATGCATCTGCAGAAATTGGGTTTCTACGTATTTCACGCTCCAATACATCAATGCACAAGCGATCTTTGTTTGATTTTTGACCCTGTTCTGTTTTCGCATTATAATCCTTCGGTCTTGTCAATCTCCTGCAGATGCTAACAGAGCTCTGCCCATCTAGTGTTATTTCCAATGCACGAGCTCCTTTCTCCAATAGTGGTACAATTATTGATGGCTCCCTGCGTAATGCAGCAACATGAAGAACTGTGTAACCCCGAGGATTACGAAGATTGACATCAGCCATACACAAATTAAGCACTTCAGATACAACTTTTGGATCGCAATATGCAACAGCATAATGAAGAGCATGTGCTGCATCTAAAGTTATATCAGACTCGGTCAGGAGAAGTTTCACTAGTTCAACATCATCTGAATCTAGTGCCTTGTGTATTCTCCTAATCCTCTTTTCACGCAGGGGATCCTCAGCTACCATGGCATCGTCATTATTTTCCTGGTATTTGAGGCGAATCGACTTAATATCATTCGCTACTTCATATGGGACTTCCTTCTCCACAGAGATACTGTCAAGATCTGACCGTGCTACTCTATGTACACACTGATTAAGTAGCTGAACTGACTGGCAATGAAAGGCGACTAAAAGGATCGGGATGATGTCCTCAACAAGGGCCTTCTCAACAAAGTTGACAAGGCGCCGCTGCATATGAATGTAATAGTAAGTTCAATTGTTATTCCTGGAACCAAAAAGAGATCAATTGCTGAACAATGCACAATATATTGATGAAAACAGCAATATTTATATCATTTGTTCAAGAGTTACAACTGGACACGAGTATCGTAATTATTCATGGTAAAAAATGACTAAAATTCATACAATTTTGCTCAACTCAGATTCTTGATAACTACCGTTTTTTGCAAAATAAAACAAAGTAGCTCAGAGATCAATTTAATATCAGATTACATATCCCTTGAAGAAAAATTACCCAGCTCAATGAAAATGAGACTGGCACATGAATTTTCATATCACATCTTGTTAGCAATCATAATCACAAAAGGTAATGTTAGCAAGTCTGAAAGTAAGTGAATTCTCTTCAATTGTCGTTTCCCATGCACAATTACACACCTTCAAATGAGTATCAAATTGCTTTGCTGAGAACATTAGGGTAAATGTTGCAGTCCTGACAAGGGTTATAGGTGATAGAAGAAAGGATTAGGTTCTAAGAATTGGTAAACTTCGCAATATGTGGTTCATTTTGGAAATTTATATTCTGAGCATTATCTTTGGACTGATTCATGTTGTATCTTGGCCTTCTGGTTATCTGGTAGTATGTAGCCAAGAAATATAATACACAAATAATTAAAACTTTTTTTGGGTACAACTATATACGAGTATTTGTCTCTCATAGGCTGGTACAATAATATTCCCGTCTGCCATCACTTTTTTAGCATTTTTCCTAAATCCAGTTACCCTAAGAAAGCATACGCATACCTTTTTTAGCATTTTTCCTAAATCAGGTTACCATAAGAAAGCATACACATAGAATACAGCATACACGTACAATACAAATTATTACTTGAGTTAATGGATAATAATCAATAGAACTATACACACCTGAAAAAGTGAAACCAGTTCCGGAACCCGAAAGATAGCAGATGCATACATCAAATCCACAGAAAAGTTGATAGCAGGTCTACATGCATGATGGATACATTGATCATCAACACATGTCGACACTTCTGGTGGACAAGGCTTCAACTTTCCGGTATACAAATAGCTTAAGAATATAAGGAAAGCCTCATATCCAACACTACCGTATGGTAACAAATCCTTCATATTATATTTTGGCCTACTTTCCTTCTCCTTCATAGAGTCCTTGTCTTTCTTAAAAAGCTCATAAAAAAAATCGCTCCTAGAAGCCAATATACATCTGTGTACACCTACAGATACATCCTCAACTACAATATCTGCATCGCTATAATCAATACTACTGGAACTAACCACAAGTTGCTCCAAGCTAGCACTGAGCTTAGCTAAACTAATGATTTCAAGACTAGAACCTCCCTCAGGGACAGATTGAGTTGATATATTGTAGCATGTTGATCCATTGGATATAAGGGAAGACGAAGTAAAGCTCAATGATGAAGATGGTTCAACCGAATCCTCCATTGCTTATAAGTTCAATGCCTAGTCCTGCTTTGCAGTTATAACATGAATCCAAATGGGTGAAATATCCAAAAAGAATATAAAAACAATCGCATAACAGCCAACACTTTAGAGAATTAGCATAACATATGATCAAGAATTTACTACAGGGTTTGGCTATGCACAATTTCTGATATATAAGTCAAAAATCATTGTCGAAAAATACCTTTTTAGCTACTTTTTCGTACTTAGTAAAAAAGTTTAGCCTGGCCCCAACTAATTAACAACTTTTTGTAATTACTAAACAAGGAAATGTAAAGTTTCTAACCTCTGCTTTAAGCTGATGATCCTTGCTTGATCTTTGAGTAGCAAATAAAGCAGAAACTACTAATATTGAAGTAACCCATGACCCCTTTTGGTAATAGTTACATAAACCATTGTAATTAACATCAACGGTTAATAAATCAGAGAGCACATATATAACTGATTCCAACAACCACCTATAATAAACACAATCAGGTAAACGTTGACTTTACATACAGAAGAAACCCATTAAACCCCAACATACATAGACATACATATGTGTATCAAGAAGAAAAGGAAGACCACTAAAGATTGAATCTTTCTGGAAAATCTTGAAAGCCCAGATGACAAAAGAAAGATTTTAAGTCACTAAACCCCAATATGTGTGTGTGTGTGTGTAATCAAGTACAACAGGAATCACACATAAAGATTGAATCTTTCAGCAAAATCTTGAAAACCCAGGTGACAAAAGAAGATTTTTAGACTCACTAAACCGCAGCAACTAGAATAGTCAAAGAAAAAAATGGAATCACACATAAAGATTGAATCTTTATACAAAATCTTGAAAACCCAGTTGACAAAAGGAAGATTAAGAGGAAGTAAAGAGGAAAGTGGATTGTAATTCAAGAAAAATTTCGTCTATAGTGGTGAGAAAAAGGGAAGTTTCGTGGGGGATAATATATAGGCAAGTATGTTCCTAAGAAAAGAGGGGGAGAGAGAAAGTGTGAAAGTCGTCGGGTAAATGAAGTTGTTTAGATGACGAATAATATTTTGTCACCATTGTTTGCTTGGCTATGCTTACCTTATCAATGCCGTCACTTCATCTACTGTATGTAATGTATCTATAACTGGTCGACTACCACCGCTGTTTGGTTTTTCTTTAGATTTTTGACTATATAGTTAAATTTATAATTTTAATTTTTTTATTAATAAAAATATGAAATTAAAACTTTTATTTAAAAAAAAAATTAAAAATAATAATTTTAACTATTTAATCAAAACTCTTAAAATAGTGTGTTAAAAATCAAAACGACAAATATTACCAAACAATAGTTAATTATTAACTGTGGAGTCATAGTAAAGGTTTGAGAAAATAATTTTGCTTTTTTAGAATGATTGTCTTAACTGTACATGCAGGTTAGGTTAGAATACAACCATAGGGAGCAATTACGGGTGTATTTAATTGGGATTGTGAAGTATTTTATTAGATTTTAAAAATATTGGGGTCTTCAACTTGGATTAAAAAATATCTATTAAAATCTAGGGATTGAAAATATCTATTAATATATGGGGGTTATAAAATCAGTCATAAACTTGGATTTTAAAATCGGTTATAAAACGAATTACATTAGTTCGTTTGATTTTATTTTTTGGGGTTAAGTTTAATATTTTATATAAAGATTAAAGGACTATCCCGATTCTCGAAGGAGGAATTACAAACATAAAAAAGTGAAACTCTTAGTTCATGAGAAACAAGAACATTGAAAACAATGTCTAAAATTTTAGTTATTTAGCTTCCTGCCGTCGGATACTAGGTATTGTCATTTTCTTGATGGTCATTCTTGTGGAGAACACTTTCAACATAACTTATCCTTGTCTGCAGCACAGATCACTCCACCAACATTCTGCATCTTGTTATTCTTTTGATTATGGACTTTCACATCTCACATCTTATTATCAGCTGCACCAGTTCCAACTAATAAATCAACATACTTTCTTAACAGAGGCAGACCCAGGATTCCCTACTTACCTGGGCTAAAAAAAATTATATATACACACATAATATTATAGATGAAAAAGAGTCATGGTATAAAAAATTTTAATTAATAAACAGAAAACAATGAAGGTAAAGGTCATTATCTATTTTTAGACAAGTAAAAAAATAATCACATTTAAAATATAAAAGTAAATATTGTAACTCAGTTATAAATACTAATACTAACATGTAAAATGATTAATTAAGAGATACAAATCCTCCTTCATGAAGTTATTCCTCTGCACAGCTATTATTCTGTAAAATTATAAGGCAAATTAGTACACATTAATTTAATTGTCATATATAGACTAGAAAGTTTTAATATACAAGTATATATGCATACTCACATTACTTGAGTTGAACTCGGCGATTTTTTGAAGCATAAAATTCATCGATTATCACATTTGGATCAATATTTTTAACAAATTCTCTTTCAATGTTGATAATCATAAAAATCTCTAAAATAATATTCCTCTATTCTATTTCGAAGAACGGTCTTAACTATTTCCATAGCTGAGAAAACATGTTTCGTAGTCACAGTAGAAACGGGCATATTTAACACAAGACAGATCAACCTATAGATCATATTGTAATATTCTGTCTTAGTTGTCTCAATAAACTTTTGACATAACTCTGAGATAGTTGATAAGTTCTGAAACTTCTCATGATTAATTAGATCATTCTTGTAATGTTCAAGCTGGAGCCGTAAGTAGTACATATCTTGTTGATTGAAATCAACATGATAAAATTTAGTAACTAGAGAGTAGATGCGCTCAATATCAAACAACTCAAAACTATTCTTTGGTTCCAAAGCTGAACTTAATTTTAAAAGTTCAACTGCATCATCATTGAATCTTGAATTTAGCTCTTTTAGTTGAAAATCAATTGAAGAATTGAAGATATTATAATGGTAATAATGTTCAACAGATATTCTATCCTTTTGTCTTACAACACGACAATCATTCATATAGCGGGCACTCATATCTGGTATATCAATATCAAACTTTTCACATATTGATTTGACACAATAAATAACAACATCAAAGCCATCATTTCTCAAAATTTGAAGTAATTCTTTTATTGTTTTAACTAAATCCATGGCATTTAAGATGTCAATTGATTTACTTTGTAAGCCCAGACAAAGCATATATGTGATCCCCATAATTTTATGCATTAAGTATACTATGAATAAAAACTTGAAAGATTTCATCCACTTCAAAGAGTATCTTGCTTCTCCATGCATAGAGCTAGAAGCAGTGTTATTATTATTAATATTCTCTAGCACTTCAATTGTTGCACCATATATCAATCAATCTACAAATAGAAGTAAAATGAGAGCCCCACCTGGTAGTTCTAGCTCGCTTTAATGTTCCAATATGATTGATTCTTCTGTCAGTCTCACGTTCTCCACTAGCCAAGGAAAGAACAATCTCAATGCCATGGGCTATTTGTAACTCTGTTTGGTGCTTTGAAGAAGCACTAACAACATTAACAATATTAGTCAACATAAAAAAATCTCAAATAGAATCATCTTTCTCAGCTGCCCCAACTAACGTTGGTTGTAGACGGTGGGCAAAATAATGTACATATTAGGCATATGGACAATCCTTAAGAAACAAAACTTGCAAACCATTAAATGCACCACGCATATTATTAGCACCATCATATTCCTGTCCTCGAATATTATGAATGTCCAAGTTATACCATGTAAGAGCATTAAATATCTCTCTTTTAAGTGTTATTGCAGTTGTATCAGTGACATTCACAATGTCAAAAAAACGCTCCGATAAGACTCCATGAATATTAACAAATCTAAGCACAATAGCCATGTGTTCTTTACCTAATGCATATTTTGCTTCATCAACCAAAATACAAAATTTAAAATCTCCCACCTCATCACGAATTTTATTTCACACTTTAGAAGCAAAAATATGGAGAATTTCTTTTTGCACTTTTGGGAAAATATTGTTAGAATTTATATAAATATTATTCTAATTTTTAGTTTGCTTCAAAAGAAAAATAATATATATTAATATATATTTTTTAATTTATATGTGAGACTTTTAAATTTTTGAGACTTTTGATTTGTCTTAACTTTTTCTTTTAAATACTGGTGGCTTTTGGCTTTCTAGCTGTAGAGTGGGAAGTTTTTATCACTATCAGAAAGAGGTTTTGTCCTCTAGTGTTTTTTGGAGAAGACAACAAAAGAGCAGTCTCATATATTTTATATAAACAAGTTTATGGGCAATGATCAAGAATGATTTTCAATCTATTTCTCTGTACTACACCAGTGAGGCAGTTGTCGTGTAACGCTGGAGGTTGATTGCCATGAGTCCGTGTGTATGTAGCGGGGCAAATTCAACTTTAGCGCAGTGATTAAGTTCACGCCACGACTGTTGTTCAGATAAGTTGTCTTGATTTCCATCTGATAAATTTTGATTTGTTCCCTATTTTTATTTTTATCACATGAGATATCATATACGCTACTTAATATTTTGTCTACCCCTTTGTGACTATACATATCCCCAACATTCTAAAGTTGAATTTTGTGTGGATTAGACAAATTTATATCTATGTATAGAGATTGAGCGGAAAAGATTATTTTTAATTTACTTGTGATGATACATGTGATATTTATGTAAGAGTATATAATGCAAGATGTGCTTGCAACTTGTTTGATGATATGCCCGAGTGAGATATGATATTTTTCAAGAAATATCTTTAATATATATGTGTAGTTGTTAGTTAACTTTTCGTATGCATATTTGAAAATATGTATATATGATATTTTTTGTTGGCTTTAATGCTGTTACATATAAACTCATTTGCATATGATTTTGATTCATATGAAAAATCAAGAGATGTTTAATTTTTGAGCATATATTTCCTATGAAAGTGACTGTCATGTTTGCCTCATGCATCTTCTTTATCTATATTGTGTGACACTCTTGAGCCTAGAATGAGTAAGAAGGCTAAGATAGAGACAAGTTTTGGACCTCCTTTTGTTACTAATTTTTTTAATTGAGGAAAAATTTTAGGTGAGAGGAGATAAATGTTTTCATTCTTGAGGAAAATCCCAAAACTTGTGACGAAACTATGAGATCATTATATGGTCTTAGGCAATCACCCAAAGTCTGGTATGAAAATTTTTATAAAACCATCACCTCTAATGGTTTTCAGGTAAATGATTCTGAGACTTGTGTTTTTTCCAAATTTGATTAATTTGGTTGTGTGATCATACATTTTTATATGGATGATGTGTTAATATTTGGTACAATATAATGTGCTTAACACAAGCAATGCCTTCTTAACTTAACTTCTTGCTTTGATATGAAGGGCTTAGAAAAGGCATATGTGAATTATTAGGAATTCACATGGGTTGACTTAAATCAGTCTCATTATGTAGAGAAGATGTTCAAGGTATTTAATCAAATTATAATTTTGAGGTAAATACTTTCGATATTCACTTTATTTTGCTGTGGGAATTGCAAATTTTTGACAATACTAATAAATGGTGCATGTGTTTGTATGACAAACATTGATTTTGTATTTCAAGAAACGTGATTGGCATTATGTGATTTGCAAAGGTTGGCAAAATTTACATTTATAATAAAGAGAATGCATAAACACCTAAGGCATGCTAAATCTGATCAGTAATAATGTGATATCACTTGTGTATAAAGAGTATGAGATGAATACTGCAGATTCTCTCAGCAAAGGTCTTTTGTTGCTAGAGTTGGCACAAAATAGGTTTTGATACCTATCGTGGAGTGAATTGTGATGAATCACAAAAGAACTCAAGTTTATGATCTTTGCATGGTGCTAGAGTTAGCACAAATAGGAATGGGTTTGAAGCATATTGTGGAGTGAATTGTGATGGATACCCATTTTAGGAATGTCTAAGTTCAATGGGTCAAACGAAATCACAAAAAAACTCATGTTTTTGTAATACTACTATCATTCCTATTAATAAAGCGATGTAGTATTTTTTATTGTCATATGTGTTAGGATGAACTAATGTTCTTAATAAGTTCATAACCTTATGTGAGGTGGTTTGCGACAATACAAACTTGATGAACTTACCTATGTGAATGTGGGGGTTACGCCCAATCCCCTATGAGATCCTATAGGCTAAGGACTCTAGAGCATTCATGAATATCCAGCTACAATGTGGGGCATCTTACAATAAATTGTGAATGACATTACCAAGGTTAATGTTCTACGAGAATACTTTTGATTTGAGAAAGGTTTTAGTGCGCATATGTGTTTTCACTAACTACCATGAGAGGTTCAAGAATTTGTTTCACCTAACATGGTTGTGGAACATACTTGTATGCACTAGGTATTAATTCAAGTCCACAAGACATTGATACTTAATAAACTGATAATCCATTGCCCATGAAACTAGTTTTTTTTCTTTTAAATCATTTGGGGGATTGTTGGAATTTATATAAATATTATTCTAATTTTTAGTTTGCTTCGAAAGAAAAATAATATATATATATATTAATATATATTTTTTAATTTATATGTGAGACTTTTTAATTTTTGAGACTTTTGATTTGTCTTAACTTTTTCTTTTAAATACTGGTGGCTTTTGCCTTTCTAGCTGTAGAGTGAGAAGTTTTTATCACTATCAGAAAGAGGTTTTGTCCTCTAGTGTTTTTTGGAGAAGACAACAAAAGAGCAGTCTCATATATTTTATATAAACAAGTTTATGGGCAATGATCAAGAGTGATTTTCAATCTATTTCCCTATACTATACCAGTGAGACAGTTATCGTGTAACGCTGGAGGTTGATTGCCATGAGTCCGTGTGTATGTAGCGGGGCAAATTCAACTTTAGCGCAGTGATTAAGTTCACGCCACGACTGTTGTTCAGATAAGTTGTCTTGATTTCCATCTGATAAATTTTGATTTGTTCCCTATTTTTATTTTCATCACGTGAGATATCATATACGCTGCTCAATATTTTATCTACCCCTTTGTGACTATACATATCCCCAACAAATATACGTAGCATTTAGTGGAGTATTTTCTAAAACAACATTAGATATATCGACATTCAATTTACTCATAAATTTGATCATCTCAATAAGATTACCTCTATTATGAGGGTTTAGTGATTCATCATGACGTCGTAATGCACATGCCTGCAAGGTAAGCCATCACACATTTCCAATCAATGTAGTTGACCAGAATATATTTTTCTTTATCTCCTCCGAAGTCTGAGAATTTATAACTTTATCAATATATCCGGTAACATTCTTCAAATTTTTGAAGAGCATTCATTGTATTATTATGGGGTGAATTAGGGCCTCCAACATGAATTAGAAAAGAACATCTTTGTCCATCGTTAACCATTTTCCAACTTTTAAATCCATCAGTAGTAAATGCATGTTGTGAAGATGCATCATTTTCAAATAGGAAGCACGTAAAGGAGAATACAACATCTTCTGAGATAGAATATTCTAACCAAGAAAATTGACTAAACCATGATGACTGAAATCGTTAGCGTTGATTTGCATATATAGTATGTGGGTACTTATCTTTATGTAATTTTGGTTGGCATGGTTCCAACTGTATATATGTGCGCCTTATATCAACATGAATATTATGAGGATAGTTCGATATCGAGAGACGTGATCTTGGATCACGTTCAAGTGATGCAATATCAATTTCAGTTGTCCCGAATTTTAGAGGAATTTTATTAATAAATTTTGGCAGAGGAACATGACCATATTATGGCGGAGGAACATGATTAGATTTTGGTGAAGTATGTGAGATACAGTCTTATGGATTAGGTTTTGATTATTTTGTCTTAATGATAAGTGTAAATTAAATTAGCATTAGGAAGTTACTAATGAATATAGTAATCCTCCCTTAGGTTATTCGAAGTGACAGTCAACGAGAAGAAAGTCAAATTGGGTCAAACTGCTTTTATAAACAAAACCAAATGATTTTCTCTATATATATATTTAGATAAGATTTATCAAAATAATGATAAAATCAAATCTAATTTATATATGTTATATTTTGAGGCATATACTGAAGATGAACAAATATAGCAATTTAACACTGCTTTTACGAGTCAGAAAATGTGTTATCTATTCAAAAGAGTGTTTGTTTTAAAGGTTTTCAAGGAAATATATTTTTAATATATTTTCTAAATATATTTGTTCAATTTATCTTCAACAAAGTTCTGCCTAGATATAAAATACAAATTTTATCCCTGAAGCCCTAAATTGTCCTATTTCTTTGGATAATTTGTATTTTAATTCAAATTAAATATTCATTGGACTTCATAGTCATTATTATTTTAGGAATATTATATTTGAATATGTTCTGAGTCAAAACTTTAGTCCAAACGTTGAAAAGTTCTGACAAATGGCTATCGAGTAGTGTTTCGGGCTGTAGGGACAGCGAAACGATCTTTTTCTCAAAATAATATCTACACATGTCCAAATGACTTGAAACTTGGGGAATGTCATTAGAATGTTGAAAAAGAATTTTAGGATTTTTTTTCATAATTTTTGGGTGACTTTTATTTTTGGCCTGTATTCCCGATTTCGTTATTGGTTGTTCGGTCAATTAAAAGTCAATGAAGGTCAACTCCAAATTGAGTAGGATTTTGACCATGACCTATTGGGATTATTCCCAGATGGTTCCCAAATTTTCATAATTTTTGGAGCATATTTTGAAAAACGTCATATTTCCAACATATCGTTAGGTTTCATGTTTATTAGCTTAATTAATTGGCAGATTAAGGTTAGCACACTTTTCAAAGCACCTATGTGGCCTCTTTCAGCTGATTCAACTTTAATTTGAATTGTTGTGGCTCTCCTTGCTCCATGTAAACCCTTGTCCCCTTTTAAAATAAATCAAAAATGCTTCATTTTTTGCCTATAAATAAAGCCCTCCCCCACACCATCTCTCAAGCCTTTTAGTGCCAAGTATATGCTGCAAATTTCTCTCCCAAGAAGCTCTCAAGATCAGTAGCTTTTCATCTCCAAGAGTTCTTGCCCTTTAAGCTTAGTTCTTACATAGATCTTGCCCCTTTCAAGCTTAAAAACCCATATACTTGCACTAATCACACACCAACCATACAAGTCCCTTTAGGCTACCCAAAGACCATATATCTACTGCCCTTAGACTTGTTTAGTTGCCCCCAAAGTTATACCAAAAGTTCACTTTCCGGCGATTTTCCGGCGACTTTTTCCGGCGACTACTTTTTGTGTGTTTTGGCTTCAAAATTGGCCTTTTCTCTTGATTTCTCTCTAGATCTCAAGGGTTACAAGTTGATTCCATTTTTATGTGTTAGTACACATATTAGGCAGATTATAAATAGATTTGTGCTTGCTTGGTTTGTTTGTTAGATCTATTATATAGTTAGCCTTGTCTACGATTTATATAGTTACGTGCTTAAATTGTTTGTTCGTTGTCTTCTATATAAATTGTGATAACCGTTGGAAGAGCTTTAAATTGATCTCTTGCTCTTCACAACAAAGTTGTTTATATCCTCGGTGTAGGCTTCCGGGATTAATAACGACTCTAAGTTACTTAAGTTCCGAGTAGAGACCGATTTGTATAAATCTCATAAAGAGATATAAGCAAAAGGACTCCTTGTTGAATTTGGTAATTAAACTAGCTTCTATTCCAAGTTGAGACCTACTTGTATAAGTCTTATTTAGAGACATAAACAAAAGGACTCCTTGTTGATAAGTTGCAAGTTAACTCATTTTATTTCCGAGTTGAGATTCCATTCGTATAAGTCTAAATTATTAGACATAAACGAACTTCTCCTTGTTTGAAATAAATAGAGTATTAATCTCACTTAATTCCGAGTCGAGACCAATTTGTATAAGTCGAGGTACGACATAAACAAAAGGACTCCTTGTGGAACAATTAAGTGAAAGAAACTAACTTATATTCCGAGATAAAAATATTCGTATAAATCTCACTTAGAGATATAAACGAAGCTTTCTCTCGTAGAATATTTGTCAAGTTTAAACTCACCTTAATTCCGAGTTGAGACCAATTTGTATAAGTCGAGGTACGACATAAACAAAAGGACTCCTTGTTGAATTTTTCGTGAAAGAAACGAACTTGTATTCCGAGTTATACTCTTTCGTATAAATCTCACTTAGAGATATAAACGAAGTAAACTCGTAGAATATTTGTAAGTTTATTCTTTAACTTCGAACACCGAGTTAAGGGTTATTTGTATAAGTCGAGGTACGACGTAAACAAACCTAACTTGTTGAGTTCTTGAAGTTAATCCAACTTTGATTCCGAGTTAGATACTATTCGTATAAGTCGAGGTACGACATAAACGAAACATCCTCGTTGAATCTTAGTGGTATATCCGGTGTTTGTTTAAAGGTCATAGTTTAGTTGTTTTAATTTCCATGACCTTATAAAACAACCCACTCTTAAAACGTTCTTGATCTTATTCAAGTCACAATATATTTGGCTTAGTTATTTTCAGCCTTATATATCCTATATATATTATATATTTAATTTAAGTGCTTGCATTCATACGCTTTACATAACGCTCTTTACTTTAGCATACGTACTTAATTTACTGCATACACGTTCACACACAACGTGTGGTTCGTCCTTCTCCCGAAGCGACTTACCCCGACTCACATTTATATATTCTGTTGCTTCGGCTATATTATATATATTTGTTTGTTTGTTCCTGGTCTAGTACAGTAATATACTAGTCCACCAATCTTCTTTTATTAAACAGGGTTATTAAGTCGTAGTACTGGTTGTCTAGACTTTGCTAGTGAGGTGAAGTGAAGTGAGGTGATCCTTGTTCTAAGACCCAAGTCCTAGGCACGCCGACGGGAAGTTGGGTGTCTCTGCACCGTGAGGAAAAGGAAAGACCCAAGACCTAAGACCTAAGATCCAAGACCTACAGAGGGTTAGAGGAACATAGTCTACGCAGGGTTGTAATTTATTTTTTCTTACTTGTATTTGAGGAGGTAACGGGAAGTTACGCTCCAAGATAAACTTGTAAGGGTTCTACTTAGATTGTGAGGAGGTAGCGGGGAGTTACGCTCCAAGATTAGTCTAGTAGGGTTTGCTATTGTATTTTGAGGGGTTAACGGGGAGTTAAGGTCCGAGATAAATACATAGTGGTTGTAACAGGCTTCTCCGCCGCTATAAGGAGTGAATCTTTTTATAGTGGGAAAATCTCGAGTTCAGGGAGGGACTCGGGGACTGGACTAGGGGTGAGCGGATCCGTTAGGGGATTGCACCATCGCAAACCAGGATAAAAATCTTGTGTGTGGTGCTCCATTTCTTTACTCTCTTTTAATTTCCGCATTTGACTTACTAGTTGACTAGTAACATTTTTAAAAGAGAAGAGAAAATTTTAAAACGCTAAGCTCTAATTTTTAAAAAGGGTATTAAGCTATTCAACCCCCCCTTCTAGCTAATACCCCATCCTTACGGACCTAACAGTTGGTATCAGAGCAGTGCTTTTGACTGTGTTCCGTGGCCTTTTTCAGTGCCTACGAACGCGACAAAAAGTTGATCTTTTATGGCGTATTTGAGTACCATTGGTTGTGGTGAAGGTCTCTCAAGTTCGAGACCTCCTTTATTCGACGGCACCAACTTTGCTACTTGGAAAACAAGATTTAGAATCTATGCTAAATCCCAAGGTGTCAAAGTGTGGATGGCTATCGAGGACGGTGTTGTTGTTCCGACTAAAGTAGTTGACGATATTGTCATCGAAAAGAAAGTCAGTGAATACACCCGTGAAGAAGAAGAGTTAATGAACATAGCCGCGAAAGCGGAAATGGTCTTAACCAGTGCACTTGCAGAAAAAGAATACAAAAGAGTTAACAACTGCAAGTCGGCACAAGAAATGTGGAACAAATTGGTTATTACCTACGAGGGAACTATGGATATTAAAGACTCTCGAATGGATATTCTTATCCAAGAATACGAGAACTTTAAACTCCTCGAGGGTGAAACCATCATCGATATGGAAACGAGATTTACTTGGATTATTGATGAACTTGCACAACTCGGAAAAGCTTATTCGGTTAATGAGAAAAATCGAAGGGTGTTAAAAGCTTTACCTCCGAGTTGGAAAGTTAAAGTTACCACTATAAAAGAAATGCATAATTTGAATGCATATACCATCGATAGTTTATTCGGCAACCTTCGTGCATACGAAGAAGACAATGCTCCGGATAAGCCTTTTCCTAAAACTGAAGAGAAGAGGAAAAGTATGGCTCTAAAAGCAATACTCATCGATGAAGATGAAAACGACAACGATTTAAACGAAGAGTTAGAAAATCTCGACGAGCAAGAAATTGCTTTACTAACGAGACAACTCCGTCGTGTTTTACAAAGCAAAGCTCAAAGATACGGGAAAGGCTTTCTTAAATCCGGTAACCAACAACGAGTTTTCAACTCTAAGGGTAGGCCGAATTATAAGAACAATTTCACTAGTACGAGCTATGCTAAAGGCAAAAGTGTACCACAACAAGCAAATAATGCTTATAATAATAACTCGAAATTTGCGAGTAATTGTACACCAAAGCCTAAAGAGACAAATCCCGAAGAAAATGAGAATGTTTGTTTCGAATGTAAACAACCTGGTCATTTTAAAAGGGAATGTCCAAATTTGTCTAAAGGACAAATTCTTGTTGCTGAAAGTGGATGGGATTTAAGCGAGGATGAGGAAACTCCGGAGAAGAATGAAGAAATTGTTAACCTCTGCTTAATGGCAATCGGAGACGAAACTATTCCTACGGAAGCCTCCACTTCTCTACAAGAGGTAATATCTAAACCAATTTCAATTTCGTCTTATAGTAGTAATGCTATTAAATTGTCTAAAATTGATCATTATGACATGGATATTTCTGAGCTTAGAAATCTGGTTAAAGATTTGAAAATTGGTTATGATGAATTGAATCGAAGCCATACCAAGACCAAATCCGAAAAAGACAAACATGAGGATTTGTGTCTCCAACTTCAAATAGAGGTCACTAGTTTGACCGACGTACATGTTAAAGACATGGAGTACGTTACTAACATTCTCTCTCTTAATGAAAGCTTGAAAATCGAGACAAACGAAAAGGATGATCAAATTCGTACTCTAGTAGTCGAAAATACGTCTCTGATTCGACAAGCTGAAGAGATTGAGAATGATAAGATTCATTTAGACGAATGCAATCGTGAGCTCCACGTTGAGCTTTTAAATTTGAAAATTCAAAACGAATCACTGATTCAAGAGAATTCTTCAAAATGCAATCGTATAAATGACCTCGAACAGTCACTTACGGGAGATCGAGAGGAAGAGCTTCATGAAGCCTTAAAAGAACAAAAATTTGACTACCAACTTCAATTGATGAGTAAAAACATCGATTATGCCAAACTTAAAAATAAGGCAGATGTTGAACTCGAAAGTCGTCAAAGACTTGTCTCGGAATTAGAAACGATGAAGTTGGAAAGTCAAAGGCTTAAAGATGAAAACCAAAAGCTCTTATCTTTAGTCATGGACAAAGAGAATTCCTTGATCAACAAGATTAATACCTTGGTCAAAGAAAAGGAAAATCTCGAAGTCACTTTGAAACAATTCACTAAGGGCAGTGCCATTTTAGAAAGAATGGTATTTGGTACCCGGGAATCATTTAATCCTGAAGGATTGGGTTATGAACATAATGATCCTCCTAAAAAGGAAGAGCATAAACCTAGACCTTCGATTAATGCTACACCTAAGTCACCCACACCTAAGTGTACGTATTGCAATGTAAGTGGACATACTCGTTTATATTGCAAAGCTATAGAAGGTGAACTTAAGGGGAAGTACAAATGGGTTCCTAAAGGATCAACCTCTAAAAATAGAAATGACAAGAAATTATCACAAAAGAGGAATGACCCTAAAGTGAAAGTTCAAAGTCAACCTAGGTTTTGGTATCATCAAGAACCTATAATCTATGTACCAAGGAACATGAAAAATGTTCATCCTAACTCTAGTTTAACTAGAAAGGATAATGTTCGTCAAAATAGCTCTAAGACTCAAAATCCTATCTACAATGGTAAATCTAGTAACATAAATGCAAACATGTCTAAGAATGCAAATTATCATGCTAGATCGAGTCATATTGCTAATATGAGTCATAATGTTTATCCTAGTACTTCGAATACTCATGTTAGAATTAATAATGCGAATTACAATGCCAATGCTAATCCTAGAAATTCGATTATTACCATATTCCCACATAGTAAGACTCATAATCATGCTAAATATAACAAATATACTCCTAGAAGAAATCCATATCATATCTCTGCTAGGAATAAAGCATCTAGAAGGTTATATGATGATGCACAATATTATCCCATGCCTAGATTTGTTAATGCTATTTCACATATGCCTTATGATGTACTAACCCAAGGACCCCTAAGACAAAGGGGTACCAAAAGGTTTAACTGATCTGTTATGCAGGTATGCCTTACTGCTAAGAAAGATGTGTGGTATCTTGATAGTGGGTGTTCCCGACATATGACTGGCAATAAGTCATTGTTGAACAACATGAGAAAGGTAGCCGCAGGAAGTGTAACCTTTGGAGATAGCAGTAAGGGTGACATCGTTGGCATTGGAGATATTAGAAATGAACGATTCAAAATAACAAACGTACAATTAGTCACGGGACTAAAATACAATTTGTTATCTATAAGTCAACTATGTGATAATGGTTGCAAAGTCGTTTTTCGTTCATCACATTGTTCTATTTACAATGTAGACGGAAGACTGGCTCTAAATTGTCCACGTGATAAAAATGTATATACGTGTGACACTACGAAATATGAGAATGTATGTTTGGTTTCCATTAATGAGGATCCATGGTTATGGCATCGTAGGTTGGGCCATGTTAACATGAAACTCATTAAAACTATATGTTCGAAAGAACATGTACGTGGATTACCGAAACTCAATTTCGTTAAAGATCATATATGTGAAGCTTGTGAAATTGGCAAACAAATTCGAGCATCTCACAAAGCCAAATTCATGGTGTCTACTTTTAGACCACTTGAGCTATTACATATGGATCTTATCGGACCGGTCCCAGTACAAAGTCTTGGAGGAAGCCAATACACCCTCGTGGTAGTTGATGACTACTCTCGATTTACATGGACTGAGTTTCTAAAATCAAAGAGTGATGCATTTGAATCATTTGCCGCTCTTTGCAAACGCATACAAAATCAACAAAATGAATCGATCATCTATATAAGGACTGATCATGGGAAGGAATTCGAGAATTCAAAATTTGTTGAGTTTTGTGAAGCGTATGGTATTACTCACAACTTTTCTGCACCTTATACACCTCAATCAAATGGGGTAGTTGAAAGGAAAAACAGAACGTTGCAAGAAATGGCAAACACTATGCTTAATGAATATCGTCGACCAAAATATTTTTGGGCCGAAGCTATGTCTACTGCTTGCCATGTTCTTAATAGAGTATTATTACGACCTATCAAAATGAAAACTCCTTATGAGCTCTATTTTGGTAAAACTCCTAAGCTTAATTACTTCAAAGTTTTTGGAAGTAAATGCTATATCATGAATACCAAAGATTATTTAACGAAATTTGACCCAAAATCTGGAGAGGGCATTTTTCTAGGATATTCTGTGAATAGCAAAGCTTATCGAGTATTTAATCTTAGTACTTTGGTTGTGGAAGAATCAATGAATGTTGCATTCGATGAATCTAAACCAAACTCAAAGTTTAAAGATTTGATAGAAGAGGAACCAGATTCAAATGGTCATATTCCAAGTGATGTTGAAAATGTTATTCGACAAATTGGAAATATGAATCTTGAACCTACAATCTCAAAGAATCCTCTGGAAAAAGATGAGAACGAACTTGAATTGCCTATGGAAATACCATTGCTTAAAAATCATCCGATAGACTATGTCTTAGGGGATTTAACTAAAGGTGTTCAAACTCGTGCTCAAGTTCAAAACATTGTGAGTCATATGGCCTTTCTATCACAAATAGAACCCAAAACCGCAAAGGAAGCGTTATTGGATGAGGATTGGATTTTTGCCATGCAAGAAGAATTAAACCAATTCTCTCATAATAAAGTTTGGGAACTAGTTCCACAACCCCCTGATACTTCCATTATTGGAACAAAGTGGGTCTTTCGTAACAAGTTAGACGAAAGTGGAATAGTGGTAAGAAATAAAGCACGATTGGTTGCTCAAGGCTATACTCAAATGGAAGGAATAGATTTTGATGAAACCTATGCTCCCGTGGCTCGAATTGAATCGATTCGAATGTTTTTAGCCTTCGCTTGTCATAGAGGTTTCAAAGTCTATCAAATGGATGTTAAATCTGCTTTCCTTAATGGTGTCTTAGAAGAGGAAATATATGTAAGACAACCACCTGGATTTGAAGATCACTTACATCCTGAATACGTGTACAAATTGTACAAAGCTTTATACGGGTTAAAGCAAGCTCCTAGAGCTTGGTATGAGAGGTTAAGCAAATTCCTTATTGAAAATGGTTTCAAAATAGGAGTTGTTGATACCACTCTCTTTACAAAGTATGAAAATGATGACATCTTGCTCGTTCAAATTTATGTAGATGATATCATCTTTGGTTCTACCAAGGAATCTCTATGTAAGGAATTCTCAGATATTATGAGTAAAGAATTTGAAATGAGCATGATGGGGGAATTAAATTTCTTTTTAGGACTGCAAATTAAGCAATCCGATGAAGGCATTCATATTTCACAATCGAAATATTGCAAAGAAATGCTCAAGAAATTTGAGATGGAAAACTGTAAAACCATCAGTACCCCTATGTCACCTGCTTTAAAGATGACTGAAGATCCTAGTGGTATCTCTGTGGATACAAAGAAATATCGAGGAATGATTGGCAGTCTTCTTTATATTACTGCAAGTAGGCCTGACATACAGTTTAGTGTGTGTAAGTGTGCCCGCTTTCAAGTCAACCCTAAGGAATCTCATGTGTCTGCTGTAAAGCGGATATTCAGATATCTTAAAGGGACCACTGATATGGGTCTATGGTATCCAAAAGGACAACCATTTGACCTAGTGTGCTTTTCTGATTCGGATTATGCCGGACACTTGATTGATAGAAAAAGCACAAGTGGTACTTGTCAGTTTCTAGGTGGATGTCTAGTTTCTTGGTTTTCTAAGAAACAAAATTCTGTGTCTATATCCACTACAGAAGCTGAATATATAGCAGCTGCAAAATGTTGTGCTCAAATCCTCTGGATGAAGCAAACTCTAGCTGACTATACTGTAAAATTTGATGCAGTGTCAATTCAGTGTGATAATATAAGTGCAATAAATTTAAGTAAAAATTCTGTGTTACACTCATTATCAAAACACATAGATATCCGACATCATTTTCTAAGAGATCATGTCTCTAAAGGCAATATTAAGATGGTATATATTGATACTGAACATAATATTGCGGATATCTTTACGAAACCTTTGAGCTCCGATAGATTCAATAAACTCCGTCTGGAGTTAGGAATGCTAGTGTGCCCAAAGTAAAGACACCGAGTGTCTCTAATTTTGTTGAATTAATTTTCAGTGAAATTTGCTCCGCTTGTGGTTAAGGTTATTATTTGACCGGATTTCAAGGTGAAATTCAGATTTGTCAATAATGACGTTGATTATAAGTTGTTCAAGCTTTATTGCGAAATTAAGCTCAATAAAATAATATTGGTTAACACAGCTATGGATTGGCCTTGGAATACTTCGTATTTCAAAACTCGGGAAAATAGTGAGTGTTAATCAATATGTCCCAAGAAATATTTTTAATTGAAATTTAAAAATAAATTTCTTTGTTTATAAAAATATTCTTCTTGGTGATTAATTATTTTATAAAAATTAATTACACTTCTTGATGTAATTAAAATTATAAAATAATTTTATATTAGACACATTATTTTATGCAATTAATTACAAAATTTTGTAATTAAAAGTATAAAATTTATGCGAAATTAAAATTGTAATAATATAATTTTTAATTATATAAAACACAATTTTAATTTATTTTAAGCTTGATTAATCTCAGCTGTTAGATCTTTGGAGATTAAATCCCAGCCCTTCATTAAATAAATATAAAAGGAAAAGAAATTTTTTTCTTTATTATTGCACAAGCCGTACAGCCTGTTCCTCCCCAAATTCGACCCATTCACAAACCCTAAAATTTTGAACCTCAATTCATATCAAACTATGAATTTTTCAGTCAAACTGACCATGAATTCATATTCTACACTTCAAAAGCTTTCGATTCATCCACGTTTTGCTATCAAATAAGTTCAAAATCGATGGGTCTTCTAAACCCTAATCTATGAAGCTTCATTTCTATGAAATCAATGATTCGTGCTCTCGCAGAAGAGAAGATGTGATGATCTACACTCTAAATAACGTCTCTTCATCAAGAAAAGATCCTCAATCTCACTTGGTTCGAACAGAGTTGCAAGCCCTAACTCAAATCTAGCAGTTACTAGTCGATTTGAAGAGAAGAACTTGACACGATGATGAATTCATCACCCTCTGTCTCAATCATTGTCAAATTCTCACTGGTTCATTACATATCAATATATAATTTAATGAATACTGACTATGGTTGTATGAGTATTGCAGGTACTACTCATCGAGGGAGCCAACACGGATGAAAATCATTAATATCTCAGTGAATCATGAACAAGTCAGGCTAAACTATACAGTGGAATGAAGGGAAGTAGAGGTATTTAGCATGAGTCACTAATTATTGATGATACCCTGTGTGTATGTCCACCACAGTGCTGGTATGGCTCACAAGTCCATAAATTTCATTCACTTCATGACTTGATTGCCTATATGATCTTTATTACTATTTTGATGTATATGAGTATTTGAATATACTTATTACTAATGGTTAAATAATATGAAAATGGTATGATTTCTTGTGTTGAGTGTCAACTGTATTTTCATATTTCTTGTTAGTATACACCTATCTTACATCTGATTAAATGCACAATTGATTAGCTGACTTCTGGGGCTTTAATCAGTTTTTGGTGAAATGATTAAGTGTCTTAGTGTTTCTTAATGTATTTAGATTTGGACATTGCTTGTTAATCTAACTGTTATCTTGAGCTTTAATGTATTAACTTATTGATGACAGCTTAGTCTATTATCACTAGGTGTCCAGTGAAGTCAGTATTAGTCTTAGCCTATTTTTCCAGTGGTATGTATCCTAAGTGTAATGGTCTTACTTCTAAAAAGGTGATTTGGATGTGTTTGTTGATTAGAAATCAAAAATTCAAATTGTTTCATGACCTGATTGTATGTGTACATTATTATTAGGTCACAAATCACACACCTTTGCCCTGAGATTATGGACTGCCTGGAATGTCACAAGAGCATTCCTTGATCTGTTCCCAGATCAAACGGCCACTATTAATGTCATGTGCATTAATTCATCATCTTCAAGCTTCATTAACATGTTTGTAAGATCTATGCATCAGCCTAACTAATTTGATTATATCCTCTCTGATTGCTCTGTGAAAATCTATATGCTATGTGTTCAAAGTTGAGTGGGAATTGCTTAAATGATTTGAAATTACTGTTGCATCCTCTAGAACCTACTTGCCTGATTTAATGGGATCCTTCTGTGAATTTCTGAAAGTCTGCAACCTATTCTTCTTTATGTCTTTCATAGGAATGTACTTGTGCTAAGGACTATGCATGCCTGTATTTATGAATCAATTGCTAATAGACTTGCTTATTTTTTTGTTGATCTTATGCTTAGCCCAGTTATAGTAGTACATTACCATGTTATTTATGAGACAATGTACTCTGCAATATTGGTAACCTATTTAGTATTTTCTAGATCTTAACTGGTGATCAAGTTACTTGCTAAATTCTTGCTCAGTTCTTAGAATTAAAATATCTTATGCAAAGAATTTGATTGAATACTACCATGGTGTATCTATGATTGATTGGCTAGTCATAATTGTGTTCAATAAATTATTGCCAAACTTTAAAATTGGAATTTTGTCTTCATTTGACATGTTTCAGATTTGTGGTAAGATAAAGAAACCATTTGATTTCCTTGCCTGGTAATTGTTAACTATTGGAGTCATAGAAATTTGTTTGGTACTTTTGACAAATTGCTATGTAACATGCTTGATTTGCAGTCTTTAATGTCATCTGTTACCATGATTAATTTATTCTATGTCTACAGCAAATTGTAAAGCATGATACAATCTTAAATGTATTATATGTGTAGCAGTTGATAAGAAGCTCTGCCTCTCATTAAATGAGCATGTTGTGTGAATTGCAGACTGTTGTCCTTTTTGAAGTACTTGTCACTGTTTGATGTACTTTTAGGAAACCTGTTGATTGATTTCTTTTACTTGTCTGCAGAACTGCTTTCTTTTTGTAATTTATGTCATATTCCTGGCAGAATGCTTAATTAAAAGTTCAGTTCTTAATTGTTTTTCTTCTATCTGTCACTCTATGACATTAACTTGCTCATTTTATATTAATAGGATTTCTGAGGCACTGTCATTTACCACACACTTGTCTTGACACAATTAAGCCATGTAGTCCCTGTTATGCATTACTTGATACAAAGATTATATGAACACATGTGTGTGTATGTGAGTACATGAATCTACTTGTGAATATATACACCTTAAATGTTATTTCTATTCCAGTTCCTGCAAGACCTACCACCTAGTATCTGCAGCCTTTTTGCTCTATGAAACATTGTATTACAATTACTTGGTTGTATGTATGCTGGTTGGTCTATATATGAATGCAGTAGTTTCACTTGTCTATTCACTTCTCATGCATTTATGTTCTGTGTCTTATATTCTTAAACACCAGTGTCTTCTTGCTCCTTAATTCTTCTATCTGCATTTATTTCTTGATTTCATTCCTTTTGTGGTCTTTAATGGCATCTGAGTCAGATCTTGTTAACACTACATTGTGTCTGGGTAATGTCTCATCCACCACACACCCTTCCACTTCCAATAATAGGAATAGGAAGAAACCAAGAAAACAAAGCCTTCCTGTTTCTACTTTCACTAATCCTATTTCTAGGTCTATCAAATCTAAGCTGCAACCTGGCTGCCTGATCCACCTTGATAAAAGGACTGAATTGTATCAAATGTTTGCTAAGTCTAGTTGGGAACCAATCTTGTTTTATCCAAACAGAAAGGTCCTCCCAAACATGGTTACTGAGTTTTACAATAATATGGAGGTTAGGCATGGAGTTGGGGAAACTATCTTTGTAACATCTGTTGTTAATGGAAAAGCACTGTTGTTGGATCACATAGAGCTTTGTAAGGCCCTCAAACTCAGCCTTAAACTACTTAACCTTGCAAACATAGACATTTCCAAGGAATTCACTTTCAATAAGATGGAACTTAAACTTTATCTTTCTGTCTTTTGTGAAGTAGAGGTTCCACACAACCTCTTTGTTGAGGATAAGGGAGTATCCTATGAACATTTCTCACCCATCTTTCAAAACCTTGCTTTAATCATGAGAGGAAACATATATCCAAACACTACCCCTGACAAACTCATGACTTTTGCTGAGATAAAACTCATGTACAAACTGGCCAGCCAAAAAGTGACCTTTAACATCTCTTATGTAATCTTACTTCAAATGATAAATGGCTTTAAGAAAGGTTACATGCTTTATGGTCTTTTGCTCACCAAGGTGTTTGAATATTTCAAACTCAATATCAATCAACTTCCTCATTTCCAAGTGGCCAGTACTATCTCTGACAGAGTTGTTAGAACTGTTATACCCTTACCTGGCTTCTCTGGACCTCCTCCTCCTTTGGCTGTGGCACCTGTAAATGATGATGCAGTGGTGCCTGTTATACCTATCCCTGCTAATGAGGTCTCCTTATCTGAGCTTAAAACCAAGCTCCTTACACTTGAGAAAAGCCACACTGAACTTGAGGCCTTGCTTATGTCTCTCCAGGAACAATTCAAGGCATTATCTGAGAAGTTTCAGTTGACTGAAACTAAGATAGGTGTCTTAGTGGAAATCTTATCTAACTCAGTTACTAGAGCAGGTAGAGTAGATGATGGATTGTCCCAAATGATAAATGTCCAATTAGGATTGTTGGACATCCCTTTTCTGCCCCTAGTTGAGGAACCACATGATGATATGCCTGTGATGGCAGCTGGAAATGTAGGACCAGAAAATGAGGTTGGTGGTAGTAATATGGAGACAGATGATGCTAGTGACAAATTGCCTAAAATATCAGGGTTTGATCTCATTAATGAATGAGCTTGGAACTGATTCCTGTGTTGGAAGATACATCAGGGGTGTGATGGTGGTTGTTTAGTGTCTTTGTGTTATCTGCTTCTTCTTATATGCTTTTGATCTGCACTTCAGTTATTTAAGTTATTTATCTGTCAGTTGCTGAAATATCTATGCTACTTTTGCTTATTCCTGTGCTAGTGTTGTCTTAAATATTAAGTATGTAGAGTGACCATAGAATCATGTTTGTATGGTCAACCTAGCAATACTTGATGTGTATCAGCTGCTTTTGTTATTATCATCAGATATGTATTGAAGCTGGATTTACATGAATAAAATTGTGATGCTTCATATTTAGTGCTTCTGCATATTATCTTTATTTTCTATACTAACATTGTTAGTTGGCAGGTACATAAGACAGGACATGATTCTACACATCACTTGCTTATACAAGGAACTAACTGTGATGTTTGAGAAACTGTGAAGTGTTTCTAAAATAAATTATGTACTCCTGATATATGACACAAGTTACCACTCAGTTGTAGTAATTATGTGTTGAGTTTTTAAACAGCATTTCCCCGATCCCCATTTGAAATTTCATAAGTGTTCTTCTCTTAAATTGTTACAGGAACTAATTTTGTGCTATGGTGCTAATTATTATATTAACTGCTAATTCAGTTAATAACAGGCTTATGGATTTAAAACTTGCACCTAGTATTTTTTTATTCATATTAACCAGGAACAACTAATTTTATTTTTCAAATGTAAACAGGAGAAGAATTCAAACCCTATACTTGAAACCAGCTTCCATATTCCAGTGCATAAATTTATTCAAAATTGAATAAATTCTAAAGGGAAGTTTTTATACTCTATCTCCTCAAATTTGTAACTTAGAAATTTAATTAAGTTTTCAAAAACTCATAATTATCTTTGAAAATTAGATTTCTACTTATAAATTTGTTTTTGATATTTAATCTCAACAAGGGGAAGAGAGTGTAAAATGAATATTCATTTTAGAGTTGTAATAGAAGGGAAGAGAGTTGAAATGAATATAATTGTTCATAATTTGGTAAAAATAAAGGGGAAGAGAGTTAAAATGAATATGCTTAAACATCAATGTGAAGGGAAGGGAAGTGTAATTTAGATAGAATTTTATTCAATAATAGAATTCTAATCTACCAATATTTTGCAACTTATAAGGAATTGAAAAATTGATACAGAATTAAAAATTCTTATCAAATGGAAGGCATACAGCAAATTTTTTTGGAAATTGGAGTATACAAGCTGAAACTGGAATAATGATAAGTGCTCACTTATCAAAGGGTATATATACTCAATTTTTCTGTGTGCATCCTAACTGATGCATAATATTTTGTTTGCGTATCTGCTATGCATTTAAAATCAAGAAAGATTTTCAACACTGTAGGGGAAGTGTTAATTAGATTTTAATAATCTAAAAATGCATAAATTAGATAATTGCATACACGTAGGGGAAGTCTAGGATTGTCACACACATATTTAATTTTACACTAGAATGTTTCGACAAAATATCAAAAAGGGGAAGATTGTGAGATACAGTCTTATGGATTAGGTTTTGATTATTTTGTCTTAATGATAAGTGTAAATTAAATTAGCATTAGGAAGTTACTAATGAATATAGTAATCCTCCCTTAGGTTATTCGAAGTGACAGTCAACGAGAAGAAAGTCAAATTGGGTCAAACTGCTTTTATAAACAAAACCAAATGATTTTCTCTCTATATATATTTAGATAAGATTTATCAAAATAATGATAAAATCAAATCTAATTTATATATGTTATATTTTGAGGCATATACTGAAGATGAACAAATATAGCAATTTAACACTGCTTTTACGAGTCAGAAAATGTGTTATCTATTCAAAAGAGTGTTTGTTTTAAAGGTTTTCAAGGAAATATATTTTTAATATATTTTCTAAATATATTTGTTCAATTTATCTTCAACAAAGTTCTGCCTAGATATAAAATACAAATTTTATCCCTGAAGCCCTAAATTGTCCTATTTCTTTGGATAATTTGTATTTTAATTCAAATTAAATATTCCTTGGACTTCATAGTCATTATTATTTTAGGAATATTATATTTGAATATGTTCTGAGTCAAAACTTTAGTCCAAACGTTGACAAGTTCTGACAAATGGCTATCGAGTAGTGTTTCGGGCTGTAGGGACAGCGAAACGATCTTTTTCTCAAAATAATATCTACACATGTCCAAATGACTTGAAACTTGGGGAATGTCATTAGAATGTTGAAAAAGAATTTTAGGATTTTTTTTCATAATTTTTGGGTGACTTTTATTTTTGGCCTGTATTCCCGATTTCGTTATTGGTTGTTCGGTCAATTAAAAGTCAATGAAGGTCAACTCCAAATTGAGTAGGATTTTGACCATGACCTATTGGGATTATTCCCAGATGGTTCCCAAATTTTCATAATTTTTGGAGCATATTTTGAAAAACGTCATATTTCCAACATATCGTTCGGTTTCATGTTTATTAGCTTAATTAATTGGCAGATTAAGGTTAGCACACTTTTCAAAGCACCTATGTGGCCTCTTTCAGCTGATTCAACTTTAATTTGAATTGTTGTGGCTCTCCTTGCTCCATGTAAACCCTTGTCCCCTTGTCCCCTTTTAAAATAAATCAAAAATGCTTCATTTTTTGCCTATAAATAAAGCCCTCCCCCCACACCATCTCTCAAGCCTTTTAGTGCCAAGTATATGCTGCAAATTTCTCTCCCAAGAAGCTCTCAATATCAGTAGCTTTTCATCTCCAAGAGTTCTTGCCCTTTAAGCTTAGTTCTTACATAGATCTTGCCCCTTTCAAGCTTAAAAACCCATATACTTGCACTAATCACACACCAACCATACAAGTCCCTTTAGGCTACCCAAAGACCATATATCTACTGCCCTTAGACTTGTTTAGTTGCCCCCAAAGTTATACCAAAAGTTCACTTTCCGGCGATTTTCCGGCGACTTTTTCCGGCGACTACTTTTTGTGTGTTTTGGCTTCAAAATTGGCCTTTTCTCTTGATTTCTCTCTAGATCTCAAGGGTTACAAGTTGATTCCATTTTTATGTGTTAGTACACATATTAGGCAGATTATAAATAGATTTGTGCTTGCTTGGTTTGTTTGTTAGATCTATTATATAGTTAGCCTTGTCTACGATTTATATAGTTACGTGCTTAAATTGTTTGTTCGTTGTCTTCTATATAAATTGTGATAACCGTTGGAAGAGCTTTAAATTGATCTCTTGCTCTTCACAACAAAGTTGTTTATATCCTCGGTGTAGGCTTCCGGGATTAATAACGACTCTAAGTTACTTAAGTTCCGAGTAGAGACCGATTTGTATAAATCTCATAAAGAGATATAAGCAAAAGGACTCCTTGTTGAATTTGGTAATTAAACTAGCTTCTATTCCAAGTTGAGACCTACTTGTATAAGTCTTATTTAGAGACATAAACAAAAGGACTCCTTGTTGATAAGTTGCAAGTTAACTCATTTTATTTCCGAGTTGAGATTCCATTCGTATAAGTCTAAATTATTAGACATAAACGAACTTCTCCTTGTTTGAAATAAATAGAGTATTAATCTCACTTAATTCCGAGTCGAGACCAATTTGTATAAGTCGAGGTACGACATAAACAAAAGGACTCCTTGTGGAACAATTAAGTGAAAGAAACTAACTTATATTCCGAGATAAAAATATTCGTATAAATCTCACTTAGAGATATAAACGAAGCTTTCTCTCGTAGAATATTTGTCAAGTTTAAACTCACCTTAATTCCGAGTTGAGACCAATTTGTATAAGTCGAGGTACGACATAAACAAAAGGACTCCTTGTTGAATTTTTCGTGAAAGAAACGAACTTGTATTCCGAGTTATACTCTTTCGTATAAATCTCACTTAGAGATATAAACGAAGTAAACTCGTAGAATATTTGTAAGTTTATTCTTTAACTTCGAACACCGAGTTAAGGGTTATTTGTATAAGTCGAGGTACGACGTAAACAAACCTAACTTGTTGAGTTCTTGAAGTTAATCCAACTTTGATTCCGAGTTAGATACTATTCGTATAAGTCGAGGTACGACATAAACGAAACATCCTCGTTGAATCTTAGTGGTATATCCGGTGTTTGTTTAAAGGTCATAGTTTAGTTGTTTTAATTTCCATGACCTTATAAAACAACCCACTCTTAAAACGTTCTTGATCTTATTCAAGTCACAATATATTTGGCTTAGTTATTTTCAGCCTTATATATCCTATATATATTATATATTTAATTTAAGTGCTTGCATTCATACGCTTTACATAACGCTCTTTACTTTAGCATACGTACTTAATTTACTGCATACACGTTCACACACAACGTGTGGTTCGTCCTTCTCACGAAGCGACTTACCCCGACTCACATTTATATATTCTGTTGCTTCGGCTATATTATATATATTTGTTTGTTTGTTCCTGGTCTAGTACAGTAATATACTAGTCCACCAATCTTCTTTTATTAAACAGGGTTATTAAGTCGTAGTACTGGTTGTCTAGACTTTGCTAGTGAGGTGAAGTGAAGTGAGGTGATCCTTGTTCTAAGACCCAAGTCCTAGGCACGCCGACGGGAAGTTGGGTGTCTCTGCACCGTGAGGAAAAGGAAAGACCCAAGACCTAAGACCTAAGATCCAAGACCTACAGAGGGTTAGAGGAACATAGTCTACACAGGGTTGTAATTTATTTTTTCTTACTTGTATTTGAGGAGGTAACGGGAAGTTACGCTCCAAGATAAACTTGTAAGGGTTCTACTTAGATTGTGAGGAGGTAGCGGGGAGTTACGCTCCAAGATTAGTCTAGTAGGGTTTGCTATTGTATTTTGAGGGGTTAACGGGGAGTTAAGGTCCGAGATAAATACATAGTGGTTGTAACAGGCTTCTCCGCCGCTATAAGGAGTGAATCTTTTTATAGTGGGAAAATCTCGAGTTCAGGGAGGGACTCGGGGACTGGACTAGGGGTGAGCGGATCCGTTAGGGGATTGCGCCATCGCAAACCAGGATAAAAATCTTGTGTGTGGTGCTCCATTTCTTTACTCTCTTTTAATTTCCGCATTTGACTTACTAGTTGACTAGTAACATTTTTAAAAGAGAAGAGAAAATTTTAAAACGCTAAGCTCTAATTTTTAAAAAGGGTATTAAGCTATTCAACCCCCCCTTCTAGCTAATACCCCATCCTTACGGACCTAACAAAGTATGACTAGATTCTTGAGGAGGAATATTACTTGATACTTTTGATGCATCATTACTTGGCTTAAAAAATGACAACAATATTTTCATTTTTCGTTCTTGATATGTCATTTGTGCTAATATGAACAAATACATAAATAAATTAATTAGAGCTAAACTAATAAATTCATAAGAGAATAACAAAAAATCAGTACAAAAACATACAATTAAAAATAGAGTTTATTGTATTTTTATTAATTATATAGTCTCTCCGTCTAAATATTTTAATATTTTATTTAACTAATACAGATATATTTTTATATTAATATTTTACACTACAAATAAAATTAAGGAGTATGAAGTTTAATATCAAGAATCATAAACGGCTAAACATACGCTTAATATATATATATATATATATATATATATATATATATATATATATATATATATATATGTGTGTGTAATTCAATCATATATATATAATTCAATCATATAAAATTACTTACAATTGATTTGAACTGTAAAGTATCGGTAAAGGAATTGAAACCCTATTCATTCATGTCCATGGACTCCTTCTTAGTTTGAAAGCTTGAGATAGAAGGCTCATCTCGGTAAGCATTTGACATAGAGTGCTCTGATTCTAGCTTGTTTAATAAAAATGGAACCTAGAGTTAGTGAACTTCCTACCATAAGAATCATGTTGTTAAAGTGAGGGAATGCACAAGTAAGGTGCCTGGGATAAAAACAAGTAGTGCATTGAGAAAAATCATCGTACTGAATTTTGACCTTCGCCTTATAATCATCAAAGTGAGCATGAAGAGCAACCCTATTTAAATTAGTCTTGGGATCAAAGACCCCAACACTAACAAGAATAACATCATCTTTCATAGGTTCACCAATTTGAACTACTTGAAGTGTTTCGTTTAAAAGAGCATATGGTTGTCCTATAAATGAGCTAACATAAAATAAATCATGAACTGTCCAGTATTAAAAGGGGATATAGAAGAAGTTAACCCAGATATTAACTTGTTCATTAACAAGCACATGTTCAAACCAACTTCTTGAATGTAATAGAAATTCATAAGTCACAAGAGGAGTATGATTACTGACCCTATAAACAACATATGAATTCTTGAACTTAATCACCAAAAATCCACCATAGTGTTTAAACATGTTAACTAGACCAACAACAATATGCAACCTTAAAGCAGTAGACTTAACTTCATGAAAATTAAACTTTGGAGAATCACAAATATCACAACAACAATCTTTCTACATCAAAATCGAGTGTAAGAAATTAATTGGTGATTTGATTTAAATTTCTGGAAATAAAAAATTATGACTAAAGTCATCGTTTATAACATGTGAATTAAAGAAGTGAAAAGAAGATAAAACCTGGGTTTGATTTGTTACAGGCTGCTTTGTAGATGATTCCTTATTGTTGACCTTTTTGAGATCTAGGGTATGGTGAGTATCATCAACCACACCTTCAAACTTACTCTGGGTAGATGTGTCATGGTGACGGTTGCTCCTTGTTAAGTCCTCCAAGAAGAACGCATCACTATCTTTGGTAAGATGTTTAGATTTGTTAGTATTTAGTTGGAAAACATGATTACCCACTACTGGTTTAACAGATTGAGTGATAATAAATGAGTTGTTGAATCAATTTTCAGAGAAGAAAGGGCTAAGTGGCTCAATCATTTGAATACTTTCAAGAGAAAGTTTAAGAAAGGGGAAAACCCTTTGAGAATTTTTTTTTATTGAACTCTAAAAAAGAAGAGCTCCTAAAAAGTGGGTTCGAATAATATGTTTGAGTAGCAAATCAAAGATATAATTAAGATGTAAAGAAAATGGGAAGCAAAAAGATGATGAAATGAGAAAAGGGCAAAGAGATAGGGGATAGCACAATAGACTCTCATTCCAGTTAATCATATATTTGATTTGGATTCTCAAACAACATTAGGGCAAAGTTCTATTCATGTCTAATTGTACGGTTTATATCAAACTGTAACATCCCAACCCTTTTTCAGGATATTAAAATTAATAATAAAATATAAAAATCAATTATTTATTCAATAAATCCAAACAATAATCAACCAAAAGTCAAATATGCTAATCAAAAAAATTCAGAGTCGCAGCTCTACATATTCAATAACTAACAAATACGAAATTCTTCAAACCAAACATATCTTATTCGATAATTTCCATAAATCAAGTAGCATGAAAATCTGCAAGACTCGTATCTTTATTCAATCCAAAGATTAATAACCTGAAATATGTTTAAAATAATGAGTTGTAAAACTCAGCAAGTAACTATCATTCGACGACTCAAAAAAATATACTTTCGAAAACAATTCTTAAACTTTCAAAAAGATGCTAAAATCTATATAACTCATTCAAAACTTAATCTCACGGTCCTAAGTTACGGTCACATTATGCCAGTGACACGGCTTTTATTGTTCGATGGGGGCTAGTTTACGTCCCTCGTTAAGATAAGAAAAGCATAACTCAACAAGGTATCTATGTATTCCGGAACGTGCGTAAACTAGTTCTATATGTCATACTATCTCGGTGACCAGGTTCTATGATTCAATATGTAACTAAAATTGGAGAATTCTGAAGATTCTTTCTATTTTCTATTTTTGATAATCAAATCAATCATATATTTCGAGAAGAGTGTAACTGGATCGAATAAAAATAGATTTAACAATATAAATGAGAAACGAAAAGTCACTTACCTCAATCTCGATGTCTTGTCCTGAAAATAAAATCACAAAGAGACCTCAAGTATTACTCTATAATTAGCTACAGAATTAACCACCAAACAACTTGACATTGTTACAAGTATATGATTATAACAATAATCATATACTTATAATCTTTAACAATTATAATTATAACAATAATTATACAACAAATCTTAGTCTAGACCAGCTTGGAAAACTACAAATTACATCAAGTAAATGACAAATTCTGAAAAAGTTCAAAACTTAAAAGTTATAGACAATTCCGACAACTTTTCAGAATAGTAAGCCTCATCAAAAACGGAGAAACGGAGAATACATAAAATTAATAAATACGGGTTTCTAGAACAGAATCAGCATATAATCACGCTAGTATTTTAATATTTTGGACCTCAAAATCACAAACTTTGTTAACACGATGTGTAAACGAAAGATGTAGATTTTGAAAATACCTTTCCAAAATGACATTACTCATAATTTTTGGATAAAAACTCAATTTACTACAAATTTTCAAAGTTGTGACACATTAACTCGTTTTAACACGGACAAATTTGATAAACGACAGATTTTGACATACTTCAAGATCGAAATTCAGAAAACTCAAAGAACAAAAGTTCTAGATAATTGAAAGACCTTTCCAGGTACAATAAAATCGCACCATCCGACACATGAATTAGATATGAATTTTACAAGGACTCGGCATGGATACAAATCACTACACATCAATATACATAAGAATATACGATGATACGATAACTATAGTAATTAACTATATTCAAAAATTCAAAATTATCTATACATAAACATATATTCATACAATTCAAAACAATAAAGACTTAAACAATATCATGTAGAGACTCCTACAATATCCATATACACATATTATTCACATAGATTACAACCCAAACAAGATTTCAATAATCTTTCCATTAACATGTAATAGATCAATTATACATATCATCATATACATACAAACATATAATTACCAGTACAAAACGTGTGTTTGATGAATTGGTTCACAACATGCTCTCCAGATCTTCACACTTCCTCTTTTGGGTTAGACCTTCTATGTTCTTTGTGATGTTCTATTCTCTATGAATTTTGTGTAATATATTATCTAGGTACATGACAATTACAACTTGCTAATAATAATCTCATAAACGTTCCATAATTACTAATTCTAATTAATGATATTATTCATAATATTTACCAATTTCCAATTTTAAAACATTCTCAACTTAAAAAAATAATACAAATCTCTAAACAAGTCAAACGCCATATATTTATAATAAAAGCCAAAATACTTATAAAAAAAATTGACCATAAAAATTTGGGATATAACATAAACCATGTACTAAAATATTTGTTAATGCTTAGAGTGTTTGGAAGAATTGTTGTCTATGCTATTTTAAGACTTCGGTTGCCTTGAAAAACAAGGAGGTTAAAGGTCTTTTACTTGAAAATTTTCTTCGAAAGTTTTGATTAAGGTTATTATGTGCTTATTTTTAACAACTTTGAATCTTATAAAAGAGCTTTGCACTATATTCTTATTTCTGTTGGAATTGTCAAAATGCATTTAAACCCCTGGATGGTGTAATATTTCGTTTATATATTTATATTTATATATATATATATATATAGAAATTATATGGAGACCTATTTTAGGTTGGAGACTCGGAGACTTAATCTACATCAATCATTCCTATCAAATCCAATGGCCAATAATCATTTTGTGCTTACATATAATTTAATTAGTAAAAAGTTATAAATGTCCAATAAATGCTTATATATACTAAATTTAGATATGTAGAATTATTTGCAGCCATGTTTTGCATCATTTTTCATAATTCTAACCATCACTGTTCTAAAAATTAACATAGATATTCTAATTTGATAAATTTGAATAATACTATTTTTATAATAAAATATTGTGTTCTTCAGTACGAGATTATGTTCTGCATAAAAAACATTACGTTCTGCATGAAATATCTAGTAGCAATACATTACTATATTGTATTTTTCAATCTTCTTTTACATAATATTGCTTAGTTATAATCATCTTTATATAATACTCTTTATATAATAAAATGGTGTGTTCTGCAGTACAACTCTGTGTTCAACAGAAATATGTTACGTTCTGCATTATATATGTAGTAGCAGTACATTAATACATTATATTTTACAAGGCTATGTTAAGTTCTACAGAAAAATGTTACGTTCTAATTTGATAAATTTTAATAATTAATACTCTTTATATAATAAAATGTCGTGTTCTGCGGTACAAGACTATGTTCTGCCAAAAAATGTTACGTTCTGCATTATATATGTAGTAGCAGTACATTACTACATTGTATTTTACAAGACTATGTTCTGCAGAAAAATGTTTGTATAATTTTGTTGAATGATGGAAATCTCCACTATAGTTTATTTTGCATTATATTATGTTTAAATATATATGTTAATTCTAATTATGTAAAGTTCAGGATACTAACTCCAAAAAAGAAAGTTATTTATGGTAGTGTCATTATTATAACTACTAGTCTAATGAACATATATTTTATATTAATCAAAATGCTAGGATCGGGTCTAAGTAGTCTCCAAGTTAAATAGGTCTCCATATAACCCAGCTATATATATATATATATATATATATATATATATATATATATATATATATATATATATTAATTATATAGTTGTTCTAATTATATAATTAATATATGTAATTTGCTCATTCTAATAATAATTGGAATATGAGTGATAATAATATAAAAGGTTATATTATTATTCTACTTTTATTAGGTATTTGAGAAGTAGAATAATATATATACAAGTTATATATCATTTTAAGTCTATTCTACGTAACTTCTATTAGAGTCGCACTTAGAGACTAGGGTTTGGAAAAAGAGGAAGTTTTAGAAGAGACTTCGTGGGTTCTTTCATTGATCTAAGGTGAGGGATTTTGATTTTTTCTTCTCCATGCCCATGTTATGCTCATCTTCTTATTTGTTTATGCTGAAATTTGTACATGATAAAATCTATAGTTCAGTCCTATTGTAAAATTCATAACTGATTTATTTGTGATTGGAATTTGTTAATTCTTGACGTTCTGGAAAACTTGTTTCAATATCTACAATTTCTAATGTATATTATGTGAAATCTGAGTCTAAATATGTCAAAAATTGTGTTCTTTGTTACCCTCTAGCTTTAGGTCGTGAACACTTTTTCGTATATTCAAAAATTCACTATAAATTGATCGTATGTCAGACAATTAATCATGATATCAATCTGGAAAACTTGTGATATAATATTTCATTTTCAGTTATACACATTTGATATTTTAATTGATTTGATTTCCTAAACTGAATTACAAAAATTTAAGTTATTTATACTTTTCTGCAGAATTGTTTCATGTTCAAAAATTCATATCTCTTTTGGTATTCATCATATAATTGTGATTTTTTTATCAATTATGAAACCTCTGATAATTTTCTTTAATTTTTTAGTTATAATCGAATTGATTCAAATTATTTTTATTGTTTAAATCAGCTTTTAATATAACTTTGTCCTGAATAATTTATGTTGTGTTACTTGAATTTCTAAAATTCATAACAAATTTGTTATCTGTTTGTTTCATATGAGTCTTATCATTCTGGAATCCTTATTGAACCTACTCTAACTTTCTAGTTGATCATTACCCCATAATATTAGTCCATCTTCTGTTAAAAGTGAGATTAGTATAAGTTTTACACTGTAGTCCTTCTTTTCGGCAATCAAAGTGTATTGTTCATTGATATTTGATTTCCTCGTTGTTCATTCATATATTCTTGAATGTTTGTTAGTTTTTTCAGATTATGATTTGATATTTTGATTTTTTTTTATTTACTATCAGTTTATTCGGTGATCATTAGTTACGAGCGATTGGTCCTAAAACGATTTGGTCGTTTATCGGAAACTATTAGAATAATGTTGTCTTAGTAGATGTTTATGGACTTTATTTGGCATGTTTACAAGCAACCTAAGGGTGATTTCTTTTGAAACGCCTCTACATACCGGTATTGCATTTGTATTCATATTTTTATTTGTATTTGATATTCGTACACTATATGACTACATGATCATATTGTTTGTCATCCATTTTTAGAAATTGTATTGTTAATTATGTCATTTCTAATCATAATATCTTTCATATGGTACACCTCTGCTTATGGTAGAGTGTAGTTGGAATAAGATACAGAGGCTTTTAAAGCTTATGTGTTAGTTGAAATTGGAGCACTTAGTGCAAAACCTTTTGTTCTCGTTCCTATGCCAGGTCAATCTAATTTATCCTTATGTGGGTTCCTAGTTAATTATCTATCTAATGTTGCATTCTGTCTAGTGTGATTTTCACGTGGTCATGATAGTGCCTAGTGTCCTGAACTTTTGAACATCCTACCACTTGCTAAGAAAAGTGATAATCACATTGATATTATCTTTACTTCCTTAGCACTGAATATGTAGCTTCTAGTGAAAAGTTTCTGTCAATGAACAACACTTCCGAAGGAGAATTAGAACATACCATAGTCTATCAATGAAGGAATCCATCTAAATAAAAGGAGAAGAAAGTTATTCAGGTGCAAGTTGTTGATTCAAATGATTCTGTCAGGAAACAACTCTTAACATGGACATAGCTGAAGGTAAGAAAGTGGCAGTTCAAGTCCCAGCAGATCAAGCTTAGGCCATCCAAAAAGCAGAGCAGGCCTTGGTTGTTGATCAAGGTTCAGTAGTTTCAGATTCTCCTAGAGACTATCAGGAGATCCAGGAGTCTAGCAGGGTGGTAGTCATTAGAATACCTAATGATAAAAACAAGCATTTTGGTCATGAAAACTCTATTAAATGAAGGAAAATGTCTCTTTGATGTTGTCTGCTAGTTTCTAGTTATTGTTGTCTTTTAGCTAATTTTGTTTAATGATTATATATATTGTAATGTGAACTCATTTCCTTTATTCACCTTTATGGCTTTAATGTGACCTTACTTCTCTTGGAGACATGGTGGAGTTAGTCTCTATCTTATTATCTATATAAAATATATAAAATTAGTATATATATATATATATATATATATATATATGAGGAGGATCGAGAGATATCACTGTTTAATGGAGACCGAGAGACCCCTGATCTGAGCTGTTAATTCGTGAACAATCATGTGGTCAACATTAAATGCAAAAATATTAGTATTTATACTATTTTAAAATTATAAAGATAGTATTGACAATGTCGATAATACAAAAATATATATGATCAGTATACATACTCAATCAAATCATTTCCATATATGAGAAGATTGTGTATATTTTTCAAATTTAAGTTGTCATATATGCGTTTATGATATATTTTGTTTAATTTTTTTATGAGGTGAGATTTTCTATTTAATTTATTCCATATATTTCATGAGATGTAATTCAGATTGAGTTAATACACTTATCATATTTTTATATTATTAATTTTAAAATTATTGCAGATTTATTTCATTATTAATGTAAATCAAATTTATATTATCTTTTTACTTTAAAATTTAAAATATATAACCTTTTATTATTTACCATGTTTATCTCAAATTTAATATTATTAAAATTTATTTGAGATATTTTCAATTTATTTTTTTATGAATACTTTAAAATATTTTGTATTCCCAAATAAAAGATCATGTAAGATTTTATAATTTTTTTATTAGTGCTTGATATTGTTTATTATAATCTCCTCCAATTTTTTATATTTTTGATTTTTGGTGAGAAAGATTTTTCTGAATTATTTTTGAAGAATTTTAGTCAAAAAAAGAAACAACCACATATCATTTTAAAGAATCCACGAAGCAAACAGACCTATGAATTTTAGTTAAAGAATCTTATTCAATTTAGGAAGCCTATTTGTCTTGAGTTTAATCATTAAAATACTATTATTATTATTAGATAATATTAATTAGTTTTGTAGGGAGATACACCTATACTTTACTCTAGGCTCATAGCTAGGTTTTCTTCATCTCTTTCGTAGCATACACTTGTGTTAGCTTGGATACTTACTTCTTCATTAATATAATTTTTAAGGTATTTCTTTTCATCTCTTGTTTTATTATACATGTATTATATGGATTTCTTCATTGTTTTTATTGTATTTATTCCTAGCATGACTGAGTAGTTATATTCAACATCACGTTTGTTGAAAATGATGTGAATGCAAACTTGTCTCTTCCAACAGAGAACCATGACAGGGTGCCAACAGAAGATGAACTAGAGGACTTCATGGAGTTTATCAAGTACTCTAATGAAATCAAGATGGGGAAGCTCAACAAGAAGTTTGTTCGAAAGGAGTGGTCATTCCTCTTTGACACTCTACTGAGAGTCTTCACCTGCAGGAAGATAGTGTTATGAATTATGAGATTTGATGATAACAAATCACTTAGAATTACAATAGGGATTTAAAATTCATTGTAACTAGTCAATGAATATATGACTTATAAATATGTATTGACTAGGAAACCAGTTATCAGTTGAATCTTGTTAATCAACTGATAAGTTGGATTGTAACATTAGATTCATGTTTCATTAACAATTGATTGTATTGCCTCGATGGATGTTGTGAAGTAGTCGACTGATGTTATTGACTTCAATTTATAGTTTCTCAACAGATGTGAAGAATTTACTAATCCATTGTAAATATTCTAAGTCAGAATTCTCACAAATGAAGTAGTCAACAGATATTGGAGTCGATGGATAAAGACACTACTCAACGGATAAAAGCTATCAAAGGATAAAAGTTATCAACGGATAGAAGCTATCAACGGATAAAGGTAATCAACGGATAAAAGACCATCAATGGATAAGGACTCGATGGATAACTCAATTAGCCATCGATACATCAATTGATTAATGGATAGCCTATCCATCGATGGATGAACAAAGGAGAATCAACTGATAAGCTTTACAGCATTTATCAGTTGATTAAGGTTTCCCAATTTAGTTAAAGACAAAAGGAATGGGAACTTTGCAGAAACTGAATCAATGGAAGACAGTCATGTCAGGATTGTGAAGACTTTCAAGGCAACACAGTCTTCAAGGAATGGATCATGACAAAGATATTTACAGGACTAGACAAAGTCTAATGAAGACTGTGAAAGTAACTAATTTCTATTTTCATGTAAACATTGTAAAGTGTATTTTATAATGTTATCTGTCGATAAAAAATAGAAGTAGAAGAAAACTACTATATAGTATGTAGTAGTCTATTGTAACAAAGAGAGAGTGATTGTAATCATTGTAGTTCAAGAACAACACTTTGTAAGCAGCTTGTTAATTCTACCAAGATTATTTGAAAGCAAAAACATACTAGTGGAAAAACCAATCCACTAGTAATTTTTTATATTGTTTGTCTTGTTTTCAATATCATAAGTATTTCACTTTGAGTTCATTTAGTTCTGTCTTAACCATACACTTCAAAACACACTAAAATCTTGAACAAACTTAAATCCATAAGAATTAGAATTAATTCTTAAGTTTGCATTCAACCCTCCCTCCAAACTTCTTGTACTCAAGGGCAAATAATAATTAGTATCAAAGCCTAGCTTTCAACATACAGAAATTTAAGATCTAAAGTACATCAAGTATGGGTCAAAAAGACACAGGAGTGAAGATTCTAGTTCTAGAGAAAGACGAGTACTTTCCCTGGAAAGTAAAAATGCACTTGCATCTGCTATCTATTGATCCTTCATATGTCCACTGCATATAGAAAGGTCCACATGTGCCTATGAAGATAGTTACAAGTGTGAATGCAGATGGTACTCAGGCACCAGACAAACTCATTCCAAAACCTGTGAGTGAATACACAGATGAAGATGAGAAGGAAGTACACATGGATAAAAAGGCTATGAACATTTTGTTTAATGGTCTTGACAAGGATATGTTTGACAATGTTATCAATTGTACAACCTCCAAGGAAATCTGGGATACTCTTCAAACTCTATGTGAAGGCACTGAGCAAGTAAGAAAGAACAAGATGCAACACTTAATTCAAAAATATGATGCCTTTCACTTCAAGAGTGGTGAAGTAATCAATGACATATATAGTAGGTTTCAAAAGTTGTTAAATGAGCTAAAACTATATGGAAGAGTATATGCTATTGAAGATACCAACCTCAAATTCTTGAGGTCCTTACCCAATGAATGGAAACCAATGACGGTCTCTATAAGACAGTCTCCTGACTTTAAAGAATATACAAGTTGTATGGAATCTTGAAAACCTAAGAGTTGGAACTACAGCATGATGAAGAAATTGAGAAAAGACAGAAGAGAGACAAGTTTGTTACCTTGGTGGTTAAGGATAAGCAAGTTACAGAATCTAGTGAAGATGTTGTTGTCAAAGAAGGGAAGAAAGAAAGTCATGGCAATAGTGTAAGTGTTGTTATATATGTTGAATCTTCAACTGGGAAAGGAAAAGAAATAGTTGAGGATGATGAGTCATACACCAAGGATGAAATGGATGAAATAGATGAGTATTTGGCTTTTCTATCAAGAAAATTTTTAAAAGTCAAATTCAAGAGGAATCACATGCAAAGGCCTAGATCTCAGTTCAAGAGAGATAATCAACAAGGCAAAAATCTTGTTGATAGGACTCAATTCAAATATTTTAACTGTGGATTGGCTTGTCATTTTTCTAATGAATACAGAAAGCCAAAAATGGAGAAGAAGTCAAAGTGTAGTGATGGTATTGACTATAAGAAGAAGTACTTTGACTTGCTCAAACAAAAAGAGAAGGCTTTTGTAACAGAAGAAAAGGACTGGGCTGTTGAGGATGATTCTGAAGAAGAAGAATACATCAACGTTGCACTAATGGCCAATCATGATGACCAGGAAGCTAGTTCTTCTAGCAATCAGGTAATTTCTACAAATCTATCTGAGTTATCCAAAGATGAATGCAATATTACAATTACTGAAATGTCAAATGAATTTAATAATTTGCATGTCACTCTTAATTCCTTAAACAAAGAGAACACTAGGCTAAAAATTACATTAGAAACTCTCACTGAAAGAAACAATTATCTAGAGAGTGAGCTAGTACAAATGGACAGACTCAAGGTAGAAAACAAAGATGCTAGAAAAGAACTAGTTGAGTGTAAAAAAGAAATAGAAAAATTGGAAGAAGAACTAAGAACCATTGATAGATGAAACATGTCAAGTAAAGATAGCAAAAAGATGAATGACATGCATGGAACAAATTCTTTCACCATGTTGTCTGAAACTCTTGAGAAATTAGCCATTGATGAGAATCAATCCTTGGAAAAGAAGCAATCAATTGCTAATCCTGAATCAACTGATAAGGATTATCAAGCTTAACAGACCTGTTAAATTTCTATAACATCGATTGATAATGTTATCCCAACGGATAATTATCCATCGATTGATAATGTTATCCCAACGGATAATTATCCATCGATTGATAATGTTATCCCAACGGATAATTATCCATCGATTGATAATGTTATCCCAACAGATAATTATCCATCAATTGAGGAATCATCAACTGCTAAGCAATCTGTCTTAAAAACCAAGCTTAATAGACCTGTTAAATTTGTAAAAGAAGGTAGCTCCTCTAAATCTTAAGTCAAAGTTGAAAATGCTAATATAGGGTTCTTATCTAAAGATCAATTGAAGGAAAAGTTAGAAAAGATAGAGCCTAATATTAAGCCAAATGAAAAGAAGAAAAAGAACAGAAATGGTAAAGTAGGCATAAACAAGCACAATAACTACACACCTAACAAGTATGCTCCTAAAAAGATATGTGCTAAGTGTGGTAGCAAGAATCACTTATCTGTGCAATGCAAGTCCAATATGCCTGCAACAACCAATGTGCCTGTTATACCTAACATACATTCTAATTCTGTTATCATCATTTAGTTGATCCTCATGTTATTCATGCTCAATATGCATCAATTCCTTATATGTTTAATCCATATCTTGTATTTGCCAACATGAATATACTCGTTATGCCCTAGAATATGCACCACAATTTTCATGCTCCAAATTTCTCTAATTCTCTAAGCATGAATATTCCAAATATTAGCACTGAGAATCCTGAAGTGAGGAAACCAACATCTAAGGTTGAAGTGGAAGTAAAACTACCTAAACCAAAGGTACAAAAATTGGAAACCAAACCAAAGGTAGCAACTAATAATAAAGGACCCAAGGCAACTTGGGTACCAAAATTAACTTGATTGTTTTTGGATGTGTGCCGGGAAAAATAAGAAATCTTTGGTACTTGGACAGTGGGTATTCAAGACACATGACTGGAGATAAATCTTTGCTCACAAAATTTGAGGAGAAAGCTAGCCCTGGGGTAACTTTTAGAGATGACAGTAAAGGATACACCATGGGATATGACTTGATTTCAAAAGAAAATGTCATCATTGAACCTGTTGCATTAGTTGATGGCTTAAGACACAATTTGTTAAGCATAAGTCAACTATGTGACAATAGAAATAAAGTTTGCTTTACAACTGAAACATGCATAATTTCCAACAAGAAAGATGAAAGTCTGGTTATGACTGGGAATAGAAAAGAAAATGTGTACATAGCTGACTTCAACTCAACAAGTGCAGACTCAATGACTTGTCTTCTCTATAAGGCAAGTACAAATGAAAGTTGGCTATGGCACAAGAAATTAGCTCACTTAAATTTCAAAGTCATGAATCAGTTGGTTAAGAAAAATCAAGTGAGAGGATTACCACAAATGGAATTTGTCAAGGATTGACTATGTGATGCATGTCAGAAAGAAAAACAAAGAAAAATAACATTTAAGTCAAAATTGGAATCATCAATTGAGAAGCCACTTGAGTTATTACACATGGATTCGTTTGGTCCTGTAAATATCATGTTCGTTGCAAAGAAGAAGTATGCTTTAGTCATTGTGGATGACTTTTCAACATTTGCATGAACTTATTTTCTGCATTCAAAAGATGAAGCCAGTAATCTCATCATCAAGCACATAAGAGAAGTTGAGAAAAGTATTGGATTGGATGTAAAGAAAATAAGAAGTGACAATGGAACAGAATTTAAGAATTCCACAATGAAGGAGTTCTGTGAATATAAAGGAATCATACACACCTTCTCTACACCGAAGACACCTCAACAAAATGAAATAGTTGAGAGGACAAATAGGACATTGATTGAAGCAGCTAGAACTTTGTTGGAAGATGCTAAACTACCAACATATTTCTGGGCTGAGGCCATTAATACAACATGATATAGTCAAAGCATCTCCATAGTGAATCAAACTCAAGGAAAGACACCTTATCAATTGATCAAGAAAGACAAAAAGTCAAAAATGGGGTTTCTTCATGTCTTTGGCTGTAAATGCTCTGTGCTAAGGAATCAAGGTGAAAACCTAGGAAAATTTGAAGTCAAGGATGATGAAGTTATATTTGTTGGGTATGTACTATCAAGCATAGCCTATAGAGTCTATAATTTTAGACTACATATTGTTATGGAATTTGTACATGTAGTATTTGATGATAAAAAGATTCAAGGACTGTTTAATGAAGGAAATCATGACACGTTGCATTTTGAGAATGAATCAAATGATGTAGATGGTGATGAAGAAGCAGAAAGTATAAAATCACAAGTACTCAGAAATCCAATATCAGTTGATGTTACAGGATCAATGGATAATTTATCAGTTGACAGAAATCCATCAATTGATAATGGATCAACTGATAATTCTTCAATGGATAATCAACACTCTAAATCTAGGGTATCCAAGTCAGGGGGATGGTTTCAGAAAGAAAATGGACAAAAAGACATCCATTTGAACTAATCATTGGAAATTCAGAAGATGGTGTCAAGGCAAGAAGTGCTACTCAAAATGAGTGTCTGTATAGCAGCTTTCTATCTCAAGAAGAACCTAAAAGAGTTAAAGATGCTCTTATGGATCCTGATTAGGTTTTAGCTATGCAAGAGGAACTCAGTCAATTTGAAAGAAATAAAGTGTGGAAGCTGGTGCCCAAACCAAAAAATAAATCAGTAATTGGTACAAAATGGGTATTCAGAAATAAAATGGATGAAACTGGTACTGTGACTAGAAACAAAGCAAGGCTTGTGGCAAAGGGGTACTCACAAGAAGAAGGAATTCAAGTGGGCTAGTTTCTTGTGCCAAATCCAACTTTCATCTGTATTGGCTTTGCTAAGTAGACATGTCATTGAATTTGCCTTTACAGAGTGAAAATCAGCCACATAGACATTCCCTTTTCTTTCTCCAGTTAAGAGAATTTCACCAGATTCTTTGTTAGCTATGATGCATGATTCAGTTGTAAACCACACACCATTACCATTATCACACAGTTGACTAATACTGAGTAAATTGTGCTTCAATCCATCAACTAGTGCTACAGGTTCAATGATAACATTTTCTTTTGCAATTGAGCCATATCCCAGAGTAAAACCTTTGCTGTTATCTCCAAAAGTAACTCCTGGGCCAGCTTTTTCCACAAACTTTGTGAGCAGGGACAAATCTCTAGTCATGTGCCTTGAACATCCACTATCCAAATACCAGAGATTTTTCTTCCTGTTTCCCTGCACACACATAAAACAATCAAGTTGCTTTTGGTACCCAAGTTGCCTTGGGTCCTCTTTTATTAGTTGTAGCTTGAGCCCCTGTTGTCAACTTAGGTTCCTTTTGTTTTGGTGGGTTTAAATCCACTTTATCTTTGGGAGTTGACTTTTGGGGCTTTGACACCTTAGAACTCATGGCATAATTTCCATGGATTTCATCATTTACATTAGGCATGTTCCATGGCATACCAGGCATGTTCATATTAGGATATGCAAAGAAGGGATTATACATGTATGGAACTTGTGCATAAGGCATATGAACATTAGGTGCAACCAAATTAGAAGACATGGCATTCATGAGCATAGGATTGGTAAACATGGCATTTGCAGTCATGGCATGTATATTTAAATCATTTGCAGATATAGAATTCTTTTCACTTTTGCATTGCATGGACAAATGATTTACACTACCACATTTAGCACATACCTTTCTAGGTGCATACATATCATGAGTGTAATTATTGTGCTTATTTATGCCTACTTTACCATTCCTATTCTTTTTCTTTTTCTCAGACTTAGATAGAGTAATTTCCACAGGTGCTATCTTTTCTAATTTTTCTTTTAATTGTTTCTTGGATAAGCTACCTATGTTGATCTTCTCAGTCTCAGTCTCAACTTGATTCTTGGTTTCCTTAACAAACTTAATAGGAGTGCTAAATTTGTTCTTTTTATTAGCCATTGATGATTTACTTGTCGATGGATGCTTATCGATTGATTCAGCATCAATCGATTGATAATCCTTATCAGTTGATGAAGGATTAGCAGTCGATTGATCTTTATCCATTGAAGTATCAGCCAATGACTTGCCTATTGATTTGGGGAGTTCTCCTAGAGTATCTACACCCTGAACATCAATAATTTGTTTGGCAGTTTTAGCAGATCTATTCCATTTGCTAATGGTTTCAATTTCTTCAGCTAATTGTTCTTTCAACAATTCTTCTCTTTTCAAACTGTTTACTAGTTCATTCCTAGCATCCTTTCTTTCCTGCTTAAATCTTTCTAAACAAACAAGTTCATTTTCAAGAAAAATATTTCTCTCAGTTAAGGCATCAATGGTGTTCTTTAACTTGAGATTTTCTTTGTTTAGAGATTTTAGAGTGACATGCAAATTGTACAGTTCATTAGACATTTCATTAATAGTACTATTGCATTCCTCAGATGTAAGCTCGGAAAAGTTGGTAGCTAGTACCTGATTAGATGCTGAACTAGCTTCTTCATCTTCATGATTGGCCATTAATGCAAGATTGACATATTCTTCAGAATCACTATCCTCAGCAGCCCAGTCCTTCTCCTCAGTTACAAAAGCCTTTTCTTTTTGTTTTAAAAGGTCAAAGTATTTCTTCTTATAATCAATACCCTCATATGACTTTGCCTTTTCTTGTTTTGGCTTCCTGCACTCACTTGAGAAATGACCAGCCAATCCACAGTTAAAGCATTTGAATTTAGATCTGTCAACCAGATTTTTATTTTGATTGTTGTTTCTAAACTGGGATCCAGGCCTTTGAGCATATGGATTCTTCTTGAATTTTAGCTTTGAAAATTTCCTTGTCAGAAATGCAAGGTGCTCATCAATCTCATCCAAATCATCCTGAGAGCATGTTTCATCTTCTTCACACTTGCTCTTTCCTTTTCTCTTGAATGATTCTTCAACAGCATCACCAGCCATCATGACTGACTCTTCTTCATACCCATTTTCCTTCTTCTCTAAAACTGGAATTTTCACACCTGAATCTCTTTGACCCATATTGACTGTTCTTGATCTTTAAACTTTCTGTATGTTGAAAACCTGCTCTGATACCAATTGTTATTCCTTAGAACAATGTCAATATTTGTAGAAGGGGGGGTTGAATACAAATATTAAAACTTTTTGTGTGTTCTAATATTTGTTCTTGATGATCGAAAGAATAAGAGAATAAGTTCGAACAAATTAATGCTGAAAAATAAAACTGAACAAAGAGATTTAAAATTATTGATGGATTGGTTTTTCCATCAATATATATTTTTGCTCAATGCTCCTAGGTTAGAAGAAACCTAGCTGCGTTTACAAGATTAGAAAACAAATCAACTGTTCTTACAAATGTGCTCTCAAGTTTGAACAGTTGATTAAGAAATATGTCTAACTTGTGTGTTTTCTAATAATGCTTCCACACTTGTTTATATCACACAAGTATGTTTTTACAATTCCTAGAAAGAATAAAAACATTTAATCTATTCTAGAATTGCTTTTTATCTGTCTTTTCTGTCTGCCTTTTTCTATCTTTAGAAAGTTTTTACGGCTTTGGAAAAGACAGTTTCTTTTTTAGTCTTCACAGTCTGTGCAGACTGTCTTCCATAGGTGTGCTTTTGTCTGTCAACTTGTCCACTTGCGTTGTCACAATCAACTGATATTTTATTGTTAAGCATATCAATCGATCCTTCCTTGTATTCATCAACTGATATTCTTCTTCGATTGATAAATGATGACTTATCAGTTGATGACTTCTCGATCGATAAATGATGACTTCTCGATCGGTATATGATGACTTCTCGATAGTTATATGATGACTTCTCGATTGGTGACTTATCGATCGATAGATGATGACTTCTCGATTGATGACTTATCGATCGATAGATTAATCGATGGGTCTTCATATCAGTTGATGGTCTTCAACCTTTGACTTGACTTTACATCAATTGATCCTCTATCCGTTGATGCCTCCATATCAGTTGATCATACTTCATTTGTACAATTTCCCTGTCTTCAAATAATTACAATTTGACAGCCTAAAATATACATCAGTTGATAACCAACATCAATCGACTCCAGTATCAGTCGATAGAAAATTATCAGTCGACTTAAAGCCATATCAATTGAGATAGACTAAGTACACCTATGCTACAATCCAAATTATCAGTTGATTCAAATAAACACTTCAACTGATAAATGGTTTCCTGATCAATTGATATTTATAACTTTCATATCAATTGATCAGTTACAACAAATAAAATTTCTATGATTCTAAGATTAATGTTATCATCAAATCTCATGTAGATTCCTAACAATCTCCCCCTATTTGTGTCTGTGTTATTAACAGGCATAAATCTACTTGATGATAACAAAAACCCCTTAAAAAATACATTTAGATAGAATCAAGAAACTTAATTGGCACATTAATTTTGGAAGTACCAGATTGATAGATAACTCTTGCAAGTAGCTTCAATGTCTTCATAATTTAATTTAGTTCATCTTCCTCCTTTTCTCAGCATTTTCCTTTAGTTGCCTCATGAAAGAACTTCTCAATATTGCTTCATCCCTTTCAGTTTCTCCAAGTTGCCTCATAAGGTAGTGTATTTCTTCATCTGTGATTTTGTCCAGATATTTACAGATATCAAAGAACTTTGTGTTGCCCTCTATATCTGTAAAAATCATAGCATACTTTGGCTCCAACACCACCTTTTTGACCTGTGACTTCCATAGCTTTAGAGGTGAATCAGGTTCAGCTTCTGCCTTGGATCTTCTTAACCTTGAAATTTGTTGTTGTATCTCCTGAGCAATTGTTGTGTTGAGTTTGTACTTTCTGTTGAGTAGAGGAATAATAGTCTTTAAAACATTGTAGCTTTGCTTCATTATCACCTTCAATGAATAGATTGTTTTCACTCCATTTTCATACTCCAACCTCATTGATTCTTCATGGTTAGAGGTTGCAGGGTGAGTCCTTACTCCAATTAATCCTTTTTCATTGATTACTGGAATTCCCTTCAAATCATAACCTTCAATTGTGACCTCCTCCTTGATTTCTTCTTGTTGACCCTGGAGGTTTTCCTGAACCACTATTTCTTGAGTAGAACTTGACCTTTTCTTGGCCATAGAAACTTTTCTCCTTTTTCTCAAAGGTTGCTCTGCCTGTAGCTCTTCTTCCAAATGCCATTGCATTTCCATCTGTCTAGCAATCTCTTCATTTACCCTTTCTCTCCTTGAGGCATCTGAGATTCCTGTAGTGATGGCTCCTTGAAGTAGCTTTTGACTTACTGGTTCAGTCTCTTTCTTCTTCTCTTCTTCAATCACTATTGCTTTCCCTTTCTTCTTTTCTTTAAGAGCTTCAATATCCAATTGAAGAAAAGCTTCTGTATTTGAGTTTCTTTCCTTGGCAGCCTTTTGTGCATCTTCATTTATTTTTCTTGTTTGAGCAATGAACTCATCCAAGTCTCTTTTTTCTACTGCCTCTGTTACTAACTCAGTGCTTCTCCTTAGATCTTCAATTCTTTTCTTTTCTCTCTCAATCATTGATTGAGTTTCTTTCTCCCTAGAAATTCTCCTAGCTTCAAGATCATCATCAAACTTCTTGTAATCTTTCTTTTTCTGTTCTAAATTATCTTTTGGAGAATTAGATGACTTAGATTTCTTTGAAGATTGATTGTCCATGTTACTTCTGCTTTTATCTCTTCTCGGTGCAGAACCACCAATGCCACTTGACTTATCCATACCAGAACCACCTATTCCACCACTTCCACTGCCTTTGCCATCACCACCATCATCATCCTTCTTCTTTGTATTCTCCCCCTTTTTGTTATCATCAATTGGAGGGGGTGGTGGAAGTCTGTCAAGAAACTTTTGAAGAATGGAAGCATGAAGATTTTGACCTCTAATAATATCATCCATCTTCTTTTCTAGAGAACCTACTCGAGTCTCCAAAGATGTAAAATTTTTGGATTCAATTCACCAGCATCTATTTCCTCTTCAAAGTCTTTAGCAATTCCACTCCCACTAGCTTCAGCATTATTTGCTCCCCCTATCTCCTTTACTCCTTCTTCTGCCATCATTTCAATTTCCAATTCCTGTGCAAAAAGTAGAATGTTTTTATCACTTTCACTCAACTCTCTATTTTGTATCAGGATCTCATCCTGGAATCTCACCTCTCCCTCACTCATTTCTTTTGCACCTACTAAGGTGGGGCCTTCAAGTGTTTCACTCTCATTCCTGGAAGAAATAGGAATGTTTTTACTCACTTCCTCTCCTTTTGCCAGGTTACAATCCTGCCTCTCACTCAACTCACTCAATCCTAAGAGTGTTTGTGCAACATCAATTGATTGAGCATCAATTGATGTATTGACATTATCAGTTGAAGTGGTGTTTGGGATATCCATCGATTGATGCATACCCATCGATTGATCTTGAGTATCGATCGATGGCTTATCAGTCGATGGCTGAATATCAATTGATGAAGGAACATCAATTGATGGAGAAGAAACAGTTGAGATAATTTGTGAAGTTATGTTTGAGATGATATTGGAAATAGAATCCTGAAAATTCTGAGAAGAAGATTCAGGAGAGAGTGTTGGCTTCTCCTTGAAAAACAAAGAAGGAGAATCTGAAAATGTTCGATAGTCTATCAAAACATTTTCTGAAGAAGTTTGAGATGGAGATAGAAGAATAGAAGAGATAGGAATTGAAAGAGAATGGGGCTGCATCTCATCATTTATATGAGATGCATCAAGCAGACTTTGTGAACGCTCCTCCACAGTTTCCTGTGGTTTTGCAGTGTGTGATTCCCCAAGTGCAAAGGTGGCTTTCTTTTCTCTTCTTTTGTATGGTGTTAGTGATTTGGCTTTTGTGTCCCCAATTTGATTCTGTGCCCCTGGTTGTGGGCTATTTTCAATATTGTCATCCTTTTGAGAGAATGACAATAGGGATGTGGTATTTTCCATGTTAACATCCACAGTCTTTTGGGAGACTATGGAGTGGCTAGGTTGAGGTTGCACACCCTCACTCTCCTTATCCTTCTGGGTTCTTTGATGTTCCCCAGTTCCCTCACCACCTACATCCTCCTCTAATCTATCTACCACACTAGTTGATTTTCTTTTCTTGGTTTTTACAACAGCAGGTTTTTGAGAACCTGTTGAGGTTGGTTTCTTAGATTTGGATTTAGAGAGTGGTTGTGTGGCCTGGGTAGGAGGATTGGGGTCATTACTACCACCCTCCATAGTCACAGAAGGCAAAGAAGAATTAGGTTTAGAAGAGTTTAAAGTAGAGATAAATACCTGAACAAAAGGGGGATAGATCAATTCCACATTGCTGTGAAGATTGATCCTAACCAAGTCTTTAAAGACCCTTTTGTTTTGAGTCCAGCAATCCAAAATTTATGTATTCCTGTCAATCTCAATATCCTTGACAAAGTGATTAATAATAATCATAATAAATCTTGCATAATAAATATGATTAGATCTATTTATTTTATTCCCCAATTTGGCATATATTTCATTGAGTAACAGGCTTCCTAAATTATGATATCTATCATATAAAATGCTATACCCTACTTGTTGCATACTTGTTGTTATTGCATCAAAATTACTAACCTTACCAGAAAAACACTTTATTAAAGCATCAAAGAAATATGACCATTCTTTTCTTAGATTCTTTCTAACAATACTACCTAGACTAGCATCAGGAGCAGTATAATTGATTTCCCTAAGCATGTTTCTAATATCTGTGTCAGTGGGTGCATTTTCGGTATTATTTGCAGGAATATTTAAACACTCACCCAAGACCACAGTGGTTAGAATATACCTTTGTCCTTTGCATTCAAAGGAGATTGTAGAAAAATCATCTGCTACTTCTGCTGTTGTCCAGAATTCTTCAACTAGATTGCACACTATTTTTGGTGCTTCTGAGAGGGCCTTTGCAATTTTCGAACTCCTTAGAAATTCCATTAGGGGATGAAATTCTGTTGGGGCTTCCTCCACCATAGTGCAAGCAATGAAGTTGTTGAGCTCATAGTAGAATCCAGATTGTGAGACTTTCTTTGAAGATGCCATTATCGTGTTTGAAGATTTATAATTGAATTAACTAGCAAACTTGTTAGTAATTATAACAGAAATAATAAATAGACAGTAGTAGATTAGGGTTCTTAGCAAGAGATAGATACAGAGTAAGTTCGAAGATTGAGAAAGAGAAAGAGATAGAAAAATCGATAGTAAAAATGCAAGTAAGAATTAAAAGAAGTTTTAATCTCACTATTTATATTTACTGATTTCCCAACCAATTTCTTACTCATAATAGAACTAAATCGACCGTTGGAAGAGTATTGATAATTAAAAGTTACCAATTTTGGCAATCGATTGTTATACATACAGGAATGTACGTTTTAATCAATTGATAAAATAAGTAATCAACGGCTAGATTTTTGTACAGGTTGATTGATGACATGGACCCCTTTAAATTCTAGGTCATCGATTGATAAATTGTTTATCCATCGACAGGTACAATTATCCATCGATAGCTAAATATATCATCAATTGATATATTTATCCGTCGATAGCTACAAACATCAATCGATAAGTAAATATATCATCAATTGATATATTTATCTGTCGACTGCTTCAGTAATATCCATTGATATGTAAAATGTTTATCAGTTGATTATTGAAGAATCAATAATTTAACATAGTCAATGGCTACATATAATATAAATACATAACTTGTCAGACATTTAAAGGATTAGATATAATTAAGCATACCTAAATCACAGACCAATCTATTGAAGGTAGATTCATCTAATGGTTTGGTAAAAATGTCTGCAAGTTGTCTTTCACTAGGGACAAAATGTAATTCAACTATACCATTCATTACATGTTCCCTAATGAAGTGATACCTTATGTCAATGTGCTTGGTTCTGGAATGTTGTACAGGATTTTCTGTTATAGCAATGGCACTTGTATTATCACAGAAAATAGGAATCTTGTTCAAGTTGAACCCATAGTCAAGTAGTTGATTCCTCATCCATAATATTTGTGCACAGCAACTTCCAGCTGCAATGTATTCAGCCTCTGCAGTAGATGTAGACACTGAATTCTGCTTTTTGCTAAACCATGAAACAAGCTTATTTCCTAGAAATTGACAGGAGCCTGTAGTGCTTTTTCTGTCAATTCTGCAACCTGCATAATCTGCATCTGAATAACCAATTAAATCAAATCCAGAATCTCTAGGATACCAAATTCCAAGATTTGGAGTTCCTTTGAGATATCTGAATATTCTTTTTATTGCAATCAAATGAGATTCTCTAGGATCAGCTTGAAACCTAGTACAAAGACATGTAGTAAACATTATGTCTGGCCTACTTGCAGTTAAATAAAGTAATGAGCCAACCATACCTCTATAACTTGAAATGTCCACTTTTGCTTCCTTAGTGTTTAATTCAAGTCTAGTTGCAGTGGCCATGGGAGTTTTAGCAGAAGAACATTCACTTAAATCAAATCTCTTTAATAAATCAGAAATATATTTGGTTTGATTTATGAAAATACCATCTTTAACTTGCTTGATTTGCAAACCTAGAAAATAGGTTAGTTCTCCCATCATGCTCATTTCATATTTACTCTGCATCAACTTAGCAAACTTTTTACAAAGTTTTTCATTAGTTGAGCCAAAAATAATGTCATCTACATAGATTTGAACAAGAATCATAGAGCCATTTACATTTCTATGAAAGAGAGTTTTATCAACAGTACCTCTTGTGAAGTGATTCTCAATCAAGAATTTAGACAATGTGTCATACCAGGCTCTAGGTGCTTGCTTCAATCCATAAAGTGCCTTGAGAAGATAGTATACAAATCCAGGATGAACAGGATCAATAAAACCAGGAGGTTGTTCTACATAAACTTCTTCTTCTAGTTCTCCATTGAGAAAAGCACTTTTCACATCCATCTGATACACCTTGAAATTAGCATGAGCAGCATATGCTAGAAAGATTCTGATTGCTTCCAATCTTGCAACTGGTGCAAAAGTTTCATCAAAATCTATGCCTTCTTCTTGTGAATAGCCCTTTGCCACTAATCTTGCTTTATTTCTTGTCACTGTACCAGATTCATCCATTTTGTTTCTGAACACCCATTTTGTACCAATGATAGACTTGTTCTTTGGTTTGGGCACCAGCTTTCATACCTTGTTTCTTTCAAATTGATTCAACTCTTCTTGCATAGCAATTATCCAATCAGGATCATTCAAGGCTTCTTCAATCCTTTTTGGTTCTTCTTGAGACAGGAAGCTACTATACAAGCATTCATTTTGAGTTGCACTTCTAGTTTTGACACCATCATTTGCATCTCCAATTATTAATTCAAAGGGATGGCTGTTTGTCCATTTCCTTTGTGATGGTAAATTTGTCCTTGAAGATGATGCTTCATGATCATTGGAAGTGTTATGATCATTGTGATGTGATTGACTATTTGAGAACCCTCCCCCTGAGATGGACACTCTACTTGAAGATTGTTGAGCAGAGTTGATATCCATCGAATGATTATCAATTGATGTATTATCAGTTGATTGATGATTGTCAACTGATAAGTTATTTGTTGATGCATTGACATCAATTGATGGGAGGATTCTAGGTACTTGAACTCTTGTGATTTCCACATCATCATCACTATCTTCAATATTACTTGTGGATTCATTTTCAAACTGCAATAGATTATGAAATCCTTCATCAAACAACCCTTGAATTTTCTTGTCATCAAAAACTACATGCATAGATTCCATAACAATGTGTAATCTAAGATTGTAGACTCTGTATGCTTTGGTTGTTATTCCATATCCAACAAATATAGCTTCATCAGCTTTGGCTTCAAATTTTCCTAGATTTTCACCTTGATTTCTCAGTACAAAGCATTTGTAGCCAAAGACATGAAGAAAGTTAATTGTTGGCTTCTTGTCTTTCTTTATCAATTGATATGGAGTTTTGCCTTGAAGTTTATTGATCATGGAAATATTTTGAATGTAACAAGAAGTATTAATTGCTTCTGCCCAGAAGTATGTAGGAAGTTTTGCTTCTTCTAACATAGTTCTAGCAGCTTCAATCAAGGTCCTATTTTTCCTTTCAACTACTCCATTTTGCTGTGGAGTTCTTGGAGCAGAGAAATGATGAGTGATACCTTTTTCTTCACAGAATTCTCTCATGGTTGAATTCTTGAATTCAGTACCATTGTCACTTCTAAATTTCTTGACCTTCCATTCAGTGCCATTGTCAACATTCTTCACATGATTGATAATTAATTTGCTTGCTTCATCCTTAGAATGTAAGAAATATACCCATGAAAATCTTGTGAAGTCATCCACAATTACTAAGTCATATTTCTTTTTGGCAATTGACATGATGTTGACTGGACCAAATAAGTCCATGTGCAATAATTCCAGAGGCTTATCAATTGATGATTCAGACTTTGACTTGAATGATGTTTTTCTTTGTTTTCCCTTTTGACATGCATCACATAGTCCATCCTTGGTGAATTCCATCTGTGGAATGCCTCTAACCAGATTCTTTCTAACCAATAAATTCATGGCTTTGAAATTCAAGTGGGCTAGTTTCTTGTGCCAAATCCAACTTTCATCTGTATTGGCTTTGCTAAGTAGACATGTCATTGAATTTGCCTTTACAGAGTGAAAATCAGCCACATAGACATTCCCTTTTCTTTCTCCAGTTAAGAGAATTTCACCAGATTCTTTGTTGGCTATGATGCATGATTCAGTTGTAAACCACACACCATTACCATTATCACACAGTTGACTAATACTGAGTAAATTGTGCTTCAATCCATCAACTAGTGCTACAGGTTCAATGATAACATTTTCTTTTGCAATTGAGCCATATCCCAGAGTAAAACCTTTGCTGTTATCTCCAAAAGTAACTCCTGGGCCAGCTTTTTCCACAAACTTTGTGAGCAGGGACAAATCTCTAGTCATGTGCCTTGAACATCCACTATCCAAATACCAGAGATTTTTCTTCCTGTTTCCCTGCACACACATAAAACAATCAAGTTGCTTTTGGTACCCAAGTTGCCTTGGGTCCTCTTTTATTAGTTGTAGCTTGAGCCCCTGTTGTCAACTTAGGTTCCTTTTGTTTTGGTGGGTTTAAATCCACTTTATCTTTGGGAGTTGACTTTTGAGGATTTGACACCTTAGAACTCATGGCATAATTTCCATGGATTTCATCATTTACATTAGGCATGTTCCATGGCATACCAGGCATGTTCATATTAGGATATGCAAAGAAGGGATTATACATGTATGGAACTTGTGCATAAGGCATATGAACATTAGGTGCAACCAAATTAGAAGACATGGCATTCATGAGCATAGGATTGGTAAACATGGCATTTGCAGTCATGGCATATATATTTAAATCATTTGCAGATATAGAATTCTTTTCACTTTTGCATTGCATGGACAAATGATTTACACTACCACATTTAGCACATACCTTTCTAGGTGCATACATATCATGAGTGTAATTATTGTGCTTATTTATGCCTACTTTACCATTCCTATTCTTTTTCTTTTTCTCAGACTTAGATAGAGTAATTTCCACAGGTGCTATCTTTTCTAATTTTTCTTTTAATTGTTTCTTGGATAAGCTACCTATGTTGATCTTCTCAGTCTCAGTCTCAACTTGATTCTTGGTTTCCTTAACAAACTTAATAGGAGTGCTAAATTTGTTCTTTTTATTAGCCATTGATGATTTACTTGTCGATGGATGCTTATCGATTGATTCAGCATCAATCGATTGATAATCCTTATCAGTTGATGAAGGATTAGCAGTCGATTGATCTTTATCCATTGAAGTATCAGCCAATGACTTGCCTATTGATTTGGGGAGTTCTCCTAGAGTATCTACACCCTGAACATCAATAATTTGTTTGGCAGTTTTAGCAGACCTATTCCATTTGCTAATGGTTTCAATTTCTTCAGCTAATTGTTCTTTCAACAATTCTTCTCTTTTCAAACTGTTTACTAGTTCATTCCTAGCATCCTTTCTTTCCTGCTTAAATCTTTCTAAACAAACAAGTTCATTTTCAAGAAAAATATTTCTCTCAGTTAAGGCATCAATGGTGTTCTTTAACTTGAGATTTTCTTTGTTTAGAGATTTTAGAGTGACATGCAAATTGTACAGTTCATTAGACATTTCATTAATAGTACTATTGCATTCCTCAGATGTAAGCTCGGAAAAGTTGGTAGCTAGTACCTGATTAGATGCTGAACTAGCTTCTTCATCTTCATGATTGGCCATTAATGCAAGATTGACATATTCTTCAGAATCACTATCCTCAGCAGCCCAGTCCTTCTCCTCAGTTACAAAAGCCTTTTCTTTTTGTTTTAAAAGGTCAAAGTATTTCTTCTTATAATCAATACCCTCATATGACTTTGCCTTTTCTTGTTTTGGCTTCCTGCACTCACTTGAGAAATGACCAGCCAATCCACAGTTAAAGCATTTGAATTTAGATCTGTCAACCAGATTTTTATTTTGATTGTTGTTTCTAAACTGGGATCCAGGCCTTTGAGCATATGGATTCTTCTTGAATTTTAGCTTTGAAAATTTCCTTGTCAGAAATGCAAGGTGCTCATCAATCTCATCCAAATCATCCTGAGAGCATGTTTCATCTTCTTCACACTTGCTCTTTCCTTTTCTCTTGAATGATTCTTCAACAGCATCACCAGCCATCATGACTGACTCTTCTTCATACCCATTTTCCTTCTTCTCTAAAACTGGAATTTTCACACCTGAATCTCTTTGACCCATATTGACTGTTCTTGATCTTTAAACTTTCTGTATGTTGAAAACCTGCTCTGATACCAATTGTTATTCCTTAGAACAATGTCAATATTTGTAGAAGGGGGGGTTGAATACAAATATTAAAACTTTTTGTGTGTTCTAATATTTGTTCTTGATGATCGAAAGAATAAGAGAATAAGTTCGAACAAATTAATGCTGAAAAATAAAACTGAACAAAGAGATTTAAAATTATTGATGGATTGGTTTTTCCATCAATATATATTTTTGCTCAATGCTCCTAGGTTAGAAGAAACCTAGCTGCGTTTACAAGATTAGAAAACAAATCAACTGTTCTTACAAATGTGCTCTCAAGCTTGAACAGTTGATTAAGAAATATGTCTAACTTGTGTGTTTTCTAATAATGCTTCCACACTTGTTTATATCACACAAGTATGTTTTTACAATTCCTAGAAAGAATAAAAACATTTAATCTATTCTAGAATTGCTTTTTATCTGTCTTTTCTGTCTGCCTTTTTCTATCTTTAGAAAGTTTTTACGGCTTTGGAAAAGACAGTTTCTTTTTTAGTTTTCACAGTCTGTGCAGACTGTCTTCCATAGGTGTGCTTTTGTCTGTCAACTTGTCCACTTGCGTTGTCACAATCAACTGATATTTTATTGTTAAGCATATCGATCGATCCTTCCTTGTATTCATCAACTGATATTCTTCTTCGATTGATAAATGATGACTTATCAGTTGATGACTTCTCGATCGATAAATGATGACTTCTCGATCGGTATATGATGACTTCTCGATAGTTATATGATGACTTCTCGATTGGTGACTTATCAATCGATAGATGATGACTTCTCGATTGATGACTTATCGATCGATAGATTAATCGATGGGTCTTCATATCAGTTGATGGTCTTCAACCTTTGACTTGACTTTACATCAATTGATCCTCTATCCGTTGATGCCTCCATATCAGTTGATCATACTTCATTTGTACAATTTCCCTGTCTTCAAATAATTACAATTTGACAGCCTAAAATATACATCAGTTGATAACCAACATCAATCGACTCCAGTATCAGTCGATAGAAAATTATCAGTCGACTTAAAGCCATATCAATTGAGATAGACTAAGTACACCTATGCTACAATCCAAATTATCAGTTGATTCAAATAAACACTTCAACTGATAAATGGTTTCCTGATCAATTGATATTTATAACTTTCATATCAATTGATCAGTTACAACAAATAAAATTTCTATGATTCTAAGATTAATGTTATCATCAAATCTCATGTAGATTCCTAACAAACATGTAATTAATGGTATAGTTGAATTACATTTTGTCCTAAGTGAACAACAACTTGCAAACATTTTTACCAAACCTCTAGATGAATCTACTTTTAATAGATTAGTCTGTGAATTAGGTATGATTAATTTTACTCAATCTTAAATGTGTGCTCAGTTTTTCTTTTTGCATTTGTTCACAATTATCTGTTGAAACAAAATGACCAACTGATTGTTAATGAATATTTTACAGCCATCGATAGATATATTTGATCAACGGATAAAATATATTCCTATCGATAGATATTTATCTATCGACTAGATAATTGCTCTGGTAATTGTTTATCGATTGATAAAAAAAATTTATTTTATCAACAGATAAAATATATTCCTATCGATGAATATTTATCTATCGACAGATAATTACCCTGGTAATTCTTTATCGATCGATAAATTATTTTTTTAATTACCCTTCAATGGTAAAAGAATTTCTACAGTTTTACACATCCATTGATCAAATTATAACCGTTTATTAATTACTTTATTTGTCAACAGATGAAGACATTCATCGATTGTCATTTAGAGTAATTTACTTCAACTCTTTTTATCTTTCAACGGTTATATTCTTAATTAAACTGATTACTCAAGTCATTTTCATCTCAGAAATATAAATAGCAATATCAAGTCTCACTTCATTCTTACTTGCTATTTTATTTATCTCTCATCTCTGTAACTCTATTTCTCAAGAACCCTAAAGCAATTTCTCTAACTTTTCTTTAAGTTTCTCTTCTAATCTCTCTAAGAACAGCAATGGCGCCTCAAAAGAAGATTACTTCCTCAACTGGTTTAATCTATGAGCAAAACAACTTCATAGCGTGTATGACTGTAGAAGATTCTCCGGCATATTTTCATCCATTGATGAAATTCTTGAATGAATGCAAGTAGTCAAAGGCTCTAAGTGAAGCACCTACAATTGTGTGTGAACTTGCAGAAGAATTCTGGAAGTCTGCAGAGATATCCAAGGATGGGAAGGTAATCTCTTACACTTGTAGAGGTAAGACATATACTCTTACTAGTATTATTGTTTCTGAATGCTTAGAAATTTCAAGTAATAATTGTGATGTCATGCCTAATGATGAGGAAATTAGGAATATGTTTGCTATAATTAATTATGTTGAATAAGAATACAGTCTAGGAGATGTAGTTAGAAAGAATTTAAGAAAAGAATGGAGCTATTTCTTTGATGCTATTATTAAGGTATTTTCTGGAAAAATAAGTAATTTTGATGTTATTACTACAAGTATGCAACAAATTGCTTATAGTGTCCTGTTTGATAAATATTTTGATCTAAGCACCCTGCTCCTAAATGAATTGATTGCTAAATTAGGAAATAAAGCATCTAGAAAAGAAAATATTTACTTTGCTAGATTAATTATGTTATTTATTCAAAATGCAATTGGAGATTTTGAAGTGACAGATACCATAGAGACAATGGAGCCCTGGACACAGAATAAAAGGATCTTCACGGACTTGGTGAAAATCAACTTACACCTTAAGTTGTGCCTCATCTATCCTCCTTTTGTCTCAAGAAACTCAATTTTTTTTACTTCCTTTGGTATCTCAATTCCTTTGCCTTCTGCAACAGTGGAGGGAGTCGGAAATGCCCTCATCCCTCCTACCCAAATTGCACAACCTTCCAAAAACAAATCTAAATAAACCACCTCAGTAGTTTCTCAAAAGACTATTGTTGTAAAAACTAAGAAAATAAAAATAACTGAGGGAGTGTGAAGGTGGTTGATAAGGGTGAGGGAACTGGCCAACATCAAGAAAGCCAGATGAATAAGGAAGGAGAGTTTGAGATTGTCTAGCCAACCACCAGCCCAATATCACAACAGATTGAGGCTGAGATAAAGGATCTAAACACATCCTTAATTGCACATTCTCACAAGGTGTAGCTATTGAAAAGAGGTCTCAACCAGGACCATTTGATGGGGGTGAGGGACACAAAGTAATTCAATCATATAAAAGGAGAAAGAAGGAAAATAACATTGCACATGGAACACACACACATGCAAAGCCAAATACAAATTTGGTGGAGCCTTCAGTCTCTTCTTTTGATGTGTCTCAGAATTTTCCTGAGGCACTGCCCCACTCTCTATTTATTTAATCTCCTCAATCTTCTTCAAAATCCATTTCTTCAGAAACTTTGTTGATTGACAACTTTAATGTTTCAAATTCACCCTCTGTGTAACTCAGGGTGGAGCCAACACTCTTACATTCACTAACATCCATTGACTAGTTCACTTTCATCGATGGATATCCTTGCATCCATCGACGAGCTCCAATCAATGAATATTCATCCATCGATGGATATTTCTTATCCATCGATTGACACCTTCATTCCAATTCATGAATCATCCAATGAAACAATTCAAGTGGCCAATACTCAACTATGATTGAGTGGAGTGGGTGAGGTGTGTGAGAGGCAAGGTTTGCATACCTTGGCAAAAGGAGAGTGTGAGAATGAGAGTCCCTCAATTTCTTCTGAGGTGGAAAAAGGATAGGATGTGAGCAAAGAGAGTTCCACCTTAGCAGGTGATGCAAAAAAGAGAATAGTAAGGGAGAGGTGAGAATCCAGGATGAGATCCTGATGCAAAAACCGAGATAAGAGAGTGAGAGAGAGAAGAATAGAGAGAAACCAATTTCACCATCTCATGAAGCATCAACTTTTAAAATTGAGCAGGTTGCAGCAGAACTCACCCAGGAGTTGGGGTTAGAGTTAGGGGGAGATGGAGGAAATGGAGAAGATGGGGTTCCTGCAGAAGGTGTAGATGCCCACATAGAGGTGGATTATGAGATTGAATTCAACATTGATACTACAACTCTTTAACATGAAGATCCACAATATCAAGAATTGGCAGCAGCCACTAATCAAGAGGCTGAAAAGATGTTGGGATTAGTGCAAATAGAAGAACAATTTAGAAGTGGCAAGGAGAATTTGGCAAGATAGCCTGATGATGTGTCTTATATAAATCCTAAAGTTTTTGAAGATAATTCTGATGATGAGTTATTGGAACCTGCAATGGCTAGTGATGAAACTAGTTTGGCTGACACTGAAAGAGCCATAGTTTCACATTATAGGAGATCAATGGCTGAAGTAAATGTAGAGGATCATTTACACAGAAGAATTCTCAACTTTTACAGAGACAACTTGAAGATCCAGAAGATGTATGTAACAGGTTCCAAGTATGAACTCAAAATGAAACAGGGAAGAAATTGATAATTCAATGACACAATTTGACTCCACCATTGATTCAAGACTCAGCCTCACAATGTTAACAAGAATCAAGCAAAGACTTGATACTGAGTCTACAGCCAAGGACAAAGTAATGGCATTGGAGAAAAGAGTGAATGCCATGGAAGTTAACATGGAGCAAATTTTGAAGAATCAAGTCACTCAAATAAAACTTATGAGCAGATTATTGGATACCCCTCTTATTTCTCAATCCTTAACTCAAGAGCCTGTTGCTGATAACAAAAAGGGGGAGAATGATGATGAGTTAAGGATGAGGGAGAGTGAAGGAGTTGAAGTTGTGGTCAAGAATACAGAGAATGTCATTCAAAAGAAAGATCCAAAGAAGGCATTGTCTCAATAAATTATAAGGCAATTTGATTCAATTACCAGCAAAAACAAGGAGATTGATGCACAAGAGCCAATTGCCTTAATGCCAGAAATTCTTGAGGCAGTAAAGAAATGAGAAATAAGGGTAGATGAAAGTAGCTCACAAACTGGTGACAGAAAAGGAAAGGGGATTGCAATAGAAGAAGAAAAGAAGAAGAAGAAGAATTCTGCCATGAGTGGAGGTGAGAAACTATTGAGCCAAGCAATAGTTGTTGGTGTGAAAGAAAAGGAATAACAAGAGAAGTTACAAGAAGAACTAGTTATTCAATTGCAAAGGAAATTTGATGAAGATGATAGGCTAATTAGATAAGCCAGAAGAAAAGAAGGTGAAATGAGGCCAAGAATGAACCAAAGAGCAAACAAGCTTATAGATGAACCAAAAACTTCTGGACTTAAAAGAAAACTTGTTGTTGATGAAAGAGTGGCTAAGGAGGTAAAGCTTGAGAGTCAAGCATCTGGGAGTGGTCAATCCAAGGATATAGAAGTATTCAAATCCAAACCTCAAAATTTTATCTCAATCAAAATTGAGGGAATGACTGCAATTAAAGGACAAAGTAAGAGAGATGTAAATCTAATTCACATAGACTATGAAGATGGGTCACATTCAATCTTCACATTTGATCAAGTCATGGAACAAGGCTATGGTGTCTTAAGGAAAATATATATAATGCTCAACAAGAAATATTATCTAACTGAAGAACTAGGAAAAGTCATTCTTGAGAAGATGAAGAAAATAAGGGAAACACCTCTTCAAGTAGAAATGGATGACAGAATCAATATTTGGAACCCTGAAGGAAGGAAGGTACTTCATGAACCATTCTGCATGATGACCTACAAGGACAAGGAAGGTAGAGAAAAATGCATTGATATTTGTCAGGAAATAGACAAATTGCCTGATTTGGAATTGAATCATATTGCAAGCCAACTAGACTACAGGGTGGATGATGAGAAGATTTTGAAGAGATCCCTATACAGAAAGATGAAGGAAAATGAAGATAAGATGAATGAGTTAAGGGGAAGATAGAAGATTCAGACTCAACATCAAAATTATCAGAATTCATCTTTTACTGGTATTTGATCACTCTGTCTCAAAAATTACTTTTATCAATATTGTAATTCCTGCTAGAATGTAAATGTTTAGGAGTTTTGTTATCATCAACAGAAAATTTATGCATATTTCAATATTCATAAATAGGGGAGATTTTTAGGAATTATGAGATTTGATGATATCAAATCACTTAGAATTAAAATAAGGATTTAAAATTCATTGTAACTAATCGATGGATATATGACTTATAAATATCCATTGACTAGGAAACTAGTTATCAGTTAAAGCTTGTTAATCAACTGATAAGTTGGATTGTAACATTTGATTCATGTTTTATTATCAATTGATTGTATTGCCTCGATGGATGTTGTGAAGTAGTTGATTGATGTTATTGACTTCAATTTATAGCTTCTCAACGGATGTTAAAAATGGCTGATCAATTTTAAATATTCTAAGTCAAAATTCTCACAAATGAAGTAGTCAACAGATATTGGAGTCGATGGATAAAGACACTACTCAACGGATAAAAGCTATCAACGGATAAAGGCATCAACGGATAAAGGACCATCAATGGATAAGGAGTCGATGGATAACTCAATTAGCCATCGATACATCAATTGATCAATGGATATCCTATCCATCGATGGATGAGCAAATGAGAATCAACTAATAAGCTTAACAGCATTTATCAGTTGATTAAGGTTTCCCAATTTAGTTAGAGACAAAAGGAATGGGAACTTTGCAGAAACTGAATTAATGGAAGACAGTCATGTCAGGATTATGAAGACTTTCAAGGCAACACAGTCTTCAAGGAATAGATCATGACAAAGATATTTCCAGGACTAGACAAAGTCTAATGAAGACTGTGAAAGTAACTAATTTCTATTTTCAAGTAAACATTGTAAAGTGTATTTTATAATGTTATCTGTCGATAGGAAATAGAAGTAGAAGAAAACTACTATATAGTATATAGTAGTCTATTGTAATAAAGAGAGAGTGATTGTAAGCATTGTAGTTTAAGAACAACACTTTGTAAGCAGCTTGGTAATTCTATCAAGATTATTTGAAAGCAAAAACATACTAGTGGAAAAACCAATCCACTAGTAATTTTTTATATTGTTTGTCTTATTTTCAATATCATAAGTATTTCACTCTGACTTCATTGTTCTGTCTTAACCATACACTTCAAAACACACTAAAATCTTGAACAAACTTAAATCCGCAAGAATTAGAATTAATTCTTAAGTTTGTATTCAACCCCCCTTCTCCAAACTTCTTGTACTTAAGGGCAAATAACAGATAGGATTTGATCAAATAAGCTCAGTTGCCTTGAAATTGGCCTACTCATTGGCTTATAACTAGAAGCTCAATGTAGGAAGGCTCATTCTTGGGGAGCTCATAACCAGGATTCCCAAAAGAGGTAATAAGATTTTCTTCTCTCGTTTAATTCAATCAATTCTCAATTATAAAAATGCCAGTTTGATTGAACTATCTGGGATGAACAGAAATATAATTGGTTACTCCAAGTCCATATCAAAAATTAGTTTTGCTACATTGGACAGGAGAATCACATTGAATGTACCTCTTCAAATCACACCTCATATGAGGAGTGTATTTGAAGGGTATCCACCAGTGCAGCCTACATGTGGTTACTTGCTTCCAGTAGAGAGTTTAATGGCTGCAGAAGTACCTAATGCATCTAACCCAGGAACTCTTAACCCAACGGAGCCCATTCTTTCAAATCCCCTAGATGTTAGTGAGTCAACCTCCACATCATCTCAACAGGTTGTGGTTGAAAAGAAGAAAAGGAAGAAACCTATCCACAGAAAAAGTTAAAAGTAGTTATAGAAAGTGTTGAAAAATCCCACTTAGATGAGTCACATATGGACCCTCTCAAGAGGAGAAAGAAAAGTAAGGAGGCCACATTAGACCACTCTACATCCTCCCAACAGGGTATAGAGGTTACAAATGGACTACACCTGCTACTAGGTGCACTTTCTCAACAAAGTAAATCTATTGAAATTAGGAGTCAGCTCACTCCACTTTGTAAAAAGTCTGCACCAACACAAGAACACCCTCATGTTGCTGATAGAAGTATAGTTGAAAAGGATACACAAGAGCACATAAGAATGTTTATTGAAACTTCCCCATTTTTTCAGGGGGAGTTGCCAACACTCATCACTTCTTGAAACATTTCTTTCTCTTCTCAAATTTCTTCTCAACCAATTGTGTCTAGCCAAATACAAAAGGTTGTTGATCAACATGAATCTAATCCTCCTTGTGAGCCAATTTCAAGTGACTTGGTGCATGACACCTTGCTCACCACCTAGGACATACATCAAGATGGTGAGGGAATACATGCTGGGGTATATCCTGATGATACCATCAAAACCACAGAGGTTCCAGAATTTTTTACTTCAGACTTTGTGGGGGCTAGAGTAACATCACCAATTGGTCTCATTAATGAGCCTTTAGAAACCATGTCTTCACAGACATTGGGCAATCTAGGGGACTTTCACTCCATGTAATGGCATCCCCTAGACAATCCTCAGTCATTCAAAGGTTGTTTCCTAGGGAGAAATCACCTATTAATCCAGGATCCTTGGAATCATCTGAGAAATTAGATGAGGAAATTGATACTGAGTGGACCAGTATAACAAGGGGACCTAGCTCTCACTTCATGTCACAATGGCTGAAACATGTGCAACATGGCAAATCTTCAGGACTATCTACTGATGGGTTACTTTCTGAGTACAAATTAAAATAGCTCTATGGGGATCAAATGGATGGCTTCTATCACATTGTTCAATAATTCCTGACTGCACAGCTGCCAAATCAAGATTATACTGCTATTTTGTTGGAATATGCAAAGGATCAAGAGGAGATCAAGGATAAAAATGAGTAAATGGCTGAAGAAGGATAGTCCAATGTGGATGCTTGGTTTGACAAGAGGCAAACTGTGAGCATGTGGGAAATGCTACAGTGGATGAGGGAGAAATATTTGACTTCTTCTGGATCATGTGAAAGGACCTTCACTCCCTCTACAATCTATGATGCTATTCATGAGGTTGCCAAGGTGCGACTGCAAGCCAACCACTACATAGCAAGGGGCCTCCAGTCTGAAATTGAAGATCACAGAAGCAAGATGGAGATCAGAATGAACTCAATTACTGAAAAGTTCATGCTTGGTGGAATGCATGCTCCTAGACCTGAGTCATCATTAGCAAGTCTCCACATGAAGGAGATGAATGATAAGATGGAGAAGATGGAAAATGCCTTCGAGGAAAATGGCAGAGAGTAATGCCAATCTCCAACAGACTCAATCAAGGACAAATAACATGGTGGAGGTTCTCTACAAGAACAGGCATTTTGATATGTTGCCAAAGGATGTCAAGTTGCATGAAATGACTCTTTTTCATGTGGATCTGTATTATCAGTCAAAAGCAAAGGATGAGCAGGCTCAGGCCTCTACAGTTGCCAGATTAACTGAAAAAGTGGAGCAACTAACTGCAGATCAACACACTATCTCCACCACTGTGAATGGAATTGTTGCTAGTGTGAGCTCCCTCCAAAAGGAAGTCGACTCCTTAATGTCTGCCCAAGGCATCACTCTTTAACAAGTCTCACACCAACTAGCCAACATTCAAACTCTTATCTCCATTATGCCTGCTTCAAGCCAAGCTCCTCAAGTGCAAGTCTCTTCTTTCATTAGGCCTACTCATTCTTCCTTTCTACAACAGTAACAAGATATCAACCCAAGGGGGAGAAGGAAAGAAGGGAGGAGATTGAGGCAGAAAGGCAAAAGGCAGTAATGGAAATTCTCAGAAATGAGGTGTTGAAGTCTTGTGCAGATAAAGAATTCTTACTTGAGTTGAAGAACCTCAAGACACAAGTCAAGGGTCATCACTGGGATTACAAGAAGATTTTGGAAAATGTCATTATAACTGTAAGGGGAGTGAAATATGAGAGAAATGGAAAACTATGCAAAGAGCTAGTAGTGCAGATGGAGTTTAGCTACTTCAAGCTATCTATTAGGACATTTCATCAAATCTCGTATACTGAATTGGAGTGCATGCACAAGGTAGTTGAAACAGTGACCCAGGAAGATGAGGAATTAAAGAAATCAGTCTTAGGCCCTCTCCCGCCTATCTCACTTCCGAAGGCCCACTGCAATCCATATGGAGTGTTGTATTTGTCCAAAGAAAACAAGCTGACACACTTCATCCTCTCCAAACACTTGAATCAAGGAAACAGAAACCAAGTCATGGGTCTAATTGATATACTTGAAAATAAGCCTGGTAAACAGGAAGAAGACAAAGTGATTTTAGAAAAATTGAAGAAATTCATAAATGATCAAGTGTTAAACTTTGACAATGAAGAATGGAAAAGGAAGAAGAAGGATGATGAAGACAAAGGTCGGGGAAAGAAAGACAACAAACCTGCACAGAGGAGTGATAAGGGTGGAAGGATGGAGGATAAGGGAAAGAAAGATGGAGATGAGAAGAAAAAGAGAAATGAGTCAAACAATGAGAAGAAATATGAAAGGAAGAAGTCATTCAAGCAGCAAGTTACTGGTACTCATACTAGTGTATCTATCCAAATTCAGGACACTAATATGACTCCAATAATTTCTGAAACTACTAGAATCCAAAAATTCAAATCACCAAAAAGACATCTTGTCAAGGTGACTGCCAATGGAGTGATAAGGAAGGAAATAAAAGAAAGTCAACTCAAGAATTTAAATCCATTTCAACAAATCAAGGTCAACACTGCCACAAGAACAACATTCAAAAAATCTACTAGTTCATTGTTAGTTAAATGTCCTAAATGAAGAAATCAGCTCATTGTTCCTATCAAAGGTCTACCAGTTAAGTCTATCCAAGAGATTGTTTAAGTTGATAAAGTAAAGATCAAACAATGGAAGGCAGACATAATTAAAAAGGTTGTGATAAGGGATAAAAGAATGTTTGTGACCACTGTTGATGGAGAAGAAAGACCTTTCTACCATGACAACTCAACTTCAACCACTCATGACATCAAAAGAGTGATCAGTCTTTTTGACAAGAAATGCATGATAGATAAATTAAAAATGGTTGAAGTAGCTGAGTACTTGGCTAGGAAGTATTAAAAGAAAATTGACAAAGTCAAGTACTTGGAAGAGATGATGAAAAAGAAGATGCAAGAAGATGAGGAGATGGAGAGATTGTCTGAAGAGTTGAGGAGACAAAGAAAATGCAGAGTATTCAAAGATCCTGATAGAGTTGAGTTCAAACTGAGGAATGGAGTAACAACCAAAATCAGACTCAAGTTTGTCATTGATTATCCCCTGCAAACTCTCAAAATTGTTGCTGACATGCTAAAAGATGCAATTCTAATTGAAGAAGTAATGATCAGACAAGAAATTCTCCAGGCTATTGAAAAGATCAACTCCAGGGAGGAAAAAGAAAAGAAAGTAAGATATGATCAATTCAGACAACAACAACAATAAAGGTAGGCTTGATATCTTGTATTAATTTGTGAAATTATCTTTTCTCAAATTGGGGGAGATTGTTGGACCAAATCAAGCCTACCATATTGTATTTACTTGTCATATTGTAACACTATATTACTTCTTGTATTAAATAGTGACTTACTTTATTTAATTATGTACTTGCAGTTAGAAGCATGTTTCTACTGCATCTCCAAATGTAAATGAGTGATATCAAGAATAATTGTACTAGTAGAAGATTCTATGAATCATGCATCAGGTGAATGAAGATCACATCAAATAAGGAGTTACAGAAGAAATTGTTCCTAAGGCAATTGATCAATAGAGAAGTCACATTGATAGAGAAGTCACAAGTGCAAACTGGTAGAGAAGTCTCGAATGACTCAATCGAGAAGTCAAGGTTACAGAGTCATTCGAGAAGTAAGAGAAATTCTCAATCGAGAAGTCCAGTTAAACAAATCGAGAAGCTAGCTAAGGAAGCAATCGGGAAGTTTGTGAAATGAGTCAGTCGAGAAGTCTGTGAAATGAGTTAGTCGAGAAGTCTATGAAATCAAGTCAATCGAGAAGTTTAGCCTGATTGAGAAGTCATCAAAAGAAGTATGCAATCGAGAAGTCTAGACATTCGAGAAGTATCAAGTCAAAGACCAATCGAGAAGTCTCACAAGTACTCGATAGAGTAGTTCACAGCATGACTTCTCGAAGTGCAATGAAGCTGAGTATCCGAATGTTTCAAACAGCTATTTTCAAAGAGATTTACAGAAGAATAAGACAAGTAATCTAAAGCATTGTCGTGATCAGGTCAGTCAAACATGTGAAGATAATGACAAGTCTACAATGAAGCTTGAAAGGAAAAGAAAACAAAGACAGAAGGAAGAAAGCAGAATGGAAAAGATTGTCAAAGAACTATGTTAGCTAAAAATAGATAGCAGTCAAATATAAATTATTTCTTGTCTGTTTCTAGTTTTAGCATAACTGTCTAGTGAGAGCATGTACAAATGAGACATGTTGTCTATATAGTATAGAGCACAGCTTCACTAGACAGTGTGAAAAATAGTATTCATTTTTTCTTATTTTTTTTCAAGAACAAGAAGCTGAGAATCATACAAAGATTCTCAGATTGTAGCAGATCATTCTAATATAAAATTAGATTGATAGTTAACTGTGAAGTGTTTATTTAATTTCCGCATCTCTAAGATAAACACTGCTAAAGTTAATAAAACTACAATATAAGTTATCAGTTTAGAACTAACAAGAATCAAAGACTAAAGAAAAAGATTTTAAGCTATACATTCACCCCCTCTGTGTAGTTTTGGCTCAACTCATTCCCAACAGTATTATTTCGATAAACTTACTTAATTACATTTATTTTAATTTTACTATAACTAAAAACTATTCTAAAATTAATTCGGACTGTATTTTTCTGATTCGAAATAATAAAAAATCAATATAATTCGAATCAAATTTAATTCAAACTAAACTTAATCAGGCCTTAACTCAAAATTTATCCAATTTTAATTCAAAATAAATTTAATCTGACTAGGATTCAATCCGATCCTAACACTCTACCAAGTCTTAATTGTATGTATGTTTAAAAGAGCTGCTGAGTTTTATTTTTCTAGTTACATGCAGTATCAATCAAATTACGAATCTAACGTAAGTAATATCTCTCCCAAAACCCTGTAAAATAAAAACTAATAATAATAATAATAAATCTTTCCCAAAACCCTATATCTCTCTTTTGAAGCACCGCCCCTAATATTTTCTGAGAGTTTTACCGGTGAAAAGTCTCGATCCTTTTTTACTTTTTCATTTTTCTCGATTAATTTCTTGTTTTCTTTTAATAAACTTCCTTTTTTTTTTGGTTTTGTTAGTCTCTCTTTGTAAGAGTTTTGTTTTGTTTTGGTGTTTTTTATGTCCGGATTATACATCTGCAAAATTTTCATGGATTTGATTATGTAATAGAAGTTTTTATGAAATCGCATCTACGGTCGACTACTCAAAATAGTTGGGTTATAACAAGTATATTTATTCATATTTTCGAAAAATCGTTTAATTGCTTGTTCAAGAAAAAAGGATTCAGCAGTAATGCGTTTAAGCATTTATTTAATTTCGATTATATTTGTAAATGTCGTATACCATTTTATTATGGAATTGGGTCTCTTTTTAAAAAAAAAAATACGAATCTAACGTTAATCTATACTTAATTTTACAAGTAATAAACTACTAATTGTGTAAGTTAAGTACATAATTATAATTTTTTGAAAGAAAGTGAAGTACATAGTTTGCTTTGTTATGTAGTTTAGTACAATTATAGGATAAGATTATATTCTCTTTATCTAAAATTATTTGTCATTTAAATTTTTTATTCATATTTTAAAGTGAGTTGAAAATTATAGTTTTATAAATTATTTTAGAAATCTTCTTGTTCTAAAAAATTTAATATTCAAATATTTAATTAAAAATTTAAAAGATAATTTATTTAACCCATGTTTATGTATCATAAAAAATATAAAAAACTAAAAGAACAAATAATTTAAAAGGGAGTGAGTATAATTTATTTCAGAGAAAGAGAATCCAATGAGTGGTCTTGGCTGTCTGGCTAAGATCAAGAGAACCTCTCAGAGTCTCACGTAGATTATTTGGAGTTTAATCCATGTGTAATTAAATATCTAATTAAATGATTTAAAGATTAAGAAAAGAAGGATCTTGTCTAATTAGTATTATATATATACGGAGTATGTACGTAGAGACTGTATATAATATTTGCACGCGGAATCTTGGCAATATAATATATTTTGCGTTTTTTGTGTTTCTGTGGGTTGACTGTTGAATAGTACAGTTATACAATCAACTATTCAAGTGACAGTCATCATGACATGTCAATTGTCAAGGACCCTAGTGTGATGTGCTACTTAATCTTGATTTTTGCGTTTTAATTAATTGCTACCTCCATCTCACAGGAGAGGTCTTATTTAATTTTTTGAAGGTTAAATTGACTCAAATTTGATCGTAAATTAAAAATTAAAATTTTATATTTTTAAAAAATTAAAAAATATATTTTAAAATTTATTAAATATATTTTTTAATAATATAATTTTTAATATTTTCTTAATTATATATTATAGGCAATGTTCAGTCAAAAACTAATCTATTTACATAATAAAAGTCGGAACATGATAATTATTTTGATATGGAGGGAGTAATTTATAAAATTTTGTACTTTCAATTTGTTTTTGTGCGTGTCTGGTTTATTTTTCAAAATAAATGTCGGTTTGACTTTTTGCACGTATTTTAAAGTCTAAAAAAATTACTTTCACAACTTTTTTTGTGAATAAAAACTTAAATTATATATTTTTATTAAATAAAGAAAATTAAAAAAATAAATTAGTTTTTATATTTTAAAATACGTGTTAAAAGGTAAATTATTAATTATTTTGGAATGGAAGGAATAGTAGACGTTATAACTATAACGGTACTCGTCCATTTGTTTCACCTCGGACTCTTATTCATCTTGGGCTTAAATTATTACTATAACAAGAAAAGATAAGGCACAAAGCTTTATGAAAGCCCATAAAATATAGTGCATGGTCTACTGGACCTCAACTCCAAATAATTTATAGAAATTCTGAATATATCCACAGTGTAGAAAATCTATACAAGGCCAAACATGATTATTTGTCGGTCAACAATATCTTACTCTCCTTGTCTCATTTTAAGGGGAAAAATTCATAAAATTAATATATTTTGAACTAAAAGTAATAAAAATAATTATTATTAACAGAAAGGATAACCGTTCATTAATAGAGTATAGTACTATTTTATACTCATAAAATACTACACTAACAAATACATATTTTAATATATATATATATATATAATATTTATTATCATATATAAAATGAGATACCCAATTTTCAAATACGTATTATATCTGTTATTGAATTATAAATCTTAAAATAATTAAAATTTGAACTTTAATTTTATAAAATATATATTATATTATTAAGATATTCAATTTTTTAAATATATTTAAAAACAGGGTCTCGTTTTAAATAATATACTATTATAATTGAATATGAAATAATTTATAATTAATTATACATGAGATAATGAGTTGAAATCAACAACATTTATAATTTTTAATATTTAATAGTTGTTAGAAAATAGTTTAAACTTCAACAAGTTATATTTTAAAATTACCATGACAAAAATAGGACATCTAATATAAAATTTATGCATGCAATACCACATACGATCATAACAAGTTTTTTACAATCTGTTAGCAAAACTCACTATCCAAAATTACAAAATTAAATGAAACAAAATTCGAAATAGTGACCACTTCTCACGATTACTCTCATTACTAGCAGTTCTTGAAGCGAAATTGATTGCAAGTTTCGACATTACAAATAGAAAAATGCTAGAGTCCTAAAATTATTTTTCAAAAATATTCCCAAAAATTACTTGTATAATTTTAATTGGTTATCAAAACAATAAATGAGATGGACCCATTGTGTATTCGAATTAATACACGAATTAAAATTTTATATTCTGTCACGTCACTACTGTCACGTCATTTTGAAAATATATTTTGAAAATTTTGTTTGATTTCCTAGAATTAATCTTACAAATATGTAAATGACAGGCAGCAAAATTTATTATTGTGGGTATGCGTGAGCGAGAGAAAAGGCGCTCTGGCAACGAAATTCATGTGGGGGTTGTCTTACTATACTTCCTATGTTCTCGTGTCCTTTGATTTTTTATACATAATTTTATGTATTTTGATCATATAAATAGAATTAATATTTTTTAACTTTTTTTTACAAATTAAAATTAAAATATTATATTTTTATTAAAAAAAATTAAAAATATAATTCTAAATATAGGATCAAAGCACGTAAAAAATTCAAAGACCTATATAAAACACAGGAGGGAGTACAACTCGTGTAATCATGTTTATATGTATACTACTATCATTATTATACCCTCTCCAGTCCGGTCTCCCCTAGATGCATCCATTTTTGGTATTTTTATATTTTTCTGTACTTCTTCTGACACTATTTTGCCTTCCCTTTTGTTCTCTTCCTCCTCAAAGATTATTCCACACCATTCATTTATCTTAATTTTGTTTCTCTTCCTCTGTGTTGTCTTTGATAAAGTCCTATGCAAATTATAACTCCCTCCATTCCTTAATTTTTATACTCCCTCCGTCCCGGCCAAATGTTTACATTTGGTCCGGGCACGGAGACCAAGGATAGTGGGTGTAATAGTGATTTTATTGTTAAAATAAATGAAGTAGTGGGTGTAATAGTGTAAAGTGTTGAAAAAGTGGAGTGAAGTAGTGGATGTAATAATATATTTATTGTTAAAAGTTACTATTTTTAGTAATGTAAAGAATTGGGTGGGACGTCCCAAAAAGGAAAGTGTAAAGAATTGGTTGGGACGGAGGGAGTATTATTTTAATTTTCTAAAATTAAATTTATTTAATTTTAACTAATTATTTAAAATATTTATTTATAATTTATGAATTTACAAATTAGTATATAAAATAAAATAATCAAATTTATTATAATATTTAAAAAAAAATATTATTATTATATAATATATTTAATTTATTGGTCAAAATTGATTAATTTAACTTTAAAAAATTAAAATGGGACAATAATTATGGAACAGAATGAGTATAATAATTATTTACTCTTATATTAAATATAAATTTCAAAAAAATTCTAGTATGTAATTATAAAAAAATAATTATAATATTTTATAAAAAATAAAATTTTAAAATACATCTCAATGACTTTTCAAAAATATTAAATTAAATATTCCATATGTCCCACCCATTTGTTTACATATGAGTTGGGTACGGAGGTTAAGAATATTGTATAAAGTAGCATGAAATAGAAGGAAAAATAGGTAAAGTTATGAGGTCAAATGATAGACTTTGAAAAGAGAGAGAAAAGTAGTGAGTGAAAGTAAATTTTAGAATATAAAATTTTATTATTTTAAAAAAAATTAAAATATAAACATTTAAAAAGAAAGTGTAAAGAATGGGATGATACGGAGAAATACTTTTTATCATAAAAGATTTCAATATATTTAGCAAATTAAACACGTTACTCGTATTTTAATATATCGTAAATGGTGTTGGATTGAACTAAAATTGGAATAAGTTTGCATAGATGCCAGCCCTGCACCCTGCATAGATGCCAGCCCTGCACCCACTGTCCACTTTTTCTAATTGTCCAGCCTTTGCTTCACCCTAAACTAACATATTTATATTTCCTCTATTCCACTCTGTTTTATGTTAGCTTCCTCAAATATATACATACCTACATAAAATAATACTATATGTATTGGTTGATTTTTCTTGTATATAAATCTTTATTAGTACTGACTGCTTGGAGTTTAGGCCTCTGAGCTTTCTTGATACATCTACCAGTTTTCCCATCTGGGGTTTTCCGGGACCTGGATTTTTAATCTTATAAGCACTGTTGGATCCAAGATTTTGAAGGTCAGAGTTATACAAATTTTGTATTAATCAGATTATTATTAACACTGATTTTATGTATTAATACTCTGCAATTTAATTTTGTTTTTGATGTGAAACAGTGGTGGGCCTCTAGAATGTTCTGACTACATTCATGTACTTGTACAGCTTCATTATGTTTTATGGGATTCTTTGACTTTTTCTTGGTTCAAACTGGCATAGCCCATCTTTCTTTGCTTCAATAACTGTTATATTCTGGTAAAGATTAGTTCTTTTTGGCACTTTTATAGATTCTTGTTTGTGTATATTTATTTTCTTGTTGAACCATAATATAGGCTTATAAAATTGTTATGTAAATTTAGATATTTGATGCATATAGATTTAAATGGGTGATTTGTTGTTCATGTGACAGTTTGGATTGTAATTAGGATGATTTGATTTCTGGGGTTTCAAGATTGAGTCTCAAATGGATTTCTCACCGTATAGTCATTTGAGATTCTTGGGGTTGCATGTAAATTCTGCGGCATTCAAATGTCTGGTTTTATTAGTTGCTGCATTTGTATTTACTACTGTGATGCTTCCTTCCTTCTCTGGTTTCGGTGGGATCACGCAGCGCACATCTGGGATAGTTCATGATTTATCATCGGGTTCAGATTCCGGGATTAAGAAAAGGAGGTTCATAGAGGTCCCTCAGATTGTTTGGGGTTTGAATAATCAGAAAATTGCTTTTGCAAGAGCTTGCTTAACTGCTAGGATGATGAATCGAATTCTGTTGATGCCTAGCTTAAGTGCTTCTTTATTTTACAAAGAAATCGATCTGTTGAAACCCACATCATTCGATAAGGTTTTCAAATTCGAAAAATTTAATGCGCTCTGCGATGGTTTTGTTCAATTGGGTCGATATTCAGAACTATCAAATCACAGTGACGTTATTGTACTTGATAAGGGGAGTGGAAGGAAGTGGACCATTGAAAGAGATTTGGATCAGTTGAGGAAATTCAGCAAAGAATCCTATGATGCTTATGAAACGATTAAAGTAGTTGGTAAAAACCCATTTTTGTGGCATGATCACTGGCCGGTTAGCGACTATGCAAGAGTATTTGAGTGCTTAGTTTTAGTCGATGAAATATCAAATGAAGCTGATAAAGTTGTCTCGAGAATCAGAGAAATCGGAAGAGAATACAGTAGAAAAGTCAAATCCTTACAAAATGGAGGTAGTACAGAGAGCTCCTTGGAGCCAGTTCCTTATGTAGCTGTTCACATGAGAATAGAGAAAGACTGGATGATTCACTGTAAGAAACAAGAGCAAAGATTACATATAAGTGAAATATGTAGCAGTAAACAGGAAATTATGGAGAGAGTTGACAGCATTGTGGGTTTCAAAAGACCAATCGTCGTTTACCTCGCTGTGGCTGATAGTCTTCTTGAAGATAACTCTATTTTGGAGGGCTGGAAGGAAGGATTACTCCCTTTTGAGAAAAAGAAACTGGGTGTTGAAGAAATCTACAAGAAGCATTCATATCTCATTCAGTCAGCAATCGACTATGAAGTATGCTTACGGGCCAATGTGTTTGTAGGAAATAGTTTTTCTACATTTTCAAGTCTTATAGTTCTCGAAAGAACTCAAAAAATGATCAGAATTGGCGCTTCAACACCATGCAGCACCAACGCAAAGTGGCCGTCTTATGCCTACAATATACCGACAGATTCCAAAGGCAAAGGTCCCCAGCGATGGATGACAAATATGTCAGATTCAAGCCTTCTGGCAATTAGTTATGGTTCTAATCATACCTCTTGCTAAATTTTTCTTCTTTTCATGCATCTAAATGGCTGTTTAGTTAGGGATATACTTGAATTGCTGCTTAGTGGTGATTCTGTGATAAATTTGGTATACTTAAAAAAATCTTTTTCTTTACACAAGGAAATGTAGAGGGTAGGGATAGAATCTAAACATACAGTATACACTAGTTAGAATTTTAAATTTTGATTGTTTAGTTCTATTTGTTTTCATTGTCATAAATCATATTCTTGCTTACCATTTTTTGTAACACCGCATATTCATCTTGACAAATCTTCTTCACTATGAAGAATGGTGAAATAGGTCAATCTTTCATTTCTCTAATTGGTTAAATTTGCGATGGTCGAAGCTGAATTATCCTTCCCAGTCATTTTCTTTGAGTTCACTATTTCATTTTATTTTTGTAAATATATGTGTGATATCTCTGCAACAGATGCCTCCCTGCATTGTTTAAGACGGATAATAATTACAACCTAAAAATCATCATTTGACAGGAGTTTTGTTTTTTATAATGAAACCTTAATCAAGCGCTCAAAATTGTACAAACTACCATAAAAATTGTCACAAGTGTTCTGAGCTAAAGTTATTTTTGTTTTTTTTTATAAAGATTGCCAGGTTTAGTTGGCAAAGTTTGACCTTAAGCTCTATCATGTTATAATAAGTTGAATCATGGAGTCCATGCTTTTCTTCACAGAACAACTAGAAATGAGCGTTCTTCATTAATGTGGTACCAACATTGAGGTTTGATTTGATTGATTATGGCCCGTAGCCATAATCACTCTGTATCTAAGGCAGGAATCATCTTGTAGTCCAGTTTTTAGAGAATTATATACTAGTTGCTGTCTTCTTATCAGCTAGTTTTGTACACATCATCTGTGTAGTCAACAACATGAATTCTTTGTTACCTGGACTCAGCCGGAAGTGTCTAACATGGATAAATGTCGGACTTGGCAATATTTTAGAAAATTTACATGTTTTGGCCTAAAATATGCGTACAAGTGTCTATACCCATGTCCGAGTGTTAGAGTGTCCGACACGGGTACTCGAGACAAAATGAAGAGTTACCAAATGAAGTGTTGGGGGTAACAGAGAATGAATTTATTTGAAAATAGCCAAGATAAACTTGTTAAACGACTTAAGAAGCTGCAGAGCCAAATCCTTGCAGCCTGACTAAGAAAAACTTATAAACAGCAGGTAGAAAGGTAGTAAGGTGTACATACTCGGCCCCAGTTCCCCAACAATTGGATAACACGAACACATGCGCAAAGAAGAGAAGCTATACCATAGATGATAATAGAGCTTCACGGTCCACAAGATAATACAACCATCAGTAAAAGATTGATGATAGAATAAAATCCTGGGGCGCAAACAGTTATTCCGTTGACGGAAAAAAGAGAGTTCTCGGTTCATTTCTGTTCGTGTGTTTAACAGTATAAACACTTTGTTACCTATAGTAATTTCTACTTGGTATAAAAATCTATTGCTCAATTACACTAGTGAACATCATTCAGCAGAAACCAAAACAGTAAATAGACTAAACTACATTTTGTATATCCAGTGATGATTTAGAATCATGCCCATATGGCCATAAGAGACATAGTGCCATGAAACGCAATTCCGAGCGTGATTCCATTGTCACCGACACAAAATCAAGTTACGACACGATAAAAAAATGACACGGCACAACACAGAATTGAGTCATGTATACCAAATGAAACGAAATAAAACGAAAACAACACGAAATTTATATGAGTTGTACACGAATTATACACGAAATAAGTTATATATCTATGTGCCCGTTTGGCCCCCATTATAAGTCAGAAATAAGTGCTTATTTCCAGAAAAAGTTAGTATGTATGTATTTTTTCTGAAAATAAGTAACTTATTTTCAGTTTTGGAAATCATATTTGGTTTTAAAATTCTAAAATAAATATGTATCAAAAAAAAATTTCGAAAATATGTAAAAAAAAATTTAAAATAAGTTACTTATTTTAAATTTAAGCTACCCCAAACACCCCCTATATATTACGAAATTTACGAGTAGTATATAGTATATACGGGTTACTTATGAGCAACACATTCACGAACTAACAACGACTAGGCAACCAACTATTGCCTGCTACATTCTACATCAATGATCCATGATCAGATTTAAATTTAGGGAAAATTTGACAGGGTGTCTCGCTAAATTATTGTTTAGAATTATGATATCATAAAAGAAATATTATTAAAAAAATAGATTAGTATTTAATAGTATTTTCAATTTACATATATTTTAAAATATAATATTAAAAAAATAATATATCCATGATACATTTTTTTTAAAACAATTTTAAAATTAAAAGCACTTTTCAAAAACTGCTTTTCAAATTTATCAAACAAATTTTAACAAAAATATATTATTATTGTTCAATACCAAACGGGATCTAAATTTAAATAAGACTATAATTTAATATCAATAGAGAAATAATACAAATCAAATTTTAATATTATATATATTACCTTTCTGATAAGTATTTTTTTTGAATAATAGTAAATTTCGCATATGGTAAAGTTGAAGACTTGAACAAATAGAGGAATGCTAGGGTCACCAAACCTTTGCTTCATCCATGAACAAAGCTAGTTTAGCTCGCGAGTGAGAAGAGACATTATTAATCAATCTATTACTGAGATTAAAAATATCATAATGAAAAAGAAACACAGCTCTAAAAGACTAGAATATGGTCTATTTCCAATTCATACTCTGTCTATTTCTTATTAACTTTGATTTTCACTGTTGTGGGTATTGTTAGCAAAATTTATTAAGAATATCAAATAATTTAAAAATAAGCAATCTTGTTTTAAATAAAATAATAATGATGATATTTGCAAAGGAGAATTATTATGAATTTTTAAGATTAATTTCTAGAATAAGTAAGTGAATATTCAAATACAAACAGTCATAGGGAAGGGATTATGATAAATTATTATATGGATTAGTATTATCTAACTTTTTTCTTACTTTATAATTAATCATATAATATAAAGATTGTTTGATTTATTTAATAAATAACATATATATGGAAAAATGATTTTAAAACTTAAATGTAGGTTAGTTGATAAAATTCTTCACACAGTCTAGTCGTCTAGTCGTTATACAATCATGTACTCCATTGGATAATTGGTATAAAAAAATATATCCATTTTTTAAAATTTCATTAAAAAAATACATTTTAAGTCGCACGTGAATTATAATAAATGGGATACATTTTAGGAATTAATTATTTTATTTATATATGATACGCATTTATAAGTCCAATATTTTTTTTAAAAATAGAAATTGTTATTGTAGTATCATCATCAAAATTCGTAAATCATCAGTTAAAAATCATCATTACATCTGAAAATTATTGTTTTTGATTTAAAAATAAATATTTACAAATGATCATTCCTCTAGGCTATATCGCGCAATGAAACAAATGTGACAAAATTTGGACAAACAGATTTGGGTTGTGCCTATCACTGTCAAAAAGCAATCTTGGGCAATTAGTTCGGCATATAAGTAGAAAAACAAAAGATAAAATCAGTTTTGGCCCATAAAATTTATTGGGTACATGACAAGAATCATACTCTTACCTTTGCTTATTGTGTTGCAATCGAAGTCAAGAGTCACAAATCCTAATATTTCCCTTTTTCCCTCTCTCCCCGCCTCCCAATCTCTTCTTCACCGCGGTCATCGACCGCGATCACGTGTGGTTTCCGGTTTGTCTACCAACCAAACACCTCATACTTTCTTTGATTTCACCCATATTCCCTATCATCATATCAATTATCCAATTCATTTTCAACCAAAAATTAAAATATAATTTTTTACTTGTCGAAAAATTCATTATAGAGAAAAACATTGAGATTCATTCACGACGTGCAGAAACTTAAGACTCATTATTGAGAAATGAATAAGGAAGGCTTCATATTTTTAAAGTTGACTCAGTAGTGACTCACCGGGTCTCATTGAGTCCGACGAGTCATCTCAAATGAAATACAGATTTTGATTTATATTGTTCACTCTAGTTTTTTGTGTTGTTTTGGATTTATATACTGTGTGTATGACCACCACAATTAAGGTGCACTTTCTTGTAAATTTTAAATTTTATATTGAGTCATTGTGTTTTTAGTTGTTAAATGAATTGATTTGTTGAAATTTGGTTACATATGATATATTTTGTTGTATAATGATCTCTGGGGCTATTTGTCTGTTGTTTATCTCGATTAAATTAGTGTTTAATAAGTTTATTTTTTTGTTGGTATATATTTAGTTATCAGTTGCATAGGTCGTTTGAGTTATGTGTTTGAATTATTATTATTATCTTATTGTTTGGGGATTTGGTTACCTAGTTTGTGAATAGTGTTTTGATATGACTTACTAATATATTGTTAATTGATGTTTCTTTTTGTTGGTCTTATGACTTGGTGCCTTGAAGTTTTGTGGATCGAGGGTTAATATGTAACATTTGTGGAGTTATTTTTTAATAGTTTTAAATTCATAATGAAGTATTTAATGTGATTAATAATGATAACTGTTTCGTATTCTATTCTTTACTTTATACATAATTTCCCTAATTTTTAGCTTTGATTTAATTAGTATTTAATAAAATATTTGGTCAAAATATTTATTAATTAGTGTAGTTTTCTTTTACATTTGATTAATAAACAATAAAGTAGTGTTATTAATTTTTCTATTTACCGATCTCTTTTATTTTGGTTATATTTGTATTATTTTGTGCTAATGGACATTATTTTATTATAATACAATATTATTCTTTAATTACATGTTTTTAAGTTACGTATCCATTTTTTATTTAGGTATTATTTAAGTATATATAAATTGATTATTAAAAGTCTTTAATATTTTATATAAATTAATGTCTAACCAAAGGATATCCATTTGGTTAGAATTTATTATGCTAGATATATTATGTATTTTATAACATCTTATTTTCATATATAATAATAAATTTAAATACTTCATCTTTGTATTTATGGATTTATATTATTTATTTTTTGTTCATTTTCAGAATGCATGGATGAGATATTCAATATGGGTGTTTTCTTCTCGGTCATTAAAGATTTATTATTTAAATTTCCCCGGTTATCTTTTTTTCATGTCCGACGGTTAGATAATAATTTTATTGAATGAAAGGAACTCCTAGCTTCGACTATTATATTCCGATACAATTCATGTGATCTTATATCTCTTGCGGAAAAAAAAAAGTTTAGTTAACCCTTAAATTATATTTTCTAAAGTAGTCCACTGGGCTTGTACAACCAAAGATAGGGTACTCTTGGGATTTATATATACACACCACCTTATGTCACGGCCTCTCCTAATATTTGCTATCTTATTCTTTTACTATTTCTTTATTTTTATTATAAAGACGTGTTTAACTTAAAATATTTTAATTTAAATAAATTTGAAAATGATTAAACCCTTTAAATAGATTTTTAAAATAAGTTTAATAAGCCCTAGAGATGTGTTTAAATCATAAGATTTATATGTGTTTTAATTAAAATAAAATTTTAACGTAATTAAGCCCATTTAAATATATTTTAAAAAATTGAGCCTGTTAAAATTGACTTTTAAAATAACCAGGCCACCGAAATATGTTTAAATTAAAATTGTTAAATGTATTTTAGTTAGAATAAGTTTTTAAAAAAATATTTAAACTCGCTAAAATTCGTTTTTAAATTAAATAAATCTATAGATCGACTCAAATATCAATCAATAATTGATTAATAAAATTTTAATATTTCAATTATATTAATATAATATAGTATTCAATTACTGAAACGAAAAATAATCAATCAAATTCCCAATGCGTATGGAGCCCACGCGAAGTGTTAATTTAACATAATTAGTGACAAAGATAGACATACTAAAAAATTCGTTTCTACTATCCATTCGAGGAATATAATATATTTTCTTGGCATCCTAGCTAACTTATTTGATTGCTTCTATATCAAGCATGTTTCAAATATAATGAGAATAGTTCAATGCATCAATTAAAATGATTAAGACAAAATATTACATCTAATCTAGTGTTTAACACTTAATTTGACCTAAACAAGTCTATTATTCCATTATCTCCAAGTCTGTCACACCTCATAAAGAAGTAATTCCTAATATTAATATTAGGTAATTGAGTAGTGTTTGATTATGAGATTTTGTTTTAAATTTCAAGATGCAAGACATAATGATTTCTTGCAAGAATGGGAGTTGGATTTGCACTATCAATCTAGCTATTAATGGGGGTAAAAATCTCCAAAAATCCAAAGTGCTAGGATAGTATAGGATGTTTCTAATATTAATATAGTATTTTTATACTATTAGTCCTTACCTTCTCAACATGCTTCATCTTTATTGAATTTTGATTCAACCATGAAAATTATAACCATACAATTGTACAACTTACCTTTAACTTTACATCTACTCCACTATCTTTACACCTTATTTTACCAAATTCACCATAAAGTAAACTCATGCCATACTCATCAAAGTTCCCAAAACAACAAAAGCCCATCATTTTATTTTAGATTATAATGTGGTCCATCCATCCCCTCTTTTCCTCTCTACCTATACATACATGCATAGATATAATATTTGTATGTATGTCTACTTGGATGCAGTTTTCACAAGTTGTGGAATGGTAATGGGACCAATGCTATAAAGAGATATATGCGGTGTAAGCAAAGAAAAGAAAGCAAGCTACATGGATTCAAAGGTGGAGTGGTGGACTAGACAGGGGTAATAGATATGTGTGTCCCAACTACACTGACACCTAATTGGATTCTCATATTTCATGCTACCATTTTGTCCACTCTTCAACCCAAGTGCACGGAATATTAATGGGTTAACCCCCCCAAGTGGGAAACTTTTATGACACATCTTTCCATTTCCTTTTATAAACACGCTGGGACCTCCACCTTTTCATCTACACATGAATGACAGGTTTTAGAAAATGAAAACATGGGCCAACAATAATGGGACAACCCTAGTGCCAAACTTGGATTTTATACCAAAATTTACTTGCTACATGTACATTGCGGGTGTGAATTCGTATTTATCACATGTCGTCCCGGTTTTGTGTTCGATTCTTGGCTTATTTCAGAATTTATTGAAAAAATATTAATTTATAAAGTTATAAATTATAATATTAAAAAGCACGAGTTTAAATGAAAAATATATTTTAACAATCTTTACATGTATATTCGAGAGGTGTGAATAAATTTTGTTATTACTCTTGTTATGGGATGCCATGTGGGATGAGGTGATATAGAAGTTGTCTGGGTCAGGATTTGTTTGTTAGGTTAATGTCTCGATTCTATCTATGGTGAGGTTGCCAGATGTTGATATAAATTATTATCACTCATGTGACATACCTTTCCAAATTATTCACGCCTTTCTCATCATCATAAATCAAATCTTCAAATTAATACCACTACAACAAACATAAATACATACATACATAGTGTACGTAATTTCAAATTGTTTGTTCAACGCTCCCTTTCTCTATCTATAACTGCACCATCACTAATAATACACTAATTATCCTTTTAACTGCACTTCTAATTAATTTCATTATCCTAATTAAAAACAACTGTTTTAACGTTTACTAAACGAAACTTAACTTTTGTTAATTAGTTGATTAAGTTATTATTTGTATTCTTTGGCTGGCAAGTTGCATGTTGAACTCCACTAATTGTGATCCTTATAAGAGGGGTTGACAGGTACTTTATACTTTGTAATTTTCTTCAAAAGACTTGGCAAGTGGAGCATATAAATCATCATGAGATCATTAACAATCTCGATACATAAATTTATTCATTATTATTAGTTTATGGAAAGCTAACAAAAGTTGTGGGTGAACAAATGAATAAAGGTCCCCTACTCATGACAATATGTACATATACATGTGATTTTGTGACAATACACTCGGCCTCTTTCACTCTTTGTTTACAATCTTTTCGATTCTTCATTTTCATCTTTAGTCAAGCATGGTTTGGGTGCAGTACAAAGCAACAGCAAGTCCAGCTTTCTCTGTTTCACACTTTGCTTACACTATACTACATAAAAGAAAAAAGATGGCATTTGATACCTGAACTGTAATCATTTACCTGTTATAAAAAATTGTTGAATAGAAAAAATTCTCAAGAAACTTTTCAGAAGTACGAATAGAGCGGTGACTTTAACTCCTTGGATTCACATCAAAAATCTCATTTTAATTTTTTATATTATAAAAAATCATGGATAAATAAATGCATCAATCGCTTATCAAGAATCAGGATCATAAAAAATATATTCACACATACATACGACCAGATTTTAAAAAATATACAAATTACATAAAAATTAAAATTTATAAGAGTGTTACTTCGACATTGCGAATATAATTCTAGATCTGTCATATGCCCATATAATCTAGTGAATGGGACATGAGACATAGTGGATTCTTTAATTAGTGGCATCATTAGGCCAAATGAATGATATAATACTATGGTTAGACCGAATCTGTACATTGCATTAAGCAGTTCAGCAGAAATATAAAATATAGAGTGATGTAGACATACTTATTCACAATCACTATTATTTATATCTCGAAACAAATGAGATTTCATATTCAAAGAGAAATTTGACCCTGTTTCTTGGACGCCACAAGTTATCGTATGAATGGGACGGCAATGCATGGGATAATTAAATCGCTCCAGACTAGTCTCAGTTGACCCTTCTGGCAATGCAGATCGACTACCATATATTTACAGAATTCGACAGGAAAGATTAAAATATTTTTCAATCGAATTTCGAAAAATTGTTGCAAATTTAGATGGCAAAAGACTTGAATTTTGTTTTGTTACTTAGAGTATATATCAAAAATGAAAATGAACAAAAACGCTCACGAAGAATGCGACATGTAATTCAATAAAAATTTACTCATTAATAAATCAAACGTGAAATTGAGCCTTCAACCACGTCCATGGCAATATGGCAAATTGGCAACATCTGATATTATAATATTATTAATTGCTGTTAGTATCTTTATAATTATAAATAGTATATTTAAAATTTTGTGTTTTCATTGTAATTTTCATAATTATAATTTCTTACATTTGTTGGTATTACTTTCAAAACTAATAATATAAATATTTAATTATTATATATTGTGTTACGATTCAAATTCTTAATTTGTTTTTATCAATATTATTATATTATTGGTGAGATTTGAATGCTAGTGTCGAATTTGGTTGAGAGGAATAAAATAAAATGAATTAAATCAAAAAATAATAATTGAAGTTAAATGAATAAGTTTTTGAAAAAAAAATAGATTGGATAAAAATTTATTATGATAACAAATTTGAAGAAAATGAGTATGATTGAGAATGAATCATTATTTTTCAAATTGAGAATTTTAATTTTAATTTAAATAATTGGAAATGAAATAGGGAGGAAATGAAAATGTTGAATATTTATTCATATTATCATTCAAATTTCATTTCATTTTATTCAAATTCATTTATCTTAATTAAATATAATATAAATATTTGTTATAATATCTAAAATTAGTTAATAATATAAATTTATAATATAAATTTTAAATTTTAAATTTTAAAACATTTATAAATTTGAATAGTTGGTAACTAAATTATGCACTAAATCACGAATTCTTTCCAAATTCAATTATTATATTTATTAATATTTTACAGGTCCCAAATTAAGTTGTACTCAAAATATGTTTTAAATATTATATGTTATATTTTAATTATTTCTAATTTAGTTGATAATAATAAATTCCTGTATTTATATAAATTCAATAATTAAAATATTTTACGATAATACATCATCAAATAACACATTATCAGTACTATTGGGATGAAAAATAATAATTTTATATCTGTAATATTATTCTATTAAAATATAATATCAATGTACAAGACATGGATCATTACGTATTTGCATATGTTAGTACCTAGTACACGTCTAAAATATAGTTAAATACTCCCTCCCTACCACTTCATTCCGCTGATTTGATTTATGGTTAAAAATTTTAAAGTTTGACCAAATTTTATATATATATTATATAATTTAAAAAAATTACAAAATATATATCATTGAAAATTTTATATAATTTTTTTAAAAATATACTTTTCAGATTTTGAAAATTTTAAATATATATATTTTTAATTTTCGATCAAAAATTAATTAAATTTGACTGTTGAAAAATTAAATGAAACACTTGAAATGAGACAGAGGAGTATTTGTTTCAGGTCAACTACTCGATTAATTCAACTAGTCTAGATATTATCACAAGTCAAATTTATTTTTAAAAGGTTTCACCCAAAATTGATAACCATCGACTGTATGTTTGCTCAACAGCGTGCGCAAAACGTTCCTATTAAACAACTAAATTCAACTTACAAATTACTACATGTCGGAATTAAATATTTAATCAATAACGCTATTCAAGAATCAGATAAAAATAAGAAATACTGTATTCCGCTGGATACTTCGTACTTGGATTGATTATTATTAATGTAATCCCTAATTTGGATGATTTATTTTCATGATCGGCTAAATTATTCATCAATTTATTTACATACTAAAAAGTTGTATTTAAAACATAACAAAGGTTATGTCACTCTCAGTTGGGAAGAAAAGAAGAAGCCATCACTTCCCTTTGAATCCAAAACTAAAAGAATAAATTATCAAGCAAACGCACTTGGTGGGAGAGATTTGTGGGTTGTAATTATTGTACCGTCTCTGGTTCGGTTTGATATAACCCAATGTAATAACTTCAACTTTGATATAACTTACATAGTAATTTCAACTTTCATTAGACTCAGATATTTATTGTGTTTGGTTATATGTTAATCTATTAACTCATATTTCCAAGGTATTTGTAGTTACCGCAAAATAATGTAACTCACTTAGGTCATGCATGGTCACCGTGAATTACATAATTGTATTTTATTTTAATTAAATTGTAATATATATTAACATTAATATATATTAATATTATATATTAAATAATATTGATTACTAAAATTGTATAATATATATCAAAATCTAAATAAAAAATATTAAATAATATTCTTTTTGTGAAAAACATATAATGCATTTGTTGATGTTTATATGATAAAAATAATTATAATAATATTAAAAATGCATAGATTAAGTTTTTTATTAAAATATTAATATATCTAAGTTAACTATTATTTAAAATTATTTATGATATTTTATGTGCGCATATATATATATATATATATATAATCTTACTAAAAAGATATTATTTAATTCTATTTATATTTTTTTATTTGAAATAGAGTAATATTATATTTGTATATTGATTCATTTTAATGGTTATTTTGATTTTTTTAAATCTTAATATTTGTTTTTTAGTTTAAATGTTATCGAAATATTGTATATTTTTTTTATTTATATAAATAATAGTTTGTATTATTATACATAAATAATTAATTGCGTAATATCTCGTTTATAAATCAAATCATATTTTAATTTTATATTTATTTATATAAATAAAAGTCCTTTATTAATATATTTTAAATAATAAAATAAATGAGTTACATACTTGTAATTCATAATCAATCAAACACTTATTTTTTATTTAGGTAGGAACCTGTGCAACGTAACTTAATTTCAAGGAAATTGCTACAATACTTGCGAACCAAATGAGCCCTACGTCTGTGGCTCTGGGTGTATAAATAATAATAATTTACTGATATAATAGCAGAAAAAGAAAGAAAAGAGTAGTAACAAAACATACAAGCAAACAAGGACCAAACAAAATCAAATAGTTTAAAGTCTTTGTGCTGGTGATAAAGAGACAAATTTGTCCCGATTTAATGGTCCCACTTTCTAAAGATCCCTACAACAAATCTGCATCATCAGATGTTGCTTTCATGTGACCCATAATTTACGAATCCACGATTCCTCGTGTATGCACATACCTCATCTATAATATAATATTAAAATTACAACGCTAAAGGTTTGTTCCGTCAATACATAAATTTGTATTTTATTCAATTTTAAACACATTTTTTTAATTAAAATATACAATTATAATTATGTATCCCTTCTCTCGGCATGCCCCCATCTTTTTCCCATTCCATCCTGCACGTCACTCCTTCTTTTTCGTTTCATCTTCCATATATTAAATACTAATTTCAAAAATTGTTCTTATTTATATTATATTATATTATATTGTTTTAAAAAAATTAGGCATTTAAATCTCCAGATTTTATTTAGATCTTTCAGATCTATTTCATATCCTTCAAATCTGTTTTCAAATCTAACATTTTTTAAACGATTTTATTATCATATGCTATATTTTTCTGTACCTATATGAGGCGGTGCCATTGTTGTTGGCATTTTGACCATATATGATGGTTATCATATATCTTGAATGACGATTTTGTGTCATATTAAATGACTTTTATCGATAAATTGAGAGTTTGTGTGTCTAATCAAAGATCTTTCTGATTAGATGTAATATTATTATTATTATTTTATGTTTTAAATCTTTTTGAGACTTATTATTTTATTCCTTTTATAATTTGAGGGATACTTTTTCTAGATTAAATAGCAGAGCTATTTGCTGATTGGAGTATGGTGATGGGCAGATGAGTGATCATGATTTACTTGTCATATGTTAACATTAACTCAAATTTCAAATTTCAATATGTATTTTACTTTTTACGATATTTTCTTTTCAGATATTAAAATTTTATTATCTAAATTTTCGGGGACATCTTTGCATGATCTTTGGTTAGATGATAAAATTTTTTAATGAAAAAAACTCATTTCTCCGGAATTTGTATTTTATCGCTGGATATTATATTTCAATACTATTCATCAATGAAAAAGTTATTTTTGTCAATATATATATATAGAGAGAGAGAGAGAGAGAGAATTGTAGTTACAATCTATTAACATGTTTCAATTTCCTCATTACTCAACCTCTTTAATTTATTTAAAATCACAACTTATTAATTAAAATTTATGAATATAAAAATAATAGTATTATTTTATTTATATTATTTAAATTTTACTATATTATTAAAGCTGCGAGGACAAATGTTTGGTCGGTCAGTCGTCCATCCGGTCTGGCAATTTTGTCTCTCACTCAACCTCAAATACACATGTTTGTCTCCTACTCAATTTCAAACACATTCTTTTAATTAAAATATACGGTTGTACTTACAATCTACTCATGTTTCAATTTACTCATTACTCAATCTCTTTAATTTATTTAAAATCATAATGTATTAATATATACTATATTATTAAAGCCATAGTGACAAAAATTTGGTCGATTAGTCATCCGTCCGGTAAGTCATCTTTTTATCATCCGTATGTCCTCTTGTTATATAACTCTTTTTATGCAATTATGATATAATTATAATTTAATTTTAAAACATGTATATTTTACATAAAATTCTATTATCGGTGAGTCCTCTTTTTGTACAATAATCTAATAATATATCTCATTTCACTTCCATTACTGTTCAAATTCTTCAATTTATTTGAAATCACAATTTATTAATTAAATCTCATAAATATTAAAACTTATTAATTAAATCTCATTAATATTAAAATAATAATATTATATTATTATAATCAACATAATAATAAAATTTAAATTAAATATTTAAATCATATAATATAATTAATATATAATTTATTAATGTCACTCTTGTTTTGCACGACTTATAAGCTAGTAATAATAATAATAGAAAGTAAAATTCCACGGTCACCCGAAAACTAACTTCATATAACATTTTAGTGTTTGGAGTTTAAAATTTATAATATGATAATTTAGATATTATTTTCATTCTATAAAAAGATGGTTAAGGTTCGTTTTTTAAGAAAAAAAATGATTAGTTTTTTACAATAAATCATCTTTTTAAAAAATAAAAATAATGTCTCATCAACATATTATAAATTTGAAACTTCAGACTCTAAAATGCTCTGTGGGATAAGGGTTAAGTTCCGCCACCATTTTATAATTTATTTTATATTAATATATGTATTCTTTGTCATGTTCATATTTTATTTGTAGTACTTATTTTTTGTTTATATCATATTTATTTTCATTTTATTTTGTGTATATTATTTGTCATAAAAAGTTTTTTTGAAAATAATTTTCCTATTTTTACGAATGAAAGTAAGATATGCGTATACATTATCGGATCCCGTTATAAACGAAATATATTGAATATATTTGATTTAATTTGATTTTTGATTTGTTATTAATAGTTTTGAAGTCGGTATTTGTGTTCTTTCTTTATCTGAAATTGTTTTTTTCCGAAGCTTATCTGAAATTTTAGCGTGAGATGCTGTTAAACTAACAATGAGGGATGATGCCATGAAATATGAACAAGACTCCATCAATACCTATTGCCGTATTATCTTGTTGCCGTAACCGTAACGCGTTTGATTCTAATCCATTAAATTGAAAGAAAATAAAATACAATAATTAAAATAAATACTAAAAAAAATAATTATGAATATGTATGTATTGAAAGCTTCCTTTTCATTTAAATCGCTATCTGCAATTCAAAATTCGAAACAACACAAATAATTGTGAATCATGTTATCCACATATATGACACAGTCAAGCATGCTCCACGCAAATATATATTATAGAGGCAGGTCATATGTCAACCTCAACGCAATATCATTTCACAGTTCATTTCAACTTTTCAACCAAAAACTTGATCTTTTATTTCTATTTTACCTATTTGACAATAGTGCTATTCTATTTTTATTTTTTTTTGAATTTAAACCAAATAGTGCTATTTGATTTATCTCAAAATGCTATGGGTTTTTCAACTCAGAAGAGGTAACTTTTAAGTTAGAACTTATAACATCTAAAATTACGCGTAAAAATATCAAACGCTCATTAAAGGGAGTAATATAATAAATTAATTTAATTAATAATTATCTAATATATAATTTTAATAAATTCATTTTATTATTGAATAAAATACATAATATTAGAAATAAACTTCCATTCTTATACTATCTTAATTTAATTATTAATTTTAAAATTATACCACCATTCAAGCCAAATGGTCCCTGACATCACTCAAAGCTTAGCACTTCACACGCTCTTTGATCAAATTTCCCAACGAAAATCATAAACGCCCTCAAATTATATTCCATTGTGTAATATCTACTAAACTAAATTGGCCAACCAAAAGATCACGCACCCACAAGGCTAAAGCCAATCTAATACGTACTAAATTATTGACAATGACTTGTAATTAGGTGTAAATTAATAATCAAATCAAAATTTAACAATATAAACATGGCGTCTCATGTGTCCCACAATATATTATCTGTCCTTTAATTTAGTACTAGTATTATTAATTTGTCAAACATTCTTGAACTCAACAAGCACATTATAATTATCTGTCCTTTAACTAAGTAGTAGAGTTTTTATTCTGTATATAATTGTACGAACTAACAGATGACGTGTGCAATATATATTTAATTGATTGGCGCAGGAGCTGTTCCCTCCCTACCTATTTAGAAGGTATATTTTAGAAAAATTACGCATATTAAAAAAAGTTAATTGGATAAAATTTTCTCATACACATTTTTAATTATTGTATTGTAAAATAATAATTTAACTAAATTTTAAATGAATCAAATTTTGAAAATAATAAATATAGGGATAATTTTGAAAATTTATCACTATACTTATTTTGAAAATAGAAATAAACATGTATTTAAAAACAAAATTTATTTTAAAAATGAACCTCTAAAACGGGAGATGAGAGTAGTTAAATCTAAGATACTTGTAGCACTGATAAACAATACTATAATGGCATACTACGTTCTACCTAATTAGAGGGTCCATGTGACGTTGTAAGTATATAATTGTATAGATTATTAATTGTTGAGTAAGCAGGTAGGAGCCTAGGGTGGCAGATTCGTGTGTGTTCTGCACTTCTACCTCAATTAGAGAATTAAATACAGCTAGTGATTTACACACTAATAATCATGTTTATTCTAAGTATCATAAAAAAAGTGATTATGTTTCGAACGCGATTGAATATCGGAACTGAAAGGTTTGTCTTCTTTCAATTTCGATTGAACTCTCAGTCAAACACGAAATTTATTAAAACGGATATTAATTATTTAAAATGTGTCGGCATGGTACCTTTCAAAACAGGTGAGGGCAGTAAACGGAGGGGTACTATTTTTTTAAATTTTTTGTTATTATTATTTATTAGTACCGTTTTCAAGCTCTCTGGAACCGCTCTTGTTCATGTCAGTGGGCACCATTAAGGTACGTACCCCCACCCCCATGTTACGTATATTAAAAATGATGAAACCCTAGTTATTATGGGGTCAATCGAGATTTCTTTTTCGGAAATTTAATTTAATTATTGAATTTGCAACAATTATGTTTCACTTGCCTATATTTATAACACAAGGTTTAGCCCTGTATGACCGACTTGTGTATCAAGATATTATTCTCCGAAATTATATTCCGTTTGTACAATTATTTTGGTTCGTACCCTCTGACGGTGTGCTGAAATTATAAAATTTAACCGTTTTGATTATATTTAGGACGAGTAATTTAATATGAAAGATATTTTTTATTTTACAATTTTATAAGAGTGCAAATCATTGTTATAATTGAAATTAATGGTACAGAAACTACTTAATTTTGACGAGTACTATACTGAAAATCGAAGATTAATGAATAGTGTTTGATTTAATATTTTAATGTTTACTAAAATAATCGAATGAGTTTTCATATCATAACTAAAAAATTTAAGTATAATCAATTTTCAATTTTTACGACCGCGATAAACCCTTTTCAACAGAATTGTTGTAACAACCCACAGGTGAAACCATAAAAATGAAATAGCGAAAAAAATCACTAAAAAATTAAAAATAAGCTTTTCAAAAAAAAAATACAAAATTATACAGTTAGTCTATACATACATGAAACTATATATATCTCTCCTTTCCTTCACTACCATTGCTTTACTAAAGACAAAACAAAGCTTCTAATCTGATACATTCACATGCACAGTGGCATTCATGCTTGCATTACAAACAGGACACGTGGACTGCGACGTGGTCCCACATACCGTACACAAACCCAAATGCCTACACGGCAGCAGCAACACACACGATTCCCTCTCTCCACATTTCCGGCACATCCTGTTCCCAACGCCACCGTCTACCGGCGCGTTACCCACCACGCGCCACCGTGTAAAAACTTCCTCCCCCTCGTCTCCATGCCCACTACTCCCACATGACTCCGCTTCTTCCGCCACTTCCACATTTCCGGCAACGGGAAAATGACGGCCGTCGGAAACTTGCGTCAGCACTTGCTCTAAGTTGCACCGGAGTGACATCACGGTTGCCTCATTTGTTTGTGCTAAGTCTTTCCATAATTGATTTTCGAGAAATAATTTTTTGACTCTTTCTTGAAGTGCAAGATTTAATCGTAACATTTTTTGAATATCTTCGTCTTTTTCTTGCAATTTCTTCATCACTCCTCCTCCTATGGCAGATACTAATGTTCTTGTTTGTTGCTTTTGTCTCTCCTCTAACTCCATTCTTATCTTTTTTGTCTATATATACAAAAAAAAATATCAGAACTTCACTAATTCTTTCCATATGCAAAATATAAAAAAATGCACCGATAACATGCATATCTGCATATATAATAAATTTATTAACTTACATGTTGAGCAATGATTTGATCAATTTCCAAGTGTTGTTGCTGCATCTGGATCGGTAAATTTTGTTGAAAATTATTAAGACGTGACTGTTTTTGTGGCACAATGACTCGGTGTAACTCGTTCATTGAATCTCTTGAGCGCTTTCTTGGAACGGATGATAGATTGTAAGTGAGACCACTCTCTTCTTTCATTGAATTATTTGCTTCACAATATACTGATTGATTGAATGGCAATAAATTCTCTGCCATTGTTGTTCCATTATAAATCATCGTTCCAAGATTATTGTCATTGAATCCATAGTTGTTCACTTGATTCGTATTCATATATTCCCTGCAAAAAATCCAAACAAATCAGAAAAAAAAACCAATATATCGAAAACAATTCGTAAGCTGGATTACGGTTTTTAATTTCCCTCCCCAGACTCTGCTCTCCGAACGAAATATATGTACGTAAATAAAGATATACATACATGGGGGTACGTGTGTTACCTGTTTGATATGATTTGCTGAGGAAAACAATTTATGTGCCCAGCATCAACGGCCATGAAACTAGTGAGTTTTGTTTCAAAGAGGGGGAGAGAAAAGATGGGAGGAAGTTGAGAAAAGAGAGCAATGCAAATGGGGTGAATATATGGAGTTTGGTTTATATTTAAAGGCGGATAAAATAAAAATAAAATAAAGTGGTGGTGGATACATGAGAAAAAGTATAGTCAAAAACTAATTATAGAGAGAGAAAGAAGGAGATTCTTGGGTGGGAGTAAAAAAGCGTGATTCTAGAGAGAGAAAGCGGGCGCCTCTAATCTAAGCAACAGCCATAATTGTTTCTGATTTGTATCGATAACTGGAATAATCTGATAAATTTGTTTAATTTAATATCGATCTTGACCCAGCCAGACCCTCGTCGTATAACACGGGGAATAATTTATCCGATGACTTGTATGGATATATACGGTACTTGTCCATATAATTGGAAAATATATTTATAAAAGCTTAGATTTTAATTTTTTTATGTATATGATTTACTTTTTACCATTCCAGCTGCTGGGATAATCGAATCATGATGCTGCGTTTTATGATATGAAAACAAATGAGTTTGAATATAAAATTAACTTTAATCGGTACGGCGCAAACGATTCAAATCCACATCTTCTACTGTATTCGCGTATTCACCTTGAACGAAGTGTGACATTCGATCCTCCCAAAATTGTCTCCCTTCTAGTTTTGAGATCTTGGAACCCTAGTTTTTGGTTGTCTCCTTCAACGGCTGCTCACAAAAATTCTAGAATATCTTAGCTAGAAGAGAATAAGATGAATATATAAGTTACAGTAGAGATCCTGGATAATTAGGTCGGATCTTCCAATGACATTATGGGTCAAGCCCAATGTCATTAAATATTAATTCAATCTACTAAAAAATTAATATTTACACTTGTAATATCCCATATTTTTTAGAATAATAAAATAGATTAATAATAATAGAAAAATAATTAAAATTGGATAGAAATTAGGAATTAGAATTGGATTAGAATAACGAACTTTCGAATATGGGTCGAATTTGAATCGTAGTAGGTTTTGTTATAGGGTTTAAAACTCTACATATAGATTGAGATCTCCTTATTCTTTGATATTCTATTCGAGCCACCTTGACTAAACAGTTGTAAATCTCTCTCGACACAAATCTTGATTCTTTTTGTTCGTCTTTGTTATTAAAATTCGTAGGATTTCTCATACGCAACTCAACAATCTTGTAAAATTCGTAGTAAATTCATCGTAAGTCAGAATTTGTTGATTCTGGACTTTTTGGAAAGATCTATTCGTTCTCTACGATTTTCGTGTTTTAAGTTTTTCCAGAAAATATCGTTTAGAGGGTAAAAAATGTGAAATAGAGATCTGGGCAGAATTGGAATTATGAATAAGTTCGACGTTTGAGATGTGATATTTTCGATTGGGTGTTAAGGATTCAATATATGTTTTAGGATGTTGTTAATTCTTGGTTTGCTAGGTTGATGTAAGTAAACTTTCAGAACATTAGTTTATTTAGTAAATTTTATATTCACACGTATGTAATTTTGTTATTAAATCGGATCATGTATGCTAATTTATTGGATTAAATTATGAACAAAAGAGTTATTTGAATTTCGAATTTTGAATTAAGAAAGAGGATTTTAAAACCATTCGCTTCGAATTATGTCATGGTTTGTGAAAATTTAGGACCGAGTCACCGGGTGGTAGTGATAGTTTTCTGAAAATTTAGGACCTTTATCACCGGGTTGTAGTGGTTGTAGTATAAATTATGGGTAACAAGTTATTGTTTTATGTGCAGTCATTGTGTCTTATCGTATCTAATAAGAATATGAAATTGTATCGAAAAGTTATGTGCATAGTTATCGTATCGAAAATTATGTTTTGTTATAGGTATTACTTGTTACTTGCTGGGCTGTATAGCTCATTACATACAATTTTCAGGTTCGGTGTAAGAAAAAGATGGAGTGCATTGGATTTCGAGAATCTTAGATTTGGAATAGTTTGGTTGTTGACTCGTCATTGTTAGCCGCGCTTTTGTAATAGTTATTTTTGTAATGGAGTTTTGGATTAATAAATATAATTATTTTAGATTTTGTAAGATTTTGTAAGATTAACGGCCCGAAAAGGGCGGGCTGTTACAACACTACCTCTCCTAATGCCGTAATTTAATTATTTAATTCGACTCCAATATTATTTGCTTATTAAATTCCCCATGTTTAAGATATCGAATGTCCATTAATTAAATTAATTTCTAACAATTAATGTAATTAATATCTTTTATCCTTAATCATCCACTCAACCTTATAATTATGCAAGAAGAAATCTGTCTTCATGACTAAAGCATAATTATATTTATGAGTTTTCAAGAGGACATTATCACCCGAATATTTTTGGACACGGTTTCCTTTTATAATCAATATCCCACTCTGTATGTAATGTCATTGCTCAAAATATAATATTTTGATTAACATTAAATCACATCACATATGAATCAAAATATGTGCATTGCATACAAGTGTCAATCACTGTATCCGGATTAAGAACCTAAGCAATAATAATATTATAGAATCTTAGTTCTTCTTTATTGTCATAATAGAAGAACAATTCTAATATTTTAATCCCTTTCAGTATACACAAAGCATACAAGTATTATTCAATAATCAAGATAGATTATTTTCAATTTAATATATTATATATAGACACTAACAATCTAATATTCTGTTATTCCATTTGATACTAGATTATCCACAATATATAATATATAAATAATGTTAAAATATGCATTCAAGATTCTCAATAAAAAAGGAAAATGTCATATATACTTTAAACGAATAATTTAGTATACTCCCTAACACCGGCAATATTACGTGGGATGTATAGATAAATGAAAAATCAGGATATACGTTTCACTAATATTGATATAGGATGTATTAAAATTGAATCTTAACTATTTTTGTAACGGATAGTTGACATATTTGAAATTTTCATTTTAAATATATAGTAAAATTTAAATTATTTCTATACTTGGAATTTTTATAGAAAATTAGGAAAACTAAATAAATAAAATTCATACAATCAATAGAAGTACATATAAATTATTTGAAAAGTAGTACGACATATAAAATAATTATATGCTATATATAATTTCTATAAGAAAATTAATTGATATGATATAGTTCAGAGAAAAAGTAACCTAAAATATCTTATCCTATATATCATTTGTATAAGAAAATTAATATGATATGATATAATTCAGAAAAAAAGAGAAAATTAATATGATATGCATACATTATTTCTATTTAATGCAAATAAAAAATATATTGTTATCAAATGAAATTTAATAATAATATTTTGACATGTTTATACATATTCATGTCCTTTAATACAAAATAAATATTATAAATGATTAATAATATAATAATCACATTATATATATATATATCATTAAACAATATTAATTTTTTTATTATAAGAATAAAAAGAAATATAATTGAAAAGATAAATTATTAAACCATTGAAAGAGATGGATTCATATTCAAATACTTTCATAGTATATTTCTTCAACTTCAGAAAATATATGTTATTTTAATTGTTCGCACGTATATTAATTTTTTTGATCACATAACTAAAATAATTATTCTTAATATTTTTAAATAAAAATATATCATTACTATTATATGATCAAATCTTTTTTCAAATACGTGTCAAAAATCGAACGTAATTTGTTTTAAAATAAAAAGATAATTATAAATGAATATAGATCTAATTGATAATATGCAGTTTGGTTAACAAGTTAATAAAAATAAAAATAATGACCATACGATTAAGTAATAGATGAGAACTTTTTGATCTAATGCTAAAAATTATTTTATATTTTAAAATTTAAACTATGATAAAAAAGGTTAAGGTTTGGATCTCATTAACAACTTATAAAAATTAAATATTAATATTATTAATTTTAAAAGTATAAAAGGGTTTGAATCTTGTTAAGTTACCTATTATATCCTATATATAATTTGAGTAAGGGAGATAATATGGTATGATCGTCAGAGTAAAGATATAATTTCTTAAATATTATTAATTATTTAATTAATAGGCTAAGGTTCAATTCCCCGTGAATACAAGAGTTAACTTAATACTATTTTAAATTTATTTAGAAGAAAATATATTAAATTTTAATATTAAAATTGAATAAATATTAATTTCAAAATTTCAAAATTTTAATCATAAAATTCTTATAAATTAATATTAAAATGGAAACATATGCATCACATGGGGTATAAGCTAGTTATCCTAAAATCTGAACAGGAGAATATTAAGGGTGACAGAGAGTTAAATGTGAGACCCCTATTGTTTTGATACCATTTTAATCGCTTTGATATCATTTTAAGTTACCAATTTTCCTAAAATCTTAAAAGTTTTAATACTGTTTTAGGACAACAACTTAATTACAAGGATTTTATATTGCTATATTTTAACATATCTCATTAATGATATATTTTATGCATTTTTTTAATTTTTTTTAATAATATTATATAAATATAAATTCTAATATTTAAGATAAAAAATTATAAAATATTAAAATAAACTCATAAGAGCATGGTTTATGATCTTGTACAAATACCTACTATAATCGTGCTATATAGATAATAGATCCACAGAGAATTGCAACTAATTGCCAATATACGTATACTTTTTGTTGTATAGTCAGGAAAAAATAGAAGAAGGAAAAAGTAAGGCAGAAACTACCAAGAAAGTGATAGATAGATTGAAATTAAAATAAAGGCGAGGTCTAAGGTCTTGGCGGTGTCACATTTTATGTCATCTTCGAAAACGAGATTCATGCATGTGGCACACAATTCAAGAATCGGACGTTAGAGCTAGCGATGTTTTTGGGACTTTCTCTGTGTTTTGTTAGATCGGTGTATTGTATAGAAAAGGCAACATTATCAAACGTCGTCTTCTTTGTTCCTTTGCTACTCTATGTTAAGATAATTCTATTTATTCTTAAATTGTGGCTTATACTCCCACCACGTCTCCACTAACACATTATATGTAGACTATGATTTAATTAAATTATTCATTTCCTTTATCAATATTTTCCAACTTCGCAACATTTCCAATGTGATAAGAAACCAAAATATATACGTACATGCACACATGTAAAAGAAGTTAGATATTTATACATACATTTTTTCCGTTTCGTTTCATGTGATTTGCTTGTCTCTACATGTGTTGCTTTCGAAGAAAGTTGGAATATCTGCCTAAATTGAGTATGTTCCTTGTAAATATGGTATCATAACATCAAACTCGGCAACTTACATACATTATTGTTGTCGTCGAGTGTTGAGTAATGATACAAATTTATGATAAAATGTGTAAAATCAATCGATGTTGGTTTAGAACAATAGCTTATTAACAATTATCATTTTATGTTTTTTCATGGAAAGAAAACAATCCTAAAAATGATATTTAAAACGCGGAAAAATAATGTGACCCCTAATTTAGAAAATAATTCACGATAAAAAATGCGGACCCTTTATTAATTGGAAAATATGGGTTGCTATAAAATAATTAGAAAATAATATTTGCTTATCAGTTATTCAAACCCTTATATTAATTGGTTAAGTATTGATTAATCATGCTACATTTCTTTGTAAACTATGAAAGTTTGTAACCTCTTATTAGATCATCTACTCTCAAATGGGCGATGATTCACATTAAGTACGTGTTAATAATGCCTCTTTTGAGTAATAGTAACAACTTATTAACACAGTGTTGTGATAAATATCGTGCTTGTATCAACTTTAATCAACTACTTTTATTCATATGTGTGTCGATTGCTTAAGAGTAGCACATTCATGCATGAACTAACAATGATTAATGTAACTTAGTTTAAAATGCGTGCTTTGCCAGCAATTTTATTCATTAACGATGCGTGATAAGATTAAGTTCATTTCATGCAAATGACTAACCAAAAGTTAGGTTAGTTAATGACTTCTTTAATCATTTTGATTAATTACTTATCTTTTACAGTAATTAATTATGGCAAGCTATTGAAGAACGCATCTTTAATTTTGCTTTTGCAGAATTTTGAAACTATTCCCCATCTTGTTTCACAATGGGATTAGTTTCTTTCATGTTTCCAATTTGCTAAACAGATCAAATTCTCAACAGCTATTCAATTTAACACTTACACGCATGGGCATTATGCGTGTATATAGTAATTTATAGTTCTATGCCACAATGTACTGCTAATTTTAGCATGGGTTTTATATTAACGATTTATTTAATCTGTGACAAAAATAATAATCTTATGCTCCTATTTTCATGCACCTAATCATATAAAAATAAGAGATATATAATTTTTTATTCATTAATTAACTTATATACTCCTCTTTTTAGACACTTAATCATAAAAATAAGAGCTGTATGGTGACATTTTTTAATTTAACTAGCGTAAAAACCGTGCAATGCACGTGCCTCTTCTTTAAAACGTTTTTTTATTTAATAATTTTTTTAATTTTAATTTTAATTTATCACTTATTTTTAAAAATTCATTTTTACTCATTTATATATTTAATTCAAGATACAACCCGACTATTCAACTAATTATAAATTTTAAATTAAATCTTATGATACAAATATTTTACACTTTTAAAAAATTTAAAAATAATATAAATTTAATCGAGTTAAATGTATGGTAATAATTTTTAAATTTAATTATTTTTAGAACGATTATATATATATATATATTATAATATAATAAATATACACCCAAATTGTATACATTTTCGGTTCTAACGTATTTCGAATCCCATACACCCCGTATCGAATACTCTCATAGGTAAAGTTAAAGGATACTCGAATATTCATAATTTGCATTTTAATCTTTTAAGTTATAATATTTATGTTGGATCCTAAAAAAATAGTTTAACTTAAATTACTCATATTATATATTTATTTATGTTATGTATATATTTTGTATTATTTGATATTTATTTTTTAACACTAACTTTGTTAATTTATATTAATATAAATAAATATATACAATACGTTACTTATACTAAATTAAATTTTAATATTATTTTTTATATATTAATATCCAATTAATCCAAATAAATTACAATACGATATATAAATATTATACAAGCTTATAACCCGTGCGAAGTACGGGATAACTAATATTTACATAAATTAATTTTTTATTTATATTTTTATTGATATTGAATAGAAAATTTTATAATATTAAGAAATTAGGTTAATATTATATATTATCTTATTTTATATAAATTTATTCTATTTAATATAAATATTTTCTAATTTGGACTCGTGTTATAATAAATATATAATTGAGCCTAAAAAGTAAAATTTTAGATAATATTCATATGTATATAGTTAGGGCTCGTGATCCAGACCGACCAAAACTTTTATCTTTCTGCTATAATAATATAGTATAGATAACAAAATAAAAATAAAATAGTTAATATCATACTTAATAAAAATAAAAATTGAAAAAGAAAGATAAAAATATTCATTATATGTAATAATATTAATAAATTTTATAAAAGAGGTTGGATATGTAATTATACCCAGGATAAAGAAAATTACTAACAAGAGATTATAGCAATTAGTAACAGTATAAATCGTCATTATAACATAATGAAATAATAAAATGAAAAATTAAGATAGGATAAAATTAGAGGTGCTGGTTTATTTGAAATGATTTTTAGAAAATAAATTAAAAGGTTATGTATTTTAATGTTATGACTTTGAATTATATTCATATGAATTGTGATTTCAATTTTCACTCTAGCATAATTACATGTTTTTGGCATTAATAACAAGTAAGGGTACTTTCATTATTTTCTTATTAATTAGGGGTATACTAGAAATTTTACTGCCATTTAAGTGGAACATCCTACCTTGTGTTCTCATTTAAGGCCTCATTTGTTTGGATTGGATGTAACCAGCTACGTAACTAGAAGTTCTTTAGATATAAATTAGGTGCATGTGATTTGGTTTAATAAATTTTAAATATAATAAGAGAACTCTAAGTTCTAAGATTTTTGTAGTTACTATAAAATACGGAAACTTAATTATCTAGGTTCACCATGGTCAGTGCAAATTACATAGATATTCAATATAAAAATATTAATTACTTACTAAAATTTACTATGTAACTTCGAGTTACATAGTGATAAACCAAACACAAAATTTTTAACTATCTTATAACTTTATGATGTAATTTAATTATAAAAAAGTTCAAGTTCCTATGTAACTCGAAAGTTAACGAAACAAACAAGGCATAGTAATAGATATATAGATTGTGAATATATCTTAATTTTATGATTAAAAATCTAATTTTTTTATTTATCCTATGACTTTATTGACACATGTTAAATAAACCGTTATATCAACTAAACAAAATTTTAAAAATCACACTAGTACATTTTAAATCGACAACAGGGTTTGGCTTGGATTATCTTAACCTAGACAAGAATAATATATTATATCGAAACATCAAGATATACACTTGCGAGTAAAACAAAAAGAAGGGTGTAAATTGGGTAGATAGGGAGACTTTCATATACTAATCATGATTTATCCACTTATATCACAGGTCACTTTCATTTTAACTTTTCACACAGACTAGGCCATATTAGCCTTTGCCAAATTATTGGCCTGTTTGGCCTGCCTTAAAATAAATCTTTTTAAATTTATTTTCGGGTAAAAATTTCATATTTTGATAAATGTTTTATATACAAGTATTTAATGTATATTTGAGATTTTATAAGTTGCAAAAAAAAGTTAACTTTTTTCAGAAAAAAGTTAGGAATCTCTAACTTTGTCTTAAAATAAGTTGACTTATTCTGAAAAAAAGTTTCTCCAAACACCCCCTATATATCTCTTATTCATAATCACGCTCGTTTATCGTATGAATGGCGTGTATAATCTTCTAGTATAGGGGCTATTTGGCAACAGTTTTTTCCCCGAAAATAAGTTTTTATTTTCGAGAAAAAGTTAGAATGTATGTATTTTTTCTGAAAATAAGTAACTTATTTTTTATTTTAAAAATAATATTTGGTTTTAAAATTTTAAAATAAATATTTATCTTTTAAAAAAATGAAAATATATAAAAAATAAAAATAAAATAAGTTACTTATTTTAAATTTAAAAAACACCAAACGGCCACCTAATATGATTACTTGGTTGAATAAAAACCAAACCAGCTACAACGTTTAAGAGAGAGTAAAAGGTAGGCCAATTGTTTTCAGGAAAAGCAAAACACGCATCATATTATGGGGCCGTTTCTTATTATTTACCTTTTCTATGTTCATAATATTATTGTTCCTTAAAAATTTACAACTAATTAAGCTTGTGACGTGTATAATTATATTCACAATTATATATATATATATATATATATATATATATATATATATATATATATATATATATATGAGGTTTTGGTCCAGAATTGTTTATAAGCATTACTCGGGTTTTTTTCCCGCGAATAGAAAAAAATCCTAACTTACCTTCTAGAAACACCGATAGGATGTCATAACCCCCGTATTTATATCAAAAATTTAATATTAATCTTATTCGCAGAAAAAATATACGGAGTGATGGTAACATGACTCATATATATATAATATTTTTTTTTCAAATATATATATATGTGTGCATGTATGTGTGCTGATATGATTAAGATTTTTATCTACAAATATCTAAATGAAATACAAGACACTTGCATGATAACACTCGAAGAAGATTCGGCCCGACACAATTTAATATTATGAGTACTGTGCGAGATCAATGAAATGAATGGGTATAAAAAAGAAAGAAGTCACAGGTTTTGGTTAGCAGACATAATTAATCACAAGGGATCCAGTTCAATATTTTAGTCTTTGTTGCATTATTTTATTTGAGTACGGACATGTGTGATGTCCTGATAATCCTTGATTAGATACATTATATAATGGAAATCAGTCATTAATCAGCTACAAATAACTCGATCGATTTTTATAACGAATAATATTTTAAATGTCAGATTAAAAATAATAGGTTAAAATTATTAATTAATCACTATCAGTGTTGTAAAAAGCGGAAATCGGACTTCATCGGTGAAAACATAGAACATGAATTAATCGAATGAATCGAACATTAATCGGAATGATTAATCGAACATTAATCAGAAATTTAATCAGTTCAGTGAATTACCGAACATGAATTAATAAGTGATTAATCACGATTAATCACCGATTTTACGAATAATGATCACTATTAACAAACCAACACTAACAGCTCCCATACAAATATTAACAAAAGAAAGAATATAATAATCTTAATCACGTGTAAGTACCTATTATTAATTTATTACCATTACATGTTTATTGCCAAGACAATATATATAAATTTTAACAGTGTACAGCTGTACATTATTGAAAAGCTTTAAATTCTGCTCAAGGTGTATCAGAATTTCAGAGGTGTTGTTTGGACAAAATAATAAAGTTTATATATGTACATATATGTTTATAAAAAATCGATCCAGTAATGGACAAAAAAATAAAAATTAGAGGTGTTGCTTAGAGAAAAACAAATATGCAGTTTGAGTGTGATCAGGAAAATTAGATGATTGTTTGATATTTTTTTATTTATACATATTTTAAAATATAATATATAATAATATTTTTGGTAAGATTTAATAATGAAACTTATAATTACTTCCAGGAAAAACTAAAAAACAGTTTTTTTAAAAAACACGAGGGGATATGTCTTCTCTGACATCAGATTTTCGGCTAGAAAAATAAGTTTTTAAACTAAAAACGTTTTTCTAGACAACAGTTTTTAAAATTTATCAAACACCAAAAAACTGTTACCGTCTACAACAACAATAACAAACGAAGCCTAAGTGCTAACATTATTCCATATTCTGCTCATTTAGAAATTTATTAAAATATATATTTATTTATAAAATTATAAATCTAATTATTTAAAAAGAAAATATGCAGTCGTGTAGATATTGAGGGACTGTGTTGGGTTCTCTTCGTTTTGGACACTTGGTTATTGCCTCGGGCAATTTGGACTTGCGTTTTCACTTTTTCTGACCAGCACTCCCAAAACACTGCCTTAGTTCTCAAACATGGAAAATTTGGCTGCTTAAAACTAAAGATAATAACATATTTAACTTCTAAATAACTTGTACTCCATTAGGTATATACGTTACATACTTGCATCTAAACAACCGAGAGTCTATATATAATAAAATCAACTGAAGCTGTAAGCAGCATGTTGGACCATTAGTTGGTCCCAAACTTTTATGAATCGTTTACCTAATACAGAAACCTGAACTTGTTCAACTTTCATGACATGTTAGGCATAATTTATTACAGTAAGTAAATTTGGGCCGATATGCTTCATTTCATATATAGGCATTAGGCCTGTGCACGACTATGACAGACTGACAGTGCTTTCCAGATTTTTATTTTACTTTCTCTTTTTCTACATTGTGATCCAAAGTTTTTGTACCAAGAATCTCTAGATGTCAAACGCTACAAATTATCAAATATATTATTTTTTAATTTTCTCTCATATTTATGTCACTCTTGACAATATTTATTAAAATTTTGATCTAATAGTTAAACAATTTTAAAGGTTGTTCATGTAATCCCTCTATATTAATTTTATATTTAGTTCAATATTAAAGTGTGCATAGTAATATATACTTTAGATATTTTATATGACTTTTTACTAATTTAAAAAATTGTCAACTTTTGACAATCTTGACAACCTCCCAACTCCAATAACTAGACAACAAGGGTGTCATGCCACATAAACTTGACAACCTCCTTGATCCTTGATAACCCAATTGGAGATGCTCTTAGAGTAGGACGACAAAAGGGAAAAGTTTAACATGCTCTCAACTTTAAAAAAAAAATGATCTTTTCATCCAATCATCTTAATTTTAGAAAGTACGGAGTAACATTTAGGAAGAATTTTTTAAAAACTTATCTCTCAATTTTTTCTGTTTTCTCATTTGATAACTTGGGAACACAACTTTAAAAAAAATTAAAATTTTCTTTTCTTGTCTTTTAATTCTATTTAAGAGAGAATGCCGCTTAATTCCACTCAATTATTAACATTCAGATGTAACAAAAATTAAGACATTAAAAAAGGGAGGAAAATATATAAGAGAGTATATATTTTGACAAATGCTACTTACCCCTAAACTAATCCTAAATTTTTTCCCCAAATGACGTGGATGATATATGACATATTTTTATAAAAAATGCTAAGTACTTCAAAAATTGTCCCAAATGTTGAGTTGTCATGTATGTAATCGGTAATTTTTCTATAATAATATAAAACTCCGCTTGCATACATATGCTTCCACGAATTATAACAAGTCATACGTCATGCCACAAAACTTATTCCAATTAAATCTAGCCTAAGTTTTGAGGTACGTAGTATTGCTTTATTTTTATTTGTGAGCGCATATGATGTATACACGCGAGGTCTCATATTATTATTAAAAAAATTTATCAATTACATATCTAACAACTCAGTATTTGGAACAATTTTTAGAATACGTAGCATTTCTCAAAATAAAATATATACTCACTTGTATAAGCTACAAACCACTTGATTTTTTGCACGTAAATTTAGGTATCTTGAGTCTTTTGACCGCATAGTTAGAATCAATATTTTCTAATTTTTTTCTGAATAAAAATTTAAATATTATATTTTTATTCAGAAAAAATTAAAAAGAAATTAATTCTAATTATGCGGTCAAACACCTAAACTACAAATAAAATATATAAAATAGAATCTTATTTATTGTGGTTAACTTTTGGGGAGGAAAAGGTCGGGAAAGGAAGGAAAGCTTACAAGACTTCAGTTGGGTTCACAAATTTCCTACAATCAATACTAGCAGGTAATACTGACAGACATTTAAACTGAATGAATTGGGTTGAAAGACAACAATATTCTAATAACAGATCTTTATCTTTGATAACCAGTACCCTAATAATAAGTAACCTTTGTATGCCTGCAGATACGTTCATCCTTGCATCAAATTGTAGAAATGGCTACTTATTTACATAATACACAAACCAAAACACATCAAAGCATATCCCTATGAAAGCTTTGCACAAGATCAACAAATAGCTTCTTTACGTGCAGAATGAGATTGACATTGCTCATTTACCACAGTTGAAGCCATGACATATTGAGAGGATAATGATGAGGATCAGCGCTATCAGAATACCTAGCACAATCAGCTTAATCTTCATATTCTGGAACCACATTTTTCTGCGGATTTGTGTGCCTGCAGTTCTGAAGTCTTGTGCCTGTTCCAACCAAGCATACAAAGATTGTAGCACCAATTCAAACCAGAAAAAATAATAATAAATACTGAACAACTCCTTGAGGATGCATCATCACTTTAAGTAAATATGTAGATTTAATTACCTTTTCTGTTTTGTTTTTGTTTCATTGCCAACAAGAATATGTCCAGTTACTAAGAACAGATAGGAATATGTCCAGTTACTAAGAACAGATAGATGTTTTGTTATTAGATTACAATATATAACTTTTATGGACATCTAATCTAGACATTACACTTGCACTTTGATATGAATTATTAATAGAAAAGAACACCAGGTTCATCCCATAGCAAGTTGTTGGAATGAAATGACCTCCGCAATGCAAGGGTGATAATTAATTGCGAGTACTTTGTACTGTCTTTGCTTAGGGCTTTGTCAAGTTTCTAGTTCCTCTAAAACCTAATCATTGCTACATCTGGTTCACAGTTTATTATATCTGAATTTGTTAAAATAACTATAATATAATTTCCCCCCACCCTACAATTACAAAATATTCTAATATATATGTCCCCTTGTCTCATTCCATCCATTAGACTGAAAGAGGAGCAGAAGGCACAAATAATTTTATAATTATATATACATAATGTTGATAAATAAATATAATTAAAAAATTTTTTTTGCAAAGAAGCACATTTTATTGTTTATATTCAGGAAAAGAATGAAAAGGTGATACAGATTTATATGAATTGTTTTGTCTTCGATTAGTTATAGCATTACAGCAGGATGCCATGATCCAATCAATTGTCAAAATCATTGTCACGGCGCTCAACTAGTCGGATTCAGAAGTTCGACTAGAGCAGTCGACTTACGAATTGTCGATTAGTAGGTCGACTTGGGCGACTAGTCGGTCGACTGGTGTGAAATAGGTTCAAAACCCGGTCTAAATTATTTGGGGAAAAAAAAATTAAAATCCTAACCAACAACAACAATGTAATTGTATCTGATATTGTGTGTGTTAATGTATGTATTTGAATTGATATAACTCATATATACATATACATATATATGTATGTATAATAAGTGTTTATGTGTGTATAGTCAATGGGCACACATAGACACATATATAATATATGCACAAGTTCATGATTAATACATCTATTTTCGAAAATGGACTTTTGTTGCAAGAAAACACATAGATATAAGATTATTTAATTTATTATTACTAGTTTATACCCCATGCAATGCATGTTCCTTTTTTTCAAATAATTTATAGTCAAATTTATTATTATTTATAAATTTATATTTATTCAATTTTAATATATTTTTTTTCTAAAAATTATTCTAAGTTAGTTATTGTTATTTGTCGATAATCTAAACTTAATCACTTTATTTACAAATAATATTAGGTTAATTCTTGCCCTCATGGAGAATCGAACCTTAATGAATTAACTAAAAGTTGACTCAAGCTTGACTGAAAATTACATATAGTATATAATTGAAAAAAGTTATAAAAACTATATCATTGAAAAATATATCTAATCTACTTTAAAATGTATTTTTTAGTTTTTTAAAATTATAAAAGAATAATTTTTAATTCTTAGTCAAAGTTTAATCAAATTGACCAAAAAAAGTCAAATAAGACAGTTAGTTAATTTGTGACGAAGGGAGTAATATTTAAGAATTTACACCTTTACCTCCGACGACCAAAAACCGTATTAACCCCCTTACTCTAATTTATATAGGATATAATTAATTTATCGAGTAGTCAACGACTAGTCTATGACTATTCGACTAATCGACGGGCTGGACCTCTATTTACTCGACTCGACTCACCGACGTGACAACCACGGTCAAAATAATGTCATACTATCAATATATAACAGGTGCTATTATGTTATATAGGTGAAATAAAGAAACAAAAATGTCACCAATGAGTACAAGAGGTCAGATTAGTACATGGCTATTTATAAGATGAGAAATTAGGAGGCAAACACCAATTGTCTTATATAGCTCGTCACAAAGTTGTGAATGAGCCAGAAAAAATAGTGCTAACTCATAAGAAACTAAAACTTCTGGTACAATTTACAATATGTCTTTTCAAGATACGAGATTCAACTGACCTGCTGATGAAGGTTCTCAGTCTTATCAACCAGAAGCTCAATCTTTTCTCCACGATCTAGAACCTAAACATAAAAGCAATATGAGCATCAGTGTGCATATACAGCCAAAGTCTTTAGCTCAAAGATCGTTACCACCCCTAGTGTAGAAATCATGTCAACATTCAAATGATTTGTGGATGTCTCTTTCCAGATTCTGTCATACACTTGTACAGTAGCCAAATATTCTTATTTATAAATATTAATATAATAATAATAATAATAATAATAATAATAATAATAATAATAATAATAATAATGTAAGAGCATCAGTGAAACCAAATTTCCTTCTAACTCAAAGAGTAAATTTTCATTCTCTTCTTTTTAATATAGTTAATACTCCGTCTCAGCTCCAATGTCTAATGTCTACCCTATATCATTCACTTCTTCTCTAGTAAGCTAAATCAGTTTGGGTTACTCTTTGTATACTGAAACAACATCTAATCAAATTGAACTACTTAAACTTGAGCATGTGAACACATATGACACAACCAAACACCCTAATGTCTTACAAATATACTTGGTACATTAAAAAGGGGATATAGAAAATAGCAAGAAAAACGCATGCACTAATGTCATTCTAATTTTAGCACAGGTGCAATAACAGCATGAATCATGATACATGCTTTTTTCCATACCTTAAACATTTAGTCTATATAAACCATAGTGAAGATAGAAGGAAAAAAACAGAGCATTTAATTTGTTTGAAAAAAATTATGCAACCACTACGCTATATTTTCATATTGTTGTCAGCAGACAACAAAGGAAAGTACGAAATTCTAAGATTAAAAATGTTGATTGAGTTGCGTGTAAGCATTGAAATTCTTAAATATACTTAACATTGTATTCGGGAACAACAATGTCAAGAATGCTGAAAAACTAAAATTTCCACTTTTTAATGATATAATTGGATGCCTCCCGTGATTCATAAAATTTCTACAAAGAATTAAAGTGATATAACTAAAAGCATATCAAAACATCTTATATATTCTACTCAAAAGCATACAGCATCTACTCACTCATCTCAATTTGATGACTGGATTTATCACTCATAAATCCTAGTATCAATTCAAGCACTAATATATTGTAGCTAATCATGAAATATAACAATTGATGAAACAAACATTTAAGATCAGAAAGTTAAACTTTATAGTAAGTGCACATAAAAGTCCCACTTATAAAGCAATGACCTCAGCTACAATAAACCATCGTGTACCTTCTCAATATTCTCCATCATAACTCCTTTCACTTCAGACACCTGAGCCTTCACCTTTGATAGTTTGCTGATCTCTTCGGGATGGTCAATACAATACTGCATATGCTCCTTTAACTTTGGTCTGTAAAACGAAACAGATTTATAACACGGTGAATACAAAAGGATAACTCTTATCACCAATTTCATCATAACAAGACTCGTAATGAAAGATCAAAAATCATGATACCCAAATTCTTTGTTAAGGCTATTAGCAGTAGCTGTGGCAGCCTTCCCACCAGCATATCTGGCCACAAAATCATCCTTGATGCGTTCTAGGAATGCTATAGGTACCTGTCTACCACATGCTTCATCTGCAACCACACAGTATGCTGGGAAAAAAAACAATCAACATTTCTTTCTGCACCTCTTATAATCTAATATATACAAAATAATGATACAAAATTCTATTTGCTACGATGTTATCTTCTTTAAGTAAATCGAAAAGAATATCATAACAGAATTAGCAAAAAACCCTAAAATTCAGCTACGCGATTGTTCTGCCCTAATTGGCTGGCTCAAGGGTTTTATCTCGTCTAGATTGGCAGAATGCTTGTGAGACTCTCTCTCCCTCTCCCTATCTCTCTCTCTCTCTCTCTCTCCCTCCCTCTCCCCCTTTCTCTCTCTCTATCTATCTCTCTCTCCCCTTTCTCTCTCCCTCTCCCCACAAGCAAGGAATGACAAAAAACAGACCACATCATGAAACAAAAAACAACCAACCTAGAATAGATACACCCACACACAAGGAAGAGAAAGAATAAAGAACATACTGAAGCCATTATCAACGAGGTAATTGAAGGTATGACCATCGCAATTATAAGTAAACTTGTTACTAGAAGTAGGAAGCTTCTGGAGACACTGAAATGCAATAGAATTGAAGTTGCCACTAAACTCTGTGTACTCTGCAATAACCACACTTCCACGAGCCACGAATGCGTAGATCAGAGTCTTCTGTCCCATTCTCAACTCTGTGTTTCAACCAGATCTCAGATTTTGTATCTACTGTACAAGTGTTTGCGTGTACATATAAAAAAGTTACTTATATCATATTTTTTCATATTATTTTAAAAATAAATATTTATTTTAAAATTTTAAAATTAAATATTATTTTTAAAATAAAAATAAATTACTTATTTTCAGAAAAATTATATACATAATTATTTTTTAAAAAAATAAAAATTTATTTCCGGAAAAAAACTGTTGCCAAACGGGACGAATATAACATGTGTGTGTTTTTTTAGACACGGATAGAAAGATTGGAAATTGAATTTGGATTGACCGGCCAAAGAAAAAGTATAATAATACTCGTGGTGGCTGTATTTTACATGTTGGAGGAGGCGTATAATGATTTTTTAATAACTAATAATGGGTGACTCTCGTATTGAATACACATGAGCCATATCAGTATCGGGTGTTATGCAAGTGCAGAATGAGCATCTAATAATAAAAATCAAATACGTATAATCAAAAAGGGTATTTTGTGTTAAAAATTTGAAGGATACGCAACTATTGATGGGATAACTATATATTTTTATTTTAATTAAAATTGATTCCCACGTATAGACAGGGTATGAGTAAATAAATTATAAATAATTTGCGTATTGTGAAATAAAATCGAAAATCATAGGAAGAAATTATGATGCCAACTAGGTGATGACAACTGGGTGTGAGAATTTATTCGAGTTACGAATGTGTGGTAGTGTATTGAAAGAATGAAGTTGTGGGGAAGAGCAGGATGCAACGGTGAGGTTAGTAATGTATGGATATGAAATATGTGAAATTAAGTTGTTGAGAAGTATTTCACTATTTTAAATCGCCATGGATTAGCTATATTAATGTGAATTGGAGTTGATGAACAAGAGGAGTCGGTATTGATTAATTGATGGAATTGGGTAAAATAAATATCGGGTCGGGGCGTATTACGCATATGTAGCTAGGGTATTAAAAACGTTAAAAATAATCATCCATGATTAGAAATGGTATTTCAGTTATATTTAATTGAAAAAAGGTATTTTTAGCATTTTTTCTATTTTACATTGATTTTTAAAATAGTGGCTAAACTTTCATATTCTCAAAATAGTGGCCAACCTTTATTTTTATCTTTTAAAAGAATGGTTCCCGTCAATTCCCATTAACTTTTTGTTGTTAACTAATACTCCCTCCGTCCCACCCAATTGTTATCACTTTTTTTTCACTTTCTGGCACGCATTTTAAGGTGGATTTTAAGGATAGTTCCATAACTTATTTTTAAAAATTTCTTTTTTTGTATAAAAATAGGATTGTTCTATTTTTATACAAAAAAGGAAAATTTCAAAAATAAATTATGGAACTATCCTTAAAATTCACCTTAAAATGCGTGCCAGACACCCCATTTTGAAATGATAACAACTCAACGGGACGGAGGGAGTATGTTTAAAGAATAAATTACAGAATGATGACCGTACTTTACACCAAATTTTAAAATAATGACCATACTTTTAGATTTTCAAAAGAGTGACAAATCATTATTTTCGTCTTTTAAAAGAATGTGTTAGGAATGAATTGTGCAAAAACTATACAAGAGGTGAATGTATAGCTTAATATTTTTCTTAATTCTTTGACTCTTGTTTGTTTTGAAGAAATAATCAAATGTTGTAACTTTACTAACTTTAGCAGTGTTTACTTAAGAGATGCGGAATTTAAAATGAACACTCAAAGTTAACTTTCAATCTAATTGTATATTAGAAAGAATTGTTACAATCTGAGATTCTATGTATGAATCTCAGCTTCTTGTTCTTGAAAAAAAACAAGGAAATGAAAACAAATTTTCACACACATACTAGTGAAGCTGTGCTCTATGCTATATATACAACATGTCTTATTTGCACATTCTCTCACTAGACAGTTATGATAAAACTAGAAATAGTCAAGAAACACTTTACATTTGACTACTATCTATTTCTAGCTAACATCATTCTTTCATAGTTTTTTCCAGTCTGCCTTATTCCTTCTGTCTTTGTCTTCTTTTCTTTTCAAGTTTCATTGTAGACTTGTCATTATCTTCATAGGTTTGACTGATCTGATCACGACAATGCTTCAAATTACTAGTCTTATTCTTCTGCACTTCTTGAAAATAACTGTTTGAAACATTTGAATACTCAGCTTCATTGCACTTCGAGATGTCATGTTGTGGACTACTCGATCGAGTACTGTGAGACTTATCGATTGCTCTTTGACTTGATACTTCTCGAATGTCTAGACTTCTCGATTGCATACTTCTTTTGAAGACTTCTCAATTGACTTGATTTCACAAACTTCTCGATTGACTCATTTCACAGACTTTTCGATTGCTTTTTTCACTTAGACTTCTCGATTGCTTCCTTAGCTAACTTCTCGATTTATTTAACTAGATTTCTCGATTGAGCATTTCTTTACACTTCTGGAATGACTCATTATTCTTGACTTCTCGATTGAATAGACTTCTCGATTGATTCTTTTGAGACTTCTCTACCAGTTTGCACTTTTGACTTCTCTATTAATGTGACTTCTCGATTGATCATTTGCCTTTGAAACAATTTCTTCTGCAAACTCCTTATTTGATGTGACCTTCATTCTCCTAATGCATGATTCATAGAATTTTCTATCAGTACAATTATTCTTGATATCACTCATTTACATTTGGAGATACAGTAGAAATATGCTTTTAACTACAAGTACATAATTAAAGAAACTAAGTCACTATTTAATACAAGAAGTACTAGAGTGTTACAATATGACAAGTAAATATAGCAGACTTGATTTGATCCAACAATCTCCCCCAATTTGGGAACAGACAATTTTACAAATTAATACAAGATATCAAGCCTACCTTTATTGTTGTTGTTGCTGTTGCATGAATTGATCATATCTTGCTTTTTTTTTCCTCCCTGGAGTTGATCTCTTCAATAGCCTGGAGAATTTCTTGTCTGGCCATTACTTCTTCAATTAGAATTGCATCTTTCAGCATTTCAGCAGCAATTTTGAGAGTTTGCATGGGATAATTATTGACAAACTTGAGTTTGATTTTGGTTGTTACTCCATTCCTCAGTTTGAATTCAACTCTGTCAGGATCTTTAAATATTATGCACTTTCCCTGTTTCCTCAGCTCTTCAAATAATCTCTCTATCTCTTCATCTTTTTTCATCTTCTTTTCCACCATCTCTTCCAAGTACATGACCTTGTCAATTTTCTTTTAGTACTTCTTAGCCAAGTACTCAACCACTTTAACCATTTTTAATTTATCTATCATGCATTTCTTGTCAAAAAGACTGATCACTCTTTTGATATCGTGAGTGGTTGAAGTTGAGTTGTCATGGTAGAAAGATTTCCTTCTCCATCAACAGTGGTCACAAAAATACTTTTGTCCCTTATCACAACCTTTTGAATTCTGTCTTCCTTTCATTGTTTAATCTTTATTTTATCAATTTCAACAACCTCTTGGATATGCTTAATTGGTAGACCTTTGTCAAGAACAATAAGTTACTTTCTACATTTAGGACATCTAACTAATAATGAACTAATAGATTTCTTGAATTTTGTTCTTGTGACAGTGTTGACCTTGACCTGTTGACATGGCTTCAAATTCTTGAGTTGACTTTCTTTTATTTCCTTCCTTATCACTCCATTTGCAGTCACCTTGACAAGATGTCTTTTTGGTGAATTGGATTTAAGGATTCTAGCAGTTTCAGAATTTGTTGGAGTCATATCAGTGTCTTGAATTTGGGTAGGTACACTAGTATGAGTACCAACAACTTACTGCTTGGATGGCTTCTTCCTTTCATACTTTTTCTCATTGATTGAATCACCACTCTTCTTCTTATTACTACCATATTTCTTTTTACCATCTTTATTTCCTCCCTTATCACTCCTAGGTGCAGGATTATTGTCTTTCTTTCCCTGACATTTATCTGCATCATCCTTCTTCTTCTTCAATTCTTCATTGGCATAGTTTGACACTTGATCATTTATGAATTTCTTCATTTTCTCCAAAATCACTTTGTCTTTTTCCTATTTACCAGGCTTGTTTTCAAGTAGATCAATTAGACTCATGAATTGATTTCTGTTTCCTTGATTCAAGTGTTTAGAGAGCATGAAGTGTGCCAACTTGTTTGCTTTGGTCATATACAACACCCCACTAAAATGTAGTAGATCTCAGGAAGTGAGATAGGTAGGAGAGGGTCTATTACTGATTTATTTAATTCTTCATCTTCCTGGGTCACTGTTTCAATTGTCTTGTGCATGCACTCCAATTCAGTATAAGAGAGTTGATGGAATGTCACAATAGATAACTTGAACTAGCCAGACTCCATCTGCACTACTGATTCTTTGCACAATTTGCCATTCCTCTCATATTTCACTCCTCTTACAACTGTAATGTCATCCTCCAAAATCTTCTTGTAGTCCCAGTGATGACCCCTTGACATGTGCTTTGAGGTTCTTCAACTCAAGTAAGAATTCTTTATCTACACAGGGCTTCAACACCTCCTTTATAAGAATTGCCATTACTGTATTTTACCTTTTTGCCTCAATCTCCTCTCTTCTTTCCTTCTCCCCCTTAGGGTTGATATCTTGTTGATGTTGTAGAAAGGAAGAGTAAGTTAGCCTAATTTGAGAAGAGACTTGCACTTGAGGTGCTTGGCTTGAAGCATGCATAGTGAAGAGAAGAGTCTGAATGCTGGCCAGTTGGTTGGAGACTTGTAAAGAGTGATGCCTTGGGCAGACATTGAGGAATTGACTTCCTTTTGGAGTGAGATCACACTAGCAACAACTTCATTCATAGTAGTGGAGATGGTTTGTTGATTTGCAGTCAGTTGCTCCACTTTCTCAGTTAATTTGGCAACTACAGAGGCTTGAGCCTGCTCATCCTTTGCTTTTGACTGATAATACAAATCCACCTGAAAATGAGTCATTTCATGCAACTTGACATCCTTTGGCATCATATTAGCATGCCTGTTCTTATAGAGAACTTCCACCATGTTATTTATCCTTGATTGATTCTGTTGAATAGTGGCATTACTTTCAACCATTTCCTTGAAGGCCTTTACCGTCATCTTCATATTATATTTCATCTCCTTTACTTGAAGCCTTGCCGATGATGACTCAGATCTAGGAGCATGCATACCACTAAGAATGAACTTTTCATCAATTGAATTCATTCTGCTCTCCTTCTTGCTTCTGTGATTTTTAATTTCAGACTAGAGGCCCCTTGCTAGGTAGTGATTGACTTGTAGTTGCATCATAGCAGCCTCATGGATAGCATCATAGATTGTAGAGGGAGTGGAGGTCCTTTCACATGATCCAAGAGAAGTCAAATATTTCTCCCTTATCCACTATAACATCTCATCCATGCTCATAGTTTGCTTTTTATCCCACAAAGCATCCATATTGGCCTATAATTCTTCAGCCATTTGCTCATTTTTATCCTTAATCTCCTCCTGATCCTTTACATATTCCATCATAATAGAAATATAATCTTTATTTAGCAGGTGTGCAGTCAAGAGTTGTTGAACAATTTAATAGAATCCATCCATATGATCTCCATAAAGCTCATTTAATTTTTCCTCAGAAAGCAACCCATCATAAGATGGTCTTAAAGAACTGCCATGTTGCACAGGCTTCAACCATTATGACATGAAGTGAGAGCTAGGGTCACTTGTTACAATGGTCCACTCAGTATCAATTTCCTCATCCAATTTCTCAGATGATTCAAATGATCCTGGATGGATATATGATTTCTCCCTAGTTGATAACCTTTGAATGACTGGGGATTGTCTAGGGGATGTCATTTGCATGGAGTGAAGGTCCCTCAGATTACCCAATGTCTGTGAAGACATGGTTTCCAATGGCTCATTAATGACACCAATGAATGATGTTACTCTAGCCCTCACAGAGTCTAAAGTAAAAACTTCTGGAACCTCTGTGGTTTTAATGATGTTATTAGGATATACCCCAACATGTATTCCCTCACCATCTTGATGTATGTCCTAGGTGGTGAGCAAGGTGTCATGCACTAAGTCACTTGAAATTGGCTCATCAGAAGGATTAGATTTCGGGTGATTAACAACCTTTTGTGTTTGGCTAGACACAATTAGTTGTGAAGAAATTTGAGAAGATAAAGAAGTGTTTTGAGAAAAAATGAGTGTTGGCAACTCCCCATGAGAAAATGGGGAAGTTTCAATAGACATTCTTATATGCTCACGTGTCTCCTTTTCAACTACACTTCTATCATCAACAAGAGTGAGTTCATGTGATGGTGCAGACTTTTTACAAAGTGGAGTGGGCTGGCTCCTAATTTCAATAGATGCACTTTGTTGAGAAAGTGCACATAGTAGCAGGTGTAGTCCCTTTGTAACCTCTATACCCTGTTGAGAGGATGTTGAGTGGTCTAGTGTGGCCTCCTTTCATTTCTTTCTCCACTTGAGAGGTTCCATAGGTGACTCATCTAATTAGGATTCTTCAACACTTCCTACAACTACTTCTAAATTTTTTATTTGGTATATATTTCTTCCTTTTTCTTCTTTTCAACCACACCCTGTTGAGAGGATGTGGAGGTTGGCTCACTAACATCTAGAGGATTTGAATGAATGGGCTCAGTTGGGTTAAGAGTTCATGGGTTAGGTGCATTAGGTACTTCTGCAGCTATATAACCCTCTATTGGAAATAAATAACCATACGTAGGCTGACTAGTGGATACCCTTCAAATACACTCCTCATATAAGGTGTGATTTGAAAAGGTACATTCAATGTGCTTCTCCTATCCAATGTAGCAAAAATGATTTTAAACATGAATTTTGAGTAGCCAATTCTATTTTTATTCATCCTAGGTAGTTCAATCAAACTGGCATTTTTATAATTGAGAATTGATTGAATAAAATGAGAGAAGAAAATCTCATTACCTCATTTAGGAATCCTGGTTATGAGTTCCCTAAGAATGAGCCTGCCTACATTGAGCTTCTAGTTATAAGCCAATGAGTAGGTCAACTTTAAGGCAACTGAGCTTATTTGGTCAAATCATGTCTTCTTATAGGTGAAGACTCTCAGTAGTGTCAAAGAGGAATGACCACTAATTTTGAACAATCTTCTTTTTGAGCTTCCCCAGCTTGATCGAATCAGAGTACCTAATAAACTCTATAAAGTCGTCTAGCTCAATTTTTGTTGGCACCCTGTCATGGTTCTCTGTTGGGAGAGACAAACTTGTATTCATATCATTCTCATCAAAACTGATGTTTTCATTTTGAATTTTGCAGGTTACTAGAATCTTGGAGCTCTCATCCTCCAATGCAACCTCCTCCCAATTGGCAGTATTCCAGAACTGCTCCAGTATGTCCAACTATAAATATGGGTTGGTCAACAGTGCCTCCTTCAAGTATGAGTTGATTAGAAATTTGATGAAGCACTTGTACTGAGGCTTGGCATCTGCGTCTCTAGCAATGGCTAGAAAGTTGGTTTCTAGAATGACATACACCTCAACTACTGGGTTGGAACTAGAAGATGCCATTTGAGTAGTGTGTAGAAAAAGAAAAGTGAAGAAATGAAGGTTTTAGAGAAAAGAAGTGAGAGAGTTCGAATGTAACTGTTGAGAGAAAATGGTTATTTGAGTTTGCGATTAAGTGTAGAAATGAAATGTTAGATCTACTTTGCTATTTATATGACTTAGACAACTCAACTAGAATTGTAATCGATTTTGAATGATCGAGAACTTAGAAAATGAATAGAGTTACTTTAGTAGAGAACTGTCGGAATTTGATCGAGAACTCAAGTATGTATATATATTCGAGAAGTATAACAATCAAGAACTCAATATTATGTATTTGAAAAAAAAAATTATTCAAGAACTAAACCATTCGAGAACTCAGTTTGAAATTGACCGAGAACTCTAGTGATCAAGAACTCACTAAAGAATGATTCGAGAACTTTATTTGAGATTAATCGAGAACTAAAAAATTATACCTAGTCGAGAAGTCAGAAATGAATGACAACTTAATCACAAAATCCAGTTTTTGAAAGTTTACTCTATTTCCACTTGGAAAATAAAATAAAAAATTTATCAAACACATATTTTTCAGACTAAATTCAAATTAAAATAATTTAATCTGGGATTAAAAATACATTTGTTAAATATTCCTGTAGAATTGAATATCAACATGTTATTTAAAGATGCAAAAGTATAATAATTTTTTTCAGGTTACTTAGAACATGAAAATAGTTTCAAGCTATAATTTTGAATTTTCAAAAATATTGTACAACAATATGACTAATATATTTATAAATATACATCAGTTTACTTCACTTAGATAAATCATTGAAAATTAATGTCTGTGAAGTATTTGTTGTAACAGTTGGTGATATATATTTATGTAGCCACTAGCTAGAAGAATTCAACATTCTAATCTCGCTAACCAACCTGTTAAAGGTGGCTTCATCTAATGGTTTAGTAAATATATCAGCCAACTATTTTTGTGTAGGAACATAGAATAATTCAATCACACCATTTTCTGCATGTTCCCTTATGAAATGGTACCTTAAATCAATGTGTTTTGTCTTTGAATGATTCACTAGATTTACAATAATGGATATAACACTAGTGTTGTCACACATGATAGAAATTCTCTCCAAAACTAGTCCATAATCCCTTAACTGATTTCTTATCCAAAGCACTTGAGCACAACAACTTTCAGCCTCAGCTGTGGAAGTTGAAACTGATTGTTGCTTCTTGCTATACCATGACACCAATCTCTGTCCAAGGAATCTGATGCTGAATGTATAACTTAATATTTTTCTTAATTCTTTGACCCTTATTTGTTTTGAAGAGATAATCAAATGTTGTAACTTTACTAACTTTAACAATGTTTACTTAAGAGATGCATAATTTAAAATGAACACTCAAAATTAACTTTCAATCTAATTGTATATTAGAATGAATTGCTACAGTATGAGATTCTATATATGGATCTCAGATTCTTGTTCTTGAAATAAAATAAGGAAATGAAGACAATTTTTCACACACATACTAGTGAAGCTATGCTCTATGCAATATACACAACATGTCTCATTTACACATGCCCTCACTAGAAAATTATGCTAAAACTAGAAATAGACAAGAAACACTTTACATTTGACTACTATCTATTTCTAGTTATCTTCATTCTTTAACAGTCTTTTCCAGTCTGCATTCTTCCTTCTGTCTTTGTGTTCTTTTCTTTCCAAGCTTCATTGTAGACTTGTCATTATCTTCACAGATTTGACTGACCTGATCACGACAATGCTTCAAACTACTTATCTTATTCTTCTACAAATCTCCTTGAAAATAGATGTTTGAAACATTCGAATACTCAGCTTCATTATACTTCGAGAAGTCATGCTGTGGACAACTCGATTGAGTACTTGTGAGACTTCTCGATTGGTCTTTGATTTGATACTTCTCGATTGCATACTTCTTTTGATGACTTCTTGATCAGGCTAGACTTCTCGATTGACTCATTTCACCAACTTCTCGATTGACTTATTTCACAAACTTCTCGATTGACCCATTTCACAGACTTCTCGATTGCTTTCTTCACTTAGACTTCTTGATTTATTCCTTTCTCGATTTGTTTAACTGGACTTCTCAATTAAGCATTTCTTTACACTTCTCGAATGATTCCATATTCTTGACTTCTCGATTGAGTCATTTGAGACTTCTCTACCAGTTTGCACTTTTGAAGTCTCTATCAATGTGACTTCTCGATTGATCATTTACCTTAGAAACAATTTCTTTTGCAAACTCTTTATTTGATGTGACCTTCATTCTTCTAATGCATGATTCATAGAATCTTCTACCAGTACAATTATTCTTGATATCACTCATTTACATTTGGTGATACAGTAGAAACATGCTTCTAACTGCAAGTACATAATTAAAGAAATTAAGTCACTTTTTAATACAAGAAGTGCTAGAGTGTTGCAATATGACAAGTAAATATATTAGGCTTGATTTGGTATGACAGAATGACTCTCATCAACTATCCACACAACGGTAAAATGTAGTAGAGTTTCAGTCGAGAGAGTTTTTTGGACTGATGTTAATTCTAGGTATTGATTCATAAATTGCTCTGATCGTCACATTAGTTGTGGGGGTTTTTAGATAGATGTATACTCATCTCTATAATTGAGTTAAAGTTTCGATTTATGGTCTTGTGAGGAGGTTGAAAAAAAATGGAAGTTAAGCACTTGATTGAATTGCAAGAAGTGAAAAAAGGAAAGAAAAAAATGGATGATTCGATATGCGTTTGCATTTATTTGTTTACTGAAAGGTTAGCCATTATTTTGAGAATTTGAAAGTTTGGCCACTATTTTGAAAATTTGTGTAAAGTACGGCCACCACTTTCTAATTTACTTTTTACATATATTAGTTAATGGTAAAAACTTAACGGGAGTTGACGGTAACCATTCTTTTAAAACGCGAAAAGAAAGGTTAGCCACTATTTTAGAATCCAAAAGTTTGACCATTATTTTAAAAATCGGTGTAAAGTACAACCATCATTTTGTAATTTACTCTAATATTTGTGTGTGAATAAAGACATTTTGAGGGAAGTAATGTAAATTATTTAATTAAAAATGAAATATGTAGTTCAGATCTCACTCTTATATTAATAATAATAATTATTATTATTTCATAATACCCACATTGATATGGTATTTGTTAACTTTATAGAAATGAAAAATTAATTGATCTTAAATATTAATATTAGTGATAATTATTTTTAAAATAAATTTGTTGTGTTAAACAAATGATGTATAGACATGAGATTCGTAAGGCCTAAGTGTCATTTAGTGAGGTCAATTATGTTGATTATTATAGCCTTTACATGAGGTTTATAGCTGACAGGAGAACCTGTAGGCAGAATGAGGTCCACTCATACCTACATCAAAGAAGTGAGCTATGTATGTAATGAAATATGTTTTATACTGATTAACAAAATGCAGGTTAACCTGGGAGTACATCATGAATATTAAGGTTTATGAGCATTGAGGTAGCTATCAAGAAGAAGAATTGAGATAGTTATACATTATTGGAAGCTGTTTCCAGTTTAATGGAAGCTAAGAGAGGATTGAAGGAGGTCCTTGGAGGTTGACCAGGTTGAGGTCACAAGAGAGAACTTGGACACGTTTCAAGTCCACGAGAGGAGGTCGTAGAGGTACAATTTGACAAGGTATCAACTTCTAAAACTTACGAACACGTCATATCACATCAGAGATTGTTTACAAACATAATTCGATCACTACAAACGTGGTAGTTATTCCTTATATATGATAATTAATATATATGAATATATAATTACTACTTTATTAATCAATTTAGAGGACTACGTGAGCTAGGACATCTCTTAAACATGAAATATTATCAAGATAGTATTTGCATAATCATCAAAGAAGTACATAACCTATGAACTAATCAGACATGATCCATATATAAAGGCTATGTAGACACTTTGCATTTTTATGTTCACGAGTCATATAGAAAACATATTGACGATTTTGGAGAGCTTGGATGGCAGTGTAGAGCGATACAAAGCCCTTGTTCTATGAAAATCCTGCAAAATTAGTCTTAATACATTTAAATAATCATCCATTGTTAACATTATTCGGTTGTGAACCTCAATCGGATAGTCGGGTACCTCACGAATTAACTATTTTTCGTGGTTCAGTTTGTTATCAATTTTCACCATTAACATTTTAGTGCTAGAAGGAGGGTCGTTACTGCTTTAAGGAGGAATAGATGTTTGGTAGTGGCTCCAACAACGATGAACGAACGTCATCTAATGGCGAAGATGGGCAGAAACGGGAACCAACCTGAAAAGTTACTAATGATGATATTGTCTAATAAATATAAGTTATTGGGAAAATATTATATACTCTTAAAAAGAAAATATATCTGATAAAAAAGTGAGAAAGAAATCAAAATCGTCATTGATTAAAAAGAAAAAACGGCGAGGTACGACCCCAAAACATATTGATATTGAATCAGATGAAGAGATATATGGGGAAGATGCCCAAGACATGAATGTTTTAGAAGATGGACTGAAGAAGAAAGCCGCGAAAAAAGTCTGCTAGTGGAAAGTCCCCAGAACTAGAGGTTTACTGATGGGAGGTCCTTAGAACAAGAGGTCTACTAGTGAGAGGTCACAAGAACTAGAGGTGTACTTGTGGGAGGTCCCCAAAACTACAAATTAACTAATGGAAGATAACTAGAACATGAGGTCCTTAATATTAAAAAAAGAGGTCTACTGGTGTAAGATCCCCAGAACATGAGGTTTTAAATACTCATAAAAGAGGTCTACTAGATGGAGGTCTACCTGGCCAAAGGTCACCCTAATATAATTAGATTTCACGTCTGATGATTAGATCTTTAAGGAGGATGACGTGAAGAGAGGTTCCAGGTGCTGACCGAAGGATAAAGATGCTAGAAAAAGGTCTTTAGATATAGAGGTCTCTTCTTTAGAAGTTGAACAACAAGGATCTCCCTTACAAGCCGGAAAAAGCTAGGAAGAGGTCCACCCGCTAGAGTTACATGGAAAAGTCCCAATCAGAAGCCCACATAAGTAGAGTTCCGGTGAAAGGCTATCAAGATCCATAAGGGTAGCTCCATCTGAGGACCTCGCTGAGCAGATTTCTAGCTCCCACCAAGTTTCAGTCAACAATAGAGGCAATAGAGGAGAACCTGGAGGAAGCTGAAGAAGGAGACCTCATCAATGACGAAGAGTATGGCTAATTTAAAGTGGAAGAGCTTTATCATGAAGTAGAGAAGCTAAAGGAAGAGAGGCAATATAACTCAGAATTGTAAATTGCCTTACCATTTCTTAAAAGTGAAAAATCACCTTTGATTAGGTCCTATAGGATAATTGGAGACCTTAAATTTGATAGAAGCTTGGACCAAAATGGAGGTATACTAGGTCAAGGAACTCAACATATATTGGTTGCTGCAATCCTGATTGAAAATGAACATCAGTGGTTCAAAAGGCTCTTAAGAGTGTCTATTAACTCCTGAGAAAAGATGGGAAAACTCCTTGTTACGCATATTATAGCTTCTATTGCTTACGCACCTCCTATGAATGCCTTGGCCAACATAAAATAGAAGGATGAAGAGACAATAAAATTTTATTTCAAGTGTTTTAATGACAAGGTGCCCAATGTCAGAAAGGCCTCTAATGAAACCTTTAAAATTTCCTTATTGTAGGGATCAAGCCTGTAGTCGATTTGAGGAAGGAGCTCTAGTGGTGAAAACTTGAGACTGTAGTTGATTTTTACTCAGGTGTTGAACCACGCAAGGGGGTAGAGGAATTTATGCTGAAGTTGTTAAAGACCTCAAATTCGGGAGGTCAATGAGCCTGAAATAAGAAGATGAACATGAACTATAACACCAAATGAAAAAATTCTAACAAAAAGACCTATAACAAGGAACCTCATCCCTGGATGACAAAATCAATCATATCTCAATTATTAGGAATCTATGTAACTTTGATGATAACATTAAATCTTAGAATCATGAAATTATAATTTTATTATAATTAATCAATTGATATGAAAACTATAAATATCGATTGTTCAGGAAACCATTTATCAGTTGACATGTTTATGTTAATCAACTGATATTCCCGGGACCAGATTCAATAGAGATGAGGAGATGTACTTAGTCTACTTCAATTGATATGGCTTTAGTCGATTGATAAACTCTTGTCAATTGATACTGGAGTCAATTGATATTGATTATCAATTGATGTATAACTTAGACTGTCAAATTATAATTATTTGAAAACAAAAAAATTGTACAAGTGAATGATGACCAATTGATATGGAGGCATCAACGGATACAAGAACAATTGATAAAAAGCCAAGTCAAGAAAAACGAAGACCATCAACTGATATGAAGACCCATCGATTGATATATCGATTGATAACATTTATCAATCGATAAGTCAACAACTATTATCAGTCAATGGATATGAAGATCAATCGAAGAAGAATATCAGTTGATGGATACAAGGAAGAATCAATTGATATGCTTAACAGAAAATTATCAATTGATAGGGATAGCTCGACAAGATATAAAACATGCATATGGAAGACAGTCTATACTGGTTGTGAAGACTCAGAGTAAAGCTGTGTTTCCAAAAGCGTAGACCTTTCTCAAAATAGAAAAAGACAAAAAGGAAATATAGACAAAAGTCAATCCTAGAATAGATTAAATGTTTTATATTATTTCTAGGAATTGAAAACATACTTGTCATATATAAACAAATATGGTAGCATTGTTAGAGATGATGTTAGACAATATTTTAATAACATTTGTTTAAGAAAAGCACTTGTAAAAACAGTTGTTCAACACTCTAATTTTGTAATCGCAACTAGGTTTCTTCAACCTAGATCATTTAAGGAATCCATCGGTAATTTTAAATATCTTGTGTTTGTTCAAACAATTTTCTAAGTTTTAATTGTTCATATCTTAACTATTTTTTCAACACTTTCAAACTGTTAAAAACAAAAAGAAGGGAATATATTTGTATTCACCCCCTTCTATAAATATAAACACTGTTTCAAGTGAATAACAATTGGTATCAGAGCTGGATTTCATTATACAGAAAGTTTAAAGATCTAGAACAAGTCAGAATTGGCCAAAAGGATTCAGGTGTAAAAATTTCAGTGTTGGAAAAGATGAATATTTTGCATGGAAAGTTAAAATGCACCTGCATCTACTTTCTCTTGACCCTTTCTATGTTAACTGCATAGAAAAAGGTCATCATATTCTCATGAAGCTGATTACATGTGTTAATTCTGATGGAACTCCTGCATTTGACAAATATGTTCCAAAACTCATCGGTGAGTTTACAGAAGAGGATGAAAAAGAATTGCTCAAAGACAAAAAGGCCATGAATATTCTGTTCAATGGTTTAGAAAAAGATATGTTTGGCAAGGTGATAAATTGCATTTCATCCAAAGAGGTATGTGACACTTTTCAGACTCTTTGTGAAGGAATTAAGCAAGTCAGGAAGAACAAGATGCAACTCCTGATTCAGAAGTATGAATTTTTCCATTTCAAGAGTGGAGAAACCATCAATGACACCTATAGCAGGTTCTAAAAGTCATTAAATGGATTAAAGCTATATGGTTGGGTGTATGCAACTGAAAACATAAATATAAAATTTCTTAGATCTTTTCCAAAAGAATGGAAACCTATGACTGTTTTTATTCGACAATCTCATGACTTCAAGGAATATAATCTTGAGAAACTTTATGTCATTCTCAAGAAATATGAGTTGGAAATCTAACAGGATGAAGAGATTGAGAAAAGTCAAAGAAAAGATAAGACTGTGGCTTTAATAGTCAGGGAAATGAAGAAAAGAAGGGAAACAATGAAGGTGGTTCTGTAAAAGGATCTGTCATGATGATTGGTGATGTTAGTGATGGATCATCCAAAAGGCAATGGCAAATGTGAAGAAGAAGAAGCATGCTCTCAGGATGATCTAGATGAGATTAATGAGCACCTTATATTTTGTCAAGGAAATTTTCAAAACTTAAATTCAAGAGGAATCCAAATGCTCAAAGGCCTGGATTCCAGTTTAGAAATGACAACCAAAATAAAAATTTGGTTGACAGATCAAAATTCAAAAACTTTAACTGTGGATTGGCTGATCATTTCTCCAATGAATGCAGAAAGCCAAAACAAGAGAAGAAGACAAAATCATATGATGAAATTGACTACAAGAAGAAGTATTTTGACATTCTCAAAGAAAAAGAAAAAGCTTTTGTGACTGAGGAGAAAGACTGGGTTGCTGAGGACAATGATTATGAATAATTCATCAATCTAGCATTGGTGGCCAATCATGAAGATGAAGAGGCTAGTTCATCATCAAATCAAGTACTAGCTACCAACTTTTTTGAATTATGAAAATATGAATGCAATTGTGCTATAAATGAGATGTCCAATGAACTGTACAACTTGCATGCCACTTTGAAATCTCTAAACAAAGAAAATATCAAGTTAAAGAACACCATTGATGTCTTAGCTGAGAGAAATAATTTTCATGAAAATGAACTTATTTGTTTAGAAAGATTCAAGCAGGAAAGTAAGGATACTAGGGATGAACTAGTAAACAGTTTGAAAAGAGAAGAACTGTTGAAATAATAATTAGCTGGAGAAATTGAAACCATTAGCAAATGGAATAGGTCTGCTAAAACTGCCAAGAAAATTATTGATGTTCATGGTGTAGATACCTTAGGAGAAACTCCTAAATCAATAGACAAGCCATCGGTTGACTCATCAATGGATAAAGATCAATCGACTGTTAATCCTTTATCGATCGATGAGGATTATCAATTGATTGATATTGAATCAATTGATAAACATCCATTGACAGGAAAACCATTAATGGCTAACCAAAAGAACAAGTTTAGCACTCCTATAAAGTTTGTTAAGGAAAAAGATCCCATGAGTCAAGTTGAGACTAAGGTTGAGAAGATTAATATTGGTAGCTTATCTAAGAAGCAATTAAAAGACAAATTGGAAAAGATAGCACCTGTTGAAGTTAATCATCCTAAGTCTGAGAAAAAGAAGAAGAATATGAATGAAGAGGTTGGCATAAATAAACATAGTAATTACACTCCTGATATGTATGCACCTAGAAAGGTTTGTGATAAATATGGTAGTGTAAATCATTTATCTATGCATTACAAGAGAGAAAAGAGTTTCATACCTGCAAATGATTTGAATGCATATACCATGTCTACAAATGCCTTGCTTGCCAATCCTATGCTCATGAATGCTATGTCTTCTAATTTTGTTGCACCACATACTCACATGCCATATGCACAATTTCCATACATGTACAACCCATTCTTTGCATATACAAATATGAACATGCCTGGAATACCATGGAACATGCCTAATATAGATAATTAACATGCCTGGAATGCCATGAGTTCCAAGGTGTCTGAGCCCTAAAAGACATCTCCCAAAGTTAAAGTAGATTTAAACCCACCAAACTAAAAGGAGCCAAACGTGGCAACTAAGGCTCATGCTACAACTAATAAAAGAGGACCCAAGCCACTTTGGGTACAAAAAATAACTTGATTGGTTTTAAATGTGTGCAGGGAAATGGGAGGAAGAATATCTGGTATCTAGACAGTGGATGCTCTAGGCACATGACATGAGATATGTCACTGCTCACAAAGTTTGTGGAAAAGGCTGACCCAGGAGTTATTTTTGGAGATAACAATAAAGGTTTTACCCTGGGATATAACTCTATTGTAAGTGAAAATGTTATCATTGAACCTGTAGCACTGGTTGATGGATTAAAGTATAATTTGTTGAGCATTAATCAACTGTGTGATAATGAAAATGGTGTGTGGTTTTCAACTGGATCATGTATCCTAACCAACAAAGAATCTGGTGAAATTCTTTTAACTTGATAAAGAAAATGAAATGTCTATGTGGCTGATTTCAATTCTGTAAAGGCAAATTCAATGACATGTCTATTAAGCAAAGCCAACACAGATGAAAGCTGGATTTGGCACAAGAAGCTAGCCCATCTAAATTTCAAAGCCATGAATCAATTGGGTAGAAAGAATTTGGTTAGAGGCATTCCATAGATAGAATTCACCAAGGATGGTTTGTGTGATGCTTGTCAAAAGGGAAAACAAAGGAAAACATCATTCAAGTCAAAGTCTGAATCATCAATTGACAAGCCTCTAGAGCTATTGCACATGGATTTATTTGGTCCTGTCAACATCATGTCAATTGCCAAAAAAGAAATATGCCTTAGTAATTGTGGATGACTTCACAAGATACACATGATTGCATTTTTTACATCCTAAGGATGAGGCAAGAAAATTAATTATTAATCATGTGAAGAATGTTGAAAATAATACTGAATGGAAGGTTAAGAAAATAAGAAGTGATAATGGTACTGAATTTAAGAATACAACAATGACAGAATTCTGTGAAGAAAAAGAAATCACTCATCACTTTTCTGTTCCTAGAACTCCCCAACAAAATGAAGCTGTTGAAAGGAAAAACATAATCTTAATAGAATCTACTAGAACTATGTTAGAAGAAACAAAACTTCCTACATATTTCTTGGAAGAAGCAATTAACACTGCTTGCTACATTCTGAACATTTCAATGGTCAATAAGTCACAAGGCAAAACTCCATATCAATTGATGAAGAAAGACAAAAAGCCAATAATTAATTTTCTTCATGTCTTTGGCTGTAAATGTTTTGTCCTAAGAAATTAGGGAGACAATTTAGGAAAGTTTGAAGCCAAAGCTGATGAGACAATATTTGTTGGATATGGAATAACAACCAAGGCTTACAGAGTCTACAATCTTAGATTACATATTGTTTTAGAATTTATGCATATGGTATTTGATAACAAGAAAATTCAAGGGTTGTTTGATAAATGATACCATGACTCTTTGTATTTTGAGAATGAATCAACTAGTAATGGTGAAGAAAGTGATGATGATGCAGAAATTTTAAGAAATCAAGTACCCAGAAATTTCCCATCAATTGATGTCAATACACCAACAAATAACTTATCAGTTGATGATCATCAATCGACTGATAATACATCAATTGATAATCCATCGATGGATAATAGTTCTACTCATCAATCCTCAAGTAGAGTGTCCATCTCAGGGGGAGGGTTTTCAACCACTCAATCACATCACAATGATCATAACAATGCAGATAATTATGAAGCATCTGTTTCAAGAACAAATTTACCACCACAAAGGAAATGGACTAAAAGTCATCTCTTTGAATTAATGATTGGAAATGTAAATGATGGTATCAAAAATAGAAGTGCAACTCAAAATGAATGCTTGTATAACACCTTTCTATCACAAGAAAGATTGAAGAAGTCTTGAATGATCCTGATTGGGTGATAACTATGCAAGAAGAGTTGAACCAGTTTGAAAGAAACAAGGTATGAAAGCTGGTGCCCAAACCAAAGAATAAATCTATTATTGGTACAAAATGGGTATTCAGGAATAAAATGGATGAATCTGGAACAGTGACAAGGAATAAAGCAAGATTGGTGGTAAAAGGCTACTCACAAGAAGAAGGCATGTATTTTGATGAAATCTTTGCTCCTGTTGCAAGACTAGAAGCAATTAGAATATTTCTAGCTTATGTTGCTCATGCTAATTTCAAAGTCTACCAGATGGATGTAAAGAGTGTTTTTCTCAATAGAGAATTAGAGGAATAAGTATATGTGGAACAACCTCCTGGTTTTGTAGAACTGTTCTTCCTGGATTTGTATACTATCTTCTCAAAGCACTGTATGGTTTGAAGCAAGCACTTAGATCCTGGTATGACACACTGTCTAAATTCTTGATTGAGAATCATTTTACAAGAGGTACTGTTGATAGAACTCTCTTTCATAGAAATGCTAATGGTTCTAGTATACTTGTTCAAATCTATGTAGATGATATTATCTTTGGTTCAACTAATGAAAAAATTTGTCAAAAGTTTGCTAAGTTCTTGCAGAATAAATATGAAATGAGCATGATGGGAGAATGTTGGGTCCCGGAATTATCGTAGAAGGGGGGTTGAATACGATAATCCTTAAATTTTAAAAAATTCTTTCGAATCTTTTACAGATAAATAATTTAGAGTTTGGTTAGTGGGTTCGAATTCATGAGGTGAAAAGTGTTTAGGAGGTTGGCTTACTAATTTTCTGTATTTATGAATAATCATTAATGTTCTAGAAAATTAACAAGTAATTTAATGAGACAAGTTTCGGGAAATATATCTTTCATATATAAACCTTGAGGTTGCTACACCCAGCTAAAAATATAATTAGTTTCCAAAGAACAAATTAGTTCTTTGTTTCTATAAAAATATACAAGCCAAATCCTATACAATATTTGTATCTATAATTTTATCTAAGGATTTAACTACCGGGAGTATTTGGTAATGGCCCTTATAATAATACAAGGTTTATCCGGCCATTAACAAAAGACTCTGGTAATGAGTAATGGATAAAACATTGATTTGTTTTGACCCTTATGTATATTATTTACCGTATTCTTCTTCGTCACTTGATTGGAAGAGACGAACCAGAACCCTCTTTAAAACGAGCACGTCATTTTGTTTATATATGGTGTAAACTTTTCAAATCAATTAAAATTGATTTGTTCTTCACAATGCTAAGTCCTTTTATTGCGCTTGTAGAGTGAGTGCAGTGTATAGGAGCCACGAAACTTTTGTTGCGCCTCATAGAGTGCTTGCAGTGTGTAGGAACGATAAAATTACTTAGAAACTTATTCATAAGTATTTTGTTGCGCCTAGGTGTTTCATTGCGCCTCTTACATTGCTTGCAGTGTATAAGAATAACAAAAGTACTTAGAAACTTATTCATAAGTATTTTGTTGCGCCTAGGTGTTTTGATGAGCCTCCTACATTGCTTGCAATGTATATGAACAACAAAAGTACTTAGAAACTTATTCATAAGTATTTTGTTGCGCCTCCTACATTGCTTGCAGTGTATATGAACAACAAAAGTACTTAGAAATTTATTCATAAGTATTTTGTTGCGCCTAGGTGTTTTGTTGCGCCTCCACTCTTGTTCCCTTGTATAGGAACCACGAAAGTACTTAGAATTCTTTTGTTGCAGTTTTGTTGCGCCTCTACTCTTGTGGCCTTGTATAGGAACCATGAAAGTACTTATAATTCTTTTATGGCTTGATCAACTGATTTTCTTCCGATACATCAATGTAATTCTCTTCTTGTTGTGCTGATGCTTAGTGCACTGGTTTGGTTCACAAACGACTAATACTGAATTAAATTCTCTTGACTTTTATTATATTATAGCTGATTAACCTTGGACTGTTGCATTGCTTCAAACACTAACTGTTAATAAACACTATAATTTCACTGAAATCTTTTCTGGTACTTTGACAACGTCTCCATTATTACCACAATCTTGAATACTTCATTCTATGTTCTCCACTAACGCTTGAACATATAACTGAACTTCTTTAAGTGAGTATAGCTTCAAGACTGCAGCTGTCTTCTTTAACCTTTGTATTTACCTTGTCTTCAATCCTTCTAGATTCATATGCTTTGAACACTGTCTATCTTCAATCAATGCCTTTACGCTGAAATCTTCTAGTGACACTTCTATACTGAATTTTCAACACTTCGGAAACCCTAAAAGTCTTCAACCATTATTCTTCATTAAGGCATGAACATATTAATGTACTTCTCTTAATGACCTGTAGTAGACTTCAAAACTTCTTCTAATGTCTTGATTCACTGTATCTGCATTGTCTTCATTTCTTCCTAATTTCTGTGTAGGCGTAGTATTATTTACTTGTCCAGTTCTAGTGTTGAGTTATCACGATTACTATTCATACAGCTTCGTAATCTCACCAACAGAGAACTAACATATTTTCTTGGTTTGAAATTCAAACAAGTTAAAAATGATATTTTCATAAATCAAAATAAATACATTTCTGATTTATTAAAGAAATTTGATTTAAATTAATGTTCATCTGCAAAAACTCCTATGGCCATTGCAACTAAACTTGAATTAAATACCAAGGAAGCTAAGGTATACATCTCAAGTTATAGAGACATGGTTGGCTCATTACTATATTTAACTGCAAGTAAGCTAGATATAATGTTTGTTATATGTCTTTGTGCTAGGTTTCAAGCTGATCCTAGGGAGTCTCATTTGATTGCAATAAAAAGAATATCCAGGTATCTCAAAGGAACACCCAATCTTGGAATTTGGTATCCTAGAGATTCTGGATTTGATCTAATTGGTTATTTAGATGCAGACTATGTAGGTTGCAGACAGGAAAGTATTACAGACACTTGTCAATTTCTAAGAAACAAGCTGGTCTCATGGTTTAACAAAAAATAAAATTCAGTATCTACATCCATAACAAAGGTTGAATACATTGCTGCTGGAAACTGTTGTGCACAAGTGTTATGGATGAGGAATCAATTGGTTGATTATGGATTTAATTTGAGAAAAATTCCAATTTTCTGTGACAACACCAGTGCAATTGCTATTACTGAAAATCCGGTTCAACACTCAAGAACCAAACACATTGATATAAGGTACCACTTCATTAGGGAACATGTAATGAATGGTACTGTTGAATTATACTTTATTCCTAGTGAAAGACAACTTGCAGACATTTTTACCAAACCATTAGATGAATCTACCTTCAATAGATTGGTCTGTGATTTATGTATGCTTAACTATGTTTAATCTTTTAAATGTCTGAAAAGTTATTTATTTTAGTAATTTTTAGATTAGTAGCCATTGATCATGTTAATCTATTGATTTCTCCATAATCAATTGATAAACATTTTATATATCAATGGATATTTTTAAAAGCTATCGACATATAAATATATCAATTGATGATATATTTGTCTATCGATGGATAATAGTACTTGTCGATGGATAAGTAATTATCAATCAATGACTTGGAATTTTTAGGGTCCATGTCATCAATCGACCTGTACAAAAATCCAACTGTTGATTTCTTATTTTATCAATTGATGAATACATACAACCTTGTATGTATAACAGTCGATTGCCAAAATAAGTAATTCTTTCATTCAACTTTTATTTCAACGGTCAATTGAGTTTTATTTTGAGTAAGAAAGTGATTGGGAATTCGGTAAATATAAATAGTGAAATTAAAATGTACTTTAACTTTCACTTACAATTTTTATTTATTAACTAATTCTCTCTCTCTCTAAAAACTCAATCCTTGTCTTTATACTTTCAATTTCTTAGATTTACAAGTATAACTTGTTATCTTCTACCTCAAAGAAATGGGTGCTTTATCATCTAAGAAGGTTTCTCAAAGTGGATGCTAGTATGAACTCAACAATTTCGTGGTGTGCACTGTTGTGGAGGAAGCACCACAAGGCTTTTATCCTTTGATGCGATTCCTGGAGAACAGCAAGGTAAATACTGCACTTAGTGAAGCACCCAAGATAGTTTGCAAGTTGGTGGAGGAAGTTTTGGCCACTGTAGAGGTTGCCAATGACTACTTTTCCATTTTATTTGTGTGTAAAGGAGATAAGTATAATTTAACTGCTGTTTTTATAGATGATTGCTTAAATTTTCCTGCTAATAACACTGATAGATCACCTACAGATGAGGACATTAGAAACATGCTTAGGTCTGTTAATTATGCTGAACCTGATATAAGTTTAGGACATGTTTTTAGAAAATATCTTAGGAAATAATGGTCTCACTTCTTTGATGCAATAATAAAATGCGTTAGTGGTAAGATTAGTAACTTTAATGCTATAACAACAAGTATGCAGGAAGTAGCTTATAATATTTAGTTTGACAAGTATTATAATCTATCATCAATAATAATTAAAGAAATTGAAGTAAAATTAGGTGATAAAACTAATAGATTTAATCATATTTACAATGCTAGATTTATTATGTTTTTTATTAACCATTTTGTGAAAGATATAGAAGTAACCAAGGAAACAGAGACTCTGGACTGCTGGGTCCAAAACAAAGGGTCTTCAAAGACTTGGTCATGATCAATCTTCATAGTAATGTAGAATTGATCTATTCACCTTTTGTTCAGGTATTTCTTTTTAACTTGTCATCTTCTCAGTCTCAAATTTCTTTGCCTTCTGTAGCTATGAAGGGTGTTAGCAATGACCCCAACCCTTCTACCCTAGCTACAAATCCTACTTCAAAATCCAAATCTAAAAAGCTAACCTCAACAGTTTCTCAAAAGCCTGTTGTTGAAAAATCTAGAAAAAGAAAAACCCTAAGTGATGATAGACTAGTTAGAGGGGCTACAGGTGAGGGAACTGGGGAAAATCAACAAACCCAGAAGCATAAGGTGAGTAAGGATGATCAACCCAAACCAAGCCACTCCACAGTCTTCCAAAAGGCAGTGGATGTTAATAAGGACATAACCACATCTCTGTTGGCACCCTCTCAACAGGGTGTCAATATTGAAAAGAGCCCACAGCCAAGGGAATTAAACAAAGGGGATGACACATAAGCCAAAACACCAAAGTCCTATGAAAGGAGGAAAAAGAAGGTAATCTTTGCACAAGGGGAGACCCACACTGCAAAACCACAGGAAACTATGGTAGAGCCTTATTACCCTCAGTTTGATGCATCTCCAATAAATGTGGAGATGTAGCCCCATTCACTATCTATTTCTATCCCTCTTTCTCCTCTTCAACAAATATCTTCAGAAAATATACTGATAGATAATCATACATTTTCAAATTCTCCTTCCTTATTACTCAATGAAAAGCCAATACTTCATCTTGAGTCTCCCTCACAGGATTCTCAAGACACCATTTCAAACACCATTACAAACATTCTCTCTTCCCTAAACACATATATCCCTTCAATTTCACATGTTTCAACCTCACCAATTGATGTACTCTCATCAATTGATAATCAGCCATCGACTGATAATCCATCGATTGATATTCAACATCAATCGATGGGTATGCCAAATACATCAAATGATAACATTTTCACATCAATTGATAATCAATCAATTGATGTTGCACACACTCTTGTAGAAATGAGTGAGTTGAGTGAGAGACAGGCTTGCAGCCTGGCAAAATGAGAGGAAGTGAGTGAGATCATTCCTATTTCTTCCAGGAATGAGAGTGAAACACTTGAGGGACATACCTTAGACGAACAACACTAATATCCTCAATTGTAGACGAACTATCAGAAGAATCAATCACATGAGCCAAATAGCCTTCGCAACCATGCGCAAGCATCCGCTTTGCCTTGATAGCCGAAAAAAATCTTCCCAACATACTAGGCTTAGAACCATGAAAATCAAACTCTGGTAAATTTGGGTCCCCAAAAATTATTTTCTTCCCCTGACAATCGATAGTAGCCCTGTATCGCTCTAACCAGTCCATACCCAGAATAACATCAAAGTCCCTCATCTGAATAGGTAAGAGATCCACACAAAGATTTCGGTCCTTCACTTTAACCACGCAATTAGGATACTGAGTGTTCACAGATATAGTTACCCCCATAGGGCTTCCAATAGAATATTCAGATAAAGGTGCAGTAGGTGTAATGCATAGATGTTTAGCATAAGATGTAGAGACAAACGAGTGTGTAGCACCAGTATCAAATAAAACTGTAGCATTCCTATTTCCAATAGAAAGTGTGCCTGTAATGGTACCTGAAGTGTTTGCAGCATCCTTTGCAGTAAGAGAGAACACACGTCCAGTATTTTTCTGATTATTCTTTCCATTAGCATCATTCTGATCCCCAGACTTTTTCAATGGCATCTTGCAATCTCGAATAGTATGGCCTTTCTGACCACAGTTGAAACATGATCTGGTAAGCCAAAAACAGACACCGCTGTGCATCTTCCCACAATGCTCACAAGTAGACTTTCCACCACTCTGGTTTCCAGTTTGATTAAATGACTTATGTTGCTGATTACCCTGATTTCCATTTCTCTGCTGGAAGCTTCGAGTGTTGTACCTTTGATTATTCTGTTTAAATTTGCCTGAAGATCCCCCATTTTTCTGAAACCCAGAAGAGTCATCATCTCTCTTTCTTTTCTGGTTCTGCATATCCCTCTGTTTACGAAAGTCAGTCTGATGTAGTTCTTGATCTCTAGCACTGTCAATCAAACTGTCCATTGTAGTGTATCGATTAGCAATGATGTGATTACGAATTGAAGTCTTCAAAGCCCACTTAAACTTCATAATTTTGTCCTCCTCAGTCCCAGCAATAGACCGTGCATAACCAGCCAATCTCTGAAATCGCACCTGAAAATCAGCCACAGACTCATCCTCCTTTTGAGCTATACCCTGATACTCCCGAGCATACTCCTCACGAATACTGGCAGGAAAATACCTCTGATCAAACTGTGTTTTAAACATATTCCATGTGAGAGTGTCCTCATATCCAGCTGCATGAGAACCCACAACTGATTTCCACCAAATGCTAGCATCTCCCTCAAGCCGGTAAGTAGCAAAACGTGCTTTCTCCACTTCTGAACAATTAAGTACCCTGAAGATTTTCTCCATGTGGTCAATCCATGCTTCAGCATCCATAGGGGTCTTGGCCTCCTTAAAAGAATTAGGCCTCTGTTTCATAAAGCGATCAAACATAGTTTGACCTTCCTGATTTTGCATGTTATTGCCCCCATGATTCTGATCACCAGGATTCCTTATTTGTTGAGAAGCCACTTCACGTACCATTTCCATAAAAGTATTTCTATCCATAACTATTTGTTGAGTCCCCGAATTTTGACCAGAATTTCGACCGGAAGTACTTTTAGGCGGCATCCTGTAGAGAATTTTATTAGCGCACAAAAACATATGTAACAATATTTATACTTAGAAATCTTACTTCTACCCATGCGAAGTCAACCCAAACTCACATGTCAACACCTAATAGGCAGTCTACAGAATCATTAAGCTAAGCTTTGATACCAACGTTGTAACACCCTACTATTATCAATAATAAGGCTTACACAATTTAAACAAAGTCTAGATAATATTAAGCTGCCATAAACGAATAATCATGCTAAAGTTTAAGTACTAAATCTCAATAACAATAATACTGATAAAATCTGAAATCATCTAAAATAGTTCTCAAATGTCTTATTAAATCTCCTAAGCAAAGCAACTAGAAACTGAGTAGCGCTCATCACTCTCCCCGCATATCCCCTAAATACCTGCGGAAAGAAAATAATACGAGTGAGCCAAATGCCCAGTACGAATATAATTTAAAAGAATATAAAGTTTTAAATAACTGAGTGGATTGTGTCTTACCAACACAAAGTATACAATAAAGATTTAATCAATAGAACGATACAAAAGTGAACAATATAAGGATCACGAGATATCTCAAATCATATACGACATTTAATAAAATGGTACCACAATAAATAACTCGGATCCAAACAATAAAAATAAGGCTGAAAAGCAAATGAGGTGGGAACAATAAGGGTCTCTCACACAAAACTGTACTCGTGAAACTCCACTCACCAAGTACAGGACAATGGTTTCTTCCTCGGATATCCATAAGAAGAAATAATAGAATGTATAAAACATCCCAACAATACAATATCGATCATGATCTATTCACGTCTCATACTCCAGAAACGCGCCCGTACACTCAAAACACTGATACGAGTTAGTGTCTAGTTCACCTTTACTCCGAACTCCATGTGAACGTTGTCCGTGATTAACCCACACGGATCGGTCTAAGAGCCCAATACATAGGTTACAAAAGTTGCCGACTCTTTAATTAATCAAATCAAAACAATATCGCAATAAAAATGCGAAACAAAACAAATATAAAGAATCAAGGCAATAATAATTCCAAAAATAATGGATATGAAGCGAATATAAGAATGTATACTAAAAAGTATACATAGAGTACAAAAGGGTCACAATTTTAGAAAAATACTCGACAATAAATATAACGAGTAAACCATATTTAAAATTGAGAAAAGAATGTAAAAATTTGTACCAATGAATAATCATCAAATTAAATATTAAAAAGAGAATAAGAAATTCGTACCTGAATTATGTAGTTATTTAACCGAAAAGTCGAATCCGCTAAGAGACAACCAACTATTACTCTTTACTACTCCTTGTATAAATCTAAAGACCAATTTATTATCATATATTAGCATTATACATTTTAGTTTATGTTCTACTCATCCGCGAACCCAAGTAAGATACTATCATGCAAGTCAATTATGATCTTAAGAAATTTAAAATTAATGTATACAATATTATGACCACAAGCTGACCATTTCTATATGTGCTATCGATGCACGTGATTAATTAATATATTAATAGATAATAATTGAAATGATATGAACCTTGCATATTAGGCATTGCATGTAGTCAACTTTCAGTATACTGGATTAAAACAATACATTCAATTACTTTTAATAAAATAATAAATAATTTTTACAATAAAGTAATTAGTAAACGTTAAACATAATTTAATTAATAAGTGTCAACGTACAATTATTAACTATCATGAAAGAAAAACAGCTTATACTAATATATATATATATATATACATATATATATTTGTAATAGATATTTATTTAATAATAATGATGGTGAATCACTTTCTTTATCCCAAAACAAATGCACTTTGCTTATAAAAATTGTTTTAATAAAAATAGATAAATTACACTTTATTAATGCTCGTCCTAGACCAATATCGATCATAATAAACAGACACAATATAATTAGCCCAGCAAAAGTGTAACTAACTTAATGATTTAATCTAATCAAAATCCAATAATACATACGGGAAAGACATGCATTTAACAATAGTAATATATATCAAATAAATAAAAGAAAAAAATGTCCTTTAAATAAAACACTACTAAATTTTTATAAAATTACCACAAAACATGTTTTAGGCCATGAAGTACTCGTGAGGATGTTAAAATATGAACCTAAATTTTAATACTACTCAAAAGATAAATAACCGCAAGTGAGAATTTTTAAAAAATTAAATAACATAGCTAGAGGACTTTAAATAGATGCATGTATCAACCGAAAATATAAGATATGACTAGGTCATATTTTATCTCATTTATTACTTATTAATATCTATCTCTAGATTTTATTCACTAATAAATTAACAGAATAACAAGTCACTAGTTATAATAACAATGAATAACACGTCATTATAAATATATAATATTTATTAACAATTTAGTAAAATAAACACACATATGTTAATCGTATAACGATAATAATAAAATAGAACAAAAACAAAAGCATCATGCATGTATATAAATTCAGAAAATATAAACTATATCAATATATTTTATCGAGAGAGTATTATAAACGTGACGATAATCATGTTTTTAGGGACAGATTAGTTAGATTATACTATATAGTGTACATCTCAATGCAGTACATACACAACGGAACAACAAGAATGAATAAAGAATAAATAATATACCTTCTTTGATAAGAGTACTAGGTAGCTGTGACTTCACTCAAGTAAATGGTACTTTATTTTGACATGTAGTCCACTAGAACGAAGTCGAAAGCCTTCCGCCGATCCTCCGTTTTTCTCAGAGATCTAATTGCCTCTCTTCTTTTTGCTAATATAACCCTAATTCGTATATCTTCTTTTTGCAGGATTAAACAAATAACACGATTCCTATTTATAAGACTATTGAGATAAGTACATCCTAATTTTTAATAGATCATCACAATATCCTTTAACAAACTATCTGAAGTTATCTTTATCTATTTTCATTTTAAATAGTGTTTAATAAGAATTCCATAACTAAATTAAATATGATGCAACATATAAATTATTAAAAGTTTAAATAAATAAAAAAAATCGAGATATTGCAGTAGTATCCAACATATTTTCGACCGATAACCATAACATTAATAACACAAAACTTTCACTCATTTTCCATTATCACAAATTGTTTCTGAATTGCATCTTGGTGGATATGGAGGATCGTCTCCTTTCAGTTGCATGCCTGTTATTTATTCCATAAAATTAGTATTTATAAATTTTTTCTTTAAAATTTTAGATTTTAATCGAGATAAAAAAATACATATAAAAGTAATGTTAAAAAATTATATACATGTATACATACATACATTCATACATACATACATTCATACATACATACATATATATATATATATACATACATATATATATATACATACATATATATATATATATATATATATATATATATATATATATATATATATTGTAAATGAGTGAAAAATATAAGGGAAATAATAATCAATAAACATATGATTTCGTTGGTCATCATATTCGGGATTAAAATCCAAATATATTCTAAATATTCTATTAAGATTTTATAATATCTCTTAGGATGATAATGGATCGGTTCATGCGGATTTTATGAAATCCAAATTCAAATCTAAATATTTTCAGATTTTAAAAATAAATCCAAATCCAAATTAATTTTTGAATATCCAAAAATTAAAAAATAATTTAATTAGTTTAAATATCAACAACAAACACATAAGATATATTTTTAATATTCATTACATTTGTATAATAATTTATATGCATATTTCACTGATTAAAATAAAATAAATAATTCATGATTTAATATAAAATATATAAAAAATTTAACCATAAATGTGTTAATAACTTTATTTATCTTTTTCATTTAAATCGAATTACAATAGTTACATATTTTGAATATTTAAATAATATATATATATATAATTATTAATAAATGAATAAATATTAAAATAATTTTATCTTGAATAAACCTTAAATAAATAATAAAGAAAATATAATAAAATTCCTTCTAAAATATGACTATATTTATTTTTCAAAATAAATATTATTGTCGGAAAAAAATATATAAAATTGTAATTTTTCTATAAAGGAGTTCTTATTTCTCAAAAATAAATTTAATCCTTAATTTATTTTTCATAAATAAATATTTATTTTCAAAAAAATAAAAATATAATTTATTTCAAAAAAATAAGTTTAACCAAACACCTAAATACAAAAGTCAACGGACTAATACTTCAATAATTAGGAAAGTCAACGGTCAATTATATTGGTATAACAGCAAAGAATATACAAATTACAAATTACGTAGGCTTGTTCTAATTATGCAGACTTGTTTGGTCACTACTTTGAGAATTTGAAACATGATCACAAAAAGACATTTTTTCATAGCATATACAAAGATTTAGTAAATTGAGAAAGTAAACCACACAAGAATTTGCATCTAATGCATTTGTAAACAATTAGTTCTGACAATTGCGAACAAAATTAAACGCGTACTGCTAGATAATGTAAGAGTAAAGAGTGAAAACTGAGATAGTTTTTTATCCAGATAGTATAAATTTTGTACTTCCAACCAAACCAAGTGTTAGATTTTATTATAATCAAATTATCAGAGCTGTAATAGTTTAAGGAAGATGAGTATGGAATAATGGAAGCACTTGGTACCTTGAAAAGTTAACAAGGTATCAATCATACAAGCTGATATGTCCGGGGAGTTCATTGATGTCTCACACTGACCAACTCAATGTCAAAAATAACTATCCCCAGCGTGGAGCCTTCTCCATTGGCTATGCGCGTCGGATTAAAAATGGTAGTAAACAACCTTTGCCTGTCAAAATACTGCAGAGTGCAGAGGAAACTGAAATATAAGCGATAACCTCTAACCTCTAATGACAGTAGAAGTAATACTGTGTTCTTTTTATTATTTTCCTCTTGCAGTCTTATAGTTTCTTTTTCGATCACACATCTTTGCAATGTAACATGCTCTCTTTCCCCTCTCTTGTGTTTTCTTCTACCATTGAGTCATTGACCATTACCAGCTATTTCTGTACAATGATATACCCTTGTTAGAAAACTCTCCTAATCTGGTCAATTTTTTCACTGTTTTTAGTAATCAACACCAAGATCTGGTCATTGTTTACAAGATATACTTGCCCCCTTCCGTATGTATCAACACAAGAGATGCATCTCTACCTAAACAATAGTATCAATCTTTCAAACTTTTCATTTCAACTTCTAAGTTTACCCAGCTGTATTTTTCACCACATTAAAATTGAAATAATCACAGAACTCTATTTTGGAATTTGAAAAACATTATTATTGATAGTTCCGCTGTGAGAAATGAATCTTTACTTTTCAAGCATGAGAATGTTATATTTTGTATGATTTATAAAGAATCAATGAGCTCCACTGCAGAGATGCATTTAGACTAATAAATTCTAATTCATAAGAATAAATGGCATTCTGTTCTGCATGGCTAATTTGGGTTTTTGTTTAAGCAGTGTAACAGGCGCATTTTAAGTATATTACATCAGAGAGATAGGGAGAGAGAGGGAGTACACACATTCGGTGGTAATGGTTCTTGTAACATGTTCTGATACCCTTGCGATGGAGGAATGATTACCCTCCGAATGCTGCCCACTTTCATAGATCTTACCGCTGCTTGAATCCCTGATATAACCTGGAATTGTAAAACATATATATCAATAGTAGTCATCCCTATCAGATTAATCAAATATCTGTGATGTAATCAAGTAGAGAAATTTATGGGTATATGCTACATTCAGTCCAGTTAGAAATAAGTATGTCAACTAATATTACAGTTCTTGTACTTCAATATTTTTTGGCAAATTATATAAATACAGCATTCACTACAAAGCTACAGGCTAATATCTTGCCCAAAAAAGAATAGGGTTTTAGGGGTACATAGGTCTCTTACGTAATGTTTTGGTCATTTAGAGTCGAGGAGCAAGCTAATTGAATGTACGAGTAGTAATAACTAGGACCTGTTTCTTCCTCCTTTTTTTTTGTTTTCTCTCTCTGCAGTTGTTCACCTTGTTCTAAAACATCTTCAGATTTTGCTTCGCTTCCTTGGTCTTGTATCTGATATTCAGATTCAGTATAAATATTCCAACAAATTGGCATCAGAGCCATGGCAGTTCTTGGAAGCAGTACACTGGGACAAATTCCGCTGCCACGCCTCACAAAATCAAACTACGACAATTGGAGCATTCAGATGCGTGCATTGCTGGGTGCACAAGATGCATGGAATGTGATCGAAACTGGCTATACAGAGCCAGAGACAATTGACAACTTGACAATAAATGAAATGAAGGCTTTAAAAGGCAATTGGATGAAAAGACAAAACTGTTCTCTACCTCTTATTTCAAGCTGTGGATGAGTCAGGTTTTGAAAAGATTGCAAGTGCAGCAAACTCAAAAACAGCATGGGAAATTTTAGAAATATCATTCAAGGGAGCTGATAGAGTGAAGCAAGTTCGCCTTCAGACCCTTCGAGGAGAACTAGAAGCTATGAAAATGAAAGATTCAGAAGGTGTGTCTGAATACATCACAAGGGTACAAACTGTGGTAAATCAGCTTCATCGAAATGGAGAAACCTTGACAGATACAAGAGTTGTGGAGAAGATTTTACGATCATTAACCGGAAAATTTGAGAACGTTGTATGTGCTATAGAAGAATCAAAGGATTTGGCAGAATTGACAATTGATGATCTCACTAGTTCTCTTGAAGCACATGAACAACGAAAGAAGTTAAATGAGCAGGAGCACCTTACGGACGCTTTACAAGTAAAGGCTACCATTAATGAAGACAAGGTACTATATACACAACACAATAGAGGAAGAGGACGCAGTCGAGGAGGACGCGGTCTTAGTCATGGCAGGGGCCGAGGACAAGCAAGTAGTGCAAATGAAGAAAGGGAACGACCAAGTCAATCAAACTGGCGTGGCCAAGGTCGAAATCGTGGAAGAGGAGGTAGGTTAAGTCATTCTAAAATCGAATGCTACAATTGTGGAAAATATGGGCATTTCGTTAAGGATTGCTGGTTCAATAAGAAGATTGAAGAAAAAGTGAATCTCACTGCCAAGGATGAAAAAACAGAGGAAGATAGTAATGACGGTATACTTCTGCTCACTAACAATGATTCAGTTCTTGATAATGATACAACATGGTAAGTTGACACCGGTGCTAGCAACCACATGAGTGGATATAAACATTTCTTCTAATCTCTTGAGGAAGTAGATTGCGGATATGTGTCATTTGGAGATGAATCAAAAGTCCAGGTAAAAGGCCGAGGAAAGATCTGTTTCACCCAAAAGGATGACAAAGTGGGATCAATCGGTGATGTCTACTATGTTCCTGACATCAAAACCAACATTCTTAGTGTTGGACAACTGTTACAAAGGGATATTCTGTCTCCATGAAAGATCAATCAATTGACATAAAGAATAAAGAAGGTCCGCTAATTGTGAATATTAAAATGTCTCAAAATCGCATGTTTAAACTCGATTAAAGAAATTTGCAAGAAAGATGCCTACAAGTAGATGCAGATGATAAGGCATCACTATGGCATATGAGGTTTGGGAATCTGCATTATGGTGGCTTAAGATAAATGGCGAGAAACAATATGATTTATGGACTGCTAGAGATGGATTATGTCGGAAAACTCTGTGAAGGATGTATCCTTGGCAAGCACATCAGAAAAACATTTCAGAAGAATGCTATATTTCATTCCAGGGGTCTTCTTGAATTGGTACAGATTAATATTTGTGGACCAATAACACCTATGTCCTTTGGAAAGAAGAGATACTTTATAACGTTCATTGATGATTACACAAGAAAAACTTGGGTTTATTTCTTAAAGGCGAAATCTGAAGCACTTGAGATGTTTAAGAAATTTAAATTGTTAGTGGAGAAAATAACTGGGTGTTACATTAAAGCATTGCGATCAAATAAGGGTGACGAGTATACATCAACTGAGTTCGTGCAATACTGTGACGAGCATGGAATTAGAAGATTCTTGACGGCACCCTATTCACCTTAGCAAAATGGCGTGGTTGAAAGAAAGAATCGAACCATCTTGGACATGGTCCGTGAAATGTTAAAAAGCAAAAGAATGCCAAAAGAATTCTGGGCAGAAGCAGTACAATGTGCTGTATATATACAAAATCGATGTCCTCATGCGAAAATATTGAATAAAAAACACCACAGAAAGTTTGGAGTGGAAATAAACCTTCTGTGTCACATTTAAAGGTGTTCGGTAGCATTGCTTATGCACATATACCAGATCAAAGAAAGAGCAAGTTGGATGACAAGAGCAGAAAATATATGTTTATCGGCTATGAAGCAGGAACAAAAGGTGGCCTCAGGTTATTTGATCAAATCCAGAAAAAGATAGTTGTAAGTCGTGATGTGCATGTAAATGAAAAAGCTTCATGGGATTGGGACAACCAAACTGAAGAGAAACTTGATACAGGCTCTTCAAGACCATTATTGCCAATTGCACAAACAAGCAACACAACTACGGATGAAGATGATGAACCAAGACAGTAAAGGACAAGAAATCTGTAAGATTTATATGAATCTATAGACGAAGTACATCTGATGTGTCTCCTAGAAGACACTACTGATATTGTTTATGACAATGCTATAAAAAATGAAAATTGGAAGGCGGCAATGGATGAAGAGATCAGATCTATAGAGAAAACAGAACCTAGGATCTGGTGGAATTGCCAAAAGGTCATAAGCCTATTGGTATAAAATGGATTTATAAGAAGAAAATGAATCCTGAAGGTGAAATCGCTACGTATAAAGCGAAACTTGTCGTGAAGAGATATAGACAGAAAGCTGGAGTAGATTACAATGAGGACTTTGCCCCGGTTGCTAGAATAGAGACAATCAGACTTCTCATTTCGCAAGGTGCACACTTTAATTGGCCTATATACCAGATGTACGTAAAATCAGCATTCTTCAATGGCGTGCTAGAAGAAGAAATATATATAACCCAACCACCTGGGTACATAAAGGCTGGAGAAGAAAGCAAGGTGCTGAAACTAAGAAAGACCCTATATGGGTTAAAGCAGGGACCTCGCACTTGGAACACACGTATTGACAAATATTTCAAGATAAATGGTTTTATACAATGTCCCTATGAACATGCACTGTATGTGAAGAACGAAGGAGGTAATATCTTATTTGCAGCTCTTTATGTTGATGATTTGATATTTTTGGGAAGTAGTGAAGAAATGATAAGAGATTTTAAAATGACAATGACCCGGGAATTTGAAATGACTGATTTGGGATTAATAAAGTATTTTCTTGGTCTAGAAATTGTGCAAAATGAATCAGGAATATTTGTGTCACAAGAAGTATATGCAAAGGATATCCTAAAAAAATTTAGAATGGATGGGTGTAGTCCAGTTACAACTCCAATGGAATCCGGCACAAAACTTTCAAAGTTTGAGGGAGGAGATCAAGTAAATGCTAATACATATCGAAGTTTGGTTGGAAGCTTACGATATCTTACTTGTACAAGGCTGGACATCGCATATAGTATCGGCATTGTTAGTAGGTTCATGGAACATCTAAGGTACTGACATTGGAAAGCTATGCAAAGAATCCTTCGATATATCCAAGGGAACCAAGTCATTTGGATTGTTCTATTCAAATTCAGGTATATATAAACTGGTGGGATATTGACTGGTGTGGAGATATAGATGATCGAAAGAGCACATCAGGATACGTGTTCTTTATGGGTGATACAACATTTACATGGCAATCAAAGAAGCAACCTATAGTAACATTATCAACATGTGAAGCCGAGTATGTAGCTGCATCCTGGTGTGTGTGCCATGCAATATGGTTAAGGAATTTACTTCAAGAGCTTAAACTCCCTCAACGTGAAGCAACTGAAATCAGGATTGATAATAAATCTGCAATTGAGTTTGCAAAGAATCCTGTACATCACGAGCGAAGTAAACATATAGATGTTCATTATCATTTTATTCATGAGCATGTAAAGATAAAGAATGTTCTGTTGCATCATGTTTCCGGTCCTACTCAGATAGCTGATATGTTCACAAAAGCATTGCCAAAAGTTTTACTCGAGAAATTCAGGATGATGGTTGGAATGAAGGATCGTATGATGATTTTAGTTTAAGGGAGGAAGTTGTTGAAAATAAACTAAAACAAGAATGGGGCCTGAACTAGAAGTGGTGCATGAACTAGAAGTGGTGCATGTAAAAGAAATTTAGTGCTACAACCTTTGAGTTCCATACATGTACTTATAAATTAATACAATGCATGAACAATTGTCATTCTCTCTAGTATAAATAAAGGATGTATATGTATGCGTTTTTTAAGAGAGAAAAATATAAATCAAATATATTCTAAAAATAGTCTTTCTTCTCTTCCTTGGTCTTGTATATGATATTCAGATTTAGTTTAAACATTCCAAACACACCTACTTAAAATTATACAACCAAGTCTTTTGTATTGTAGTCTATTAATCCAAAACCAGAACCATCAGATAACTGTGCAATCAACACTTAAAATTGAGCAAGCCTCCTGATCTTAAGTAAAAGTGAGAAAAAGGAGTGTGGGTGGAACTGTTAAAGAAAGGGACACGACCATCATACGAAAATCCATCTTTGTACGCGAGGATATGATTATTTGGGTAATCTATATCGAGATTTAATAGATGACATTTTTTTTTTCAAGCTACACAACAAACATTTTAGTACACATATCTAACAAAGTAGTTAGTTGTTTTAGGAAATTCGGACTAACATTGTCAGACCCAAGGATGAAGCTGAAGGGAATCGGTTCCCCAGTTTCATCTTTATGATCATATGTTGAATCAAAACGCCATCCTTGCTTTACTGCCAACCTTCCATAGTAATGAATTGCGACCTTCAAGTCAAAATATATATACATTATTTGTATGTAAAAAATCAGCAATATTCCAACTTTCCAAGCCTACTGATGCATTCTCATATAGCTAGAAACGTTCTCTCCAAATCAACTAGATGATCAACACAATTTATTCATATACATAAAACTTGATGTATAATAATAAACACTAATGAATTAACAGAATGTGCCCATTTAAAAGTACTGCTGATTATAATTTTATTTTTGTAAGTTTAAATATAATTTTCTTTAAATTTTAAAATTAAAATATATTGACATGTCAAGGGCCTCAAGGCATCACAAGTGTACAATTGTTTTTGATTAAATATACACTCTGTAAAAATCATTTACGAGCAAACCTGATCCCCATCGACGGGAAGTTCACCTTGAGCAACGCGAAGATCCAAAGCCTTAACTCCGCCAGAATTGGGGAGCTCGAAAAAGTCAGAAATGGTGGTGGGTTTAGCGAGGGAAGTAGAATCAGAATATATAACTAGAGATAATGCAGTTGATACAGATGAGAAAAAGAGAGCTCTTCTTGAGGTGAATTCAACAGAAGCTGCTGCTGCTGTTGCATATAATTTTTTGGGTTGTTTTTTACGGACAGGAGATAAGAGGGTGGTCACAAGGTAAGGAACATGGAGGGATGGAAGTGAAAGTGATGCCATGCACTCAATCATCCTTATCTTTGAGTTAGCCTTTGGCATCCACCCACAGGCCACAGGCCACATCTATCATTTACTACTATTCAGCAAAATTCAAGTTTTAGTACATATTTATATACATTTGATACAAGTAAGATGCAATTTCCATAATTTTTATGTAACTTTTTTCTGATAATATAATTTTTATGTAACTTTGAGGTGTTTGAATTTGAAGGTTTTCGAATCCATTAAATGAAAAAAAAAGATTTTAATAGAAAAGATGTATACTTTAAACGATCCCTAAAGTATTAGTATTGTAAATGTATTATTTTTCTATATAATTTTAACAGTAGAAATTAATTGCATGATTTTTGTTAAGAGATGATTAATCTAAGTTACAGAGCCAATGCAGCTAATGCTGAAGATTCAGAAGGGAATTAAATAACGCAGGACAGACAATAACGGCGTAGCCGTGACTGTGGCAAGCAGTCTGTACGGACATGAACACATTTAGGGCCGAAAATATCAACTTCTCATACTTCAGGGCTACTGGTGACACTTGGAAGGGTCTGCTCGTCCAGTGTGTTGTCATTACCCCAATCTCAATAATTAGAACATTAATAAATATGTAGAATCAAAATATTTATCGATTAATAACTAACTGTTTCTGTTAATCTACCTTGATACCGCAAGTGCAACAAAATCAAAAGTTTGGCTTCAGACGATAGCAATCCATGTGTTTTGTAATTTCATGTTGCAGTGAATTGTCAGTGAGGAACACTTCCTGATTCTCCCTTCATGGCTGCAGGGGTGGATTAGAACTCAGATGTCCTGGAGTAATGAAGTGGGCAACAAACTATACAAGTTGTAGGAGCCATCACAGGCTGCTTCTTGGGTTTCCAACTAATACAACCAAACAATATCCAATAACAAATAGAGGAGAAACAAAGGGGTTTTTGAAAAACCCTATTTAAATTTACATCCGGTTGCAATGGATTCTCAAAGTTCAAGGTACCATCAGGCTGGCATTTTTTTCTACATACTTTCTTTGTTAGTGCTTAAATTTAACATAGCATTTTTTTTGTGTTTGGTGGTTTACTTGTGTAACACATTTCTAACCAATGTCATACGTGTCGGCATGTAACACACTGTTATATGTAAAATTAAAATCTTATTTCTAACCTATTTCATATGTGAGCATATAACAAGTGTTGCATGACAGATTTAATATCTTATGCAACCAGTTACTATAAAAGTAGCCGAAAAACGAGCCCTTTTGAGTATAAAATATATAAATTACAAAGAGGAAACTCATGACAGGTGTTTGAACACTTGTAGTAGGCCCATCAAAGAAATGAACTACTGCGTACCCTAGAGTTCTGTGTAGTAGTTTTCTGGTTTGAACCACAATGAGAAATCGATGCCTTTTGTCTTCAGATTCTCAGTTGCTGGACCGATTCTCTCCAAGAGCTGCATTTTAAATACTATGGGATTAAGTGCTTTCATCTTGGGTCAAACATTCAGAATTCAACAAAAATTTCCCCAATTCACTACTATCATTTAGACGATTCTCCATGAGAGGTAGACGATTTATCACTATTAATTAAACAATCCACTGCTGAGAGTGTATTTAGGAAAGCCATCGGAAGATGATAACTCTAGGGTAATAATTAGTTTGTAGTTTTTATTATGTAAGAAAAGTTAATATTTAACAAATGTTCTGAATGTGTGCGCGTGCACACAAGCGATTTTGGTTGTTTGACAATAAGGGTGAATGACAAAAATACCCATTTTTTATAACAGCGGTGACAAAAATACTGGTATTCAAAAAAGGTGATCAATTATACCAAGTCACATGCGCATTTATTATTTGGGTATTCATGATACACATATAACATTGGAGTGTTTAATAATTTTTTATACTGAATGCGCATTTTAATTTGGGGTCACCTAAATTTTATAATTTTATAATATTAAATACGCATTTTTTAAAGGAGTGGCAACTACATACACATTTGTAATTTGGGGGTCTAGTTACTCTGAGTTATATAGTCTACGCATCTTTCACTAGCGAATCATGAAGAATACATATTTTAGAATTGATTATTACTCCCTCCGTCCCACCCAATTGTTAACGTTTCGGAGAGAAGGTCCGGCACGCATTTTAAGGTGCATATAAAGTATAGTTCCATAACTTATTTTTAAAATATTTTTTTTCTGAATAAAAATTTAAACATTAAATTTTTATTCAGAAAAAAAATATTTTAAAAATAAGTTATGGAACTATACTTTATATGCACCTTAAAATGCGTGCCGGACCTTCTCTCCGAAACGTTAACAATTGGGTGGGACGGAGGTAGTATTATATAATACACATTCAAGATGATAGTAATGCATGCTTCCCCTGCATGATACGCATATCTAATGGGGGGTGATGTGCATATAGTTATGGGCTCCAGCTAGGTGTAGAATAATAAGTATAGTTCTCAAATTAAAATTTTTAATAATCCTACATAATTGTAATCCTCATAAGATTCATCTTCATCTACTGGACCATGATATGCATTTCTTAAAAGGGGATTAGAATCGTTAGTAATGGCCCTTCTTCCGATAATTGTTAATATTGTTAAATCACATAAATTTTTTGTTATTTTTGACATTATTTCTGATAATAAAGAATACAAATCGTCAAAGATGTGGTCTTTCAGTTGAGAACATTAAACGAACATGAAAAACCCACCAAAAATGGAAAATTCTGAAGAGAAGTTTGAAATCACAAGCAGGAAATATGTAAGCCTACTTTTCAAAGGAATTTAGACTACATTAGTAATTAAACTCAGTGCTAAGGCAAGAGGAGAAGTCTAACCTTTTCATGTAGCACCCCATTGGATACCAAAACAGATCTATCAAATACAGAAAATTTTGCACCATCCATGCACGAAACTGTCCCACCAGCTTCTTCAACTATCTGCATGTTATGTGTTAGGATCTGTGTCTTAGTAATAATACTATAAAGGTTGTGTTCACTTGGTGAGAATGAAATGAGAAAGGAATGGAATAAAAAATTATAAATAAATTTTATGTAGAAAAAAGAATGTATGAGTAAATTGTGAATAAGTATGAGGGAGTTTAAATTTGTTATGATGAGAATTGTAAGGAAAATGGTGATAAAATGGAATGGAGCATTCCTTTCAAAACATGAGAGTTAGAATTTTAGTTCAAATAGTTTGGAATGGAATGAAAGAAAGAATGAAAATTATAAACATTTTCCCTAATCTCACCCAAATAAGAATATAAATTTCATTCCATTCTCCTCTCATTCCATTCCATCCAAGTGAACGCAGCCTAAGTAATAGAGTAGCAAGTCATAACGAGCAGTAAGGGTATTTTAGACTTTTACGAGTTAGTTACATTAGTAGACTAGTATAAATAGTCTTGTATTGTTACATTTCAGTTTATGCAATGAATATATGAAAATGGAACTTGTTCCACCAAACCCCTCGCTCTCTCTAACTGATTCTGTTACTTTCTCTCTCTAGGGTTTCTACTTCTAATCTCTCTAATTCTGTCTCTCGCTGCTAAATCTCTCTCTTTTCTGTCTTTATCTCTCTCATTTCTACCTGAACTCTCTCTAAACTCTCTGTATCTGCCTTAATACCTCTACTTTACTTGTTAATTCTGCATATATAACTAGAAAACACCAAAAACAGCTTCAAACAGTTCAGGAATTCATTAATTCCTGACATTATGTAAATGCAACAATTACTTGAATTTCCAGAAAACAGATAGGGATACATGTTGTTGGCTTGATTTCACAAGTCCTTTTGGGCTTAAATTAAAGTATTCTATTTAGATTCTAATCACTGTAAGACAGTTGTTTTAAGGCTCGACAAACCCAAAATAATCTATTAGTGTTTGAATGAGGTAATTTCTAGTACGGGTCCCAATATATCAACAACAGTTTACTACTATGCTATACAGCTGAATATTCCAGAGTATTATTCCATCAGTATACATTTACTTATAAAAAGACCTTAAATGTTATTGCAAGTAAGAACTTAAATAGAAATGTCAAATAAAAAATGTTTGGTGAAATTTCTGACTGCATCATATCTTTATGACTTTATGTGAATGTTGTGGCGACAAAGTTGAACTGGAGTCAAAACATATAATACACTAATGCAGTAAATATAACTATGAATAATACAAAAATGCTGGGCTTAAAGTATTGCAATAATCATTTCAACTCGGACTTTAAGTATAAAGAAACTTCACCAGCATATTTAATTATGATATAATAAATTTATTTTTAAACAACTATCATACCAAAACTCCTGCAGCCATATCCCATGGTTTTAAACGATATTCCCAGTACGATTCTACAATTCCCAAAGCCACATGGCACATGTCTACAGCAGCAGCTCCGAGCCTTCTCACACCCTATACATATTAAAGCCACAGATATGGCAGTGGAGTGTATGGACGAATATGTTAAGTATGAGATATTACACAAAATTGTTCCTCTTAATGACAGTACAACAGGGCCAGAGCATATGGTTCATACCCTGCTAACGTCAGTAAATTCTTTGAATAAATTGATATTAGTAGCCCATGCATCATCATGTTCATATCCAAAACCAGTCACCAAAAGGGATTGCTCCACCTATTATGAATATTAATTTAAAGAGTTGAAAGAAATCCTCAAACAAATTGAGACGTTACACAGAAATAATAATATTACAAGTTGAAACAGACCCACAACCACATACTGAACAAACCACACGCGCACACAAGAAAATAAATGAATAACCCTCGAGATGAATATTCACTGACAGTAGCAAAAGTAGTTGGAGGGGGGGGGGGGGGAGCATAAAGTTATAGTTATGTATCATTAGTTCCTATACATTTTATAAAGTTGAATAATTGAGTAATATGTGCTGGTCATGGTCCCTAAAATCTTCACTCTATACTGCTTCATATTTACTGATTTGTTGTTTATGCTCTCTATTAACTTCAGAATGCGCAAGAAATCAAAAGAGTAAAAGACTAAGATGAATTGCAAGAAACAAGTCCAAACCTACCCCCTAATCAGAGATCAGATAATGAAAACATCTACTATACTTAAACAGACGTAACATGGGTAAAAGCTATCGTCTCACCTTGTCAGTTTTACTAACATGAATTTTTTGTCCATTGCAATAAGCACCCCCACCTGGAATCACATGGATCATAAATATAGTTGCAAAATCAAAGTAAAAGAACATATTGTACGAGTCCTTAAAAAGAACCTTCTTACCTGCAACTGCATAAAATGTTCTTGTATTCCAGCACATAGGACCTCCAACAAACTCCACCTACAAACAGAAAGATAATAAAATATATATTTCAATGTAGCAACAAATAAAATCCTGCACTCAGACTTCTCTATAATATCTTTTCCTCCAACTTACCATTAATTATTCACACTAACACCTTATGACAACTAGCATTGGCTATAGATGGCCAGTAAAACCTACTCCATTTCTTTACGGTTTCCTTTTTTGGACGTCCCTCTCAATTCTTTACGTTTCCAAAAATAGTAAAATTTTATAATATAAAAATTAACTACACCCACTACTTTCCTCCACCATACTCACTTTATATCTTAAATATTAACGGGTCCCACCACTTCACTCATATTTCTTACACTTCTCCACTACTTCATTCATTTTTCTTAACCTCCGTGCCCAACCCATTTGTAAAGAAATGGGAGGGACGGAGGGAGTATCTAGTAAAACGGAGTAACAGACTAATCAATTTGAGACTCTGTTTTCAAGATGGACAAAACTTTCCCAAGAATGTGAATGTAATTCTTAGGTGCTAGTGTAAGATCATTCTTATTCATCTCCAGGCCCTAGAAACAAGGAGATGCAAGAGCCAGCATTTTCTCTGTTCTTCATATACATTTGTGCCTGCCTAATTGTTTAATGAAAATAGCATAGAAACACCTATGACAGAGTAGACACACTCGAGGAATTTAAAATGTATACATGTGAAGACTGTAAAGTCGTAGAAGAAATGTACAACTATAAAAGAAGTCGTCAAACTATTAGAATAAGAAGAAACTTGGCTAATAAAATATATATGATAATTATGAAAAGATAGTTGAAGGGAGGCAACAAAGGGATATCAACATTTTTGAGCATTGCGCAAATGTGTGGATGGCAAATGTCGAATGAAATGTGTAATATGGGAAATAATAATGTTTCAAGGAATAATCAAGCATCGTAATGGCATAGCCAAAGGAACACCAGCACAATGTTATGGCTGTATTGAAAACCAATGTAAACACAAACATGGCAGAGAATAAGAAATAATAGTAGACACGCATAAGGAACACTATGAAACTTCTAAAGGCAAAGAAATTGGTCCATCATGGTTCATCGTAAGTGTGTGCGTGCGTGCACTAAAATATAAATGCTATCACAAAATATGAAAAGACAAGAAAGGATACAAATAACATTAAATTCTGAGAAGTTTGTTATACGTGTTTGTAATATTATTTGTCTTGATTTTCTATTTTTTGGGTTTGTTATTTATTGGGATGGCCACCTAATAAATATATTGGTTTTATTTATTAAGTAGAATTAGGATAACTATTAGTTATATATAGTAGAATTTTGACAAATATATATTAGGGTTCTCATCTTCTGTAAGGATATACTTTGTAACTTTGCCGATATAGTAAAAGATCTCCTCGTCCTGTGGATGTAGGTCACATCGACCGAACCACGTTAAATCTCTGTGTTCTTTGTGTGGTTCTTCTTGTTTTCTTTGTGATTAATTGATTGTTTATTTGGTCATAATCTTAACAAACTGGTATCAAAGCTCTTGTTAGGTTTTTTTTTAAACGATCAATTGATAACATCTTCTATTGTCGAGTATTTGAACAATCTGTTCATCAGAGGAGTTTTGGTAGTCATCGTCTTCAACTCTTAAAGGGTTCAAAAATCAATCCCAGTGGTGTTCTGGCACATTTGTGTGGAGATTCTTGACGAAAAAAAATCTATGGCGACCTCAACTAAATTTACGATGACTTTGTTTGATGGTAAAAATAATTTTGGTTTATGGCAAATAAAAATGAAAGCTTTGTTACGTCGCGAGGGTAATGTCAAAGCCCCGGAAGGAAAGTGTCCAGATGATATGACAACTGCAGAGGCAGAAGAGATGGATGAAAAAGTGCATAGTGCGATACAGTTGTCACTGCAAGATAATGTCTTGAGAGAGGTAGCAGATGAGGATACTGCTGCAGGACTGTGGAAGAAATTAGAAAGCCTCTATATGACTAAGTCGCTTACAACTAAGTTGTATTTAAAAAAGAGGCTTTACACATTAAAGATGAAGGAAGGTACATCTTTACAGGATCATCTTGATGAGTTTAATCAGATTGTTATGGATATTAAAAATATTGGGATTAAACTTGAGGAGGAGGATCAGGCTCTCTTGTTGATTTGTTCGTTACCATCTTCGTACGAGAACTTGAGTAATTCTATGCTTTATGGTAGAGACACTATAAAGCTAGATGATGTTAAAGCTGCGCTTAACTCTGCAGAGTTAAAGAATAGGTTGCACGGTACAAATTTTGACACTCGAATTGCTGATGGTTTGGTTATTAGAGGGAGATCCAAGTCTAGAGATGGGGGGAAATTCAGAGGTCGTTCCAAGTCCAGAGCAGGTAGTAATGTTGAGTGTTTCTATTGTCATAAAAAGGGGCACTACAAAGCTGATTGTTATGCTCTCAAGAAGAAGGAAAAACAGAAAGGACAAAGTTCAGATTCTGCAAATGTGATACAATCAAATGATACTGATGGGAGTGTTCTCACTGCTTGTGTGGCTAACAGTCATTCTGTAGCCGACTGGATTCTTGACACAGGTGCTTCGTATCCCATGTGTTTACATAAAAATTGGTTTAGCACATATGAGCCATTGACTGGTGGTTCAGTTATGATGGGTAATGATGCGGTTAGTCAAACGATCAGTATTGGTAGTGTTCGCCTCAGGTGTCACGATGGGGTAGTGAGGACTTTGACAGATGTGCGACATGTTCCTGATTTGAGGATGAATTTGATCTCTCTTGGCACTTTAGCTTCTCTCGGTTGTAAGTATTCTGGTGAAGGTAACACTCTGAAAGTTATCAAGGGTTCTCTAGTTGTAATGAAAGGTAATTTAAATAATGGCCTTTATGTTTTGGATGGTACTACTATAAATGGTTTTGTTGGAGTATCATCATCAGATTCTGATAAGGATACAACTATGTTGTGGCATATGCGTTTGGGTCACATGAGTCAGAGAGGGATGGATGTTTTGAGTAAACGCGGTTTACTTTGTGGTGTCCATACTACATCACTTGATTTTTGCGAGCATTGTGTCTACGGTAAGCAGAAAAGGGTTAGTTTTAGTACCGGCATACATTCAATGAAAGGTACTGTTGATTACATTCATTCAGACTTATGGGGGCCTTCTACAGTTACATCTAAAGGTGGAGCAGTTTACTTTCTTACATTCATTGACGACTTCTCTAGGAAGGTATGGATTTACTTTCTGAAACACAAGAGTGAGGTGTTTGAAACTTTTAAGAAGTGGAAAATATTGGTTGAGAACCAAACAGGAAAGAAAATTAAGCGTCTCCAAACTGATAATGGCCTAGAATTTTGTAGTGGGGAATTCAATGAATTTTGTGCTAATTCTGGGATTGTTCGCCACCGCACAGTTCGGTTTACTCCACAACAAAATGGTGTGGCGGAGCGTATGAACAGGACTTTGATGGAGAGAGCTAGATGTATGCGCTCTAATGCTGGCCTTGGAGATGATTTTTGGGCTGAGGCAGTTAATACAGCTTGTTATGTCGTAAACCTCTCTCCTTCCACTGCAATTTATTGTAAGACTCCAAACGAGTTATGGTCAGGTAAACCTCCTGATTATTCTGATTTAAAAGTTTTTGGATGTCCAGCATATTATCATGTTAGAGATAGTAAGATAGATCCTCGAGCTAAAAAGGGTATATTTATTGGTTATGTTGATGGTGTGAAAGGCTATCGTATTTGGTCTCTTGATACTCCACATAAATTCATTATTAGTAGAGATGTTACTTTTAATGAAAAACTTATGCTTGTTCATGGAAAGGTTTTTGTTGAGTCTACAGGAGCAGAGACTTCTAATGCGAATGATGTTGAGGTGGAGTTTGGTTGTGACACTTCGCACAGACCGTCTCACGTTGATGATTATTTTATAGAAGATGTTGTTTCAGGTGGAGAATCCATGGAAATTGATCAGTCATATTCTATTGCTACAGGCAGAGAGAGGAGACAGATTAGACCACCTCAGAAGTATGGTTACTCCGATTTAGTGGCACAGGCACTTACAGTAGCGGAAGAAATGGGCATTCATGAGCCTGACACTTATTCAGAGGCTGTTACATGTGGAGAGTCCAAACAGTGGGTCGTTGCAATGGAACAGGAACTCGAGTCTCTTCATAAAAATCAGACTTGGGAGTTGGTTCAATTACCCAAGGACAAGAGAGTTATTGGATGTAAATGGGTTTACAAGAAAAAAGAGGGGATACCTAGAGTTGAAAATGCTAGGTTTAAAGCTCGATTGATGGCAAAGGGCTTCAGTCAGAAAAAGGGTATTGATTATGATGAGGTATTCTCACCAGTAGTGAAACATACTTCTATCCGTGTGTTGCTTGCTATGGTTGCTCTATTTGATATGGAATTTGAGCAGCTTGATGTCAAGACTGCATTTCTACATGGCGAGCTTGAGGAGACTATCTACATGACTCAGCCAGAAGGTCACTTTGTCCAAGGAAAGGAGGACTATGTTTGCAAGTTGAAGAAGTCTCTATACGGCTTGAAACAATCTTCAAGACAGTGGTATAAGAGGTTTGATAGCTTTATGCTTAGTCATGGTTACCTTCGTAGTACATATGACAGTTGCGTATACTTTAAAAGGCTTGAAGATGGTTCTTTTGTGTACTTGTTGCTTTATGTTGACGACATGCTCATAGCTGCAAAGAACATGTCTGAGATTCAGGTTTTGAAGAAGCAACTTAGTGATGAATTCGAAATGAAAGATCTTGGTGCAGCCAAGAAGATATTAGGCATGGAGATCCGTCGTGACAGAACGTCAAAAAGATTATATCTATCGCAAAAGATCTATATTGAGAAGGTACTTGAGAGGTTTGGCATGCACAAAGCCAAGCCAGTTCAGACACCTTTGGCTTCTCATTTCAGATTGTCAGCTTTGGATTCACCGCAAAGTGAAGATGATGAAAAATCTATGTCTCATATTCCTTACTCAAGTGCTGTTGGTAGCATGATGTATGCTATGGTGTGCACTCGTCCAGATATCGCACACGCGGTTAGTATGGTTAGTAGATACATGGCTAATCCTGTAAGATTACATTGGTGTGCTGTCAAGTGGATTCTACGGTACCTTAAAGGTACTACTGGCATGGGTTTAGTATTTGATGGTACTAGTTCTTCTGGAACTTCTGTTGTTGGGTTTGTTGATTCTGACTATGCAGGTGATCTCGATAGGAGGAGATCTTTGACAGGCTATCTTTTCAGGTTTTCTGGTTCAACTATTTCATGGAGATCGACTTTACAGTCGACGGTTGCTTTGTCTACTACAGAGGCATAGTACATGGCTGCATCTGAAGCAGTGAAGGAAGCTATTTGGTTGAGAAATCTTGTGATTGAGCTTGGGGTTCAGCAAGAACCAAAGTCTGTTGTCTTTTGTGCATGGTTGTTACGTCGACGACTAGTCGGCGACTAGTCGATAAGTCGGGATATTTGAATTAGTCGAGCCTCGACTATTGAGTTTGTCGTCCACGGGTTTTACCCGGATCCGAACCGGAACCCGGACCAAAACCCGATCTATAGACCGACCCAGATGAACATAAAGACATACCTTCAATGCCGATAAAGCGGCGTCTCTTCCCAACGGTCATCTCCGATCATCTCCGGCGGCGGCTCATCTCCGGTAAGTCTTTCTTCTTCTACCTTTCTTCTTCTCTTCTTCTACCTTTCTTCTCTTCTTCTTCTCTTCTTCTACCTTTCTTCTCTTCTTCTTTTCTTTTCTTCTCTTCTTCTTCTCTTCTTCTACCTTTCTTCTCTTCTTCTTTTCTTTTGTTTTCTCTAAAGTCTGATGTTCTACCTTTATTTTGTTTTCTTCCCATCACTCCCGTGTATGTATATCGGTATATGTGATATATATACACATTTTTTTATATTTTATTTTTAAAAACTTATATTAATTTTATTTCTTTTATTTATATACTTATATATAAAAAAAACATTTTTTCAATCATTATTTTATCTTTAAATTATTCTTTTGCACATAAAACATTTTTTAGCCTATTTTTTCATTTATTTTTATTTTTAAATTATTCTTTTACACATAAAACGTTTTTTCACTTCTTTTGTAAAATTTATATTTTCCTTTTGTTTTACAATTTTGTAATCAAACTTCACAATTTTTCTTTCATCTTTAAATTATTAATTTCATTATTCTGTAATGAAATTACACAATTTTTACAAATTACAAAACTCATTTCACAGTGAACCCAGTTTTACAAATTATCACACTTTCAATACAAGTCTTCAGCTTCACTCTTTACTGCAAGCCTGCAAACGCTGCTGCTGCACCATTGCTCCACCTGCAACACTGCTGCTTGGGTGCTGCACATGTCCAGTGTACACAGTTACACACTGTATAAAATTAAAATCTGCTTCTGATTTTAACACACTGCCTCTGATTTTTTGCAGAAAAAATGGAGCCCGAACCGGAAAGTACTCGAAGGGAGTTGGCGAAAGATCCTAAAAGAAAAGCTAATAGATCAAATGATCCGGGATGGAAATATGCATATTATCCTATGCCGGATGTTAATAAGGATGTTATTAAATGTGTTCTTTGCGGGAATCAAAATCATGGAGGAATTAATCGATTTAAGCAACACTTAATTGAAGGCTATCCGGACATTATTTAATGTCCCAAAATAAACAAAGAGATAGTCATTTGAACTATGAAATTGATGTGTGTTAAGTGTTAACCTATATTATATATTATAATTACTAAAAATATATGTATATCGACTACTTGTCGACTTTTACGACTAGTCTGGCGACTTGTCGACTAGTCAATTCCAAAGTACTTGAGCGTCGAGTCTCGACTTGTCGACTTAACAACCATGCTTTTGTGACAATCAAAGTGCTTTACACTTGATTAAAAATCAAGCATATCATGAGAGGACGAAACATATAGACGTCAGATATCATTTTATTCGTGAGGCTGTCTCTCAAAGAGATATTTTGGTAAAGAAGGTCAACACTCATGACAACCCTACAGATATGTTGACTAAACCAGTACCAGGCAACAAATTCAAGCATTGCTTGAATTTGAGTGGCGTTCGTTGTTAAGTTGAGAGCTGCCCCGTTGAGGGGATTGAAAGGCGAGGAGGTTATTTTTGGCAATATCCTGTTTTGATTATGAAGTAGACATTTTCTTCATGTCTCTTGTTTCTTACATTGAGTTCGCTCACGTAAGCTTAGAGATGTGTTATGAAAGTGTTTGCTTCTCGGTTGCTTGGTGAAAATCAAGTCAAGGTGGAGATTTGTAATATTATTTGTCTTGATTTTCTATTTTTTGGGTTTGTTATTTATTGGGATGGCCACCTAATAAATATATTGGTTTTATTTATTAAATAGAATTAGGATAACTATTAGTTATATATAGTAGAATTTTGACAAATATATATTAGGGTTCTCATCTTCTGTAAGGATATACTTTGTAACTTTACCGATATAGTAAAAGATCTCCTCGTCTTGTGGATGTAGGTCACATCGACCGAACCACGTTAAATCTCTGTGTTCTTTGTGTGGTTCTTCTTGTTTTCTTTGTGATTAATTGATTGTTTATTTGGTCATAATCTTAACAGTGTTGAATACAACAAGAATTGCCATAATATTGTTTAAAAGAACAATCAAAGCAGCATATTATTTGTTCAGAAAAATGACTTGCACTAGTAGCAAACAATTTACAGAATAATGATAGCTTTAAAAACAAGTTCAATGGAGGCTGGAAAAATTTTAAGGAAGTATTTGGTGAGTAGTATCTTAATATATTAGCCAAAGAACAGCTTAAGTAGAAAATCCCAGAGTGTCATATCCAAACTATCTTTATGAACACAAACCAATATAATATTATATTATACATGACATCAAAGGAAAGAGCTAGGGAAAAACTAAGCTAGCTAATATTCTCTTCGTAGCCTATACGCATAACGTTTCACTTCACAAATTTTGAAAGGATGTTAACGTATTTGGAGACTGCATCATCAAACTGCTAAAGAGTGCCAGGTCTCCAAGAAACGTTATTTTAGGCAGAAGAATTTTAACATCTGCTGAAAAGGGGACAATACCAGAAAATATTCGACTTTAGTAATTTTTGTGAACCCCTTGTTGTGCAGATCAATGATACTACGAAAATGAAATACGAAGCTAACTATAGAATATGTAAGTATTCACCACAGTTGCAGCAGATGGCTTTCCTTTGTATAGAACTGCCACAGAGACAGCAAAACTGGGATAGCCATGTGCAAAATTTGTTGTCCCATCTATATTTCAAAAGGAAAAATTGTTCAGCTCAAGTTTACTATTTTTAAAATAAAACTTTATAAAAAAAAGTGTATGTATTGCAGAGAAAATAATACATTATAATGAATACAGATGACGCTCTAGATGACAAAAAAATGTTTCCTGCCAGGAGTGTTTAAAGATGATATATGAAGATTCAGGGATAGTCTAATGGCAAAGGCTCATCTCCCTCCACCGTCTACCTCTTGACTAAATCACTGATTACATCATCAATTCCCCTTCCCTCTATACTTTTAAAGGAAAACTAAAAAAAAGAGGTATATTGATCATAATCTTATTTTTTTTTAAACCAACGTAATCAAAAGTTTTCTTAGTTGATTGCAGGCACAACCTGGAACTAACACACACAAAATTCATAGAATATTAGGGTAGAAGATTACTTTCGAGCAGTGTTGTAAAAATCGTGAATCGGACTTAGTCAATGAAGACACGGAACATGGATTAATCAGATTAATCGGAATGATTAATTGGATAATCGGGAATTTAATCAGTTCGGTGAACAACCGGACAGGGATTAATCGTGATTAATCACCGATTTTTAGAACAATGCTTTCGAGTAAAAAACTCCAACCCAAATATTAATTTGGAAGTTTACAGATAAATCCAAACACAAGATTTAATAGCTCAATACTGAAGGATGAATACTGGTTACAGTGGTGATCGACACATATTTGATTCTCGTTAAAAACTAATAATAAAATATTCTGAAAGCAAACCTAAAGGATCTATGCACCATAGAAAATCAGAGGATGAATCTCCTATAAGCCCTCCTTCCTCCCCAAGAATAAGATGATCATTAAAATTCATCCTCACCACTTCTAGAATAGCAGCCTCGCTCATTTTATCAGTTCTGCAAGTAAGTTAATACTACAATTAGTTGGTCTTAAGAATAGATTCAAGAAAAGAACCGTACCATGGACATGCAATGTTGAAAACAGATCCTAAATTAAAATGAGAGGTGGCGGCTAAGTGATTATATTGTTGAGTTCTAAATATTTATGATATATCAGGAGCACAATACAGACAACCATACAAATCAGTTATAGTTTATTCAGAAAGCTACAAGTACACAACACCTAAACCCACACTTTTTATTCTTCACCTCCGCTAAGATTATACTATCTTCAATGTCTTAAAAAATGAGGGAAACTAGAACAACAGGAAGTGGAAGGAAACAGATATAAAAAGTATCCCAGCTGAACTTAGTTTTGAAAACCAAAGCATATCATTAAGCTTTTTTGTGTCTACTTCAACCACAATCACTGATGTTTAAAATGAAAACTTTTAAGAACTACTCTCAGAACTTAAGCAGTACGGGGAGAGTAGTTTTTATACTTATGTATACTGAAAACAGATAGGTGAATAGTAGCAACAGCCATGTAGAAAGTCTTTTTCACGTTGAAAATTGAATTAGAACATGTAGAATCTGTTAGACTTACTCCGTCACAAGATCAGTTAACCCTTTGTAGGTAATATTTCGAGGTTTATTTACAGCTTCCATCACAACCTGGAAACAATATATGAATGCACTTCAGACACAGAGAAGAATCTGTAAGTAGAACGAACATATTATTCAAATCACTGAAAAAAAAATCAAGCACATGGATGTATTAAAATGGCATGATCAGAACTGCAAAATATAATTATATGGTACAGAGTAGTAAACAATAAACAGTAAAGAATTGTCTGGGAACTTTAAAATCATTTGAAATTTTGGATTTGGTACAAATGACATGCTTGGATAAATAAAAAAAATTAGATTTGGATTTTTCAATTCCAACACATTCAAATATAAACATAATTTGAGAATTTGAAATGACAACTAAATTCATATAATTTGAAATCCGTCATTTGATATGAATAGCATGTTGCCAAACACAAGCTTATGGAATTTGACATCTTCATTGCCAACAAACATAAATTTATAGCAGGGTTCATCTTGCACATCATCCCAGCATCACATTTGTAGTTATGAATTTTTTTAAATTACTAAAAGAAAACAGGTCAAATCATAATAAATTATCAATTGACAAAGCCAAATCTCCAGAAGAAAACAATATGCTTTAGTAGGCTGTCACATATTTGGATGTAGCAAATCATTACTTCTTATTCAGTTGGGCTCTCAACCTTTCTTATTCCATTAAGAGAGAATGAGGAAGTCCACAAATTAAGAATTTACAAAGGCATTTACTCGCCTATCTATACATCCCTTATGTCATTGCTTTCTCTTGTGAGTACAGTACGTAGTAAACTAGAATCCACACAAGAATATTCACATTCAACTCCTCTTTGTTACAAGTATAGACGTATTAGGTCTGGGCAGTTCCTACGTAAACTTGGGAACAGGAAAACAAATTGCTCCAAACCATTCCTTACTTTAAGAAATTCCTTTCACACTAAACTTTATCAACTTTATACTTGCATCACCTATGTAACACTAATTCAAAAAAATAATAATCAAACATGTTGCAAAATCACAATCAGCTGTATAATCCATAATATCACGTATGAGTGTATGACACTATTTCATTCCAATCCGAAATAAACCACTGATAAATTCTAATAAAAAATATCCACTATTATCTACTCTATGAAAACGAAATATGTGTTTCTCCCTATACTTTGCACTTTGCAGGATCAAGCAAAACTAATATGTTCGCGCACACAAGTGACTGTGCATAGAGTCTGGATCAATCGAAAACCTTAAACAGAATTAAACATGTTAAATCTTCACTTCGATGAAATCATAATTCCTAACTTAAAATATTTTCCTCTTCTTTATGTCAAATTCACTTCATTAGTATCCTAATTTCCTCTCATTACACACAAACAGCCAACATGCTAGATCATCTATACATATATTACTGTTATTTAAGTGACCCTCTCTACACATACATACAAATTGTAATTATGAGAAGTTGGGTTACCTCAGCACCAGTCTTAGCAGCCATTTGCACAACTTCAAGAAGAAGTTGTGATGGAATAGACCCAGTTGAATTAGCACCAATCTTTGAAAACTTGTACTGATTAGGCACTTCTGATAACACAGCCTTGGTACAAAATGTTCTTGTTGGTCTTAAAGATTGAAACTTTTTACTCAACTGTGATTGAAGTGGGCAATAAAAATTAGGGTGATTTAACGGTGAAAGTGATCTGGGTTTTATACAAAAACTGAGTGAAGAGATTGTAGATGAAACTAAACACTTGCCCATTTTTAGAACACAGAAAAAAATGAATGAAATTGTTGTTTTAGTTCACTGTGTATCTTTCACCAGTGTTTTGGTTGGTGTTTAGAACAGGTATATGCAATCTGACTGTGGAGCACACGTTAGAAGAATATTCATTCATTCATTCATTGACCATTAATTTTAAATATTTATTTTAATAAAAGCTATTTTCCAGGTTTTGATCGTGTAAATTGTGTGTGGTTTGTTTACGTGTGCGGAATTGTATATGGTTGATAAATCTATATAAATTGAATTCTTATTTCCTGAGTTTATTTTCTATTATTAAATATTGTGAATAAATGAATAAAGTCGATTAAAAGTTACATCTTAATGTCAACTAGATAAGTTGATGATTGCTCTCTCTCTCTCTCTCAAACTCTCTTTTATAAATAATATAAATATTTTTATTAAATATAATTTAGTTTTAACATATAGAGTGTGTGCCAACATTACTTGGTATTATGTTTTTTTTTTGTTTTTTGTGTGTGATTCATTTTTGGTGCTTCAGTTCTATGATGAGAAGAAATATAATAATGTTATGTTTGGGATATATTGAGTATGAGAACAAGATTGATAAAAGTCTACATTTTCAAGGTTCAAAACGAATGATTATTTATTTCATATTGTTTTTCTTTAATGTATGTATATTTCTCATTGTTTGAGATGTATCCATATGCTTAAATTTAGATACTTTTGAATTTGATGCAGAATAAATTTCTACATGAACTTTTAACTTGGTATTTACAGTTTTTATTATGTGCAACAAGTCGTTGGGAGGAATAAATTATTGAAATTTGAAGCATATAATTTATTGTATTGAAAAAATTTCTTTATGTTTGTTACATTTTAATGAATTGTTTAGCTACTAATTTCACTTATTATGATCGTTTAATTTTATTGTAGGTTGAAATTTGCACACTAAATATTTAATAGATTGAGCATGGAATAAAGATTAATAGCTAACGAAATGGTTGTTAACCTTATTGGAAGCACTGGTATGAAAATAAGAAACACATGTGCACTTAACAATGAAAATTCTGAAGAAATTGACATTTGTTTCACAATATGGATTTGATGAACTCCATGACTATATCTTTTTTGTAAATTTTATGATACCTTTATTTGTACATTTCACAATATCACATTGCTGACATTTACTGATATAGGCTTTCTAGATATCTATGTATATTAATTATAATTCTTACTGCCTTTTTTGAATAGTATTTTTTAGATTTTAACTCTTTACCCTTTAAGTTGCTTAATATTATAACAAATATCATCGACTTTTTATTATCTTGCAAGTGGTATCATATTCCATAATAACTAGTTGCTTCCTACATTCCCAAACAGCATAAACAAGCTTACAATGGAAGCTTTATTAGTTTATACGTGCAATATACATATACATCTATACTATATTATGTTAGGAATCATGTTGTATAATGATAACAAATGACCTAGAATTGTAATTTTGATCTTAATTTTGTAACTGATCAATGGATATGTGATCTATAAATATATATTGACTAAGGAACAATTTATCAGTTGAAGTTGTTAATCAACTGATAAAATGGATTGTAACAGTGATTTATAATTCCTTGTATTATCAATTGATTGTAATATGTCGATGGATGTGATCATCTATTCAACTGATGTTTATTGGCTTCGATTGATAGCTCATTAACGGATGTGAATAATGGCTGATAAAGTATAAATATTCTAAGTCAGAATTCTCCCAAGTGAAGTGATCAACGAATAAAGGAGTCAATGGATATAGATGTTGATCGATGGATAAAAGGTCAACAAAAGTCAAATCAATGGATCTCCATCAACGGATGAAAGTATTAAAGTAATCAACGGATAAAAGGCAATCAATGGATAAAGGATCGATGAATACTCAAACATCCATTGATACATCAATTGATCAATAGATAACTTATTCATCGATAGATAATCAAAGAAGGTTCAACTGATAACCTTCACATCAATTATTAGTTGATCACAGTTTCCCAAAATAGTTAAATATAAATGAAATGAATCTTTGCAGGAGCCTAAATCAATGGAATACAGTCCTGTCAGGATTGTGAAGACTTTCAAAGGAACACAATTTTCAAGGAGAAGAACAAGACAAATGCTTTTCCAAAATAAGGCAAAGACCTAGAAAGATTGTGAAAGAAGCTACATTCTATTTTAGTGCAAACTTTGAAAAGTGTAATTTGTACTAACATCAGTTGATAGAAAATAGAAGTAGAAAATGAACTGCTATATATAGTTTAACAATTCATTGTAACAAGAGTAAGAAATTGAACAAGAATAGTGCAATAGAGAGATGGAAAATTATTATAGTGTTTTTCTTAGTTCTATTCATATGTTGTAAGCAGCTTGGTTCCAAGACCAAGGTTTATTGAAAGCAAAACATTCACTAGTGGAAAAACAAATCCACCAGTAATTTTTAAAAGATTTGTTTTCAAGTTTTTCTTTAACTCTTCTAGTTCTTTCTTATTGTTTAATTTTCTAAACACTCAAACACTGTTAATGAACAAACTTAAATCCGCAAAAATTTAAAATAATTCTTAAATTTGTATTCAACCCCCCCCCTTCTACAAACTTCTTATACTCAAGGGAAATAATATATTATAATAACCAAATTAGAGAATTTTTTTTTAAACACTGAGCTGAACCATAAAAAAATCCTAACCGTCCAATTTAGGCAAACCATAGAAACAATCATAACCATTCAATTTTAATAAAATTTAATTTTAGAAAAGATATTTATTATACATAAAACTCTATCCCTGATAGTCCTCCTTTTTACAACTACTCACGAATAATATTATATTTTATTTAAATTATATTATATATTTTCTATTTTAAAAATCTATATTACCAATAATTTTATTTTTTAAACCCAATTATATATTTATTATAACACTGGTATAAATTATAATATATTTATATTAAATAGAATAGATTTATATAAAATAAGAGAAAATATAATATTAACATAAAATTTTAATATTATATAATATTATATTAAATATCAATAAAAATATAAATAAAAAAATAATTTACTTAAATATTAGTTATCCCGTGTTTCGCACGGGTTATAAGCTCGTATATATAATACACAATTATCAAGAATTCAAATTTGATTTTTAGTTTACCCCAATGACGAATGAGAATATAATCACTTAAATGCAAGATCATGATGTGGTTTTCTGTTCTCATTTGATAAATCATTTTGAGTTTTGTAGCCGACATAAAAATATGAGTATTGCATTTCAATTAGCTAATTTTTTTCATTCTTAATATAATCTATCTCTCTCTCTCTCTCTCTCTCTCTCTCTCTCTATATATATATATATATATATATATATATATAAGAATAGGATTCAGGTAAGGTGTCGATACGAGAATATAATCTCTGTATTCACCCCGTATACATAATTTTTTAATTTGATATTATTCGAGCCATACCACTATATGATCAACTCGATTAATAAATGCATTGACCGATACAATTGTGTTCGAACTCAAGATAAAAATTATAATTCTCATTCCTAACCGCAACTTCTAAAATGTGAAATGTGCGATTAATTTGATTCGAATATCCAAAAATTGAATGAATATATGTAAAATAATTTTTTTCAGTACTCAAATTAATAATTTTTTGTGATAATTTTTTTAATTAATTTTAAAGTTTCTTATTATAGAATTTTGGATTATCCAAAATATTCAGATCATCAAACTAATATATTATCTCCATCTTTCGATCTATTATTTTATTTTAGTAAATTTATATAATCGTATGTATGTATTGTTGGGTCGCATAATAAACGTTAATTCCACACATTAGTATAATATTTTTTGTTTTGCGTTTAAACAGAATCCGCACAGAATATTTTCTACACACCTCTTCAAAAACCTCATATAATGTAGTTGTTGACTGCTTATATTGAAGATAAATTTTCATTATCTCATCGATGTGAGACTTGAGTTGAATAACCATTATTCATCTTTAATTGGGTACTTATCTGTTAGACACGTCGCCTGACCATCACTGTTTAAGAAAGGTTTGCGACATTAGTCATTAACAAGATCTATAGTCGCAATTCACGTTGAGAGCATACCACACCATCACCATTGCAACACACAATCCTGGATCAACTTATTAACTTTTGGCTCTGATACCATTTATTCGCTTTGGATCGGGACATAACCTATACATATTTGTTCTCGGATACATCACAAAAGGACTCATACAAATAGAATTATTGAGTTGAATACCCTTTTAAAATCTCCATTCAATCCGAATCCAATCTTATGGCCATTATATCATTGTTATTTCTTCGTGGTTACTCTTCTTATGAATATAGCGCCTTATCACAATAAATATTATATCAAGAAACCTTTTTACAGTAGTCGTTAAAGATCTCCAATTATAATTCATGTTGATAGCATCATCCACCATCGTAACTATGACCACATTAATATGAATATAACATGGAACCAATTTCAACCCTTATAAAGGAAAACAAATGTCCTTTTACTGAATCTAAGATTGACAACATCCAAAACATAAAAATACAAAATAAATCATGCATTCTTAAATATAAACATCATCAAATTCAATTCTACAAACTCCAAGAATCCAATATCTTCTCGATAATCAACTGCATCTCCACCAACTCCCGCACTCAATTACACCATGTCCAAAACCACTGTGACTTTGATTTTGATATGCCATTTAGAAGATGTAATATAAAAAGTAGATAGGAAAAATAGATAATATAACCTGGAATTTGTAGAAGGGGATGGATATTATAAGGAGCACTAAAATATTATTATATGTTAATCTTGCTTAGCTACTGTTACAGAGAACCCACCCTTTGTCAATAAGTTATTTTTCAACTAAAATGAAAAACTATTACAAATTTGTAAACCGCACATACATACAAATATATATTTACACAAAAAAATAAATAAATCTACTTATAATTAGTAATTTTTCAATCATCTTCTTGCTATCATGAGAGCTACTAAAAAATAACTTTTTCACTATACCATATTCCATCAACTGCTTACGCACTTTAACCTTGTCAAAAAATATCTATATCCATCTTTATGATGTGTTGCACAATTTTGTGTTCATCCTCTTTTTTTTTAGCCATGCTTTTTGAAATAGCTTCCAAGCTCCTAATTGAATTTTCAAATATTATCTTCATGGCTTCATGAGTTTCATCTTTTTTTGTTTAATCTCCAATTTCTTCACATGTAGAAAAAATTCTTATAAAAAATATTTTTAATATAATATACATATATTTATATTATAATCTTAAATTTTTTATATATTTAATTATTAATTGAATAAATTTTAATTTATAAAATAATATATATTTTAATTTTATAATTATAATTGTAAATATATATTTATACATAATATATGTATGAATAGGGTACCAGTACGGAATATCAATATTGTAAAAATATTTAATCAATTAATCAAAATAAATAACTAATTGAAAAGTCATCAACCATCACTAAGGCATATATTTTTCTTGTCAATGATTGCACATTCACAAGACCAAATAAGTCCATGTGAATAAGTTGAAATGCTTCGTTAATTGAACCACTTGGAGTGTTTTTGTGAGTGGTTCTCCTTAACTTCCCTTTTTGGCAATCCTCACACAATCCTTCTTGATAGAATTCAAGTTGAGGAAGCCCTTTCACCAACTCTCTCTTCATTAGATAATTCATTGCTTTAAAGTTCAAATGAGAAAGCTTCTTATTACATAACTAACTTTCAGATGATGAAGCCTTACTGTAAAAACAGTAGACTTTGTCTTTTCTTATTGAATCCAAGTCAACTATGAAGATGCTTCCTTTTCTTACTCCTTGAAGTGCTTCTTCTCATGTCTTCGTGTTGACAATGGTGCGTCTATCTTGATCAAAACCAACTTGGAATCCTCTTTCACAAAATTGAGTTACACTCAATAGATTGTGCTTCAATCTATTCACTAGAGCAATCTTCTCAATCTTCAAGTTACCAACTTCCAGCATGCCATATCCCATTGTGAAACCAATGTTGTTGTCACCAAAGGTTACACATGGGCCAGCCATTTCTTTGAACTGTGATAACAGGGCTTTATCACCAGTCATGTGTCCTGAACATCCACTGTCAATGATCCACATGACTTTTTTATTTTTCATATTGCCCTGCAATGCAAAGTTTTTAAGTTGCTTTTGGTACCCAACTCTCATTGGGTCCATTTTGCTTAGACAAATCACAGTTTAAGGCATGATTAGTTGGTTTTCTTTCATCAACTTTTAGCATGACTCCTGTGGCCACCCATTTAGATTTGATACTAGGTTTTGGGTTCTTATTTCTGGGTGGCTTGCCTATCCAAGCTTTAGAAGGGCTTGGTGTAATTAATTTTATTTTAACTTACAAACTTTTATTATATATATAAAAATTCATTATTCATTATAATATAATTGTTCAAATTTAAAAATTATAATAAAATACTATTTTCAAATATAGATATTAGTTATGCCTAATAATGTTGAAATAAAACCTATTACACGTTCAAAAAATTTAGCTAATCACTATTTTAATTAACCATTTTAGATAATAACGTTGAAGATGCTCTAACTGAGCAGATACACCTTTTTCCTATATAAAATCTCTTCCAAAAATAGCCAACCTCTAATGATAAACATTAATCTAGATAAACATCCTTGGCCGATTTCTTCATAATAGTTTATATCTCATGCATGAGTTCTCTTTTTAAAATAATTTATAATAATTTTATAATCAAATTATTTATTTTTTTCAAAAAGATTATATTTATTCAAACTTAATATTAAAATTTAATATATATATTTAAATTGATACTAAATTAATTATTAGTATTGGTCCATAATCGAATTTTAATCATTTTATTTACAAAATTAATATTTATAAACAATATTAGGTTAATTTTTTGTTAATTTTTGTGCTCGTGGGGAATTGAACCTTAATCAATTAACTAAATAATTAATTGTACCTATGAATTTATAGTTTTACTCCCGACGACCAAACCATATTAACTCTATTATTCCATTATATATAAGATATAATGAATGAGATCTTTGAGACTAAATGAGTCCAAATCTAACCCATGTAAAATTTGAGACAATAATAAATTTGTGGTAAGAGAAATTATGTGTGTAGTTTGTCATAGACACGAAGTCACAACTCAATATGTTTGGTTTAACTTAAATAAGGTTATTTATTATTTAAAATTATAGTTTATTAAATTTAAGGAAAAGTATATTTTTTATTTATGAATTTGAAAAATTGAAAAATTGAAGAAAAAGTACATAAACACGAGTTCTTTTGTGACTTCGTTTGACCCATTGAATTTAGACATTCAGAAGATGGGTATCTATCACATTTCACTCCACAATAGGATTTAAACTCATTCCTATTTGTCCTAACTCTATCACCTTTCAAAGGTCATAAACTTGAGTTCTTTTGTGATTCATCACAATTCACTCTACGATAGGTATCAAAACCTATTTTGTGACAACTCTAGCAACAAAAGACCTTTGTTGAGAGAATCTACAGTATTCCTCTCATGCTTTCCATAATCAAGTGATATCACATTATTACTGATCAGATTTATACATTAGCATGCCTTAGGCGTCTATGCCTTCTCTTTTTCTTTTCTTTTTTATAAATTTAAAGTTTGCCAACTTTTGGAAACCACAAAATGCCAATTACTTTTCTTGAAATACAAACTCAATGTTTGTCATATAAATACATGCACCATTTATTAATATTGGCAAAAATTTACAACCCCACAATAAAATAAAGTGAATATCGAAAATATTTACCTCAAAATTGTAATTTGCTTAAATATCTTTGAAATCTTCTCAATATAATGAGACTGATTTAAGACAACCCATGTGAAGTTCTAGTAATTTTATGCCAAGAATCACATCTGCCTAGCCTTCATGTCAAAACAAGAATTTATGAAGGTCTTATTTGTGTTAACAACATTATATTGTACCAAATATTAATACATCATTCATATAAAAATATATGATCACACAACCAAATTAATCATATTTGGAATAAACACAAGCCTCAGAATCATTTACCTGAAAACCATTAGAGGTGATGGTTTAATGAAATTTTTCATACCAGACTCTAGGTGTTTGCCTAAGACTATATAATGATCAAGTTTGCATACTTTGTCTTGGACAACACATCCCTCTAGCTGTTTCATATTTATCTCCTCTCACCTTAAAAATTCTTTCTCAATTAAAAGTTAATAACAGAAGGAGGTCCAAAACTTGTCACAATCCTAGCCTTTTTACTCATTCTAGGCTCAGGAATGTCACAAGATATAGACAAAGAAGATGCATAAGGCAAACATGACCGTCACTTTCATAGAAAATATAAAAGTTAACCAACGACTACACATATATATTAAGGATGGTTCTCGAAATATATCATATCTCACTCGGTCATATTATCAAACAGGTTTCAGACACATCTTGCATTATGTAAACTCTTACGTAAATATCAAACACATCATCACAAGTAAAAATAATCATGGTAGCTCAATCTCCATATATAGATATAAATTTGTATAATACACAATTTCAACTTTAGAATGTTGGATATATGTATAAAATCACAATGGGTAGACAAATTATTGAGCATCCCCTTGTGCAATGAAAAAATATATAAAGATATATGTGCTTGATATCTCACATGATGAAAGAAAAAAAATGGAGAAATGCACTAAAATAACAGATAAAGAAGAAGACAACTTATCTGACAAAAGTTGTGGCGTAAACTTAATCACTGCACTACAGTTGAATTTATCCCGCTACATACACACGGACTCGTGATAATCAACCTCCAACGTTACACGACATATGTTTCATTGGTGTAGTACAAGGAAACAGATTGAGAACCCCTTTTGATCATTGCCCAAAAATAGTTTTATATAAATATGAAACCCATATGTTGTTGCCTATCCCCAAATCATGATGGAGACATCTTTTGACAGTAGTAAAAACTTCCCCCATCTCTAGAAGACTAGAGAACCCCCTTTATCACCAAACCAAAAGAAGAAGTTAAAGAACCAAAGGTCTCCCAATGAAAAATCTCTCCAAATCCAAAATTTGGATTGAAAAGTCTCAAAAATAAAAAGGTCTCACGCATAAATTAAAAATAATACTTTTTTTTTTGAAACAAACAAATATTTTGAATATTATTATTAAAAATTCCAATATTCCCCCACATGATTCAAAAGAAAAAAATAGTTTTATGGGCAATAGATTATGAGTTTATGAAATATCAATGTCTTGTGGACTTGAATTGATACCTAGTGCATACAAGTATGTTCCACAACCATGTTAGGTAAAAAAATTCTTGAACATCTCATGGTAGTTAGTGAAAACATATATGCGCACTAAAACCTTTCTCAAATCAAAAATATTCTCGCAGGACATTAACCTTGATAATGTCAATCACAATTTTATTATAAGATGCCCCACATTATAGTTTTATATTCATGAATGCTCTAGAGTCCTTAGCCTAGAGGATCTGATAGGAGATTGGGCATAACCCTCACATTCACATAGGTAAGTTCATCAAGTTTATATTGTCGCAAACCACCTTACAAGGCTATGAACTTATTAAGAACGTTAGAGAGCCTCCTTTATCACCAAACCAAAAGAAGTAGTTAAAGAACCAAAGGTCTCCCAATGAAAAATCTCTCCAAATCCAAAATTTGAATTGAAAAGCCTAAAAAATAAAAAGGTCTCACACATAAATTAAAAAATAATATTTTTTTCTTTTGAAATAAACAAATATTTGGAATATTATTATTAAAAATTCCAAAAGTCGATTCAGATTCTCTCATTGAGTGAGAGGATTTAAAAGTAAATTATTTCTTGACAATTATCATTTGTCCAAAAGAGAGTTGACTATTAAACCGACCAATGGACATAACTGACTAGATTTAAACCGACCACTCCCGTCAGTCAATTTTAACCTGTAAATCGACTGAAATAGGCCATAACCGACCATTCTTATTTGTCAGTTTTGACCCGTTTTCTTGTGGGTTGATCCTCAAACTTGGTTGAGCTCCTTATCTTTGTCATGGTTGATATTCATTTTGCCATAGACGGCATCAAAAAGGGTAGCAATTTTAGGATTAATTAATTAATAAATGACTAGAGTAAGTTTTGGCTTTCAAAATTATGGATACTCTTATTAATTAATCTAGATAAAAAGATATTTATCTCAATCATTCTTGCAATCAAGTTAAAAATTAATACTCCACAATTCATAGAATGAATGATAAGACTTTTTATATAAATGTGTAGAGATAGTCATATTCTGAATAGAATTAGTAGTCTCCACAATGAACTAATCTTCTTAAATAGGATTCTAGATCGTTCCTTATTGAAATTAATTCCTTATTGGAGTTTTTGGTTTGGATTCTGCTCCTCTAGTAACGCCCACAAATTAGTTACAGTGTAATTAATTTTATTTTAACTTACAAACTTTTATTATATATATAAAAATTCATTATTCACTATAATATAATTGTTGAAATTTAAAAATTATAATAAAATACTATTTTCAAATATAGCTATTAGTTATGCCTAATACTGTTGAAATAAAACCTGTTACATGTTCAGAAAACTTTAGCTAATTATTATTTTAATTAACCATTTTAGACAATACCGTTGAAGATGCTGTAACTGAGCAGATACACCTTTTTCCTATATAAAATCTCTTCCAAAAACAACCAACCTCTAATGATAAACATTAATCTAAGATAAACATCCTTGGCCGATTTCTTCGTAATAGTTTATATCTCATGCATAAGTTCTCTTTTTAAAATAATTTATAATAATTTTATAATCAAATTATTTATTTTTTCAAAAAGATTATATTTATTCAAACTTAATATTAAAATTTAATATATATTTTTTAAATTAATACTAAATTAGTTATTAATATTGGTCAATAATCGAATTTTAATTATTTTATTTACAAAATTAATATTTATAAACAATATTAGGTTAATTTTTGTGTTCGTGGGGAATTAAACCTTAATCAATTAATTAAATAATTAATTGTACTTAGAAATTTACAGTTTTACTCTCGACGACCAAACCATATTAACTCTATTATTTCAATTATATAATCCCTCCGTCCCACCCAACTTTTTACATTTGAGTTGGAAACGGAGGTTAAGAAAATTATATAAAGTATTAGGAAAGAGAAGGAAAAGTGGATGAAAAAGAAGGAAAAATGGATAAAGTGGTGGAGTCAATTGATATTTAATTGATAGATTTGAAAAAGTGGAGTAAAGTAGTGGGTGAAAGTAAATTTTATAATAAAAAATTTTACTATTTTTAAAAAATTTTGAAATGTAAAAAATTGAATGAGACATATCCAAGAAAAATATAAATAATTGGATGAGACCCACGGAGTATAAGATATAATGAATCGGATATTTGAGACCAAATGAGTCCAAATCTAACCCAAAATTTGAGACAATAATAAATTTATGGCAAGAGAAATTATGTGTGTAGTTTGTCATAGACACGAAGTCACAACTCAATATGTTTGGTTTAACTTAAATAAGGTTATTTATTATTTAAAATTATATTTTATTAAATTTAAGGAAAAGTATATTTTTTATTTATGAATTTGAAAAATTGTTTGGAAAAATTCACTTTTAAGTCAAAATAAAAATAATATAAAACTACACCTGCATGCTTAGAAGAGAGTTGAAATAATCGAAAAAAGTAGCTTGGCGCTACTTGCCACTTTTCTCATACTTTTTACCTTAAGCGCATATAGAAGTCAATTTGCCAAACAACAAATATCAGCTATTTATCAACTTTAATCTTACTTAAAGCAAGCCAAAACGAGCTCTTACTTGATTAACAACATTTTAAAACTAAGAACCATTGTTGTTTAGAAGTTAGAACTAAGAAACACTGTTGCAGATCAATAAGTATAACAAGTCACAATGCTGGTGTTTGTTCATGTGATTTTTGTAAAATAATAATTTCGAGTCTCTAGCTTTTAGATAACTTGTCAAATATTACGCATGCTAGCCCTAAAAGCCTATATGAGATCGCAAAACGAATTGAAGTTCAATTTTTCACACATGAAGCATCGATTATAACAACAAAACAGTTAATTAAATATATTAATTCTACTAATTTAAAGGATACAACAGAATGAAATTTGATTAGGACGAAAAGTCGAAAATTCTATCTCGTGCACGTCTTGGATTTCGTCTTGTTGAGTCTGATATATATCTGCAAACTAAAGACAAATATATACGCAAACAGCCACGCATGCATATGATTGGACTAAAAAAATCTACACAAATCATATATTTATATATAGACAAAAGTTTTATGAAAAATTATATATGGAATATTAATTTGAAAACATATATATGTTTTGTATTATATTTATATCAGTAATAAAAGTTTTTACCGAACTTACCTCAATTGATCACATGTACACAAGTCATGTAGAGATCGATTGCTACTCACTGATATACATCCAATCTTTCTAAATGTTGGTAATGAGTGATTGAAGCTGCAAGATGACCTGATGGAACATACCATATCCATACAAATGCTAGGTACTTGACTAAATTCGACTCGAAAAAATTATACAAAGCCTTCAAAATGTGTTTATATACGACACTATTTCGATATAATGATTTTTTTCTACCCTTTTTTTCTAGACACCAAAAGATGCTATGGATAATTCATAAATAATTGATCATATTTAAATGTCTAGCTCGAAAGCTGATTACAACTAGTACTAATCGATCGACCTAAATATACGAAGAGTGTGTGAAGTTTATGTGAAAGAAGATTGATTAGGGAGAAATTAATCAAGAAGATGAAAGATTGGTATATGTTACCAGATCATGCTGGCAGCTTCAATCTCTCAGGCCAACATATTTATATTTTTATACCAGACAACACGCGGCGACAATAAGAATTTATGCAAATAACTGCTGAAAGAAAGGCCGGCCTTGATCATAAATGAAACAAGAAACATGGCCATCCAACTTTATATATATTTGAGCAGTTCATAAGTCATAACCCTCCCCTCCACACACACACACAGAGTACACCAGCTTTTACACAAACATATAAATGTAGAAATGTTTTCTTTCTCTTGTTGTATGTAGTTACATATATGGTGAGTTTCCAATGCTATTAATGGTCCTCTCTTACAGCTATTGACAGAGACTCTGTGCCCTCCCTCTCCGGTTCATTTCTATGCATTTAAAATGATTTATTAATATATATGTATACGGAGAGGGTGTTGAGCACAAGTTCCAGAGCACACAAAGAAGATTTATCTTAAATATAAGTGATTAAAATAATTTCATTAATATGAGATTTTTTGAGAGATTTTCAAAAATAAATTCGTGCGGGTTTAGTTCCCGATCCAAAATGAATAATATCATAAGGGTGTATTACGGGGCATAGTATACGAAAGACAAGTAAATTAATTGACGTAAAACATCAATTTCGTAGAAAATTAGTGAACAACAAAGTTGGGACCACCAGCTAGACTAGACAGCCCGCCCACAAATTGATAATATAATCTGCCGCATGATATAGTTTGTTTATTATACTCGTATGTAATTAAGTTTGAGGTGGTGTTTTATAGTTTATACACTATTACCGCTATTGAGCCCACAAATTCAAACATATACGGCAGTTTTTTAGTTTAACGATGATGCTGAGCTACTCCTGTACGTTTATAAATTAATTACTCTGAGTTGAAAGCCTCTATGTATAATAGTAATATTAAAAGAAAATAATGTACTTTGTAAAATAAATTAGTAATTATCTCTAAACTCTTATTCCCTCCGTCTCGAAAAACTTTTCATGTTTTGACTTTTTGTACTGTTCATTGCAAACGATTGACTACTAATTTACACATAATTTATAAGACAAAATATAGTTATGAGTGATTTTGTTTGATTCGTATTTGTGAGTACTTTAATATAGTAAAATTTTTATATTTAATAGTAATACGAAATTAAAGATATTAACGATCAAAAAGTATATGTTGGCAAACGCGCACATGATTAACAGGAAAAGTAATAAGAGACGGAGGGAGTATTTTTTAAGAGAAATGCTACGTCCACGTAAACTTTGCAGAATTGTTGTACACAATGACACGGATGTGTCACCTCATTAATAATATTGTCTGTCATTACAGATATACAAACCTGATTATGATTCTTTTTTTAGTTTATTATTTATTTTGAAAGATTTTATTATTATTATTATTATCAAAATATCATTTAAAATTAATATTGATATATTTTAAAATACCTAATCGATAAATAAATATAATTTTAGTTAAGAACCTAATAATATATTACAATCAATTCCTAAAAGATAAATTATAATTAATATTATATTGCTTAAAATATGTTATACTTTTGTGTATTACGTTTTTTAAAATAATTATTTATTAAAAGCATAGGTAGTTAAATATAATATAAAAAATTTGTTAAAAAATTTGAAGTCAATTTTTTTACTCACATGCTAATAAAAATATAAAACATAAGTAGGATTTCATAACAATAATAAATATACATACAAACTAATAATATAATATGAAAACTTGATAATTATATTAACTCTAAAATAAATTTTTTTCTTAAGAATATGTAATAAAAAAACTTATATCACAGTAAGTTTAACCAAAAGTATTTATAACATAAACTAAATTCTAAACCTATTAGTTGTTGAAAAAGTCATCGCAAAGAATTTAGTTTAATTATCATATTCTTATATTATTTTTAATTAAACTTACTCTGCAATAATATTTTTGGTTACATATGTACGTGTGCTTATATGTATGACTGTTATGAATATTTCTCATTAATATATTTAATATTTTTATCTTTTGAATCGTTTTTATTAATATAAAAATAAATTATTTTTGAATTCAAATTATTTAACAAATTGAGTAGGTTATGTTATAAATACTTTTAGTTAAACAAACTATAATGTAATTTTAGTTTGTCCGTAAATAATTAATATTGTTATGAAATCATATTTATTAATATATTTTTTATTTTTATTAACATATGAGTAAAAAAATTAATTTCAAAGTTCTTTAACGAATTGATTATATTATGTTTAACTACTTTTTTAATTTTAATAAATGAAAATTTTAGACAATATAGTACACAAAAATATAATATATCTTAAAGAATATAATATTAATTATAATTTATCTTTTAGAAATTGATTGTAATATATTAATTAGGTCCTTAAATAAATTATATGTATTTATCAATTAGGTATTTTAAAATATACCAATATTAATTTTAAATGATATTTTGATAATAATAATAAATATAAATAATATTAGAATATCAAATTCAAAATAAATGATAAACAAAAAAATTAATTATAATCAGATATGTATAAGTATAGACAATATTATTAATGACATGTTTATCATTTTGTATTTCTGTATACATTTATGTGAATGTAACATTTCTCTTTTTTTAATAATGACACACACATGTCTATAATTCATGTGTGTAATAAACTAAGAGTAAGTGAATATTATCTCTAAACTCTTTATTTACACAATTACACGCATGTTTGTAATTGAATTTGAATCATCAACCTTTTATTATTAACCGTACGCAAGTGAATATTATCTCTAAACTCTTGTGTTCACATGCATGTCTGTATTTGAATTTGAATCCTCGACCTCCTATTATTAACGCAAGTGAATATCTATTCGACAACGTATTTTCAGTGAAACATCAAATCGTTCTGATGTTTATTTATTTTGTACTCCCTCCGTCTCCGAAAACGTTTCTTGTTTTGACTTTTTGTACTATTCATCGTAAGCGATTGACTACTAATTTACACATAATTTATAAGACAAAATATAGTCATGAGTGATTTTGTTTGATTCGTATTTGTGAGTACTGTAATACAGTAAATTTTTTATATTTAATACTAATACGAAATTAAAGATATTAACGATCAAAAAGTGTGTGTTGGCAAACGCGCACATGATTAACAGGAAAAGTAATAAGAGACGGAGGGAGTATTGCATACCGAGATTTAAAGTTTTGACGTAATCAGCATCTCCAGTAGATTAAACTTTTGTAGCAATCATTAAAAAGAAGAAATCAAGGTTGACTAGTTAGGTATCGATCTACAGTATATACGCGTATCACTCGTATGTGTATAGCTAGATGAAGAGATTTTTTTAAATAAATCGGAGGAGGTTGAAGAAGGGATAGAAATTAGTAGCTAGTTCGCGCATGCTTGTTCGAGTCACATGGACAAATTGCAAGGTATTGGTAACATTATTCTTCGACTAGTTGCTTTCAATATTATGAATGGGGCATTCTTAAGGAATTAAGCTCCACGCTATCAAATAGGCCAGCTTCTATCATTGGTCTCATGCTTTGCTTTCACCAACTCCATTGCCATAACCACCCAAGCTTCAATATATATGTATTCAACTCATTTAATTTTAGCTGTCTAACCATTTCTAAATATATAGGACTTGTATCGACATTTTTTTTCGTAAATGATAAATATTGTAAGATGAAAAACTAAAACGTTTAATTGCGCCCTAATCTAAGAGAGGGTAATCTTTGTGTACTCGTTTAGAAGTAGTGTTCACGGCTAGAAAAGCGGTTAAATTTGACCGATTTTTTCCAGCCAAATTTAATATATTCATTTGTGTTATATTATCTAATATATTGCTTTAAAATCGTCCAATATTTGTGATATATTATCTAATATACTGCTTTAAAATCGTCTGATAAAAAAATGAACGGATAAATTTAAAAAAAAAGTATCAAACGGACTTTGCTTAATAACCTCATCAACTTGTGGAACAAAAAAAAAAAATCCAAACGGACCTTGCTTTATAATCATGACGGTTTCGTCTATTGATTTTAAAATTCAAAAAGATTATGGATATATTTATATCATTAATTTAATTCCAAAAATTGATTAATATGTTTGTAAATAAACTTTTTACGGATATTCAAAAATAGATTCATAAAATGTTGTGAGATTCTAACCATAATTAAAAAAAATTATAAATATATTTTTATTTACAAAAAATGATTGAAATTTTAGACTCGTAATGCCAATAACTCTATAAGAATATTTATAAATTTTTTTAATTATTTAGTGGCTATCTAGAATCTTATAAATTTTAAATACCTAGTTAATTAGATCCTCAGTTAACATTTTTAGAAATTTTCCATAAATATATTTTAAAATATAAATAATCATGACAATTAGAATTATTGGGCTTAAAATTACGGTAAAATCTTATTAGCTGCAACAAAAAAAAAACCGTCCCTAATATTTTCTGATGGACTTCTATTGGTTTTCACCGGTGGAAAATTCCAATTCTTTTTATTCTTTTTCATTTTTCTTGATTAAGCACTTTTTTCTTCAATAATTTCCCATTTTTTTTAGTTTTGTTTAGTCTCTCGAGTTTGGTTTGTTTTAGTGTTTTTCATGTCGGGATTATAGATCTCCAGAATTTTCATGGTTTTGATTATGTGATAAGGTTTTTATGACATCGCATCTACGGTCGATGTTCAAAACAGATGACTTAGAGAAAGTACATATATTCATATTCAAAAAATTACTTGCTTGCCACTCCAAAAGAAGGATTCAAGAGCGATATATTTAAACGTTTGTTTAATTTTGATTATATTTATAGATGTCTTATAGTTTTTTATTATTGAATTGATTCTCCTTTAAAAAAAGAATTATTGGGCTTGAGGCTCCCCAAGACATCCTCGGATATTTTTTGAGGTGAAAATAAAATTGTATGATAAAAAAGGCATTTATAAATAAGTAATTTCAGTCTTTTGTTTAATAGCATCATTGTAATTAAATATATTTTTCTTGTAGTTGGTTGTTTTTAGTGGGAAAGAGTTTTTTTCCATAGGGTTTTGCTCATGTGGGGTTTTAACGAGACCCTTCTCTTGTTTTATTTTCCGATGTCCGGAGGCAACATATGTGCTTTTTGGTTAGATAATAAATTTAGTGAATGAAATAAACTTTTTTTAGGTCATTGTACTTCATTACAATTCATTAATGATATGTTATTTCTGTCAAATAAATAAATAAATAAATATAGGGGTAAATTAATATTTAGAAATTTGTCATTTTATTTTTTTACTAAAAATTAATCTAATTTCAGGAAATTACATGAGGATGAGGGCCAATTTTCGCATAATTAAAGGATTTTAGGTTCTCTATGACATTCTCTTGAGTAGTTGAGTGTATATATAGACGGGAACTTCTAGCAGAACATCGGAAAATATTACTCTAAAATTAAAGTGACAAGGAATGACCAAGCAGCTTGCATGCAAGTGCAGATCTTTCATCAATAGATAGTAAATTATCTAAATACTTGATCGAACAAAGTTTTATGATACACTGTTATGCATGAACCATTTTTAGAATCTGCGAATGTATGGAAGAGCTAGAGTGGTCCAAGTCTATATATGTCTATATATGTAGGGATTTAATTAAAAAGAAATCAAATCAGCCAAAAAATTAAAAACCATTCCGAATTTCTAATTATAACTAGCTATCACCATTTTATGTACAATAAATCACTAAAATATATACACACTATTATATTCTTTTTGTTCGTTTCTGTTATTTTTTTATAATAAGTATAAAATTAAACCTTTGTATAATATAATAATTTTTCTACCTATTACACCTCTGAATAATATATAATTTAATCAAAAATAAATTATTTAGTAAAATAATGATAATATTTAATCATTCATATTTTGTACGGGCTCGCTTGTAATAAGTAATAATATAAAGTTACACATGTCTTTAAGAAAATATAATGTCATAAAAAATTTGGTAACAAATTTTACAAAACATATATATGTGTCTATAGATTGCATGTTGGACACGTTAGTGGAATCAGTTGAGAGCGCCCTTTTGTCTCTAGCATGGGCAGTTCTTCTGTCTCTGGTTTCTAATTTAGAAATTCAATATAGCATATAGACAGGTCCTTGTGGGTGGGAAAGACCACAGACAGAAATATGATCATCTTAATTTTATAGTTCGTTCAGTAGATAGAGTCATGGGGTTGGCATGTTGTATAATGGTGATTAATTAGTGAGTAATGAGGTCCACATATATTATAATAAAATTAGGATTATCTCACTACAAGAATTTAGGTTAAAAGCGATCGCACAAAACCAACGGCATTAAAAAGAGTTAAAACCGATCGAACAAGTGTAGTTGGTTATAGGACTTAAAAAGGTTTAAAGCGACATCGCATACATGTCATAGCACAAATAACCGACTGATAAAAAATGGTTGGTTATGATGATGACATGTCAACCTCAAAACCAACAGTATGTCAACGGTTTTAAAAAAATTATTGTTAAATTATTTTAAAATAAAGTACGCGTCCTTGAAGAGGCAAAACAAGGTCGTTTTTAGGCCAAAAACAAAACTGACCGCTTGGCGTCAGTTTTAGAAATTATTTTATTTTTTAAAAAGCCCATATATATATATAGTTGGGTTCAGCGGAGACCCAAAAAAGTGAAGACATATATCTACATTGTACGATCTATTTTCATCTAGCGACTACGATTAAAGAACTAAAAAAGATAGTGTTCTGCAGTCTAAATAAAATTACGTATATTATTTATGCAATTATCAGTAATCAGATTAATCAGTCACACTAATACATGATCAACACAAAAATATCATTGCAGGACATACGTAGTTTTATTTAGACTGCTAAACACTGTCCTTATACCATCAGTATAAAAAAGTGGTATATGGTGTAACTATATATCATTGCAATACACAAATATATCATTGCAGGACACTGATAATATGAGTGAAGGTATCATTGTGTAACACAAATATATGGTAACACAAAAATATCATTACATGATATATGTAGTTTTGTTTAAACTGCAGAACATTGTCCTTACACCATCAGTATCAGAAAGTGGTGTATGGTGTAACTGTATATCATTGTAATACACAAATATATTGTTACAAGACACTGATAATATGAGTGAAGGTATCATTGTGGAACACAAATATATGGTACGCGTATGATGTAACTGTACACAACTGCATAGTGTAAACAAATATATCATTGCATTACACAAATATATGAGGGAAGGTATCATTGCTAAAATTACGGTATATGGTGTAACTGTTATTACGTTATATCTTGCACGTTTGTATTAGATTGAAATGGACGGTCCTGATTCAGTCTCTAGGGTCTTCACTGAATTTCACTCTCTCTCTCTCTCTCTCTCTCTATATATATATATATATATATATATTTATATACACACACACTTTCATTTTTTTAAGGGAGAAAAAATATAAGAAATAAAGTTAAAATAAGAGAAGAGATAAACATAAAGGGGTGATGTTATGGATTAAAAACTAGGGTGTATTAATTGCGATGTGTGTCGGAATTTATCGAGCTTTAATAGATGCACTTGTGTTTCGTAGCTTAGTTCTGCCCTCACAAGATGCCTACGTATCTCAGTGCGTATGAGAATCAAGTCAGACGTAGTTTTAAGAATGAGGGGTTGAACCTTTTATATAGACGTAGAGAGTCTAACAATTAGAGTAGGTTTAGGAACTTTGGTGAACAAGGCACTTCCAAGAAGGATTTTGGATCTTTCTTGTGATAGAAGTAGTTTCCATGTAGGAATATGTTTACTTGTTGATTGAGATGTCTTGCGGGCTACTCCTTGGAGTAGTTTTCTTGTAGTTGGACATAATTAATTAGTTGTATATTTAGCTAATTAATTAATTACGAATTTATTTTATAATTAGGTTTCGAGCCTCATTAAATGGGCCTCCCTTTTGGACCAAACTAGGTCTAATTAATGCTACATTAATTGTGTCTCTAGGACTTATTTTTAGCCCATATCATTTGCTCCCCAACTTCTGTAAAGTGTGCAACACTTTGTAGGAGTTAAGGTTCATTAATTTGTCGTTGAAGTTCTCTTTTATGTCTTCGAGTATTTTGCTAAATTATATTTTGTCCTCAAGGATTTTCCTTTATTTACAGAGAATTTTCCACAATTTTTTGTACCCACAGGTATTTTTCCTTAATTTCTAGGAATTTTCCTCTATTTATAGATAATTTTCCATTATTTATTTATACCCACACGTATTTTTCCTTAATTTCTAGGAATTTTCCTCTATTTTTATAGAATTTTCCATAATTTATCTGCTATTTAAATCATTTTTAATTATTGTTTAGCATTTTTCAGTATTGTTTTCGACCAGGAATCCTAGTCGAATTCGACCAGGATCCTGGTCGTTTCTTGCTTCAATGTGGAACCCTGGTCCGCCAAGGTTTCTAGTCGTGTACGACTAGGGTTCCTAATCGTCCGTGATGTCAATCTTGGCACCTGGTCGTGGGGGATTCCTGATCGTATGTTCAACCAGGATCCTAGTCATTCGTAGGGCCAATTGTGGCACCTGGTCGTGGGGGATTCCTGGTCGTATGTTCAACCAGGATCCTAGTCATCTGTAGGGCCAATTGTGGTACTTTGTCATGGGGAATTCCTAGTCGTATGTTCGACCAGGATCCTAGTCATCCGTAGGGCCAATTGTGGCACCTAGTCGTGGGGGATTCCTGGTCGTTTGTTTGACCAGGATCTTAGTCGTCCGTAGGGCCAATTGTGGCACCTGGTCGGTAGGGAATCCTAGTCATTTTTAGGCCATTCATTAGCTTCTAGTCAACAAGGATTCCTAGTCGTTTAGTCCTTCGAGGATTTTAGCAGTGATAACCATTGGGCCTTGATCCATAGGTCTTTGGGCTTTGCTATGGCCCAAACTTTTACATTTTCTTGTTCTATTCGAAACAAAGTTCTAGGCCTCATCGATTTTTGGGCCGTATGTTGTCGTGACCCAAATTATTTTGTGGGATTTTTACCAGCCATGGGAAGTTTAACCGGTTGAGCTACCGCTTTTCTCGGCTATAAATCAGTGAAGTGAGAACTTTATTTTTCACTTCTCACTTTTTTAGAAAAACTCTCTCAGAATTTTACTCTAGAGCCTTTTAGTCAAGGCGATTTCCGACGAACTTTTTTCGACCATCTTCATCCTCTTCGTTTTTCAAGTATTCATCTATTGAAGATCCATGGCGGATTCCCAGGATGTTGCTCGACAAAGACTTCTTGCCAAGGCGGCAAAAAGAGGTAACGTTGTTACCATGAATCCTACTTTTTCTTCGATTTCTGAATTACTCGAAGTTATGGGTGATGAATTTCCTTCAATAGCCGAACTAGATGCCTTTATTTATCAAAGTATTTTCAGAAATTAAGGACATTGTGATAAGTTCACCAAATTTTAAAATTGCCTCCTTGTTTCAAATTTGTTTTAGTTGAATCGGGGGATCGGGATTGTCATTGCCGGCCCAATAGGCTGTGCGTGTTTAGGGATGCCCTATTGGTGGGCTTAGGTTTCATTTCCATGAGTTTATAGTTAGACTATGAGCTGAAGCTAGGGTAAGCCCATGCCAGCTTAGCCCAAATTCGTGACAGACCCTTATTTGTTTTATAGTTCTTTGCCTTAGGAAGAAATATTATCTCTCAGTTGCCGTTTTTAGAAGTATTTTTCAATTTGAAAATATCCCATTATACATATTGGGTTGGATTTATATATATCATATGCAAGTGGTAAGCCCAATTTTTGGTAACAAATCTCTGCCTGACACCAATCCAGATTGGCGGAGAGATTTTTTATACTTGGAGTGGGAAGGTAGTGATTGGGGCACCCTTTTCAGGACCTCGTTTTGCAAGGTCAAGGATGACAATGCGGGCCTGATCCAGTAGACCCGGAGGAAAAGCTGATTGTTGCGGATTTGGGCCAAGACAGAGGCCAAACCCATTACAGGAAGCTTCTTGAAGAATTTTCTTTGAAGGTCATGGGCCTTTCTCATGTTTCTGATAATGGTACTTTTCTTTTTCTACTTTCATTTTCCCGACTATTCTGAGTCCAATTGTTTGTTTTTTTTCTTTATTTTGCAGCCGCGGAAAATATAAACTTTCATTTGGGCGTGGGCGATCAAGAAACCCACAAAATGTGCAAGGCCCACGAGACTCTTGAAGGCCCGATTAAGGAGCCCAATCTTCCTGGGTTCCTTCCGCCCTGTGATAAAGCCCAAGGAAAGAGGCCTCGGGTTAAGGAGGAGGAGAACCCGGAGACCGCGACTTGGAAGCCCAGTTGGGGTATTAGAAAACAAGACACTGTCGTTAGAAGCACACTGAATTTCGTCGACTGGTCCCGGAATTCGATCCCTCCGGTCGACAAGGCCAAAATTGTCTTGAAGACGGACATTGAAGAGGCCGAAACTCTTGGGGCCCAAGTTGCTGCCATGGTAAGGCCCATTCTGTTCACACAACTTTTCTTATACTTGGGTCATCTTTCAGGCTTTTGACTTGAATGTATTGTGTTACAAACAGGTCAACACTTATTTTCAGACCATGGCCCATCAAGCCAAGACGTGGCGTTTTTCTGAGAAGGCCTAAAGGAAGGCCAAGGCTGATGCAAAGATGGTTGTTCTTGAGAAGAATCTGCTTGAGAAGGATCAAGAGTTGATAGCAGCACATGCTGAGCTACAAGAGCTAAGGGCCGAAAAGAAGGTCTTGATTGACGAGTACATGGAGTCGGAGGAATTATATGATTTCATTGATAAGTATGATGACCTGTTTTTTTTATTGCAGGCGTTCAAGCTTGGGGGAAGTGTCTTAATGCCATCTTGGCTAAGCATCCAGGCTTGTTTGATTTAGCTGATTTCCCTACTCCTATGGGTCAGCCTTTGGCCTTGACCTCCACCATCCACGAGGACAACGCTGGTGATATTTCGGGAGGTGAGGCCTTGGATGATTATGACAAGATCTTTGACTCCCCAGAGGTCGAAGAGAATGCTCAAAAGGAGATCGAGGAAGAAGTGGAGAAGAAGGATGAAGATGAGCATATCGAGAACCTTCCTTAGTTTTCATTTTCTTCTTGTATTTCTTGTACTTTTCTTTTTCTGCTTATGTATTCCCAAGACTCTTTACTTATGAAAAGTCCTTTATTACTTGTTCTTTTCTTTTTCATGCCTTAGCATATTTGATAAAATATATTTTCGAGCATAAAAGAACAAATAAGACTAGACATTAATCAAAGTGTCAACCGGACTAAGTTTTGTTCTTTTTCTTGCCTTAGTATATTTTGAGTAAATATATTTTTTAAGCACAGAAGAACAATAAAATTGAGGGCCAACTTAGGCTAAACACAACATGTTTAAGGAATGCCATAAGGTAGAAAAACTTCTTTATATTAATAGTGCCTTCACGGCTCAAAGTGGGCACAACCCTTACAAAATGGAAATCCTACTTAGAGTGAAAGGCTCTTATATCCTAATGATTTCATCGAACCTTATTTCTGCTTGGTTCCTACAAAATATAAGAATTCTCAATCTAATTTTTTAGATATAATAAACCTTCAGGTTTGAGGCATGCCAAGTTCTTGGCACTTCAACATTTACTAGAGTTTCGAGGATGTATGATCATCCTCCCTTAACTTATTTTATCTTATAAGGCCCTTCCCAATTAGGGGCTAACTTGCCTTTGGGACCTACTCCAGAGCCCATCCTTTCTAAGAACTAAGTCTCCTTGTTGGAAGAATCTTTCCTTAACCCTTAGATTGTAGTAGAAAGAAGATTTCTTCTGATATTCTATGATCTTTGCATGAGCCTTGTCCCTGACTTCATCAATCAGGTCCAATGCAAGCTTCATCCATTCTTCATTTTTCTCAGGCTCAAAGGCCTTGATTCTTGGCGATACATGTGATATTTCAACTAGAACCACTGCCTCTGCCCCATAAGCTAAGAAGAATAGAGTTTCATTAGTGGTCACTTTATGAGTGGTCATGTATGCCCAGAGTATTAGAAAAAGCTCATCTACCCAGGTGTTAGCTGAGCGTTTGTTAGGTCCAAAGTGTTGTAGAGGGGGGGGGGGGTGAATACAACTGTTTAAAATTAATGAGAGAATAAACAATATGCAGGTAATAAATGATGACACAGAATTTCAAGAATATATCATTATATTCATTGATGGATTTGCTACAACATTCATAAAAGCATCATGATCAGTTGAACAATAAATACAGCAATTAAAGCTAGATTCAACTGATCCTCTCTCTCACTTTTTTGTTTTACAGTAAATGCTCTCTCTTAAAAATATCGTTGAATTACAGAGATGATGAAAGTCTCTTTTCTAATAAAAACAAAGTGCTGCTTTTATAATGTCATGTAGTCTTGATCTTGTCCTTTTTGTGTACGTGGCCCAATCAGGACTTCGACAACAAAAAGTACTTTCCCAACAACTCTGGATCAACCGTTCACAATAAGCCACTTGTCCCTTGAACATTAAATGTTACATATCTACCCGCATCTCGATCTTCGCCTGGACCCATCTCGATCTCGATCTGTGAAAATCTCGATCTCGATCTGGGAGAATCTCGATCTCGATCTAGAAAGATCTCGATCTCGATATATGAAGATCTCGATCTCGATCTGGGAGAATCTCGATCTCGATCTACTGTGGATCGAGATTTGCCTTTACAATATTTTACTTCAATTGTAAATCTCGATCAGCATCTCGATCTGCTGTGGATCGACATTTGCCTTAGCAAATATGCACACATCCAATGTTGACCTTCTTTAGTGACTAATTGAGGATTAACCTTTAAGAGCAAGTTTCCCTAGCTTCTTCAATTTCTTCTCCTCACTCAATTCAAATGAGATCTTCTATTACTGACATGAACTTGCCTCCAATGTCCTGACACTTGATGCAATGGTCTGGTTCATAAGTGACTAGTCTTGTAGGGGTTCTTGCTTCTGAATGTCAGTTCTCATTTATTGATTAACCTTTGCATTATCCAGATGTTGATATACTTTACATAAAATCACTTTGGTCTTCTTGATACTTCTTTGACATTAATTTGATTCTCCATTAGATAAGTTAGGGCATGAGCAATACTCAGATTGAACTTCTTCTTACTTATGCATCCTTGCTTAACCAAATTAGTTACTTGTAGTTACCAAGTATCATTACCATTTCTTCAGTTGATTGATTCCATGTGCTTCTTCAGTTTCTCTTGTTTTGCTGTTATTTTATCTTTTACTTAGTTGAGTTACATAATAATTAAGTGTTACAAGTTAGTACACATATGCCTTTCAATCTCCCCCTATTTGATTGTCTAACAATGACAACCAAATTCACAATGAGGATAACTCAACTAAACAGGGACTGAAAAAGATAAAATAACATTCATAAAAGATCATGTTAACTTACATAATGCTTGGCTTGATTAATTAACTTCATGTCTATTACTGATACTTCAAGTGCCAAAATTGGACACCTGTTGGCTCGATTAAATGGCTTCATGCTCTTCTAGAGATTTTCTCTAAGTACTTTAAGAGCACGGTCCACTCAATCTTCAATTATCCTTCTGAAGTCCTTTTAGCAGTATTACCACCGCCGAACTTCGCGAAATAATTGACGCCTAATATAAACCAGTTTCAAGACACTTAGCTAACTAACTTCTACCTTACACTACACAAGAAAACAGATAATATATTTTTACAATGCAGGAAAACAATAAAACAAATTACAACGCAAAGAAACATTACAAGCATAATACATTAAAACTTTTATTTCTTGCGCTCCTCTTCCTCACGAGCTTTCTTCTTGGCTGCTTTTTCTTTCTTCATGAACTCAGGGTTGCAGACTTCATCCATTCTTTTCTTGAGAAGATTAAGTCCTTCTGCTTCCACATGATTTCTGATCTTGTAATTTCGAAACAACCTCAACCACCTTTCAACCATGCTGCGAGTGGTAAGCTTCGTGGGAATGTCTTCAAACCTCAGCTTCGTGACTTTGTCAGGGTACCCCTTTTCCCCTTTCTTCCTTATAACCAGCTGCTTAGGGTATCCAATGACAATAGAGGTGGTGCATTGCTGTAGCCTCTGAATATCAAGCTGTTGTCTTCTCTTACAGAAGTTATCAAACGTAACCCTTAGATAATCCTGATCAAACTCGTCAACATCATCCATGTCATCAATCAATTCCTTTATGATACACAGTGTTTCATGACTGTGTTCTGCAAAGATGTCGTACTTGATTTCAATGACGGTTTCCACCTGATACTTGTCTGTATAGATCAGCAGATCATTCTCATTCTCAGCTTTGCTCTTGACAAACTTGACATTTGCACTAACCACTGCACTAGCTTCCTCCCTTATTTCCCCTTCTTCTGGAATGTCTATTCTTGGATCTCCGTATCTCTGCACATGCTCCCTTATTGCCTCGTCTTGCTGCTCGAATGCATAGTCTTCAGGTTCCTTCTTAACCACTGGTAGTGTAGCTTCAGGCAACTTGTATCGAGCGTCTTGCCTTCTTATCAGCTTCTCCAAGTCCTTAGCCACCAGCTTCTTTTCCTTTGTTAGAAAACCCTTAGAGAGGACTAGCTTTGCAACTGCCTTCAACACATTTCCGCTCGGAGTTAGTTTCGAGTCATGCAGATTTACGATCCTCAAGACCTTGTCATGGACATATCTGATCTGGTAGGGATTTAGAATAATGTCAACCCCTCTGTCTTCAGCCATCTTCAACAATTTCTCCTTAAACAGCACTCCAGTCTTGACAGAGGTGTCTACCTTGTGAGCGAATTCTACCAGTTCACTTGCACCCCTTTCTTGGAAGAAAGCTTCATCGACCATACACGGCCCGATTTTTGTTATGGGTGTCCAAGTGATCATCAGATTCCATGCCTTCTCCTTGAATATGACTTGCACGGAGGTGCATCCCTGTCTTATGCAATTTAGATAATTCAGCAGCCCAGGGTTTAGATTTTCTAGCTTATGAAGAAGAAAACTCAATCTTTCTGAGTCATGAGCATAGGCTCTTGGTCCAGCTAAGGCTTCTCTAGCCTTGTCCCACTCGGGACCTTCCCTCCTTATGTCAGCCTGGACCTTAGGATCTTTGATCTTTTTCATTTCGAACTCATGCTGAGTTTTCTGAGCCGCTCTCTTCTCCTTTGCCATTAGTTCTTTTTCAACTATCCCTTGTAGCACTTCTTCATTTACTCTTTCTCTGGCTTCCCTGAAAATCTCTCCTTGCATCTCCGCTTCATCAATTTCTTCTTCTGGGACATGCTCGTCAGCAACCGAGTGGTCTCCTGCATCACCTGCAACTCCTGCACCAGATCCGCCAGGATTTAGACCTCTTTCTTGTTCCCACTCTCTTGCCCGTTGCTCGAGTCTCGACCTCCTTGCCACTAAGGCTTCTACATCCATCTTGTCATCATCAGAATCTTCAATAAAGTCTCCCATAAATGCATTGACAAGAGGTGTTTCTTTCTCAGCTTCTTCTTCAACCACCATCTTCTGCTTGCCTTTGTCCTTAAGAGCCGGTTGAGCCTCCTCCACCTTTTCACCAGATTTGTTTGAGGACTCGATCACCGGACCCTTACTAGTCAGCTTTTTCAGACCCTGATCCTCCTTCTCCCCCTTAGGTGTGTTATCCTCATCAGGAGCATCATCATCATTATTATCGTCACCACCACCACCGGTTGAAGGACCAGGTCCAGCCCTTTTACGTCCAAAGACAGCATCAAGTAGTTCATTCAGCTTCGTCCAAACCTGAGACATGCCATGAGTGACATCATCTACTGACCTCCCAACCTCCACCTGTGCCAATCCGAGATTGTTTATCTTGTCAATCATTTGATTTTGGACGGCAATGAGGTTCTCCATGAACTGAGCTCCAACCTCCAATCTTCCAGAGTGAGAAGAGACAGCAGCAGTAACACCAGCAACTCCAGCCTCCAAAGCCTCCACTTTCTTCACTAAATCCTGCAATTTGGGGGACGGTGTTTGGCTTGGGTTAAACTGTTTACTCTCGCCGGGTTCTGTTTCACTCAAGATCCCTAAAAAGAAGGGATCTACTCTCCCTGTCTCTCCCTCGTGTTTAGAGCCTAACAGTACTAGAGCCTCATCCACTAATCGCTGGGGACTAGCGGTGAGTTGGTCGGCGATATCGGTCAGTGAGACTGAGCCTTTAAGCGCTGTGTCTACGATAGGAGATGGCGTTATGACCATGTCATCCCCTTGTTCACTTAGAACCTTTTCTGGTTCGCTGGGCTGTTCTGGAGGCGTAGACCCACCAGTCACCAGATGTCGTTGCTCTGCGAGCAACTTGTTTTCTGATTTAGATGAGGAAGCGTCATCCGTACTGGATTCGACAGACTCTTCCTCATTAAAACTTCCTGAGATACTAGTATCAGAAGTACTAGTCTCAGTTTGCCATTCCCCTTCCGAGAAATTGCTCAAAGAGCCCTGAGCGGACAACTCAGGGGAGGTAGGGCCAGATCCTATTGGCTGTTGAGCTGGACCCCCTCCTGGACTCTCACCAACATGCCTAGGCGAGTGCGAATGTGTTGAAATGTTTTATAGAGGAGAGCCACCAGCGTGAGGTGTGGTGGCTGTGAGAGGTGAACTAGCCTTAACAGGTTGTGCAGTTGCCACTGGGTTTGAATCCACCTTTTGCTTCTTTGGAGGTGGCAGAGCTGCTGAAGTGACTACTCTCTCAACTCCTACACTCCCTCCACTCGAATCACTCGACTCAGATAAGCTTGCCTTCCTTTTATCACCAGTTTTAGGGCTGGCTGAACGTTTATGAACAGAAGGGCTTGCAGCCTGGGATAGAGCCTGGGGGTTTTCAGGCCCACGGCTATAGAAAACAGGTTGAATTGATGATTGATCAAGATCAGCAAGAATAGGTACCTGACTCAGAAGATCATCATCCTTGTCAGCTCCAGCTTCTGCAACATTTGCCTCGGCCATGTCAACATCCATACCTGCTTCTTCCAAATTTCTAGGCACTTGATCTCCACCTTCAGCTTCGTTACCGCTACTCTCAGCTTCTACTGTAGTAAACTGAGAAGCATGCCTCCTAGCATACTCATCCTGCAGATCCTGGAAGTACGGAGTCAGGCGCAACTCAAAAAGTCTTGACTTTTGCTGGGTTTCCATGGTGGAGATACTCTTTAGAGTCATATCAAAATATGCCATCCTTTCAGAGCCTTGAAATACTCTTCTGTGTTCCTCTGAAAGGACGTCATCCAGAACCATCTGAAGAAATCTTGGCATCCAGCATTTGACTGGACCATCTTCCGGATTCCTAGATGCATTTTTCTCCAATGCCCACCTCTCAAGCAACTGAATCAACAGATGTTTGCCCACATTCACTCTCCTGTTGTTTGCCACTCCATATAGTATTACCCGGCAGCTGTTGTTCATTGGTCTGTAGTCTTTGTCCTTTGGGAACATGCAGCGCTGAATGGCATGAACTACATAATCCCACTCAGCTGGTAGCATACCGGTGTTAACCTTTGTTACCTTGATAGGACCCGTGGGAGGGCGACAACCTATCTCCGTGAATAATTGCAACATATCCTCCATAGTGGGTTCCAGAGCATAATCTTCTGTAGGAAGCCCAAGAATCTCATTGAACTTCTGCAGACTGACTTCATATTTGGCACCACCAATAGTAAAGGATAGGCCTGTTGGATTTGCTTTTCCACCCAGAATCTCTAGTGTAGAGTAAGCAGCTTGAAGGGCTTCAACATTCAGGATGAGAGGGGCGGTTAAGGCATGAATTATGATTGATGTGTTATTGAGGGATTCAATCCAGAACTGATAGTGAATAAATCTACCAGTTGCTCGATCAGCAGAGAGATTAACAAAGTTGGTCTTGGGAATTGTGAAATTTGGGTTTGCCATTTTAAATTTGTGTTTGAGAAAAGAAATGTTCTGAAATGATTTTGCAATGAAATTTTTAGAGAACAAGTTCTAAATTTAAACAAAATAAAACGTACATGAACCCCACTAATTACCCCACGTAATTAGTGACACAAATTAAAACAAATTAACTTCCCCACTAATGACCACTTAACTCCCCACTAAAGATTGACGGTTGAGTTTTCGAAAATTAAAGTGAACAACCGTTACAAAATAAATTATTGTTCCAGAAAACCACAAACACGGCGGTAAAGTTGCACTTTAAGGATTAAACAGTAGTACCCACAACTATTTCGCTCAAGAACACAAAAGAACTTAAGAATAAGAAAGCACGAAACAAAAACAAACTCACTCGAATGAAAAGAAAACTAAAGAACTATTTGCAAGAACAGTAATGACGTTAAAAACAACACAAGAAGTTCAACAGTTTTAAACAAAATTTTAGCAGAGTTTCGTTTTAGTTATTGATGCTTTTAAGTAACAGTTAGTGATTTTTGTTTAAGAAAATCACAAGAAAACTTGATGTAATGGCAGGGAAAAGTACTCTGGTAATGTATGTACACGCGTGTGTATATGAAGAGCTTAAGCTTTTGAACGAGAGAAAGAAAGTTAATGTAAATAATGAACAGCCTTTTTAATGCTATAATATATACTTGCACGCCAAAAAAAAATAACTGACAAGACAAGTCACATCTCGATCTCGAGATCCGCATCTCGATCCTCATCTAGATGTCGATCTCGATGTTGATCTAGATCCGCATCTCGATCTACATCTCGATGTCGATCTCGATCCGCATCTCGATCCGCATCTCGATCTACATCTCGATGTCTATCTCGATGTCGATCTCGATGTGGATAGATCGAGATGTACCTTGACAGTGTTTAAACCAATTTTCACAAGTCGTTCTCGATCTCGATCCAGAACTAGATCGAGATTTGCCTTAGAAAATTTTAATGAAATTATGTGAATTAAACATTTATATGTAAAATTCACAAGATTTCACCACAAATTTTCACACCATTTAAGAAACTTACAATGTTGAAACGACAGGGAATTTAGCATTAAATCAAGCATTACAAAATGAAGTATAGCATTAAATCCTATCACATCATTAGACATTAATCATTTAGATACACAGATCAACACAAGATTAATTTCCTGAAACTTTCTAACTTCCCTTTATGAGATGTAATACATACATTTATGAAGTTAAGTACACATTATTAATTATGAATATTCATGAATAACAGTAATATGTACACAAACTGAATTATAACAGATAGGTAGCAAAACTAACAGGTGTTAAGCATCCCCAATTCACCAACCAATCTAGAAAATGTTGATTCGTCTAGAGGTTTAGTGAATATATCTGCTATTTGACGTTCAGTAGACACAAAATGCAACTCCACAGTTCCATTTTCTACATGCTCTCTAATAAAATGATACCTGATGTCAATGTGCTTGGTCCTTGAGTGATCCACAGGATTGTTGGTCATTGCAATAGCACTTGTGTTGTCACACATGATAGGAATCTTAGATACTTCCGCACCGTAGTCCTTGAGTTGGTTCTTCATCCACAGTATCTGGGCCACACAGCTTCCAGCAGCAATATATTCTGCTTCAGCTGTCGAGGTAGATACTGTGTGTTGTTTCTTGCTTTGCCAAGACACCAACCTTCTTCCAAGGAACTGACAGCTTCCTGAAGTGCTCTTCCTATCTATTCTACAACCTGCGTAATCTGAATCCGAATAGCCAACAAGATTAAACCCTGTATCTCTTGGGTACCAAATCCCAAGATTTGATGTTCCCTTGAGATACCTAAAAATACGCTTTACGGCTATGAGATGTGACTCTCTAGGATCCGCTTGGAACCTTGCACATAGGCACGTAGAGAACATAATATCAGGTCTGCTAGCAGTTAAATACAAAAGTGAGCCGATCATACCTCGATAGCTTGAGATGTCTACAGGTTTACCCGCTTTGTCCTCGTCAAGTTTCGTGGCTGTTGCCATAGGAGTCTTAGCTTGTGATACATCTTGGAGACCATACTTTTTCAATAGATCATGAATGTACTTGGTCTGGCAGATAAATATCCCGTTCTTCTTCTGACTAACTTGAATGCCCAGAAAGAACGTCAGCTCTCCCATCATGCTCATCTCATACCTTGATTGCATTAACTTAGCGAATTTAGCACACAGCTTCTCATTTGCAGACCCAAAGATAATGTCATCCACATATACCTGCACCATTATTAGATCATCTTTGCATTTCTTATAGAAAAGCGTCTTGTCGATTACTTCTCTGGTGAAACCACTTTCTAGTAAAAAGTCTGACAGAGTTTCATACCACTTACGCGGAGACTGCTTAAGGCCATATACTGATTTGAAGAGTCGATAAACATAATCACAATATTTGCTGTCGATAAACCCGGGAGGTTGCTCGACATACACCTCTTCATCCAGTTCACCGTTTAAGAATGCACTCTTGACATCCATTTGATAGACTTTAAAACCATGATGTGCTGCGAAAGCCAAGAACATCCTTACTGCTTCTAGCCTTGCTACTGGTGCATAGGTTTCATCATAATCAATTCCTTCTCTTTTAGTATAGCCCTTAGCAACCAGGCGAGCTTTATTTCGTGTTACAAGTCCGTCTTCATCCAGCTTGTTTCTGAATACCCATTTTGTCCCAACAACAGATCTATTCTTTGGTCTGGGTACCAGCTTCCACACCTTCTGCCTTTCAAACTGATTGAGTTCCTCTTGCATAGCAATCACCCAATCAGCGTCATCTAGAGCTTCTTCCACCACTTTAGGTTCCATCTGGGAAAGGAACACTGAGTATAGACATTCATTCTCAGTGGCAATTTCAGCTCTAGCTTTTCCTCTAGTAGTCACTCCGGCTTCTGGATCACCAATAATTAGCTCAAACGGATGGTCCTTGTTCCAAGTGTGATCCCTAGCAAATGTTCTTGATGATTCAGCTTGATCTTGTAAGTGAAGGTGACTTAGTCTAGAAGCATTTTCACTAGCTTCCCTTGAGCTAGTACTGGCTCTCCCTGAGTGAGCTGCTCTCCCTGAGTGCATACTGACTCCCCCTGAGTTAGTACCAGGTCTGACGGAAGATGATCCCTCAGCCCTAGTGTTTTGAATTTGCGAAACACTAGACTCTTGATTAATTTCATTATTTATAGTTGGATCACTACCCTGCACTACTGACTCAGGAACTGTATCCACTTCATCAATATCCATATTTTCAAATCTTAGGGAAGTGGGCTCACTATCTTCTTTTTGTATAGAAGGGAGCTTTGAGTCATCGAATGTGACATTAAGGCTTTCAACCACCTTGCGATCATTAAGCACAAACACCCTGTACGCTGCTACTACTTCAAGAGAATATCCAATGAAAACCTCTTCATCTGCTTTGGCATCAAACTTTCCAAGTTGTGCATTGTCTCTTAACACAAAGCACTTGGCACCAAATACGTGAAAGTACTTGATAGATGGTTTTCGTTTATTCATCATGTAATACGGCGTCTCATTATGGTCCTTTATAATCAGGGTTCTGTTCTGTGTATAACAAGCCGTGCTAACTGCTTCAGCCCAAAAATATAAAGGAAGTTTTGACTCATACAGCATTGTCCTAGCTGCTTCAACCAGTGTCCTGTTCTTCCTTTCTACCACCCCATTCTGCTGCGGTGTTCTCGGTGCTGAATACTGTCGTCTGATCCCTTTAGATATGCAGAAATCCATTAACACTGAGTTCTTGAATTCTGTCCCGTTGTCAGATCGGATAGTCTTCACAGTCAGACTTGCTACATTTTCAATTTCCAGTACATGTCTAATGATCTCATGTGGCACTTCATCTTTCGATGTCACAAACTTCACCCATGTGTATTTGGAAAAGTCATCGACGATTACCAGCGCATATCTTTTCCTTGACATTGACATAACATTAACGGGTCCAAACAAATCCATGTGAAGAAGTTGTAGGGGCTCGGTAATGCTATTCACTTGTTTATCCTTATGCGAGGCTCTTTTTGATTTTCCCATCTCACATGCTTCGCAGAGTCCATCTGGAGTAAACTCCATCTGCGGCAGCCCTCTCACCAATTCTCTCCTTACGAGATTATTCATTGCTTTAAAGTTCAGGTGAGATAGTCTTTTATGCCATAGCTAACTTTCATCAGCAGAAGCCTTGCTGTAGAAACACGTGACTTCAGACTGATCAGCCGAATTCATGTCAGCTATGAACAAATTTGACTTCCTTACTCCTTTGAGAGCAAGGCTTCCATCCTTTTTGCTTCGAATCGAACAATCATGCTTCCCAAAGTTGACGTCAAAACCCCTGTCGGTGAACTGACTAACGCTGAGAAGATTATGTCGCAATCCTTCCACAAAAGATACGTCCTCAATGATAACATTTCCACAAACGATCTTGCCATATCCCCTGGTGTAACCTTTGTTGTTATCTCCAAAAGTAACCACGGAGCCGGCTCTCAACACCAAATCTGTTAGCAGGGACTTATTGCCGGTCATATGCCTCGATGCTCCACTGTCCAGCACCCATATGACTTTACTCTTTTCCTGTTCACTGCCCTGCAAATCCAGAAAGGTTAGGTGTTCTTCGGAACCCAATGATGTTTGGGCCCGGCATCAATAATTTCCTTTTTCTTTTCAGATACAGAAGGCTTTGCCTTGTTGCCATCAGGGGCATTCATCTTGACTTTGTCTTTTCCCTTGTCAACCTTGACTGGTTTGTCAGGTTTGGGAGTAGACTGGTCACTCCTAACTTTAGGAGGACTTGAAGTCTTAGTCTTTGACCCCGCATGCTTTTTCTTACTACTACTAGATGTATGTTCAACAGATGCACTAGCAGTATTCATTAAATTAAAATAAGCATGCATGATGTTTACAGCACATGGCATACAATTAGGATTATTGCATTTAGCATGATTTGCATGCATGTTAGGCAAAGCAGTAGTTGCAGGCATGGTATTACAACCAACAGATTTTTCTTCCTCTACATAGAACGGGCAATAGTAAGACAAATGATCAGTTTGATTACAGATATAGCATGCCTTTCTAGCTCGTGTAGATGTAGATACAGATGCAGGTTCAGTTTTAACTGCCTTTACAGGTGCTTTCATTTGGTCTGACCCTGCTACCCATTGTTTATATGACACCGTCTTAGCCTCCTTGGTTCCTACACCTCTCTTAGCATAAGCAATCTTACTAGCTCTCTTAGAAGTTGTAGGTTCTACTACTTTTTCTTCTGAATCTCTTTCAATTTTAATCTCATGTTCAATTTCAGTAGCAACAGGATCTATGGTCCTAGGCTCAAAATGCTTAAAGATAGGTTTTCTAACATCCATTAAAACCTCAGGCACATTTTCTTTGACTAACACTGGCTCTAACAACTCAGCAGCCCTATTTTTCTTTTTCTGTGTGTAGTCAAGTCCTATGTTTACTTTTTCATTTTTACTCTTGCCTGCCAGCTTCATGTACATGTCCCTTTCTACGAAAACTTTATTAGCGGCTTCTTTAAAAGATTGACATGTTATTTTAAGCTCAGCTAATTCATTTTTAAGTTCTTCGTTAAGGTCTTCCCTAATCTTAAGCTTGTGGTCTAAAACGTCTACCTGATTCATTAACTGCCTTTCTTTACTTTCTCCTGATTCTAATTCCTCTACCCTGGCCTCGAGAAGTCTATTCTTAAGGGAGAGTTTAGCATTTTCCTCATTAACAGCAATTAGATTTAGTTGGAGATTGTACATATCTTTAGTCATGACAGCTAATTCATTTTGGTACTCAGAAATAGACATTTCATTTACGGTTAGAATTGGTACCTCTGATTGTTCTGAAGATTTTGCCATTAAAGCGAAATTGCATAGTTCCTGATCTTCATCTTCATCAGACTCGTCCCAACCCTTCCCTTCAGTCACAACATACGCCCGGCTTCCCTTCTGTTGCTTGCTAACCAAGGCATCATATTTCTTTTTCAGATCAGCATAGGATTCCTTGGGATGAACGTACTTGGGCTTCTTACACTCTGTTGCGAAGTGCCCCAATTCATTGCAGTTGTAGCATCTGAACTTGTTCTTGTTTACCAGGTTAGGTCTGTAGCCACTACCAGAAGTGCTACCTCGACCACTGCAATTTCCACGACCACTTACACTACTGCCTCTGCAGCTACTGCTGCCTCTTCGGCTGAAAGAACTACCAAATCGTCCTTTACCACTTCTTTGCTTCCTGAAGCTGATATGAGCAAATTCTCAAGCAATACAAGCATATGACTTGTCTTCTAATTTGTCCAGCTCTTCAAGGGTATAGTATTCATCCTCACTTTCTTCGGATGGATCTTCAATGTCTAATACCACCCTTTCAGGATTAGCAGTTTTCAATGAGACAGCTGCAAGTGCCTTTACAGCAGACTCTTCAACTACAAGTCCAGACTCACTTACCGCTTTGTTTTCTCCACTATTGTAGGATCTTCTTCTGTCATTTTGTTCCTGCTCCAGCTCATAGGTCTTCAAAACACCATACAGCTTTTCGAGAGAAGTGTTTTTCAAATCTCTTGACTCTCGAATGGCAGTGATCCTGTGTTCCAGATGTTTAGGCAAATTCAATAGAAACTTGATATTTGAATCTGCTAGTGGATAGACTTTATCTCTTATACTCAGCTCGATGAGCAATTTACTGTAACGTTTGTAAACATCCGCTACGCTTTCTCCTCGTTCGCATCTGAACGATTCATATTCAGATATCAGAATGCGTTTGTGATTATCTCTAACTTCCTCGGTCCCCTCCATTACCACAGCCAGTTTATCCCACATGGCTTTAGCTGTTTTTAATCCCTTTATCTGAACATAGTACTCTGAGTTTAGGGATTCAATTATGACATTGCGTAACGACGCATCCATACCAACCAATTCTTTATCTGCGTCTGAAAACTCCATTTCCTCTTTAGGAACAGACCGGGATGGTATTAGTATCCCTCCTTCCATTCGCTCTGGCTCAATTTTCATGGGTATGTATGGGCCGTTTTCCAATATTCTCAAGTATACCTTGTTTATTGATTCAAGGTAAGCTCTCATCCTTCCGGTCCATTCGTCATAATGTTGTGCATCAAACGGAGGTATCTTAAATCTGTGTGCGGCGGCCATTTTAATAAAATTTAAAATTAAGATAATACACTTTTCAAATTACAATAAATTGTATTTACTTGAAAAATTAATTATCTCACTTTAAATATCCAACACTTAATATTCAACGGATTTTGCACTTAAGATTCAAGCAAGTTAGTTCTAATCACAGGAACAGTAGCAGGGTCCATCACTTTCTCACGTCCAAACAAAAAGATGTCCACTTCCTAGTTGACAGAAATTCGAAAATATCCTTTTTGTTTAGTCAGTCAGTTGATTCCAGTTTTGACCACAAGAAAATCCACACAGCTCTAAAGTACAATATTTTGGAACTTTGTACAAATATTCCTTACACCATTACTTAGAACTTTTTAGATCTATGACTTTTCCAGGAAGAAACAAATAAAAACTTTCGGCACAAACTTCAAGAAAAAATTAGATCTGGGATTTTCAAGAACCAACTCAGACAACACAGTAGGATCTCTGTTAGATGTGTTTAACAGAAGCTTTGATACCAATTGTTAGGTCCAAAGTGTTGTAGAGGGGGGGGGGGGGTGAATACAACTGTTTAAAATTAATGAGAGAATAAACAATATGCAGGTAATAAATGATGACACAGAATTTCAAGAATATATCATTATATTCATTGATGGATTTGCTACAACATTCATAAAAGCATCATGATCAGTTGAACAATAAATACAGCAATTAAAGCTAGATTCAACTGATCCTCTCTCTCACTTTTTGTTTTACAGTAAATGCTCTCTCTTAAAAATATCGTTGAATTACAGAGATGATGAAAGTCTCTTTTCTAATAAAAATAAAGTGCTGCTTTTATAATGTCATGTAGTCTTGATCTTGTCCTTTTTGTGTACGTGGCCCAATCAGGACTTCGACAATAAAAAGTACTTTCCCAACAACTCTGGATCAACCGTTCACAATAAGCCACTTGTCCCTTGAACATTAAATGTTACATATCTACCCGCATCTCGATCTTCGCCTGGACCCATCTCGATCTCGATCTGTGAAAATCTCGATCTCGATCTGGGAGAATCTCGATCTCGATCTAGAAAGATCTCGATCTCGATATATGAAGATCTCGATCTCGATCTGGGAGAATCTCGATCTCGATCTACTGTGGATCGACATTTGCCTTAGCAAATATGCACACATCCAATGTTGACCTTCTTTAGTGACTAATTGGGGATTAACCTTTAAGAGCAAGTTTCCCTAGCTTCTTCAATTTCTTCTCCTCACTCAATTCAAATGAGATCTTCTATTACTGACATGAACTTGCCTCCAATGTCCTGACACTTGATGCAATGGTCTGGTTCATAAGTGACTAGTCTTGTAGGGGTTCTTGCTTCTGAATGTCAGTTCTCATTTGTTGATTAACCTTTGCATTATCCAGATGTTGATATACTTTACATAAAATCACTTTGGTCTTCTTGATACTTCTTTGACATTAATTTGATTCTCCATTAGATAAGTTAGGGCATGAGCAATACTCAGATTGAACTTCTTCTTACTTATGCATCCTTGCTTAACCAAATTAGTTACTTGTAGTTACCAAGTATCATTACCATTTCTTCAGTTGATTGATTCCATGTGCTTCTTCAGTTTCTCTTGTTTTGCTGTTGTTTTATCTTTTACTTAGTTGAGTTACATAATAATTAAGTGTTACAAGTTAGTACACCTATGCCTTTCAGCGTTCAATTCTTTTCTTGAGCCCATCAAGGATGATTCGATTGGCTACTTTAGCCTGCCCATTTGCTTGGGGATGTGCAAAAGAGGTAAAACGTAGATTGATGTCATTATTATTGCAATATTCCTTGAATTCTTCATTTTTGAATTGTGTTCTATTGTCTATGACCAGGATTCGTGGTATTCCGTACCTGCATATGATGTTTTCCAAGAAGAATTGAGCTACTTACTTGGTGGTTATCTTGGCCAGTGGTTTAGCCTCGATCCACTTAGTGAAATAATTGATCGCAACGATCAAGAAATTTCTTTGTCCACTAGTCAACGGAAAGGGTCCAAGGATGTCAATTCCTCATATTACAAATGGGATGGGGGAATTGATAGATGTCAACTTCTCAGGAGGTTGCCTGACAACTGGTGCATGCCTTTGGCATCTATCACACCTTTTCACATACTCTTTTGAATCTTTTAACAAGTCAGGCCAGTAAAAGCCAAAGCGGGTGATTTTGTGAGCCAAAGCTATGCCCCCCAAGTGTTGGCCGCAAATTCCTTCGTGTACTTCTTTCAAGGCCTCACAGGCTTCATCTGGACTTAGACATTTCAAGTATGGAATAACAAAAGATTTTTTTATTGAGAATTTCATCGATCCACCTAGACTGAAGGTGAGCTTTAATTGGATCCATCCAACAACTGCCCATGTTTATCGGGGCTACCAGCTTTGCATTGATGCTGGGGGTCTTTAAGACTTGGAATTAAATACTTCCCATATGTTCATCCACTTCCAATGATGCAAACTTTGATAAGGCATCAGCCTTTACATTTTCTTCTCTAGGAACATATTCCATCTGACATTCTTCAAACTGAGTCATTATAGCTTTTACTAGTCGGAGGTATTTAACAATGACTTCTTCCTTTGCATCAAACTCTCCATTTACTTGGGATATAACTAAATTTGAGTCTCCACAAACTTTAAGATATTTGGCATTCAGTGCCTTGGCCAAACCCAGGCCAACTATCAGGGCTTCATATTCGACTTCATTGTTGGTCGTTGAAAAATCAAGCTTAATAGCATACTCAATGACGAACCCTTCGGGGATTTGTAGCACCAAGACTGCTCTACTAGATTTTGTTTTTGATGCCCCATCAAAATTGAGCACCTAATATTCTTTAGGAGTCTGTCCTTCTTCTTCCTTCTGGGGTGTTTCCAGCCCTCCGACTTCTTAGTCGTTGATGGTACATTCGACCACGAAGTCAGCAAGAGCTTGAGATTTAATGGTCGTTTAAGGCTTATACTTGATGTCAAATTCTCCAAGATAAATGGCCCATTTAATCAATCATCCACTTGTCTTGGGGCTATGTATGATGTTTCTCAAAGGTTGGTCAGTTAGCACCTCGATCTTCTGTGCTTGAAAATAGGGCTGCAACTTTCTTAAGGTCATCACCAAGCCTAATGCGAAATTTTAAATCTTGGAGTAGTTTAGTTCTGATCCATACAAGACCTTGCTCACATAATAAACTGTCTTTTGAATCTTTTCTTCTTCCTTTACAAGGACAACACTCATGGCCTTTTCTGATATGGTCAAATACAAGTATAAGATGTCATCGGGACTAGGCTTGACCAACAACGGAGCTTCAGCTATATACTTCTTCAGTTCCTCGAAGGCTGCTTGACTTTCTTCTGTCGACACAAAATCTTTTACTTTCTTCAATGTCTTGAAAAAGGGTAGGCATTTATCCCCAGACTTCGAGACGAACCTTCCTAGGGCCGCAACTCTTCTTGTCAACTTCTAGATATCCCTTACTATCTTAGGGGGTTCCATGTCGAGTATAGCCTTAATTTTGTCTGGACTGGCATCAATCCCCCTTTTAGAGACCATCATTCCTAATAATTTTCTAGACCCTACGCCAAAGGCGCATTTTGTGGGGTTTAGCATCATTTTATGGTGCCTCAACACTTCGAAATCCTCTCTAAGGTGTTCAATGTGACCGGCCTTATCAAGACTTTTAACTAGCATATCATCAACATAAACCTCCATGGTTTTTCTAATAAGATACTTGAATATTTTGTTAACTAGCATTTGATAGGTGGCTCTTGCATTCTTTAACTCAAAGGTCATGACAAGATAACAAAATACACCAAAATCAGTGATGAAAGATATCTTGGCAATGTCTTCCTCGTGCATCATGATTTGATTGTATCCACTAAAGCCATCCATGAAGCTTAACATATCATGTCCTGCCGTGGCATCTATAAGTGCATCGATCCTCGGAAGAAGGAAGAAATCCTTTGGACATGCATCATTCAAATCTGTAAAGTCTACACACATTCTCCATTTTCCATCGGATTTCTTGATCTTCACAGGGTTAGCGAGCCATTCAGAAAATTGGATTTCTTTAATGAAACCAGCCTCTAGGAGCTTCTCCGCTTCTTACTTTATGGCCTCTTGCCTTTCTAGAGTGAAGTTTCCCTTATTTTATTTCACCGTTTTTCATTTGGGATCCACGTTAAGCTTATGAGTGACCAGTTCAGGGTCAATCCCTGGCATATCAGTGGTTGTCCAAGAAAACAAGTCCCCGATTTCTTGCAAGAACTTTGTTAACTTTTCTTTCATAGGCTCTTTTAATGATGCTACAATATATGTGACCTTCTCAGGTTCTCCCGGAACTAAGGGAATTGGAACCAAGTCTTCAGCTAGCTTCCCCTTTCTTTCTTCATCTTCTCTTGAGTCCATGTCCTATATGGGTAGGACTTGCCCCCGACTCCATCGGGTCTCAGGGCGGCCACATACCAACTTATTGCCATTCTCTGGTCTCCTTTTTCCTCCCCAACACCGTTTCTGGTGGGGAACTTGATCTTTAAGTGATAACTTGAGGCAATAGCCTTAAAAGCATACAAGCCTGTTCTTCCAAGGATTGCATTGTACGTAGAAGATACTTTGATTACCAGAAAGGTTAGCATCTAGGTGGCCTCTTGAGGCTCTCTTCCCATTGTCATGGGTAGTTGAATGGTTTCTTCTACTTTCGACTCCACTCCATTAAAACCATAGATTGGAACATCCGAAGGGGTTAGTTGGGAATCATTGTACCCCATCTTCATAAAGGCATCGTAGAAGAAGATATCGACGGATGCTCCATTGTCCACCATGACTCTTTTTACTTTCGAATTGCCTATCAAAGGGACTATGACAAGGGGATCATCATGGGGGAACTTTATCCCTTCCAAGTCCGAGTCATCAAAGGATATGACCAACTCTGTTCTAGCGCGTGTAGGTGTTTCACCTACGACTTGCATAACTTCTCTAGCGTACGCTTTCCATGAGTTTCTTGAATTCCCTGCAGTTGTAGGTCTTCCAAAAATCATATTAATAACTGGCCCTCTAGGCTGGGGATTCCTATCCGGATTATCATTGTTTCTCCCATGATCATCGTGCCTATCACGGCTTCCATCTTTGGTGAACTTATGAAGTTTTCCTCTTCTGATAAGGAATTCAATTTCATATTTCAATTGTCTGCAGTCATCCGTGTCATGTCCGGTATCCATATGAAATTGATAAAACACATTCTTGTTTCCCTTTTCAGGATCAAACTTTAGGGGTTTAGGCCATCTCAGATCTCAATTCCTTTCAATATCCATCAGGATTTGGCTTTGAGGCGTATTCAGCCTTGCATATTCAGTGAACCTTGGCCCAAGTTATTTTTCTTAGGAGGGGATTCTGAATCCTTATATGTCTTAAAATACTTGTCCCAAGCGTCATACTCTTGATCGCCTTTTATCTTTTTGTTATTGTTCCCATTTGTCACCACTAGTATAGTAGTTTTCTTCATGCTTTCTTCTGCCTTAATATACTTCCCTGCTCTGTCTTAAAAAAAAGCATGTTCTCGGGTGGATGTTTGGCCAGAGACCTCTTGAAGTAAGGGTCAGTTGTCCCCTGTTGTAAGGCTATCATAGCTACTTTCTCATCCAAGTTTGGTACCTTCAAGGCTTCCTTGGTGAAACGATTCAAGTAGTCCCTCAGAGATTCATGGTGAAGTCATTTGAAGAAAAGAGAAATGACAATCGCATTGCCACCGTCAAAAGAAATCTTTAAGGTTAATCAACCAGTAGATATGAATGCGATATTACGTGATTTTGTCAGGGTGAATTGTGATTTTTATGACACAGCGGATACTAGTAACGTAGAAGAACCTCCAAATACATTTATCCTTACATAGTTTCATAAGCTAAGACTTTTAGAAAATGTTCTATTATATAATTCTTTGTTTACCTTATTTTCAATAAATGAATGAAGAAAAAAAAGAAAAAAAATTAAGATTTTTTTATTCAAGTCATGCTCAGAAAGTTTTTTCAAATACAAGAGAAGATAACTAAAAAAAAACTTTCACAATTTTCTCTAGGATAGTCCGGAAATAAGCTGTCACGCACAATTTTAAAAGATTGATGTCATGTACATTTTTTAAAAATTTTCTTTCAATTAAATGCATATATGGTTATTACCTATGATTGAGAAGCTGAATCATAACCATGGTATAGTGTATGACTCTGTTCCTGGTAATCAAATGAAGGACGGGCTGATACAACGAAACTCTAATGATTGTGGTATTTTGTGATAAAATACATGGATTGCATGCTTCAAGAATTTGATGTCACGAAAATGGTAATTTGGTCACATGATATGGTGGATAATTGTCTGTATAGGATAGCTATGAATCTTTATAAAGGGAAGGCAAGACCAATATTTGGCAATCATATAAGAAAGCGTATTGAAGATTTTACAGATTTGTAGTTTAGTTGGAGTTTATGATATGTAGATGGTTTTTTAGTTTAGTCAGAGTTTATGGATTTATAGTTTAGTTGGAGTTTATGTTATGGATTTGTGCATGGGCCGCAATTATTAAACGTGGTTTGGCCAGACCAGAAACAAAGTAAATATCCTGGAGAGAAAAAAACATTTGTTAAGATTTGGAAAAAAAATCTTTTTTTAAATGAAACAACTGCTTCAAAAAGTCTTATATGCTTCAAAACACAAATATATGATGAAAAATTAAGAGTTTAATACAATTCTAATTTTTTAAAATTTGTAAAACTTTTGTCTCTTAACAAAGTTTACATCCATTATAAATTGAAGCTACAATGAAGTATTGCACTTCTAAAACATAGGTAATATATTAGAATAACGTCAATGAAGTATGAAATTATTGTAGTCCACATTTTGTCCAAAAATGAGTTCAAATTTTGCACACATTTTGTAGAGCAATATAAGACGACCGACTCCAACCGGATTATATATGAGAGGGTATCTACCCATATCCAAACGTAGGTAACATTCAACTTGAGCGCTCTGTCATCTATTTGTAAGATGTGTTTGTCAAATTGTTCGGAGTCACGAATACTTATAATCCACCCATTTACATAATCAATCCGTACAGTGTCCACTTCTATATTATATTTTGAAATGTCGGCAAGCATTCTCACTTTTACCGAATAGCTAATGCAACATTCAATCATCATTGGATTAAGATGCTCGTTAACCACGTCATCCGCAACTATAAAATTTAATATAGAATATTACAACATTATCATTATTGTAATATATTTCTAATAAGAAAGGGAGCCTTACTACCAATATCAATGAACAATTCACAATCAAGCCACTCTTTGCTAGTATAAGCAACTAGAGATGGTTAGGGATTGAAGGTGGTTACTTCAGAAATGATATTTGGTGTCGGGGGATTAGAAATGGTGCTTTCGGGAATGATAGTGGCTATTTGAACATTCAATGTGGTGGCATCATTAACGATTGGCTGAGAGCCTTTCGGTGGGCGTAGAGTAGCCTTCCTAGTCAATATCTTCAAACATTTGTTTGAAATGAGTTTCTTTTTTTCTTCCTTTGGCTTGAGAGATAATAGGCTCAAGGACTGGCTCATTCATATGCACACTACTTGCATGATCCATTTTCATAGCAATATCAACTCCATCAACACTCATATTCTCGAGAATTAGTATTTTCTTATTCATCACGTTGACGATGTTATCATTCCTTAGATGCAATACTACTTTGAAAAAACTTATCGTGAGCATCGTTATGTTGTTAAATGTCTTGGTTGAAGTCATCCATGTGATTCTTCAATATTTACATCATAAAGTAACATGTCATCTACTTTATTAGCATTCATAGTCTAACGTCGAATTATGAATGATTCGAGAATTTTGTCATTATTTTTTTATTTAGAATGACCAAGATGTGTCGACAAGGAATACCAAAATGTTGGAACATTCTACACATACATATCCCTCTTTAACGCTACTTTGTTAAATGAAAGGTGATAATATGTCCTCCTATCAAGATCTAATAATAGCTTATAACATGTATAATATGTATCCAAGTCTCCATCCAACTCCATTTCTTCACAAGATTGTTTGTTTTTCATAACAAAGTAATTTGATGCCTCAACCAAATATTGTTGAAATCTTTTAAACATCTCATTGATGTAAATATTAGAAGCACGATACTCTAACACGAGATGCATTCTCATAGAATGCTTTTTATGAAGCATTTCATAATCTTGTTTTTTTCTCGCATAAATTGTCTTATCAGCACTTTTTGAGCATTTTTAATAAATTCTTTCATCCCAGTAGAAGAAGTCACATAACTATCAAATAGAGAGTTCATCCCATCACTTCTCGAAGTAGTGTTCTTACCCACTGAAAATTTGTTAAGTGTATATGTAACATCCCGACCCTTTTTCGGGATATTAAATCGATAATTAAACTAAATAAAATACTTTTCATTCAATAAATCTATAATATAGCCAAGTCAAACCAAGTCAACATATTTTTTCAAGCAAATAAAAATTGGAGACGCAACTCCACACTAATTCCATAGATAAGGTCTATCAAAATTATGAAATTATTCTAATAATACGATAAGTCTTCTTAATAAATAACAACAAATAAAATAGCATGAAAGTCCATAAACTCTGCACCCTTAAGCTCCCAAAAGTCTGAACCTAAAATATATTAAAACCATAAACTGCCAAACCCAGCAAGTAACTAACGTTCAACGACTCAAATACTATTTTTAAAAATAATTCTAAAAACTTTAAATCAATACAAAAATCTAAACAAGTTATTCAAATTTTATTCCCACAATTATAAGTTACAGTTACACTATAACAGTGACACAGATTCTATGGGGCCAATTTACGTCCCATATCAAGTAAAACCGAATCTTGACAAGGTATCTATATGTTCCGGAACGTGCGTAAACTAGTTCTATAATTCTATGATTAGATACACAAATAAAACTGGGGAGTTCTAAAATATCTTTTCAAAATTCTATTTTTCGATATCTCATTTTCAAAAATTAAATCAATTAAATAAATTGAACAGAATTACCGGATAAAATAGATTTACTAATTTATTAAGCAACGAAAAGTCACTTACCTCGATCTCGATGTCTTGTCTTGAAAATAAAATCACAGAGAGACCTTAAATATTACTCTATAATTAGCTACATAATTAACCACTAAACAATTCGACATTGTTGCAAGTACTAATACCACAACCTCTAACAAATATAATAATAACAACAATAATTATAGATACAATACAATAATTTATAAACTAGACCAACCCGGAAAATAGAAAATTACATCAAGTAAATGACAAATTCTAAAAAAGTTCAAAACATGAAAGTTGTAGACAATTTCGATTTGACATACTTTAAGACTGAAATTCAGAAAAATCGAAGAACAAAAATTATAGATAAGTAAAATATCTTTTCAGGTATAATAAAATAATCACCATCCGGTAAATAATGAATTAGTTATGAATTTTACAAGAACTCACCATGGATACAAATCACTACATATCAACATACATACAATGATAAGATAACTACAAAAAATAACTAGATCTAAAAATCAAAATTATCTATACCTAAACATATATTCATACAAATCAAAATAATAAAAACTTATACAATATCATGCAGAGACTCATATAATATCTCTATGTGTATTCACATAGATTACAACCCAAACAAGATTTTGATAATCATTCTATGAACATGTAATGAATTAATTAGACATGTTATCATAAACATACAAGCATATAATTACCGGTACAAAAAGTGTGTTTAGTGAATTCGTCCACAACCTCATCTCCAGATCTTCTCTCTTCCTCTTTTGAGTCAACCCTTCTGTGCTTCTTGTATTATTATATTCTCTATATGTTTTGTATAGTATAATGTCTAGGTACATGCCAATTACAACCCTAATTATTAACCATATAATAATTACAATTTCTAATTAATACTGTTATTCTAATATTTACCTATTTTCAATTTTAAAACATTCTCAACTTTATAAAAAAATCTCTTAACAATTCAAACGTCATATAATAAACAATAAAACAAATATTTATAATTAAAGCCAAAATATTTATAATAAATTAAATCACAAAAATTGGGAATATTAAGTATATTCAATGACTCATTTCTTCAACTCATATAAGCTTTATAATCATGCATAATCTTCCAAATTATACTTCTCTACCAAAGATGTCCACATTGCTTCAAAAGTGGGTTCAAATTTTGCACACATTTTTTAGAGTAGTATAAGACGACCGACTCCAACCGGATTATGTATAAGAGGGTATCTACCCATATCCAAATGTAGGTAACATTCAACTTGAGCGTTCTATCATCTATTAGTAAGATGCATTTGTCAAATTGTTCGGAGTCACGAATACTTATAATCCATCCATTTACATAATCAATTCGTACAGTGTCCATTTCTATAAAATCATTGAGTCCCACATATAGCATATTTTGAAATGTCGGCAAGCATTCTCACTTTTACCGAATAATTAATGCAACATTCAATTATCACTGGATTAAGATGCTCGTTAACCACGTCATCCGCAACTATAAAATCAAATATAGAATATTACAACATTATCATTATTGTAATATATTTCTAATAAGAAAGGGAGCCTTACCACCAATATCAATGAACAATTCACAATCAAGCCACTTTTTGCTAGTATAATCAACTAGAGTTGGTTAGGGATTGAATGTGGTTATTTCAGAAATGATAGTTGGTATCAGGGGATTATAAATGGTGCCTTCGGGAATGATAGTAGCTACTTGAACATTCAATGTGGTGGCATCATTAACAATTGGTTGAGAGGCTTCTGGTGGTGTAGAGTAGCGTTCCTAGTCAATATCTTCAAGCATTTGTTTGAAATGAGTTTCTTTTTTTCTTCCTTTGGCTTGAGAGATAATAGGCTCAAGGACTGGCTCATTCATATGCACACTACTTGCATGATCCATTTTCATAACAATATCAACTCCATCAACACTCATATTCTCGAGAATTAGTATTTTCTTATTCATCACGTTGACGATGTTAGCATTCCTTAGTTGCAATACTACTTTGAAAAAAACTCATCGTGAGCATCGTTATGTTGTTAAATCTCTTGGTTGAAGTCATCCATGTGATTCTTCAATATTCACATCATAAAGCAACACGTCGTCTACTTTATTAACATTCATAGCATTCATACACATCCCTCTTTAACGCTACTTTATTAAATGAAACGTGATAATATGTCCTCCTATCAAGATCTAATAATAGCTTATAACATGTACAATATGTATCCAAGTCTCCATCTAACTCCATTTCTTCACAAGATTGTTTGTTTTTCATAACAAAGTACTTTGAAGCCTCAACCAAATATTGTTGAAATCTTATAAACATCTCCTTGATGTAAATATTAGAAGAACGATACTCTAACGCGAGATGCATTCACATAGAATGCTTTTTATGAAGCGTTTCATAGTCTTGTTCTTTCTCCCCCATAAATTGTCTTATCAGCACTTTTTGAGCATTTTCAATAAATTCTTTCGTCCCAGTAGAAGAACTCACATAACTATCAAATAGGGAGTTCATCCCCTCACTTCTAGAAATAGTGTTCTGACCCGCTGAAAATTTGTTAAGTGTATATCTAACATCCCGACTTTTTTTCGGGATATTAAATCGATAATTAATCTAAATAAAATACTTTTCATTCAATAAATCCAGAATATAACCAAGTCAAACCAAGTCAACATATTCTTTCGAGCAAATAAAAATTAGAGACGCAACTCCACACCAATTCCATATATAAGGTCTACCAAAATTCTGAAATTATTCTAATAATATGATAAGTTTTCTTAATAAATAACAACAAATCAGATAGCACGAAAGTCCATAAACTCTGCACCCTTAAGCTCCCAAAAGTCTGAACCTGAAATATATTAAAATCATAAGTTGTAAAACTCAGCAAGTAACTAATGTTCAACGGCTCAAATACTATTTTAAAAAATAATTCTAAAAACTTTAAATCAATACAAAAATCTAAACAAGTTATTCAAATTTTATTTCCACACTTATAAGTTACGGTCACACTATAACAGTGACAAAGATTCTATAATTCGATGTGGCCAATTTACGTCCCTTATCAAGTGAAATCGAATCTTGACAAGGTATTTACGTATTCCGGAATTTGCGTAAACTAGTTCTATGGTTCTATGATTAGATACACGACTAAAATTGGGGAATTCTAAAATATCTTTTCAAAATTCTATTTTTCGATATCTCATTTTCAAAAATTAAATCAATTAAATAAATCGAACAGAATAACCGAATAAAATAGATTTAATAATTTATTGACAAAAAAATAAAACAATTATTTATAATTAAAACCAAAATATTTATAATAAATTAAATCACAAAAATTGGGGTTATTACAGTATATTCGATGACTCATTTCTCCAACTCATATAAGCTTTATAATCATGCATGATATTCCAAATTATACTTCTCCACCAAAGATGTCCACATTGCTTCAAAAATATCTTAGTTAAACAATTATAAATACAACCGTTAAAGTCCATTTTGAAGTATAGAAAGGTAGAATAGTAATGAAATTTCCCCCCCAAATAATTTGTTATTAATGTGCCATGAACACAACAAATGAGTGGTGTGGAGTGCAAATGGAATAGCCCTGACAATGGCTTGATCTTGATTTGTAATAGAGCCAAAGGATACGTGTACCCCAATGCTTCAACCAATACTTAGATTCTCATCTGACATTAGTGGAAAACCAAATATAATTACAGTAAAAGGTACTAATAACTTAGCATATACATTCGTTCTATATGTAGTGTCAAATGCAACTATATCACCAAAATTTTGGTATGTCATTAAACATCGAGGGTCAACCCATACAAGAAATCTAGACGTTGCTCTTCATCAACATGCATCTTAACAAAAAAATTACTTCCACTCTCTTTATTTAACACATTCAACAAATTCAAACATGCTTGAGAATCACTAATTTTCAAGTTTTTCTATCTATAATCACGTATCACATTTGTAACGTGAGAGCTTCGAAATGGTATTTTGTCTACACCTCCAACGGTCATATTATCAAAAAATTCATCACTTGTTTAACTTGAATCCCAGAACTAGTACGGATTTTTATTATATTCCTTCCCACATCAATTACATGTCTTTTTCATTGTATCAAGTTCATCATGTTAGGAGTCACAATTCTCCCACCAACTTATTATCTTCCTACAAATTACGTACATTCTTACTTTGCAACTAGTTCTAGGAAGACATCTCTATATCGTTTACCCTTACCCTTACTACTAACTCTAAAAAAAATCATTTCCAAAATTAATATTCTCACCAACTCATTTGCTTGAAAGTCTACACACAAACATATGTGCATATATTTCATCTCTTTTCACATATTTTTGTGTAGATTGAATTTAATGGAAAATTCATTTCTTAAAACATATGTCCAAAAAAAATTCACCTCTATCAAACTATCAATTTTTTTATTCAAATAAGGGACATTAATATCATAACTAAATGTACGTTCCCTGTTCCCATATATATATCCTCACTCTCATCAACATAATCTTCATCTTCATTTCCATTTTCATCTTCGTCTATAAACTCCTCATCTTCATCATCAACATTAATATATTCTTCATTTTTTTCAAAAAAAATCTTCACAATCATAATTCTTAACATCATATATAACTTCATTCGTATGTAAATCTTCTAAATGTATTACATTAATCTTTTCTTTTTACTTATCATGACTATTTTTTAAAGTAAATATGCATTTGAACAATTTATCGGTCATAAATAAAAATAAAAATGATACCTTGTCAAAACTTTTCAAAAAATTGCCGAATATCACCTAAAATAGCTTCTAGATCCGAAGAGAAGTTTTGTTTGTGTGGTGTGTTTGCAAATAGGGAAACATATTAGTCAGTTGAGAATAAGTGAACAGGACGAGAGCATCGCTTATTAAATGAGCCCCGTGCATGAAGCACAGTTAATTCGTGTCGCCCATAAGTGAACAGGACGAGAGCATCGCTTATTAAATGAGCCCCGTGCATGAAGCACAGTTAATTCGTGTCGCCCATCTTTGTTTTTTTTTTTTTAAATCTCAGCCATCTAGGTAGTGATCCCACGACTTACACATGAAAATGCTTATCCAACATATAATTACCTTAGATCAGGCCCCATAATTAAAAAATGAATTATGAGGTGAATTAAGAAAGGATTACTCAAACAATTTAGCTTCTCTTTATCCTTTATTAACTTCTAGTGTAAAAATGAAGACTAATTACAATATGTTCGTGAAAAAACAAGATGCCCAAATCCGATAGTATCTCCCTTGTGTGCCTGCTTCCTTTACAAGAGGTTGACTTGAGCTCTTTTAATCCAGTGGCATCCCCCGTAAGTGCTCTAATATGACGTTAACCTCTCTTCCCCGGCCGTATCTCTCTGAAGTGCTTACTTCCTTGCTTCATTTACAAGAAGAAGTTGAGGGTTCTAACCTTGTGAAAGACAGGATGAGTATGTTAATATGTTCATTTATCAATATATAACCGAAGAAATAAAATAAAATTTTAACAAAACTTATGGCTTACCTCACAAGAGTTTTTCTGGATACACCAGTTCAACTTGATACTACTACAAAAGCTAAACTGAAAACAAGATCCTTACATGGATTCAACTAAATATTCTCCAACCTATTATATAAGCCATAATTGTAGCCACACCAAAAAAATGATAGCTGCAGCTTCACTAGGCAGAAAGGGGGGAAATCAACTCTTGATGATTTCTTCAGAAGTAAAACCCTCATAATAATTACAACATGAAATCAATTTATTTAGATCATTAACTTGGAGACAAAACCTCGTAATTGCATAAGTTTATTTTTATTATTATTATTTAATTTAGATCTGTATTGAGCAACAAAGAGTCACATTGCTTTCTTCTCTTGGGTTCTGGCTCACCAAGATTCAGAGAAACGGAAATCTCTTCGCATCTATTGCTCAATTCAGCAAGGTTTTTTAGTTCTGCATTATTCTGTTTATTGTTTTGATGCATCAGGAAATTCCCAGTAAAACTTGGAATGAACTGGTGCTCAACATTAGGAGCTGCTTCGCCATTACTTTCAATATGAAACTCTTCATGTAGTAGAGGTGGGGTGATCTCCCGATAGGACTCACCTTCCATAGGAAGATGTATCTTCAGGCCAAGAGGCTCAAAACTCTCTTCCATCTTTTGTTTTAGTTGCTTGGACTCGGGTGGAGAAGACTCCCCAACAGTTGAACCATTTCCTGCTGCTGAAACATTTCGGTGCTGCCACAATGCCTCTATTTTTTAAATCAACCCAAAAAAAAAAGGATTAGGAATTTAAAAGGGAAGGGTAGGAAAACAATAAAGAAATAATTGGTCGTAAGCCAGCAAAAAATTGACAAACTATCATTTAATAATAATAGTAATGTTACTACTACTATTACTAATAATAATAATAGTAATATTACTATAGTAACAGGACATAAAGTTAGTTTAGAATTACAAACCTTGGAGACCCTCATTAGTTGTAATGAGATCAAGTTCTAGGAGATCAAGAAGGCGCCCTAGATCGACTCCGCTGGTCCAATTTTCTGGAGGTTCGCCAACTTTTAGTTTTAACCGCCCACGATTAGCTGTTCCACCCCATATGATTCCAACAGGGCGTGGTTTCTCCCCATTTTGACTTGTTAAAAGAATCAGGCTTCCACTGTCACCTTCAAGATCAAATGTTTGTTGGTTCTCACCTACGACAAGAAAATCAGTAAAGAAACAAATTCCTTTCTCATCATTGTACTCTAAAGCATATGCCATTATTGTTCCGGTAGTCAAGCCAGAGCTTCTTCCAACTTTGACCACCTGTCTGCCGATAACACTGTTGATTGAGGACTGCAAGTCTATGATGTTGACATCACCAATCTCGCCTATGCCCCTCACAGATGTAGATACATTGGAGATGCTAAATTCTTCCGTAAAAGGAATAAATGCTCCATCTGCTCGAACAAAGGTTTCTGCAAAATTATGATGTGCCAGATCAGAAGTCAATGCAACCTAATTTGCTAGTTTCAGCTCACAAAAATATGTATCTGCATCACACAACCTTGTTGACATAAAATATGTATTATCTCAGCACACAAAAAACAAGAAAATTGTTGACATAAATATTTCTTCTAAATGAAGCAAGGTCATCAGAAACCCCATCCATCTTAAGATATTTTAACTTTCTTCTGCTTTTAAGTTTAAAATAGGTGTCTTTTTCTTCCTTTGCCAGAAATAACAAAACATTTTTATATGTATATAATGTATAGGATTTGTATGCGTCAAACAGGAACCCTAGCAAGATAGATATATTATAGTACAAATTGGTGAACTTTTTATAGTACAAATTGGCGAACTTTTTTTCAAATCTAACTTCACCACATTTTTTTCAAATCTAACTTTTTATAGTACAAATTGGTGAACTTTTGATCTCCATGATGATTTAACAGCAAACATACTCCATAGGATGTGTGTTTGAGATTCTTGAGAATGCATGAAAGGTCTACCCTGCGTGGCGTAAAATCTACAAAGACCCGGCTATGGGGAGAGTCATTGACATGAAAAATCTTGGATAGGCTATGTATGCACGATATTGATCGGAGCCAAGTTCAGCTTGTTAGCAAGGACACCTTGCAAGACTATATACTCCTGGGTGACTGATAACGAAGTAGTACCGTGAGGATCTTAACATTGAACACTTTCTACTAATGCCTTTTGGATCAAGGTCAAAGGTATGCCATATTTTGGTAAGGGAAGGGGCGAGCTGTTGTTATTAACAGTGGCTTGGTCCTTTTTTAAAAAAAAAATTGACCGTCCATGAGTTGATCTAAGGGCTAGCATACCATTTGCTGGAAAAAGTTTATCCACCCTGAATCAGCTCCATATATATATAGACACACACAGGAACCCTAGCAAGATGTATGTATATATATGTATTTACATTAGAAGCTACAAACACAGACAGTAATATATATATATATATATATATATATAGGAAGGTGTTCAAATGAGACCCTATATTAAAATAAAAACTGAGACTAAATCCCGACCCTCTATTTTATAACAATATCATTTAATCTTCCCGCACATATAGTTATCATATCTCTCTCACATTGAGACTAATACACTAATCCATTTCCCTACTCTCACCTGCCACATGCACATATACATATACATATATACACACACTTCATCTTCTCCGATAAACATACATCTTCAATGAGTATATAATCTCCGATGATTCTATATTTATTTCTTCACAACTTATCTCTTCCTCTCTTCTTTATTATCTATTTTCATGGCTCGAATCGAAAACTAAATAAGGTTAAGATCGTCATCTAGCTCTTTGATGGCAGAATTATTTTGTTGTATAATTTCGTTGTCGGCGAATTGATTACAAACATAACATATCAATCTAAGTGGTAAATCCATCGAATTATTAAAATTTGAGATTTAAACTCTTTCATCAAAATAGTATGAGTAAAATCATTTGGAGAAGACATATGAAGAAAAAGAGGAAGAATAGGATGACAAATCGTTTAAGGGAGAAGATAAAAATGTTTGCTCAGATTTATTTGTTTTTTTTGTTGATTTACATTCAAAAGTTTTAGTGATTTGTGTATAAATTTTGGTGATTTGTGTAAAAATTTGGTGATTTGTGTTCAAGGTTTGGTGACTTGTCTATAAATCATAGTGACTTGTGATTAAAGTTTTGGTGATGCAGTGGTTACACGGTGATGTGATTAAAGTGCCCATATGTTAACAAAGATGGTATTGTTGGAGTAATAACAATGTTAAGCACATATATAAGATATATATGTATGTATAATTAAAATTTTATAATGAAATAAATTAAAGTTAATTACAAATTTAATACTAGGGTCTTAGTTCTCATAATAAGAAGGATCTCATTAGAGTAGTTCCCTACATATATATATATATAGGACACACACACATATATATATGGATGTATGTATATGTATATATAGGAGAACGATAATAGATTTATAAGAACTGAGAAATCAGATGGATGTTTGATGAGGTATGAGAAATCAGATGGGTTTGATCATTGATGAGGTATAATGGAACGACACTTTAAATTAGGTTAAAATAGGTGGGCTAGGCTTTTTTTGTATGGGTCGTGTCCATGAGACTGTCAAATTCGAGCTAGTGCCGAGTTGACTGCCGTTTGTGCATCGACTCGCCACCTGGCAAGCGAGTCGGACTCAGCCGAGTCTGCTGAGTCCGACACGATAGCCTTATTGAAGAGTCTGTGCTTCTGAAGATTGCAGTTAACAATTATATAGCATTTACGATTTGAGATAAGAGAGGTACAATCACGAAAGAGTTTCTTACTTAGAAAGATGGTTAAGGTTACAAAGCATCCATATATATATAGTAGTCATATATGGTAGTCATGGAAGGGGCCAACTAAAGTACTAGATTACAAACCAAAACATACAAGACATTTGCAAAGATATCATGTCACAGAAGATAATACACCAACCTTGAGGTGACACATGTAAAGGATTTTTTTTGGTGAGTGTAAAGGATATCTTATCAACAAAGAAAAGATTATCTTTCCATTATTGCCTTTATGACTTGCAAACACGCATTCTAACTTATACAACACATTTTTGTATTGTCTTTATTGATTACCTTGGTATTCTAATCTTGATCAATATTATTCTCTTCTACCCTCCTTCGTACTCGTACTCGGTGCCTCTCTTAATGAGTTGTCATCTCAGTGCCAATCATCTCACCACTTCGTCCTTTTTATTTTCTCCTTGAGTTTCTTTAAGTCCATCTTCTAAATAACAAAATTCTAATTGTCTTTATAAAGTTGATTAAAAAATTATATAATGACTAGCTTATCTATTAAAGAACTTTGATGATAAGACAAAAAGATGGGGTGAGATAATTGTAATTAGCCATACGACTAAGAGTCCTTTGTATCTCAAGGTTCTCTCAAAGGTGTTTAAGATACTTTACTATGACACTAAGCAATACGTCCAAGAATTCTTGTGATTAGAGCATATACAACTGTCACACCTTAATGGTAGCGTATAGGGTTACACACTTACACCTCGTTTACCTCCTCTTTTTCATTATTGAAACATTGGTGACTTTGAGAAATATAAGTTCTTCAACAATCGGAACTTGTTTACCATGTGAATTAAAATCCATCAGTGTTGTTTAAGGCGCAAATTCATAGAAAGCACAAGACCTAATTTTGAATTGTTGACTCAGGAAGAGATCCCTTTTTTACCCAAAGAAAAAAATTACAAGAAAAAAATACTTGACATAATATTAACATTTAAATATAATAGAGTATATATAACATAATAAAAATGTCAAGAATGAAGCATTAATCAATAATTGAATAATTCAAAAGCTTTGGAGTCATTTTGCTCAATCCCCGGCCTCTCAAATTCTCACTCTTCTTCTTCATCATCTTCAACTAATAGACTTGAAGAAGATACGCCATGAGTTGCATAGTACTAGATGAGCTCAATAATTTGGTCATGGAAGCTTTCTTTTGGTCAATAGTACTCAATGAACAGTACTAATGGTGAAAGTACGCCTTGGTGAACACTTCCCCATGAATATTATTGTGTACTATGAACATAAAGTTTTCTTAAAAGCCCCCTAGTTATCAAAAGCGCAGGAGAATCCTAAGCTCTTGCAGCCTTGCTATCAATTTGATGGAGGATAAATAATTAAAAACTAGAAAATTAATTAATACTAAAAAAATGTGACTAGATTAACCGTGAAAAATCCATTAGACCTAAGGTGATTTAGCGTAGAGGAACCACTATCCTAGAATTCTCAACCACGAAATTGAAGAATTCATACAGACTGCACCCAATAACAAGAGAGACAAATTCTCAATTTGATAATCAATCAAAGTCTTCTAATGATAAAACATTACATCTCCACTAAAACCCTAGTACTTGAGCAGCAATAAGTGAAATTCTAATAATATAGAAAGTAGATATTAGAGGAAACAACTTCTTTTTTATTTTACTACTATAACCTAGGATTTTATTATAAATATATTTATCTAATATTTTATAATAAATTACAAATAACAACATAAAATAAATGCAAATTAATATATTAATTTCGTATTTAGAAATATTTTCAAATCAAAAGGGTGTTACACCTTTTATGCGTGAGCGGGTGAGCGGGCGCGGAGAAGCAAACGCCAAACAGGTTAGTTTCAGTAAGCAACTGAACTAAATTTTGAATGTCGAAGTGTCCAAGCATCTCTGGTAAGAAAATGGCATGAGTCACTTTTGCTGCTATATGACGTGAGGGGGCAGGGATGACTATATTTCTGGGAGCGAGTAGCATCTAAATGTGCAAATGTCGTAGCAGGAGCAGGGTCGGTCACAATTAGTAAGCTGGATTTATTAGAACCTGCATGTAGGCGGAATCGAGTTTCAAATCATAAGACCCTTGCAGAGTTCCGCAACAGCATAGAGCTTGGAAAGCTCGGACCCGGTCAAGATCCGAAGCAGCTGCATGGTAATGGCATTTTGTAGACGTGGTTCGGTTATTCCCATTTGTCATACCGTTGTATTGAATGATCCCGGCCAGTTGCTTTCTGTCCATATATTCAGAATTCTATTCATAAAGATAAAGAAATTAAAATAAGCATGTCTGCTATGTGAGATTTAATCATGTTTACACAAACATAAGACTTCTCATAGACGATTTTCTGCCATTTTCCTTCGTTTTGCGTGCGAGTCATAGTAGTTTTCTAGTTTCGAATGTTGATTGTTGCAAATGGATTTGCCGGTTCACAAATCATTGATGGTTCTAGAACCGCTAAACCTACGGTGGAAACCGGGCACTGAAAGAGATATTTCAATGTATACTTTCGCTATGGCAGGACTGCCCGGAAAAAGGCTAGTAAAACTCCCGTTTGGGTTGAGCATTTATTCTGGAATGCCGGAAGGTTGCCACGAGTAAGTCAGTTTGGGGGGCCGAAGGCAGTTCTCCGTATTGGGCATTCTAGAAAAGCATTTCGCAGTTGATACCTTGAGTCAATTCGTCCCACTTCCATTATTAGAACATGATGAGGAATTAAAAATTGAGAAAATTGATCCTTTTAATTGACGACTATCAAAAAAATCAATCCGATGGTGCCGAGTGGAAGGGCCGTCGCTCAACGGATAAAAGTTACTCTAGGGATAACTGTCTTTGATTGGGATTTCGGTTGAAAAGATGTTAGGAGGACTCGAACCTCCACGCTTCTTTAGCGCGAGATTTTGAGATTTTGATAAGCCATTGGAAGTCCATACAGATGCCTCAGATAAAGCTATTGGGGGCCTATCTTTGACATAATAGTTGGCATGAGAATCCTTAATATGGAAGAAACAAGCGTTTCCGCGACTCAAAGGAGGAATAAGGCATACGCTGGTTTGATAAGCCAAGGAACGTTCATTCTAGTCAAAGAAGACGTATACATAACGTAAGATCTGATTATAAGTTATTAAATGGGAAAATGAATAAGTTATTAAAAGCAAAAAAGATATCTTATTTTCCGGATCTCCTGCGGAAATGATTTGGAAGATCCAAAACCAAAAAAATGGTATTTGCTAGCAACAACCTAATGGAGGCAGTCAATCAATATAAATTGATCCGAAATCTGATTCAGGTTGACTTTCTTTTATTTTGGTTATGGAAAGTGGGTTTTCCATGAGATGGGAAATGAAAACTATTAGCTGGGCAATGCCGCTTGTAAAGCTCTTTCGTCGAGTGCGCGATCATGACAGGACTCGAGGAAGAAGCCTGTCCGAATACCATGATTTGAGATGCCTTTGTTGTTCCCTTGGAGATAAAGATACTATCTGCTAAGATCAATGTAGTTTGTATGTAAACCCAGAGCAATAGCATGATGGAAACAAATAATTCTCGCGGTCCATAATCAAAAACATATGAGTTTGGAGCATTAAATAGCTTGTATCCATAGAACATCTGACGTATGCATCAAAAACCCCAGGTTCAGAGGGGTAAATACATTAAAAAACATAGATTAGTCATACAGGCATTCCAGCCTGTTTTCCGTAAGCTTTGCTGGTTTTTCCATCATCCAATAGAATGAAACCTGGCGAAAAAGAAGTGAAGAGGTCAAGGAAGTTGGTGATCTGATGACAGGGGAGGGGAGCCGGCGAATGGTACACAACTGTCATTGTTTACACATCACGGATTGGAGAATCAGCGGATGAGTTGTGGTTAGAGGTGAAATGCCATTCGAGCTAATTCTAGGGACTATTGCATGTAACGGGACTTTCGGATTTCTAGCACAGGGATACTTGGCTTCTTGCAAGAACTACGAGATCACCCCTTTCATTCTGGCAATTTTGACTTGTTTCTCGGCAACTGATCTAGCTCAGGCCAAAAATTAGGATACATTCTGGGAAAATCAAACTTCCATCGAAGAGAAGCAAGTGGAACGACTCTTGGATGAATTTTCAACATACTTGGAGAGCCCGTTGATAATTTAGGGCCTGCGCGCGCGTGAACCCAACCCAACAAACAAGTGCAAATAGTCTCTCATGGATTTATTGGCGCTGCGCTTTTTTTCTTGGCAGGAACGAGTTATGATAGAATACGTCAGCCCAAGCTTGTGCGGTTAAGGTTGTTGTACACACTCTCCGTGAAGATGCGGAGTACCAACTGCTAGACGGTAACTCGGTAAGACTTGTGGAACTAATCATGCCTTTACGCGTGCGCCTGGAAAGATAGGCCGACTGCTGGAAATACTCTTTCTTGAAATATGAACAAATGGCAGTTTATTCCTTACCTTGAAAAAGGACGATTTGGCTTTGAAAGGATGAGTGATTCAGCAGATTTGGATATCCACCCATGTGGTACTTCATTGTAGGTCATATGTATAAGACCAACTGGGGCATTGGTCATGGCCTCCTATTATAACAGGTTGTTCAAAAGGATCCCCCGTGCTTTAGATGCACGTGGTTCCAAATTAATGCCGGATAAAAAAGATTTCGGCTTCGGTCGCCGGCTCCCCTGTCATCAGGTCACCAACGGCCTGATCTTAGGCCCTGACTCACCCTCCGTGGATGAACCTTTCGTGCGGAAGGGTGGCGGTTTACGATCCTATCTCAACTTTACCTTACCCCTCCTACCTTCCCTTTTAGCTTCGTATACTCCACTCGTTTTGCTGTCAACCCTGTTCCTAGGGATCTATCTGTTTCATATCCTCCCTGTCAGCAAGGCGGACAAGTGGGGAATGTTGGGTGAACCAGAAAAGCTTGGACAGAAACTGTTCGGGATATTTTAAAAAAGGCGGAGGTTTTAGCAAAAGCTTCTACAAGTACAAGATGTTCTAGTTTTCCATAGAAATAGATTCGTTCATTGGAAGTAATTTAATAATTATGTTTCGCATATTAATTAACTTATTCATTATTATGAATACACGAAATTGATATAAATTAAATTTTATCATTTAATTTAATATTCAATTTAAACTAATCAAACTACTAATTGAATGGTCATTACATCCTCCCCGCAAACATAACCTACCATATCAGTAAGATCTAAATTCAAATCATACCCTACACTCCATAAAACAAGACTAAAAGGACTACTTTTGGTTCAAGTACAAAACAAGGCTTCTTGTCCTGTCCTGTCTGGTTCCAAATCAGAAAAAAAAAAATCGTTCATAAATTCAATCCGACCCAAGTTAATGTCTTCTTTTACCTTTTGAACCTTCCAAGATAAATGTCCACTTCTTATGATTAGGAGAACTTTTACTAGTTTAATTCCGATGCCCTTAATTAGCTACAAATAATAACAATAATAATAATAATAAGTTTTCTATTTATGAGGAAAGAAAAGGTGTATGAGAGATGACATTAACAGCTAAAATACTTCATACTTAGCAAGCCAAAACAAAAGAGGATGCTGATTTTGGGAGTACTACGGAGAGTAGATAAAGGAGATTGCATGCCCAGAATCAGCTCTAACTAGTTACAAAAGCAAGTCAACTCAATGCAAAGGAGCTTACTATTTCATATAGTCAATCATATATAACCATACATTAAGTATCTATTACTAAGTATTGTAATACCTGGGTTTGTTCCGGCAAAGATTCCATACCAAAGATCATCTGTTATAAATGAGGTTGCCCTCTCCACTGCACCAAGATACACCCCAGGTCCAAGGCTTGGGGGCAGAGGATGAAACATCTTTTGGTTTGGATAATCCAAGTCTACTGCAACATGTCTATTCGTGAGGAAACCAACTTGGCGATTTCCTGTTCGACTTTTCACAATAGCGCCTAAGGTTCCATAAGTCTCTTGGCTAGCAACCTATGAAATAAAGTGATTGTGTAATAAAGTGCAACTATAAAGGTGAAAGTCAAAGGATGCATAAGTGAATCTTAGAGATAAAATCATTCTCAAGTGTGTTAAATATCTGAAGAACATAAAAATTTCATCTTCAAATTTATCCTGTTGACCTATACATGACTTTCCTTTACAATAATTACAGATAAACATGCCTCGTTGTAGTTACTACATCTCAGAACTAGCTAAAGTTTTCTTGAAATTGAGGACAGTGCAAAAGAGTTTATCCCAACTATAAGGGAATGACATTATTGTGATTTTTGTGAATGGTAAATTCAGATCCTTCCTGCACTTGGTCTGCTTTCTAAAGCAAGAGAAAATACTGGACTAATCATGACTTGTAACCAAATGCTTATCATTTACTCATTTATATACTTTGGTCCTAAACTGAGGTATATAGTATCTGCTTGATGTAGATATACAACTTGATACCAGTAATTAGCAGATTACAAGGGGTACGAAAAGGATTCTTATCTCTTGGACTGGTTAAGAGAAGAATAAAACCTATTGCTAATTTAAAAATAAATTGTTTTTTAACAATAACTGCAGACCTGGGAACCGGAGCCAATGTATGGGTCACTTCCGCGCAGGCCATCTACAAGCTCTGTATACAACTGCTCTTTGGGAGTTGCAGCAGGTGCACCAAAGTAAGAGAACTCAACAACATCTACATCACACCACACACCCCCAGGTCCCTGCTCAATCAGGTGGTTGTGATACAATTAGTGAAAATTCCACTATCCCAAAGAAGCACAGCTAGTGTTTCCAACTATGCCGAGCAAGAAAAAAATTTATAGCCAACTCATATCATGTTTTTAGGCAAGAATTTGTCCTATCCTTTTTTCATAAAAGTACTCAGAAAGACTTGGATAGTAAGAATATTACACTTTATAATGAGTTGAAACTTCTCTGCCAATATTCAAGTATAAAAACCAGTATATCTAACCTCAAGAGCAGTTGGTAAACACTGAATGTGGTTAAGCCACTTCTTATGAACTTTCCTAGCCACAAAGACAAGAATGGCTGGTATATCTGTCAAAAAGCCCTGCCGAATGCGAAAACCAATTGCAGTGCCAAGACTAAAATGTCGCAGGATTTTGCTATGAAAGGCCCTGATTGTCATTACTTCTAGTAACGTGGTAGCTTGCTGTCCTGTTGGCAGTCTCCCAAGAGTCTCAGGCAAGACCCCCTTCTGAAGGTTTCCAAAGTAATTTGCCCTGTCTTCAGCTGCATCATTTAACCGACTTGAAGTTGGCCATGAAAAGTAAGCAGCACTGGTCTCAGAAAGCTGACCACCAGTTGCAAAAGCTTGCAATGGCGATGGGCTTCGGGAAGGAATATATTGATGATTACAGTAGTTTCTTTCCAAATCCAAAGCTGATTCCTCTGATGGCGTAGATCCAGAAGGGTGAACTCTTAAATCCAGTCTAGTTCTCTCCATCTTCTAGCACTCCTTCAACATGGTAATACTCCTGAAGTCATTTAAATTATACAATACAATTCGAACTAGTAAATCAAATCCATGTCTTACCCAAAATAGATACTGAGATAATTAGATTTTTTTTTTCTCAACATGGCTGGAAATAAAAATCAAAATGATTGCCTCTAGCAGATACATTTATAGGCTTGAGCTTTAGCAAAAATTCGAATAAAATAAAATAACAATAAACAAAGACAATAACATAGTAATTGTATCAAATAGCAAAATAAATAAGCAGCCCATTGTGTAAAGAAGATAACCCAAGTATACAATAGGAAAAAAAAACAAGACAAAATCTAGTGAATGAAAACAATAAAAATTTGTTATTGCTCAATGTCCTTGATTAAAATCAAACGATGAATCCGAGATTGGAACTGAAAACTTTTTATAAAACAAGTGGCATCTAAATAGTGGCAAAACAATTTTTAAATAAAAATCTCCAATGCCAATCAAACCACTCATGTTGTTCATGTAGAAGGGGGTAGTCAAACAAAACAAAACCAAGAAAATTGTTCATAATATTCCAGAATTAATGGTGCCCAGAAGGAGAAATTTCATATGCAAACTCCCATTCCACTTGCAACTAATCTATACAAAGATATAAAAGACTTAACATTTATGAAGAAACACAAAAGAAGCAGACACAGAACCACAGAAACACACACACACACACACTAACAAGGAATTCCACACACCCCAATTCAATGAATACATTCAAAACTTGCTTAAACTATAAAACAGCTAGATGCAGTAAATGCACAAACTTTCAAGACCATATAGATTGTAAAAAACAATAAAGATTACCCAAAAGACATTAAGATCACTAATAAGCATATTTATTGATAGCCCAGAAGGAAAATTCATTAAAGTTGTGATCTTTACTGTTAATACAAAGAACTAACCTTTCATCAATGGTGGAGCTGTGGAAATTAACAACAATTCTTCTTCAAGATTTCTTAAAAAGATGAGATCTTGCAGATGCAACTTCTTAATCTAATTATTACCAATTGGAACAAAATCAAGATAGTACTATTATTGAATAAGAGAATGTGAATAGAAATAAAGCTATTATAATTAGGAAGAAAGATACTACTACTACTAATATAAATATCAATTTGTTGTAGACTGTACTGTTGTAGTATCTGCTAAGGTTGTACTTGTACAGTGACATTAAAAATTACAAATTTTATTAATCATTAATTATAAAATAGAAAATAAAATATTATTATATTTTTGCAATAACCTTGATAAAAATACGATTCGAACACTTGATAAGAGACAATTAACCTATATTGGAATTCGAATTTGATACTCCCATATTTAATTTGTTTAATAAAAAAATAATATTATACTTATAAAATTATTTTCAAATGACATGACTGACACTGATAATGTGTCATTCTAAAATGTTTTATTTAATAAAATTTATTTAAATGCAGTGGATTCATTATTATAATTTTAATTAAATATAATCAGAAATAATATATGATTATTTAAAAAAAGAACATCACATATAATATTTAAAAAATAATTTGCTAACAAATTTGACAAGTATAGCATTATTCTTAATAAAATACGTTAAGTAAAATTTAAGTTCTTTTAATGTATTTTGCTCATTGGCATTGAATTTAATAAAGTTTAAACCACATAAATGGTCAAATTGGCCAATGATTTTTGCCATTCACAACACTAAATAGTTAATGTGCAACGAAATGAACATATATGTACAATTTTCTTGCATAAATTTTGGATGGTGTTAGTGATATTTAAGATACGGTTATAGTCCCCGTTTGGCTGGACTTATAAACTGGAAATAAGTGTTTATTTCCAAAAAAAAATAAGTATATATGTACTTTTTCTGAAAATAATTAACTTATTTTCAATTTTGAAAATCATATTTGATTTTAAAATTCTAAAATAAATATTTATCTTTAAAGAAAATTTGAAAATATGTAAAAAAATTATTTAAATAAGTTACTTATTTTAAATTTAAGTCCAGCCAAACGGGATCATAATCTTATACATTTAGAATGTGCAAACAACATCTGTGGCCGTTTGGGGTTCCTTAAACTTAAAATAAGTTACTTATTTTATTTTTATTTTTTACATATTTTCATTTTTTTTAAAATAAATATTTATTTTAGAATTTTAAAATCAAATATTATCTTCAAAATAAAAAATAAATTACTTATTTTCAGAAAAAATACATACATACCTATTTTTTTCTGGAAATAAGGGTTTATTTCCGGGAAAAATGGGTTGTCAAACGGGGCCTCTATATTTGCATACAAAAGCTGCACAATCTCTTTCCAAATAATTCAAATCCCACTTATCACTTTGCAGTGGAAGAGATCATGGGAGAGCATTAGTTTGCACTCTTTGCCTCTTTGGGTTGCATTTGACACTTTCTCCACCAATTTGTTGCTACTATTTTGCATTGAGCTAGGATGATGCTAGGTTTGTATCACTTCTCCATACTTTTGTTTGTGTTACTTCCATTCGAATTTTAAATATAGTATTAAAATAATTATATTTTTAATAAATAACAAATGTTATAAAGTCTTTATTATCGATAAAAATGTTGAAATTCTTGTTTTTTTAAATACGGATAGAAAAAAGTTAATTATATTTGTATAAGTATTTCACCTTTTTACCAATAATAATAATAAACTTATTTTGCAACGGACATTAAAAACTGATCGAATGACTTATTTTATAACAGTTATCAAAACTGTTCCAATTTATGGAGTATATATTATTAGAGATATATTTCTAATTAATATAAAATATTTTTAAAGTGTATATAAAATTTCATTATCAATGTATGTGCTTTTTTTTTTGAAACAAAGTAATCGATTTCCATTAAATCATCAAAGCATCTGACAAAAGCGTCTCCAACAAACACAATGGAGGAGACAAGTTAATAACGAAGCTGTTAAGCTCACAAGGATATCTAGCCAAACTATGGGCTGCCTTATTTGTTTGCTTCCTAGCAAAAACAATCGAAACTCCCTCTCTACTACTGATTATGATTCTACACTGCTGTACCAAGTGTCCAATCTCCAGCAAGTTCGAACATCCCTTCCTGATAGCATTGACGCTAAGAAGAGAATCGCTTTCAATGGTAATAGGACCTGATGGAAGATCTTCCAGCCATAGCAGACCTTCAAGGATGGCAACTGTTTCTGCCTTTGCTACTTTAACTGACCCTGCAAAATGTCTCGTCTTCCCTGCAATGTACTGCTCCTTATCATCTCTGAGAACCAGCCCCACTGAAAAAGAGTTCTGCCCTTCTTTGACAGCTGCATCAACATTCAACTTACGATACCCCAGCTCTGGTTTAACCCACTTATGTTCTTGATATTGCATGATTTCTCTCTGGTTCAAACCACTTGCATTCCGTTTGTTGTTTGCATCACGCCACTCCCTTATTTGGGTCATGCTCCAGCTCATGGTACCTGCTGGAGACATGTTCTTGTTCTCAAAATCGTACTTGATTACTAACATATTTAATCAAAAAATTTATACATAAATAAAAACAGCATGGGTTTTACAAAACTAATAACCATCAAACCTTAGATCGAATACAGTTAATTTTGAAATTTGGACTTGCTCATATTTCTTAAAGAATATTAAAAATGTTGATTTTTCCTCTTAAGTGTGTTAATGAAAATCTTTCGATATTGAGCATCATGAGTATAATTATTAAAAATGAAAGAGGAAATAGGCAAAAGGTCAAGAAGTGTGAATATAATAGTGAAAAAGGAAGAAACAGTACACAAATAGTTTATGCAGGTGGGCCCGATTCCCAGAGATGGGCTCCTCCTATTTGGACTCTCAAGCATAGGATAATGTTATAATGGGTCATCTAAGAATTGACAAAAGATATATGGGGGCCATGCCGGACCATCAATAATCCCATTTCCTTTTAATTATTTGTTTGTAGTGAAAATAATAAAATAATAAAAGTTTGTCAGTTTTTATCAAAATATAAGATATATATATATATATATATGAATTATATACACATTATTTAATTTAATTATCAAATTAGCATATAAAAAGAATTATAGGTTTATTTGAAATAATTCACCGGTCTAATTTCAAGGTTTTGATATGAAAATATTCTCTAATAATTTATATATAAACGTAATTTATAAATATTTATACAAAACAAAAGGTATTTACTCATATAAATTTCAATTAAGCAAATGTCAACAGCTAGCACCTTAAGTTAAATCAATCTCTTTCACTGTTGTATTATTATTATCTCTTGGATAAAAAAATATGCATATATATGTTTTTTCTTCTTGCCAATGTCATATCGATGTCATCTATCAATTCCAACTATTTGTTCAATCATACAATCATGTTGGTTTGAACAACTTTTGTTACCCATTATAATGTATATGTCTGTATATTAAAGTTTCGTTTCAAATGAGAATTTTTTTAGAACCGATTTATGAAACAAAATTAAAGTTCGATTTTCTGTTAAATTGATTTAAATTTTTATTTGATTCAAGGAACTATAAAAAAAATTTAATTATTATATTAAAGAATTCTCTGTTCTCTACTTGTGTATACTAAAGATCGAGGAAAAAATAGACTAATTATGCCCTCCGGAAAAAGTATCAAATATCCGGTGACCATATGAACTTTCCCACTAGATGAACTTCCGTGCTGGAGTTGATACATTAAGAGTATGTGTGATTAAATTTTAGCCTTTAGGTGCTATTTAAAATATTTTTCTATATTTAAATTAAAATATTTGTGTAATAAGTTAATAAATTATTTTAAAAAAATTTGCTTACAATAAAAAAATGGTGAAAAAGTTAATATCATTATTCACAACTTTATAAATTTTAATTATATATTTGTAATAACTAAAATGTTACACATAATAATAAAATTACACCAACATATATTAATTTAAATTTTCACTTTTTGTTATTTTAATAGATATTAGGTTAGAAGTAATTTTTTTAAAAAAAGTTTATCCAAACCAACTCTAAATGACAGTTTTCCTGAAGTATTTTAAATAAAAACAAACTCAAGTTTATATTGGAAACTTTAAACTAAGGAGTTCCAAACACTCCACATTAATTTTCATCTAATCTTATGATCTTTATTTATTTTGCACCTTTTGTTCTACATAATAATGTAGAAGATCTACGATCTGCATCATATTATGTATAACTCTAAAAACCTAAAAACATGTTTTTGCATAATATTCTACACTATTTGAAGATTTATAACTTTATTTTCTACATCATTACAAACTTGATACGTATGCAAAATAATGGATTTTGCAATTATCAATCCTAGTATATATAACAATTTAAAACATAATTGTAATATGATCAATTCCAAATATTCCATACTAATATCTAATATATTAATAGTTACAAATCAAATACACTCAAAAAATATTAATCACAGAACACATCTCCAAGACAAGATACAGTTACTATAAATAGTAATCGTAGTATGTTCTGCAATACTAAAATCACGTTATATGTTATATGGTATAACATGTTATATGTATGTGTCTGCAAGTATGTATATTTTATATATAAATAGTAAATGTTACAGAATCGTAGTATATATATCAAGTATGTATATTTTTTATGATACAAGGCAAGTATAACCCTATCTTAATAAAATATAGGTAAAAACCAAAATAATAATAGTCAAATTAAAAAAGAGTGATCAATTAGATACGGTCTCCCCCTCCACCCCTAAACTGTGGTCTCCATTTAACTTATTTTTAAGTGATAGTTTGCATCATTTGGTAAAATCTTTAGTGAGTTGATAGGTGTATACCCTACATTTATAATACACATTCAATATTATTAAAATGATTAAAATACCCTTATATATTATATCTATTTACGCGCCTGATGTAAATTTTATTGCATATACCACAATTAAATGGGGAAAATATTAACGAAAAATATTATATTTTAGTTACATTTTATAGATATTACAAAAATATTTGTTTAAATAGTTCAATGCATCAAAATGTTCCACCACAAGCTACAGTTATGTATTGAGACCAAAATATCAATTGACAAGTCCTATGTTGCGCCAAATATGTGTATTTTTTGGAATACCTGATCTTGCATGTAGCAATTTATTATTCGATGCTCTTCTTCTAAATGCGGGAGTGGAAAATGTATGAGCATCCATCTATCTAAATAAGTATTACTATTATTTAATATGTCCCAGAAGCTGGACTTGGAGGATGCAAGACAAAACCAAGCTGGGAAGAAAGAAATCGAAGTTGAGCAGAACCAATGGATTTTGTGAACAGATCAGCTAGCTGCATATAGGACCGAATATGGAGAATCTTGATGAACTGTTATTCTACATAATCCCGTGTGAAATGACAATCAACACGAAGTTGTTTAGTTATTTCTTGAAAAGATAAATAAGACAATTAAGCTATGAAGCCAACAATCTAAAAAAGTCAATTAAGCTATCATGTACATATTACAATCAAAAGTACATATAAATCTGAATATTATACATCAAATTCCTTCACCTAATATCGACTATTGCTTTATGGCTTTATGCTGCTGCGTAAGAAACTAAATTAACCAAGAACATTCCCTGCACGCAGAAGCGGTGGCCACTACAAGGAAAACTGAAACACACAACGATTTTTCCCCGTTGTCTGACACCCTGTTTGCCCGTTGAGTATTGAGGCGCTGTCTGATATGCACCTCAGATAACGGTACGCTAACTGTTATCCAAAAGATAGCAAGACAACGCCCCATGTTCTAGAAACCGTTGTATAACACCTAGAAACAACAACGCTATGTTTAAAACTACTTGTGTGTGAAATGAAGTGACTCAAGTGTTTTGACAATAAAATATGTTGTTATTGAGGGGTTAAAACAACGGTTCTTTAAATAGAAAGAGTTGTTTTATCAATTTTTACATAAGAGTTTTATCAATGAATATCATTGTTGTATAGCTGAGTCCACAAGTATTTTTAGAAAAGAATGCAACAAACGAGAGCCTTTCACACAACTGTTTGGTACTCAAGGACCAGTTGTTGTAGTTTTCTACAGACAAAGCTTTACCATGTCTTAAAGTGTTGTTACAATTCTAACACACAACGGATTTTTAGTAATTATTGCTTGTGTCTGGTTGAGTTAGACAAGTATTTTCTAAATAAAAAGTCTTGTATAAATAGCTCTATTACAAAATTTTGTTAAATTGCTAGTTGTGTTTCACTTGATCACACAATTGTTTTAGTTATATGCTTTGTTGTGTTTTATCTAGTTAGAGAATGGTTTTTTGTCATAGTGTGTGTTGTGTTTCACTTACTTGGGCAATGGTTTTTGTCATAGTGTATGTTGTATTTGATTTAGTGAGACAATGGTGTCTTTGCTTTGTAGGTGTTATATTTGTTGTCTTTAGACAAAGTTTTAGTTGGACATCAATTTTTAGTTGTGTTTCTTATCATCAAACAAATGTTTTTCTTTTAATGTATTGTATAATATTTCTTCCCACAATGGTTAGTTGTTTAAAAGCCATTGTTTTAGATGCTTACAAATAATATTTTCAAAAAGCTGGTCATTGTCTGATGTGGTTAATAACAACTGTATTTATACATGTCCCATTAGCTAAACATAGAACAAACAATGGTTTTGGGAAAAAAATAAACAAGCTATAACAGAAAATCAGAAAGCCAAAAAATACCAATACTACATTCACCAAAAACTACCAAAACACAACCATTCATTCACTAAAAAACCACCAGAATCATCCAATCATTCACCGACCAAACCACCATTACATCATTCTAAATCCAAAATCAAAAGCAAAATAACCAATAATTAACAAGGTTACCAAAACCAACCAAATATTTTGGGATGAACATCCAGATTAAAAATTCAACAGATTCTCATTAAAAATCCTAAACCATCCATGTTCAACCAAAAATACCAAATGCCTTGACCTTGAAGCTTTTAAGTAGCGTGGTGCTTCATGAAGTACTCTGCCCAATCAATCCTAATTTCATTGATGTCCTCGACACTGTAAGCTAGGTTTGTCCTTCGTAACCACTGTAAAATAAAGTGCAACTCAGAGATTGTCACCACAAAACACAAGAACATTGACACAAGTTTATGAAAATTATAATTTCTACCTTTGTTGCAAATCTGAATTCCTTGTCCATGGATATTTCTTTCATATAACGCATGATAAACAAGCCACAATCTGTACTCCCATTTTGGAGAGGAATGCCCTGATAAATACACGAAGAAATTATAGAAATTAAACATGCATGCAGAGACCAAAGAACTGATTGATAACATATATATTACGGAAAGAATATTACCGCCAAATTCTCCCATACTATTTTCTTCTTCAAAAACTTCTTCGCATTTTCCTTGTAAAGCTTAATGCCACTGCGCCAATATATTAATATATATCAACAGTAACACATAAACACTTAAAAGATTGAACATTAAATAATTTTATGATGTGGCACTTACTTGTCAACCACTTCTGTCCATTCTTCAGTTGCTATCCGACGCTTCAGTGGGTCCATGTGGTACACCAGTTGCGCGTCTGGGATCACAGCAGTCAATGCCCAATGATTCCTAACAAAGGATGAAGACATTATATATATATATATGTCACATTATTTAATTAGAACATAATTTCATAAATACTAATCGGAACATGTCAAATTTATACATTAATATATTAATCAAAGTCATAAATAATAATAGAAAGTCAATTTAACATGAAGTTTGAAAGAACCTAAAATTACCAAGAAGGAAAAGAAAATAACATTTGTTTTTACAATTTCTCTTATTTTTTAGTGAAGAGTGTCCTAAAAAAATTAAACACTGACTCAATAGTCAACATATTATTGAAATTAAATTCTCACATCGATAATCTTTTTCTTTCCTGGCAAGTCGTTGACGATAAATTTTATATTACCCGGCTCATTCCCTCAAACACGGTCCTCAACTAATTAACATGATTAATCACCATTAATCTTTCAGTTATATTACTCTTATTCCGAGGAGTGATTAAAAAGTAAGTGTGTGTGTCAATTGAATTGGCTACTGCAATTTGTAATATATGACATGCTGAATAGTAACAATGTGAGTCTAGTTAATTCCACAAATTAATGACTTCAATTATTTATGAGTTTCCTCCAATTTATATATTAATATATATGCTAAATTAGGTGAAAAGTAATAAACATCAAAAAATTGTTTCCAGCAAATAATTCCTAATTAAAAGACACTTTATAGAACTTAATTTGTAACAATACCAACTCTATTTCAAAAAACTTAAATATTGAACTGTACAACTAACAATTATATATTATAACTAGATATGCAAAATAAAGCATGTCACATGGCAAAAGAGTAAAATTAAAAGTGAATCTACATATCACAAGTAACAAAGTAATAAAAGTAAAATATAGGGGTACTCACACATGGTTATATGGCAACAGAAATATTTGACCTGGCTTTGCATTCTTAAATCTTAAAGAAAGAGCTTTTGACCTTTCTCCTGCATTTCCACAACCGAGGGCGCCTATCTTTCCAGGATTAACAAATGATATCATCTCGGACATCTTATGCCTTCTCAAATGGTCTTGCAATATACTGTATAAGAAAATTAAACAATCATTTAGACAAGTTCAAAATTCTAATCAAGAACCACATAACAAATTTTTCAAATTTGAAACTTACTTTATATACAAGCAAATGACAGAGCCTGAGATTTCCCCACCACTGCACAAAGCATGCACGTCTGATAAAAGAATAACATGTTTAGTGCTTTCTCCAAAACCTTCTTTGCTCAGCTCAAAAGTGATTGTACGGTCATCCATCAAGGCATTTTTTGCCCAAAGCCATAAGCGCTTTAGATTGGGGTTGTAATCTCCACCCATCTCAACCACAAACTCAAGCTCTCGGACACAATCTGTATACTTCTTTAACTTTTTCCCACCAATTTTCTTACTTTTCTGAAATGGAAAATTTAAAGAGAATAATAAGAATGCAAACTGAACTATTAAAAAGAATTAGACTCACTATTCTTTACAGCTAAAAAAAGAACATATGTTTAAAAAAAAGTTAACCTTTGCAATTTCATTCGACGGAGCACAACTAGTCTTCACTTCAATTATGAGGTCTCTCGGCCATGCAATAAATGTTCCCATAGCTTGTTCGACAGTAATGATTTCATCCGCAATAGGGAAAGGAATCTTAGCAGAGCCTTGGACTACACGGGTAATCGAGACTCGTGTATTTTTTTTCCAAGCGGTTTCCCATGAAGAACATTACAACCTGTATCAATTTTTGCATAAGCAACAACATTGGTTCGCGAGCCAACGGCCAGCTCCCACTCCAAACAACTCTTGGCTGGTAATTCATCGGCTTTCTCACAAACCTCCCGATCAGCCCTTTCTTTGACCCCATTCTTCTTCTCTTCAACATTAGCCTTCTCTTCGATCTCAGGCTCCTTCTCCTCGATCTCAGCCTCCTTCTCCTCGATCTCAGCCTCCTTCTCTTTAATCCCAGGGATTTCGATGAGATCCAGTTTCTTTTTTACACCCTCTAACTCTAACTCTTTTAAAACACCCTTCGAACAGCTTCCTTGTTGTGATCCAAAATTTGGACTATAATTAAAATCAACTTTTTTTCCACACAAAGATGCTTTCAGTTTTTCCATCTCTGCCGCCCAAAAAGCATCTCTCTCACGAATTATTTTTTCGGTCTCCTCTTTCATGAATTTCTGAACACCTTCTTGTATCTTATCATCAATAGACCTGCTTTTCCTTTTCTGCCTTGGAAGATGAAAATAGGTGGACTGCTTAACATGAGTCCCTTGCCCACGTACTCGTCCTCGGTGCTCCGGCTTACCGAGCACCTTTGTTAAAATATCATCACTTCCCTCCTCTGTCACTTCTCCATCCTCAAGTTTCTTTTTCATCTTCACCTAAAAAATGAACAGAAAATGTCAAGCATAAAAGAAAAAAAATAGAACACTAATCCAATATCATAATACATAGAACCAAAATAGCCCGATCAAACCCACTAAATCAAGAAAACTTTATTCATTTAGCATTTATCATTAGCATCTAGTACAATACAACAAACCATTTTTCCTAGTGGACATCCTAAAAAAACCATTTCTAGCTTATGTAACAAGTTCAAAAAGCATCAATGTTGATAAATATAAAAAACAATCTATGCATTTGAGATAAATGACTGACACCTAAAAAAACCCTTTCTAGCTTACGTACGTTCCTTGGAATATTAATTTGACAAACAGATCAATAACATATAATTATACATGTTTCATTAATACAACAAAACTGAATAACTTACAATATCTTCAGCAATCTTTCTAACTTCATCCGACTTAAAATTACCATCTTTATCTTGTCGCGCAAGCACCCATGTAGATGATCGATCTATCTCAATTTCTGGATCACCTCCAGACTGGATATGTACAAACATATTTCAAAATCTTAACATTAAACCATAATCATACAACGTCATACTAAAATAAGAAAGTAATATGTTTCTTGATCACTAACCATTTCTTGTTCCAGGTTCGCATATCCCTTACGAGACATATAATGAGGATAATCATTCATACTCATTCTCTTTTTCTGATCAGTGTGGATCACCTTCATAAAACACAACATATAAATGTTAGTTACAAAGATATCCCAGTAAACAGATGGACAAAATAAGAATTTGATAACAGAAAAGTGACACACTTACAGAGAAATTATCAGATAGGCGGTCAGCAACAAAGAGATCCCAATGCGCCTTCTCGATAGATGTGTAGTCCCCCGGAGGATGCTCTAGCAGTTCAGGATTATTTCTATATGGAAGGATATATTGGGTTGTTAAACGACTTTTGAACTCCCTCCATTTCGCGCATGCAGAATTGAACACCATCTTCCTTGCTGTTGATGGCACATCAAATGCAATATTGACACATTCCCAAATCTTTATTTTTTTTTCCTTCGGAACTTGTTTCCAAGACTCATAATATATTGGAACTTTAGTTCTGGCAAGAACACCAATATAAGATTGCATCTCCGTGGCTGCTGGACCATAAGCTTCACCCTTTAAATTGAAAGAAACCGTCAATTTGATTCCCAATATCTTACGCCTAACGATCCGATGCATTGTAACAGATCCTCTCTTTAAAAGTTTTAGTCCGACTTATTTGATAGGCTTTTCTTGTTCCACCCGTTTCCTCTTTCTAGACAATTTACTCTGTAAGTTTGTGGAAATTGCCTTTTTCTTTGTAGTTTGAGGAGAAGAATTCACAGGGAAGGACTGGACTTCATCCATCTTGTTCTTTTTTAATCGAGGAGAGAATCTCATAGGGGTAGACTGCGCTGCCTTCGTCTCGTTCATTTTTGATCGAGGAGAAAATCTGGTAGGGGTAGACTGCACTGCCTTCGTCTCGCTCCTTTTTGATCGAGGAGAAGATCTCGTAGGGGAAGACTGCAACGGCTTCTCTATTGACTTGTTCTTCTTTAATGCCCTCATAAGATTCTTTGTGGTTGTATTTGGATCCGAATTCCTCCTTTTTGAAGGTGTCATGATTAATCTGCAGACAACAAATGATTCAACTATATTACACCATCATCGTGAATAAACACAGTAGAATCACAGCAGAAAAACCAAACACAATATTTAGAGCATATGCAAGGTACATTAGAAGCACCAAACATAGTATTTAGAGCATAAGCAACGCACAATAGAATTGTAAATGATTAAACTCTATTACACCAACATATATTAACACCCTCCATATCTCAAATTTAACCCATCATCATATTATCAACAGACCCCATCATCGCAAACAAAAGCCATATAAAGAGCTCTAACATAGATTAATACAACAAATAAATTGAGTGCATCATGATGCAATAACATGGAATTGGCTAATAAAGCATATGTTTCTTAAGCCTACGCATATGTCTGGAGTTCAATATTGTATAAATTACATCAAAAAGTACAGGATCCCATCATCGCAAACAAAAATCATATAAAGACAGACACTGACTAGTACATATTATCATCATATTATCAAGAAAAAACATATAAAGAGCTTATGCAAGTTGCCAAACATATATTAACACCCTCCCATCATATTATAAACAGAACCCATCTCAAATTTAACCCAAACTAAAGTCTCATTTCAAGATTCAGATACCCAACTGAGAAATTAAAGAAACCCTAAACAAGAAACAGAGTATATACTAACATAATCAATTGCATGCATATGTAAACGATACACCACATAATGATACAAACACACAGAGACATATATGGAGATAGATTCACAGAAAGACGGAGAGAGAAATATCAAAATGAGATAGATAGAGAACGAAATAAACAAAGAGAGAGATACATAGAGAAAGAGAGAAACACACAGATAGAGAGAGAGAGAGTGATGGAGTACCTGTTAGAGTTAGGGTTTGAAGAAGATGGGAGATGGGAGATGGGTTTGTCAGGAGAAAAGAGTCGAGAGGGAGAAATGAGGGTTAGAGTAACTGGGAAGAGGGTTTGGATTGAGTAATTGGGAAAAGGGGAAAATGGTTTGAATTGATTAATCGGGAAAAGGGGGGAAATGAAAATTTAGGGGGGAATGAGGGAAAAAGGGGGGATTTTATTTGTATTTAAATTAAAATTATAAATAACAAATTTAAAGATTGGCTGAATTAATTTGATTTTATAATATTGTTTTTAAATTTATTAAAAATAATTTTTTTTAAAAGTTATATTTGTATTATTTTATGTGAGGATAATAATTTAAAATTAATAATATTAGATATTGAAAACTGAATTAGTTGATATCGGTTTTATAACTTTTAACATATGACATTGTTGTTATTAACATTATACCTTGGTTTCGTAGAAATCAATATCTAAAATAACATTAAGTAAATATATCCTAAATATTATATTTTAACATAAATAAAATTATATAATTAAATGAGATTTCTGAATATACATTTGTAACATATAAATTCTAGACTGAATCGTAAGTTAAATCTGAATTAGTTGAGGTCGATTTTATAACTTGTAACATATGACATTGTTGTTATTAACATTAACCTTAATTTCGTAAAAACCAATTTCTACGATAATATTATGTAAATATATCCTAAATATCGTATCTTAACATAAATAAAACTATAACGTAAATATATCCTAAATATCGTATTTTAACATAAATAAAACTATATAATTAAATGAGATTTCTGAATATACATTTGTAACATATAAATACTAGACTGAATCGTAAGTTAAATCCGAATTAGTTGACGTCGGTTTATAACTTGTAACATTTGACATTGTTGTTATTAACACTATATCTTAATTTTGTAGAAACCAATTTCTACAATAATATTACGTAAATATATCCTAAATATCGTATTTTAACATAAATAAAACTATAACATAAATATATCCTAAATATCGTATTTTAACATAAATAAAACTATATAATTAAATGAGATTTCTGAATATACATTTGTAACATATAAATACTAGACTGAATCGTAAGTTAAATCCGAATTAGTTGACGTCGGTTTTGTAACTTGTAACATATGACATTGTTGTTATTAACATTAAACCTTAATTTCGTGGAAACCAATTTCTACAATAATATTACGTAAATATATCCTAAATATCGTATCTTAACATAATTAAAATAAAACAATTAAATATGTTTTCTAATTACATGTTTGTAACATATAAATTCTAAACCGAGTCATAAGTTAAATAGTAATTAGTTGATGCAGTTTTAAATATAATTAGTATAATAACAAAAAAAATTAAAGCAATAGAGATAACGGTTTTTTGTTATAAAAGCGTTATGTGATCCAGACAACAGTCTTTTCACAAATTCCGTTACGGTTAAACTTTTACTACAACGATCCCCTATTAATAAAAACCGTTGTGTGTATCCAACAACGGTTGTTGTGTATATCCTTATGGTAAAGCCTATCCGACAACGGTTTTCTTATTGTAAAGTCTATAAGACAACGGTTTTCTTGGTATACCCTTATGGTAAAGTCTATCCGACAACGGTTGTTGTGTATTATATAAACCGTTGTGTGTATCAAACAACGGTTAAAAACCGTTGTGTGATAATAAACTTTTTTCAAATTTCTCCATCATAAAATATTATCTTATCTATTAATTTCAAAAAGCACGCACTCCTCCCTTTGTCGGGAGCATCTATGTTTGAACTTCAACTCACACCTCCCTTCTTCAAAATTAAATCAAAACCTAATCACTCCTCCCTTCTTAAAAATCAAATTAATCACTATGTTTTTAAAGCTAAATTTCTTCTACATCTCATCTAAATTTCTTCAACCCTTCTAAATCTCATCTATGTCTCATATCATCTGTGTTTAAAGCTTTCTAATTTATGTCAAATCTCATCCTGGTCATCTCTGTTTAGAGCTTCTTCATCTCAAATCTGTGAAGTAGTTGAAGACAACCAAACCTCCCACTATCTTAACTAAGGTATTTTGTTGTGACAAAATTTGTTTGGCAATTTAAAATTAGGGTTTATACTCATATTGGGGGATTTATGTTTACTGGTATCTTAATTCTGTTCTTTTACTACTCATATTTGTCATTTGCTGCTACAGTTGCTTTATTGCTCTATTTTTCTAATTTGCTGCTATAGTTGCTCATATATGTTTACTGTTTTTTGCATTTTATCACTTCAAGCTTTGCATATAGGCCATATATATGTATTTTAATTTGAGGGCACATATAGGCCATACATAAATAGAGCTTTGCATATAGGCCATATATATGTATTTTAATCTTTTTATAAAGAGAAATATATATAATTGCTAAGTTGCTGAATATTGAGGATGTAAACCAAGTAAAGATTGGTTAGCCTATGTCCCAGAATTGGAATAGCTAAGAAATCACAAAGAATGACTTGTTTCTTTCAAAATAGTTTTATATTTAAAGTCCAGGGATTTGGTTTGTTTCATTTTAATAGACACATGTTATTTAATTTTTACGTGAATGATGGAAAATATAACCCATTAGGCAAAGAAATAACTTCAATGTCAATAGGGAATCATTTCATGTTTTTGTCATTTCAGGGATCGACATAAAATTGCTACAAAGAAGGACAAGATGTTATGTATCTTCATGATTGTCCTTGCTGTCTTCTCTAACCTGGTGGCTATGTATCGACATAAAATTGCTACAATGAAGAACAAATTTGTATGCTCCACTGGTACATTTGTTACCTTAGTCTAGAATAAGTGTTGATTCTTTTTTATTTTAAAAGATGGATAAGTCTTGGGTGCGGGCTGATAGAAGAACAAGAGAGTTCCAAATAGGAGTGGATGAATTGTTGTTGTTTGCATTTGAGAATGGATTTGATGAAAACAAAATCAGTTGTCCATGTTTAAGGTGTGCACACAGTAAATCCTGGAAAGCTCGAATAGTCAGGGATCATCTTTTCCAATATGGCATTGATCAGACCTACAAATGTTGGATTTGGCATGGAGAGGTAAATACAGGAAGTAAACATGTCACTGACGAGACCGGCAGTTCACAAAGTGTGGATCAAATCCAACATCAGACCGACAATACTGACAATGATATTTCCCTAGATACCTCAGATTTATTTAAACATCTACGATCTGACCAAGAACCCCTTTATCCAGGATGTGAAGGATATACTAAGATGAGTGCTTTAGTAAAGTTTTATAACTTGAAAGCAAAATATTAAATATCCGATAGTTGCTTCTCTGAGATTCTACTTCTATTTGGGTCTATGCTCCCAGAAGGCAACACTTTTCCCTCCTCATTTAGTGAAGCGAAGAAAACTTTGTGTGCTTTAGGAATGGAGTATGAAAAAATACACGTGTGCCCGAATGATTGCCTCTTGTACCGTGGAGAGAGAGATGGAGATGAGACGAGATGCCGTATTTGTCAAGCCTCTAGGTGGAAGTTGAATAAAAAAGGAGAGGAACTGGAAGGGATTCCTGCAAAGGTCTTATGATATTTTCCGTTAATACCACGTTTGAGAAATTTGTTCAATTCGCCTCAAATAGCAAAGGACTTGACTTGGCATGACACAGAGAGAATCAAGGATGGTAAAATGAGACATCCAGCAGATTCACAAACATGGAAGGACGTCAACGCAAAGTGGCCCGAGTTTGCCTTAGATCCTAGAAACCTGCGGTTAGCTTTATCCTCCGATGGATTTAATCCTTTCTATGGCACAAATATAGATTATTCTTGTTGGCCAGTTTTGATGTCCATTTATAATCTTCCACCGTGGCTTTGCATGAAAAGGAAGTACATTATGTTATGTCTGTTGAAATCTAGACCAACTCAGCCCGGTAATGATATTAACGTGTTCCTTAAACCACTTATAGAATATCTACAGAAGTTGTGGCATGGGAAGCAAGTTTATGATGCATACAAGAAAGAGTCCTTTTTATTAAGAGCCATTTTGTTATGGACAATTAGTGATTATCCTGCTTATGGCAACTTGTCGGGCAATATTATCAAAGGTTATAATAGTTGTACTATCTGTGTTGATAAAACAAAAGCTACGAGGCTGGTTAATTATCGTAAGATAGTGGTCATGAGGCATCGTAGGTGGTTACCCCGACATCATCCGTACAGGAAGCAGAAACAAAATTTTGATAACACCGTGGAAAAAGAAATTGCTCCAATTCCGTTAACTGGAGAAGATGTGTTTAAAAGAGTACAACATTTAAAGGGCCATGTCTTTGGTAAGACACAACGACAACCTAGATTGAAGAAAGGTGATGATCGGCCTATTTGGAAGAAGATGTCAATATTCTTTGAACTTGAGTATTGGAAGTTTTTACCTGTTAGGCATGTTCTCGATGTGATGCATATTGAGAAAAATATATGTGAAGCTTTACTTGGTACCTTGCTTAATATACCAAAGAAGACAAAAGATAAGGAATCTGTCCGACTTGACATGGCCGAAATGGGGATAAGAACAGAGCTGAGGCCAAAGACTCCCGGAAAAAAGGAGAAGTTACCTTTGGCGTCTTGGAATTTAACTCATTCAGAAAAAAAGGTTGTTTGCTCATCTTTTCTTGGCATGAAGTTGCCTGATGGTTTTTGTTCAAACATTAAGAGTTTAGTTTCGATGGAAAATCTTCGACTCGCGGGAATGAAATCTCACGACTGCCATATGATTTTGCATCACTTGCTCCCGATTGTAATTCGGTCGTCACTACAAAAACAGGTCAGGAATACTGTTGTTAGGTTTTGTCTTTTTTTAAAGGCAATTTGCAGTAAAGTTATTGAGGTGGATAAGTTAGAGAAAATGCAATTTGAGTTGGTAGAAACTTTATGCCACCTGGAAAAATACTTCCCCCCTTCCTTGTTTGATTTAATGTTTCATCTCTCGGTTCATCTTGTACGAGAAGTTGAGTTGTGCGGGCCAATTTTTCTTAGGTGGATGTATCCGTTTGAGAGATATATGAAGACATTCAAGGGATATGTGAGGAATCGTGCTCATGCAGAAGGTTGCATTGTAGAGGCTTATATTGCATAAGAGGCCGTTGAGTGTTTGGCCAGTCACGAAGAAACGACTATTGGGGTACGAAAAAGTGGAAGGCATACTAAGGACGTCGTATGCAGGCCATTATCTGGTGCAACCATGATAACCCCCAGCAACACCAATTTGCACCTAGCACATTTATGCCTTCTACAAAATACTACTGACGTTAGGCCATATTTTGAGTATGTCATTAGTCTGTTTTCATTACATATTTTATGCCATTATGTCATTATTTATGCAGTTTATTTTAATTCCATGCAGTGAGCACATGGCATTGTTAATGACGATTCATCCGGAACATGAAAATGATGAGATATGGTTAAAGAAGGAGCAAAATGAGACATTCCCGAAATGGTTTAAAGAAAAGGTACTATAGACGTTTATTAACAGTTATGTGCAATTTATACTACTCCTTGGAAACATGAATCATTTTACCTTAAATTTTTATATTTTTCTTTGAAGATTGCTTCAGATTTGGTGAATGAAAAAGAAGTGTCGGAAGAGTTAAGATGGATTGCAGACGGGCCCAACAAGGATGTACCAACATTCAGCGGCTATAGAGTGGATGGAGTTACGTTTAGTATGAAGGATCGTGATGAGACTCGCCAAGTTCAATGCAGTGGTGTGTGTGTCGTAGCTGATGCAATGATTGTGCAGGTCAAAGATCAAAACATTGAGCATTTGTCCCATACATATTACGGAGTTATAAAAAGTATATGGGAGTTGGACTATAACACCTTTAGAGTTCCTATTTTTCGTTGTGAGTGGGTCGATATGAATAAAGGAGTTAAAGTAGATGAGTTGGGATATACGTTGGTTAATTTAAATAGGTTGGGGTTTTTAAATGATCCATTTATCTTGGCAAAACATGTTAAACAGGTTTGTTACATAGACGACCCTCTTGATAAATTATGGTCAGTCGTTTTGAAATTACCCGAGAAGAAGTACTATGAAGAGAGCGATGATGAAAATGAGGGATCGATCGAAGTAGAACTTGAGAACGATTGTTTTGTTCCCAATTTACCCGATGTCGATTTAGATGATGATGACATGGCTAGTTACATGCGAGATGACATAGATGAATTCATTCAACTTTCATGATGTAATTAAATTATATATACTTTGTGTTGGTCTGATTATGATCTTTGATGGTTGCCATGCTTTGGTTATTAATCTGGCAGGTCTTAATTGTCTTTTTTTTTTATGCTGTAAATCAGACAAGGGTTTTTAACAAATAAACCCTTATTAATATGAATAACAAACAACGCACCAGAAACACTTGTTTGAAGGTCTCTTCCATAATACAATGAAGAAAACACTTGTCTTATTTCAACAACGATTTCCTGAAACCTTGTCTGAATTATATTCCAACAACACTTCTGAAACCGTTGTGTAGAGTTCTTACTTTGCACAATACAACATTGAAAAATTGTTATCTGATGAGCTCTATCAGACAACACAATATTGTACTGTTATTTGAAAACGTCTTACATAATACTTCACAATAAACACTTGTGTGATTTCAATAACGGTTTCCCACTGAGAATTGTCTCAAGTCTATTCAAACAACAGCTCTATTAAACCGTTGTATAGAGCTATTTCTTTGCACAATACGACATATAAAAACTGTTGTGTGGTTGAGTTTTTTAGGCAACGGTTTTAAAACTGTTGTATAATACATGGATCAGACAACAGTTAATCGGGGGCAAAAATAAAACATTGTCTGTTAAATCTAGGCAACGCTTTTTTCTCTGAGCGTTGTCTGAAATGTGTTGTCTGATGCTGTTTTTCTTGTAGTGGGCATACTTGATCGCTGAGGGTGTAAATCAAGAATGTGGCTGATCCCGTGAACTGCAATCTGCGAGGAGATATAGATATTCGGATGCATGATGATCGCATTGTCTACCTTGTAAAAAGAAGGTAAAGTGCTGGTGATGAGGATGGTTTTAGAAGGAACAAGTGTTGGGAGGAGCGACAAGGGTTTTAATTGGGAGAGATCAGAAAATAAGAGGAGGTGTTGTGGAGTTATATGGTAAGGGATCAGATCAGGGTTCAGGTCAGTAGCGTAACGGAGGTCCGAGATGGCAGCATCACAAGGGACGAACATAGTGGCGTTCATGGGGAGGACAGGGCTTGTAGTTGAGGCTTTTAACAACTTGGCCCAGATTGTGAAGCCGCCATGGCTAAGCAGAGCTTCGATGACTGCATCCACTTCTTGGTTCCAAGGTGCAGGTGGCAAAGTAGATGATGTAGTTGCAGAGATGATGGAAGAGAGGTTTAAGATTGTGAGTACAATAATCAAGAAGAGAAGGAGTGTCATAACTGCAGACGGGTTAGCAGGTGAAATTTAATAGGGATGTGTATTACAATATTATGCTTATATAGACTTCAATGTTTCGAATTCCAAAACCTAATCGAAAAAGGAAAAATTGTAAACCAATAGGATTCGAATATCATTAGCTCAAAGGCGGCAACGTGATAACCCCAACAAGAAACAATTTCTTGTATGTATGTTTATCTTGTAATTATATAAACATTTTTTAATTATATAATTATATGGGTGCACTGTAGAGAGATCTATTTATACAAAGTTTCGTAGAGAACCACCTTATATATGAAAAAAATACAAAAAAACGGACTTCGGCAGCACATCTTATACGAAAAGGAAATATTTGGTGTGGTGTTAGGATTAGCCCTAGACGATATGACATTTTAACCCTAGAACTCTACACGATCTAGTGTTTTTGAGGCAGTGGATCTAGTGGTTTAGAGCCATTATCCCGTGTCATTTTGAACATTTTGTTTATAAAATGTGTCATATGGGTCCAACACCCCTTATACACACATAAAATGCATATATTTTTCTCATTATTTATTAAATATAAAAATAAATAAATCTAAAATGAATTTACATATAGAAACACATTAAAATCGCCTATAATAATGAACAATTAGTTAATCGATTCTATAATAGAATCATATTACTCATAACATAATTCTACAATAGAATCAAACTAAAAATTATATTTTTCTTTAAATTATTAAGTATTAAATTATTTATAAAACTTATGTATGGTTTGTATGCTATATCATAATCAAAATTTATATGTTAGGAACCATAAATATAATTAATTTTAAAGTTATTTATGATATTCTATATTAGAATCAGAAGGTTCTCTCCGAAAATTTATATAAGATGTCCCTCATTAGAGAAATGAAGTCCATTATATATATTCCTAAAATTCACAAAAAAGATATTATATGTACATTATAAAATGAAGTCATTCAATATTGCTTGTGATTAAATAACGAATCTCATCAAGATTAATATTTTTTTAAGTTTTTGGTGTTGACAATTCTTTTTGTTTAAAACTGACTTATAAAATAAAATTTAAATTTTGTTTTGTTTTGTACTAAAATTAATTTAAATTATTTTTATTCGACCATTGAGTAGCTATAAATTAAAAAACTCAGTTATATATTGTATCACAGAATTCTCCACTTCGATATATTAATTATCACATCCAAATATCCGATGACCATATCAAATTTGTACTTTATATTAATTAATTTTTCACTTGACAAGACTTCCCTATTTTAGAGTTAATTTTTTTCTAGTTTTTTAAAATTGTTATAATTTACGAACATGTTTTGTTAATTTTTAAGTCAGTTATTTTAGATAAATTTTTATTTGAAGTTAAAATATATATGTCTTAAATTAATAAATTATTCAGAATTTAAAAAGTTTCTTAAAATAATAATTAATAGAAAATATTTTTTAAAACCTATTTTATTCTTATAATTTATTTGAGGAAGGTTAATATTAATATTCAAACTTATATATTTTATTTTTTATACTTCTAATATTGATTATGTTATAGATAATAATAAAATTATACAAATAGATATTAATTTAATATTTTCTTTTTTTATTTTCACTAAAATTAACATTAAATTCAATTTGTTTTTTTAATATATCATGGTTTATTGACTCTAAATGAAAGCACTCATGAAATATTGTTGTTAGTATTTTAAAAGACGAGAATCATCAGAATTAGTCAATTTAGGTTCCTTAAAGATTAATTTAATCCATGATTAAGTTTAATGAAGGTTTTAGGGTCAAATAATTCATACTATTAAAAATTCCTAATATAAATATGCTGATTATTAAATTTTTATAAATTTTAACCTATTTTTTGTTATAAATAATGATTGATTTTATATCAAATTTTGACCATTTCAATCGAATTTTGTCTTGTCCGATTTCTTTTTCTGATCTAATTTTCGCTTAATCTAAGAAGGACACGTTCATCTACTAATTAATTAAGAAAGAGTCATATTTTAGAACCCTGATTATTACCATGAAAAAGTAAATTTAAGTGAAATTAGAGGAAAAATTATATATTTTTTAACCTAATATCATTCATATATTATTATAACTATTTTATAATCCACTACATAACCGTTAATCATATTCTAATATTATTTTAACTAAATTTTAATATTTATTTCTTTTTATCATGTTTTGCTCATGTTTATGTTTGTACCGTAAATTTTAAAGTAAGTTGTAGTCTGCAGTATTTGACAAAAATTTTATATGCCAATTGAATGACGTTAGACCGAATTCGAGGAATTTGAATTTGAATCGTTAAAAAAAATATAATTTATATAAGTATAAAGAAGGAGTGGATTCAAAACCTATTTATAATTCGAATGAATACTAAGTGACAGGATTGTAATTTGAATCGAGTAGTTCGAACTCGTTTTCAAACTTGTGCTCAAACAAGATTTTTACGCTCGAAAAAAAACTCGAATCGAGGGGAGTTTTGTGAAACTCGACTCGTTAAACTCGAACACAAACTCAATGGGTTATATCGAATTGGTAACTGAAGTGCAATCATAATATCATTTTTGTCATCAATCTCAGCAGTGTATCATTTACCTCACTTATATTAAAATAATTAAGTATAAATATTTTTCAAAATTATTAAAATTTGAATAAATCATTAAAAGTTATATTATGTATAAATCTACATGTATGGGCTATATTTTACAAATAAAATGAATTTTACTATGTTTAATCATTTTTAAATAATAAATCAAAAGAAAACAAATTATAAGATTAATAAAAAATAGTAAAATCATTTCATAAAATTTGAAAATATTACCAAAAATACTAGAATTTATAAGTTTTCATTTGATTATAATAACATGTAAAACAAAAATGTAGCTCAAAAAAATGTCATTATCAATTTTTGAATACATATTTAGAGTTATCAATATGATATTTATGAAAACTTAAATGACTTGAATGATATCATGTTGAGATCAGTGACAAAAGTGATATTAGACCTTCACTTCAGTGAGCATTTTGATACTTAACCTCAAACTCAATACCATTTTTCTTTCTATAAATAGTATTATACATATGTATATATTTATATATTAATAAAATTATATATTAAATTTTAAATTATTTATTTGTTCCCATATTATTATTAATTACTTATTTTTATATTTGTTAAATTAATAATAACTAAATTAATTCTACTAGGTAAGGGAGTGAGAGTTTTACAGGGTTTAAGACCTGTATCCTTCACAATCAAAATTTTGCCAACTGCTTTGATGATGCTAGTTGAACGGTTCTTTCCAGTTTTACAGGATTTAAGACCTGTATCCTTCACAATCAAAATTTTGCCAACTGCTTTGATGATGCTAGTTGAACGGTCCTGGAAAGAACAGGATGATGGTTGAAAATTAGCAACCAAATGATGCTGATCAAGTAAACGTGCAAACATTTGTTCTGTACTAGTTTAAAAAAACATTTGTCAAAGTGATATTGGAGTTCAAAATGACAGAACCAGTAGTATGTACTAGTTTAATACTACCATCAGGTAAAGCTATATGAAGTGGTTTAACAAGTTGTTCTGTACTAGAAAAAAAATCTACGGAAATAGGCATATGATCACTGGCTCCAGTATCGATAATCCAAACATGCTTATCAGAGGAAACAGTTTTGCAAGTAGCATTAAAAACACATAATGTACCTTGAAAATTAATTGCAGAGTTGGCATCAACTGAGGAAGAGACAGCTTGCTGGTTAGATTGCATAATTTTGAGAAACTCCTTGTATAAAGCAGCATTATTGTCCTCGGAGTGCACTGAAGAAGAAGAAGAAGAAGAATCCTGAACTGGGAAATCAAGATCCAAAGGAGACATAATCTCTTGCACTGTTCCAGCAAACTTTGCTTTAGCATTTCTGGAATTTACGGAAGCATTTGAAACAGACTTTCCCTTGTACCATTCTGGCTAACCAACAAGTTTGAAACATTGATCCTTCAAATGTCCTTTCATTTTACAAAAATCACAGAATCTATCCATCTTATTTCTCCTTGAATCCTTAAAATCTTTCGTCTGCAAGTAACCTTGAGAGAACCTTGAGTTAAAAAAAGGATTTGCAGGGTTACGATTTACACTCATTAGAGCACTCATTTCAACAGACTGAGAAATAGCAATAGAATACTGTCGCTTAATTTGTTAAAGCATATGATAGACTCGATTGACAGTAGGAAGAGGATCCATACTTAAGATGTTAGTCTTAGCCTGATCATATGATTTATTTAGACCAGCAACAAACTGAATCTACTTCTTTAACTGATAGCCTGAATAATCTTCTTTGAAAATCCACGAACACTTAGTAAATGAACCACAAGTACAATAAGGATTAGGATCGAGAATTTGCAACTGATCCCAAACTTTCTTCAACTTATTGTAATATTCTACAATAGAATCATCATTCTGAACAGTAGACATCAAGGACTTGTGAAAATCATATAACTGAAGAGCATTAGAATGACCATACCTTTCTTGAATTTCTAATTAACCACAACTCTGTAGCAGATGGAGTAAAACTGAAACTCTCAGCAATGGATTTATCAATCCAGTAAAGTAACCACCCAGCTGTAGCCTATAATCATTCGGTATTCATTTCGGTAAATCCGTAGAATCATCAGCAGGTTGAGGTAAAGATCCATCAATAAAAGCCAGTTTATTATGATCAACATATATTATGAGCTTATAACAGTGTGGTCGAATCCAATAATAACACTAAAGAGCAGCCTTGCCATTATGTTTGAGCCGATTGTCGTAAACGGTTGTACTAGATTTCAAGGACTTGAAAGCAATTAGATGTGGAAATTTACTGAAGTATTGATTTGTTTCTTGAATTCTTAGAGAACTGATAGCTGTTTATGCTTGAATTTTCTGCTGCAAGAATTAACTTTATGCAAATGATAAGAATCATATCTTTTTTTAATCTTATTAAAGTAAGCTAATATATATATGACAAACCTTACACATCCTAAACATTTTGTGTCCTGATTGATTAGACTAAATACAAAAACATTCAATGACATTGAAGTATTTTTTAAAACATGTCATAAAAGATGGCATCGATTTACTATTGATGTTCTTTTTCCAGATGCGATGTATCAGCATCCATTGATATGATCATAATAAATTATGAGCTTATAATAGTGTGGTCGAATCCAATAACAACACAAAAGAGCTGCCTTGCCATTAATAGCCAATTGCAGTTGGAGTTTTGAACCGTACTTGTGAATTTTCAGCTGCTGCAAGAATTAACTTTATGCAAATTATAAGAATCAGGTATTTTTTTAATCCTTATTAAAGTAAGCTAATATATATAACAAACCTTATACATCATAAAATTTTTGTTTCCTGACTGATTAGACTAAATACAAAAACATTCGATGACATTCATGTATTTTATAAAACATGCACGTCATAAAAGATAAATTCCAACAAATCTAAATAAGCCAATTAAGCTATGAAGCCAACATTCTAAAAATGTCAATTAAGCTATCATGTACATATTACAATCTAAAGTACATATAAATCTGAATATTATACATCAAATTCCTTCACCTAATATCAACTATTGCTTTAAGAAACTAAATTAACCAAGAACATTCCCTGCACGCAGAAGCGGTGGCATACTTGATCGCTGAGGGTGTAAATCAAGAATGTGGCTGATCCCGTGAACTGCAATCTGCGAGGAGATATAGATATTCGGATGCATGATGATCGCATTGTCTACCTTATAAAAAGAAGGTAAAGTGCTGGTGATGAGGATGGTTTTAGAAGGAACAAGGGTTGGGAGGAGCGACAAGGGTTTTAATTGGTAGAGATCAGAAAATAAGAGGCGGTGTTGTGGAGTTATATGGTAAGGGATCAGATCAGGGTTCAGGTCAGTAGCGTAACGGAGGTCCGAGATGGCAGCATCACAAGGGACGAACATAGTGGCATTCATGGGGAGGACAGGGCTTGTAGTTGAGGCTTTTAACAACTTGGCCCAGATTGTGAAGCCGCCATGGCTAAGCAGAGCTTCGATGACTGCATCCACTTCTTGGTTCCAAGGTGCAGGTGGCAAAGTAGATGATGTAGTTGCAGAGATGATGGAAGAGAGGTTTAAGATTGTGAGTACAATAATCAAGAAGAGAAGGAGTGTCATAACTGCAGAAGGGTTAGCAGGTGAAATTTAATAAGGATGTGTATTACAATATTATGCTTATATAGACTTCAATGTTTCGAATTCCAAAACCTAATCGAAAAAGGAAAAATTGTAAACCAATAGGATCCGAATATCATTAGCTCAAAGGCGGCAACGTGATAACCCCCAACAAGAAACAATTTCTTGTATATACGTTTATCTTGTAATTATATAAACATTTTTTAATTATATAATTATATGGGTGACACTCTAGAGAGATCTTTTTATATAAAGTTTTGTAGAGAACCACCTTATATATGAAAAAATACGAAAAAAGGACCCGGCAACACATCTTATACGAAAAAGAAAGATTTGGTGTGGTGGTAAAGTTAGCCCTAGAAGATATGACCTTTTAAACCCTAGAACGCTACACCATCTAGTGTTTTGGAGGCAGCCGATCTAGAGGTTTTTAGAGTGCGGGCCATTATGTCATTTTGAGCATTTTGTTTATAAAATGTGTCACATGGGTCCAACACCCCTTATACAAACATAAAATGCATATATTCTTCTCATTATTCATTAAATATAAAAGTAAATAAATTTAAAATGAATTTACATATAAAAACACATTAAAATCGCCTATAATAATGAACAATTAGTAAATCGATTCTATAATAGAATCATATTACTCATAACATAATTCTACAATAGAATCAAACTAAAAATTACAATTTTCTTTAAATTATTAAGTATTAAATTATTTATAACACTTATTTATGGTTTGTATGCTATATCATAATCAAAATTTATATGTTATAAACCATAAATATAATTAATTTTAAAGTTATTTATGTGATTCTATATTAGATTCAGAAGGTTCTCTCGTGAAATTTATATAAGATGTCTCTCATTAGAGAAATGAAGTCCATTAAATATATTCATAAAATTCACAAAAAAAAATTATATGTACATTGTGAAATGAAGTCATTCAATATTGCTTGTGATTAAATAACGAATCTCATCAAAATTAATATTTCTTTTAAGTTTTTGGTGTTGACAATTCTTTTTGTTTAAAACTGACTTATAAAATAAAATTTAAATTTTGTTTTGTACTAAAATTAATTTAAATTATTTTTATTTGACCATTGAGTAGCTATAAATTAAAAAACTCAGTTATATATTATATAACAGAATTCTCCCCTTCAATATATTAATTATCACATCAAAATATCCAATGACCATATCAAATTTGTACTTGATATTAATTAATTTTCCACTTGACAAGACTTCCATAGTTTAGAGTTAATTTTTTTCTAGTTTTTTAAAATTGTTATAATTTACGAACATGTTTTGTTAATTGTTAAGTCAGTTATTTTAGATAAATTTTTATTTGAAGTTAAAATATTTATTTCATAAATTAATAAATTATTCAGAATTTAAAAAGTTGCTTAAAATAATAATTAATAGAAAATATTTTTTAAAACCTATTTTATTCTTATAATTTATTTGAGGAAAGTTAATATTAATTTTCAAAATTATATAATTTATTTTTTATACTTCTAATAATGATTATGTTATAGATAATAATAAAATTATACAAATAGATATTAATTTAATATTTTCTTTTTTTATTTTCACTTAAATTAACATTAAATTCAATTTGTTTTTTTTAATATATCGACGTTTATTGACTCTAAATGAAAGCACTCATGAAATATTGTTGTTAGTATTTTAAAAGACGAGAATCATCAGAATTAGTCAATTTAGGTTCCTTAAAGATTAATTTAATCCATGATTAAGTTTAATGAAGGTTTTAGGGTCAAATAATTCATACTATTAAAAATTCCTAATATAAATATGCTGATTATTAAATTTTTATAAATTTTAACCTCTTTTTTGTTATGAATAATGATTGATTTTATATCAAATATTGACGGTTTCAATCGAATTTTATCTCGTCCGATTTCTTTTTCTGATCTAATTTCCGCTTAATCCAAGAAGGACACGTTCATCTACTAATTAATTAAGAAAGAGTCAAAGTTTAGAACCCTGATTATTACCATGAAAAAGTAAATTTAAGTGAAATTAGAGGAAAAATTATATATTTTTTAACCTAATATCATTCATATATTATTATAACTATTTTATAATCCACTACATAACCGTAAATCATATTCTAATATTATTTTAACTAAATTTTAATATTTATTTATTTTATTATGTTTTGCTCATGTTTATGTTTGTACCGTAAATTTTAAAGTAAATTGTTTTCTGCAGTATTTGACAAATTTTTTATATGCCAATTGAATGACGTTAGACCGAATTCGAAGAATTTGAATTTGAATCGTTAAAAACAAATATAATTTATATAAGTATAAAGAAGGAGTGGATTCAAAACTTATTTATAATTTGAATGAATACTAAGTGACAGGATTGTAATTTGAATCGAGTAGTTCGAACTCGTTTTCGAATTTGTGCTCAAACAAGATTTTTACTTTCGAAAAAAACTCGAATCGAGGGGAGTTTTCTGAAACTCGACTCGTTAAACTCGAACAGAAACTAATATGGATTATATCGAATTGATAACTGAAGTGGAATCATAATATCACTTTTGCCATCAATCTCAGCAGTGTATCATTTACCTCACTTATATTAAAATAATTAAGTATAAATATTTTTCAAAATTATTAAAATTTGAATAAATCATTAAAATTTATATTATGTATAAATATACATGTATGGGCCATATTTGTAAATAAAATGTATTTTACTATGTTTAATCATTTTTTAAATAATAAATCAAAAGAAAACAAATTATAAGATTAATAAAAAATAGTAAAATCATTTCATAAAATTTGAAAATATTACCAAAAATACTAGAATTTATAAGTTTTCATTTGATTATAATAACATGTAAAACAAAAATGTAGAACTCAAAAAAAAGTCATTATCAATTTTTGAATACATATTTAGAGTTATCAATATGATATTTATGAAAACTTAAATGACTTAAATGATAACATTTTGAGATGAGTGACAAAAGTGATATTAGACCTTCACTTCAGTGAGCATTTTGATACTTAACCCCAAACTCAATACCATTTTTCTTTCTATAAATAGTATTATACATATGTATATATTTATATATTAATAAAATTATATATTAAATTTTAAATTATTTATTTGTTCCCATATTATTAATTACTAATTTTTATATTTGTTAAATTAATAATAACTAAATTAATTCTAATAGGAGATAACCATATATTGTATAATATATTCTTACCACAAATTTATATTTTTTTTATGTATAAAATTAAATTGATGATTATTATTATATTAGTCATTCATTTTTTTATTTACATATATTGTCTACCTTATAAAACAATGAACTGCCACTTTTACGATAAATTGGTTGTAGAGTTTATTACAGAATTAAATCACCACTAACAATGATCATTTTAATATGATCGGTTTTACATGACGTGTAAAAGATAAATTCCAAGGAATCTAAATAAGACAATTAAGCTATGAAGCCAACAATCAAAAGAACATATAAATCTGAATATTATACATCAAATTCCTTTACCTAATATCGACTATTGCTTTATGGCTTTATGGCTTTATGTTGCTGCGTAAGAAACTAAATTAACCAAGAACATTCCCTGCACGCAGAAGCGGTGGCATACTTGATCGCTGAGGGTGTAAATCAAGAATGTGGCTGATCCCGTGAACTGCAATCTGCGAGGAGATATAGATATTCGGATGCATGATGATCGCATTGTCTACCTTATAAAAAGAAGGTAAAGTGCTGGTGATGAGGATGGTTTTAGAAGGAACAAGGGTTGGGAGGAGCGACAAGGGTTTTAATTGGTAGAGATCAGAAAATAAGAGGCGGTGTTGTGGAGTTATATGGTAAGGGATCAGATCAGGGTTCAGGTCAGTAGCGTAACGGAGGTCCGAGATGGCAGCATCACAAGGGACGAACATAGTGGCATTCATGGGGAGGACAGGGCTTGTAGTTGAGGCTTTTAACAACTTGGCCCAGATTGTGAAGCCGCCATGGCTAAGCAGAGCTTCGATGACTGCATCCACTTCTTGGTTCCAAGGTGCAGGTGACAAAGTAGATGGTGTAGTTGCAGAGATGATGGAAGAGAGGTTTAAGATTGTGAGTACAATAATCAATAAGAGAAGGAGTTTCATAACTGCAGAAGGGTTAGCAGGTGCAATTTAATAGGGATGTGTATTACAATATTATGCTTATATAGACTTCAATGTTTCGAATTCCAAAACCTAATCGAAAAAGGAAAAATTGTAAACCAATAGGATCCGAATATCATTAGCTCAAAGGCGGCAACGTGATAACCCCCAACAAGAAACAATTTCTTGTATGTACGTTTATCTTGTAATTATATAAACATTTTTTAATTATATAATTATATGGGTGACACCTGGGCGGACGTAGGAAATTTTGTGAGCGGGTGTCAAAATATAATTTTTTTTTGTCAACTAGTATATTTTCTGTCAACTATGTTGATATTTTTTTTCTCCGTGTGCATATCTTCTCTCTACTATTTGTTCTAATTTATTTTTACTTTTACAGTATGGGCCAAACCAAATTTCAGCATGAGCCAAATATAAATATTTATGAATTGAACAGTATATTAAAAAAATTAATTTTTTTTAAAGTCCAGAAAACTCAGCATAGGCCGAGGCATACCCTCGCGGGGCTGTCGGTCTGCCACTGGGTGACACTGTAGAGATATCTATTTATACAAAGTTTCGTAGAGAACCACCTTATATATGAAAAAATACGAAAAAAGGACTCCGACAGCACATCTTATACGAAAAGGAAATATTTGGTGTGGTGTTAGGGTTAGCCCTAGACGATATGACGTTTTAACCCTCTACATGATCTAGTGTTTTGGAGGCAGTCGATCTAGTGGTTTAGAGTGCAGGCCATTATCCCGGATTGTGTCATTTTGAAGATTTTGTTTATAAAATGTGTCACATGGGTCCAACACCCCTTATACACACATAAAATGAAGTTATTTTTCTCATTATTCATTAAATATAAAAATAAATAAATCTAAAATGAATTTACATATAAAAACACATTAAAATCGCCTATAATAATGAACAATTAGTTAATCGATTCTATGGTAGAATCATATTACTCATAACATAATTCTACAATAGAATCAAATTAAAAATTATATATTTTTTTAAATTATTAAGTATTAAATTATTTATAAAACTTATGGATGGTTTGTATGCTATATCATAATCAAAATTTATATGTTATGAACCATAAATATAATTAATTTTAAAGTTATTTACGAAATTTGAATCAAAAGGTTCTCTCCAGAAATTTATATAAGATGTCCCTCGTTAGAGAAATGAAGTCCATTATATATATTCATAAAATTCAAAAAAAATATTATATGTACATTATAAAATGAAGTCATTCAATATTGCTTGTGATTAAATAACGAATCTCATCAAAATTAATATTTTTTTAAGTTTTTGGTGTTGACAATTCTTTTTGTTTAAAACTGACTTATAAAATAAAATTTAAATTTTGTTTTGTACTAAAATTAATTTAAATTATTTTTATTTGACCATTGAGTAGCTATAAATTAAAAAACTCAGTTATATATTATATAACAGAATTCTCCACTTCAATATATTAATTATCACATCCAAATATCCAATGACCATATCAAATTTGTACTTGATATTAATTAATTTTCCACTTGACAAGACTTCCATAGTTTAGAGTTAATTTTTTTCTAGTTTTTTAAAATTGTTATAATTTACGAACATGTTTTGTTAATTGTTAAGTCAGTTATTTTAGATAAATTTTTATTTGAAGTTAAAATATTTATTTCATAAATTAATAAATTATTCAGAATTTAAAAAGTTGCTTAAAATAATAATTAATAGAAAATATTTTTTAAAACCTATTTTATTCTTATAATTTATTTGAGGAAAGTTAATATTAATTTTCAAAATTATATAATTTATTTTTTATACTTCTAATAATGATTATGTTATAGATAATAATAAAATTGTACAAATAGATATTAATTTAATATTTTCTTTTTTTATTTTCACTTAAATTAACATTAAATTCAATTTGTTTTTTTAATATATCGACGTTTATTGACTCTAAATGAAAGCACTCATGAAATATTGTTATAAGTGTTTTAAAAGACGATAATCAGAATTAGTCAATTTAGGTTCCTTAAAGATTAATTTAATCGATGATTAAGTTTTATGAAGGTTTTAGGGTCAAATAATTCATACTATTATAAATTCCTAATATAAATATGCTGATTATTAAATTTTTATAAATTTTAACCTCTTTTTTGTTATGAATAATGATTGATTTTATATCAAATATTGACGGTTTCAATCGAATTTTGTCTCGTCCGATTTCTTTTTCTGATCTAATTTCCGCTTAATCCAAGAAGGACACGTTCATCTACTAATTAATTAAGAAAGAGTCAAAGTTTAGAACCCTGATTATTACCATGAAAAAGTAAATTTAAGTGAAATTAGAGGAAAAATTATATATTTTTAAACCTAATATCATTCATATATTATTATAACTATTTTATAATCCACTACATAACCGTTAATCATATTCTAATATTATTTTAACTAAATTTTAATATTTATTTATTTTATTATGTTTTGCTCATGTTTATGTTTGTACCGTAAATTTTAAAGTAAATTGTTTTCTGCAGTATTTGACAAATTTTTTATATGCCAATTGAATGACGTTAGACCGAATTCGAAGAATTTGAATTTGAATCGTTAAAAATAAATATAATTTATATATGTTTTATCCTCCTTTTTGTTATTAATAATGATCGATTTTATATCAATTTTTGACTATTTCAATCTAATTTTGTCTTGTCCGGTTTCTTTTTCTGATCTAATTTCCGCTTAATCCAAAAAGGGCATGTTAATCTACTAATTAATTAAGAAAGAGTCATATTTTAGAACCCTGATTATTACCATGAAAAAGTAAATTTAAGTGAAATTAGAGGAAAAATTATATATTTTTAACCTAATATCATTCATATATTATTATAACTATTTTATAATCTACTACATAACCGTTAATCCTATTCTAATATTATTTTAACTAAATTTTAATATTTATTTTTTTAATTATGTTTTGCTCATGTTTACGTTTGTACCGTAAATTTTAAAGTAAGTTGTAGTTTGCAGTATTTGACAAAAATTTTATATGCCAACTGAACGACGTTAGACCGAATTCGAGGAATTTGAATTTGACTCTTAAAAACAAATATAATTTGTATAAGTATAAAGAAGGAGTGGATTAAAAACTTATTTATAATTCAAATGAATACTAAGTGACAAGATTGTAATTTGAATCGAGTAGTTCAAACTTGTTTTCGAACAAGATTTTTACGACCGAAAAAAAACTCGAATCGAGGGGAGTTTTGTGAAACTCGACTCGTTAAACTCGAACACAAACTCAATGGGTTATATCGAATTGGTAACTCAAGTGGAATCATAATATCACTTTTGCCATCAATCTCAGCAGGGTATCATTTACCTCACTTATATTAAAATAATTAAGTATAAATATTTTTCAAAATTATTAAAATTTGAATAAATCATTAAAAGTTATAATATGTATAAATCTACATGTATGGGTTATATTTTGTAAATAAAATGAATTTTACTATGTTTAATCATTTTTTAAATAATAAAGCAAAAGAAAACAAATTATAAGATTAATAAAAAATAGTAAAATCATTTCATAAAATTTGAAAATATTACCAAAAATACTAAAATTTATAAGTTTTCATTTGATTATAAGAACATGTAAAACAAAAATGTAGAACTCAAAAAAATGTCATTATCAATTTTTGAATACGTATGAGTTATCAATATGATATTTATAAAAATTTATATGACTTGAATGATACCATGTTGAGATCAGTGACAAAAGTGATATTAGACCTTCACTTAGGTGAGTATTTTGATACTTAACCCCAAATTCAATATAATTTTTCTTTCTATAAATAGTATTATACATATGTATATATTTATATATTAATAAAATTATATGTTAAATTTTAAATTATTTATTTGCTCCCATATTGTTATTAATTACTAATTTTTATATTTGTTAAATTAATAATAACTAAATTAATTCTACCAGGAGATAACCATATATTGTATAATATATTCTTACAAAAAATTTATATAATTTTTTATGTATAAAATTAAATTGATGATTATTATTATATTAGTCATTAATTTTTTTATTTACATATATTGTCTACCTTATAAAACAATGAACTGTCACTTTTACGATAAATTGGTTGCAGTATTTGTTACAGAATCAAATCACCCCTAGCAATGATCATTTTAATACGGTCGGTTTTACATGACGTGTAAAAGATATTCAAGAATAGTCATCAATATCTCGTCAATTTTAATGGTCTATTTTGAAATAATCCCGACCAACTCGAAATGCAATCAGATTGAATTTGTTGGGTACTGTACCAGTACACAACTACTATATATTACTATAATTAAATTTTTTATAATCGGCTACCAAACTGTTTATCATATTCTAATACTCTATTATTTTAACTAATAAATTTTAGTTTTTAGTTTTTTTAATTATGTTTTGCTCAAGTTTATGTTTGTGTCGGAAATTTTGAAGCAAGTGTAGTCTGTGCAATTTTTATTGCCAATTGAAAATATTCTCTACCCTTACATATTAATAACATTTTACTTGTTGAAGCCTAAATCCGTCGTAGATTGTGTTCGATAGCAAGTTGTCTGTCGTCATCCCATGTATTGAGACCAAAATATCAATTCGTATGGCCTATGTTTTCTTTTTGGTATATATAAGATGATGTATTTTATGAATTTGGATTAAAAGGAATATAAGTACGGATTGTATGCATTGGCAAACCAAAATACAAGGGACCTAAACACTAGTAAAACTAGAGGTCGAAGTTGGAACATAGTATTGATCAGCATTCAAATAAGACTAAAATGTGGCAGAACAACAATTTCATTCAAGAAAATAGTTCAATGTTGAGGTATATCGACGAGGATTTCAAGCATATTAGGTTTTCTCCAAGGGACCTTCCACATCGTCTTGCATCCAGAGGCCTTGGAAATTCTCCGTATAGCATACAAACGAGCTGCGCCTAAAGTCATGTGTTTCTGAGGCATGACTATCATAAACTTGGAAAAAAAGCCCATAAGCAAGCCATAAACACTGCAATGTTTTGTAGTAACTTTAGTATGACAAATATCATGCCTGTGGCAAATGCCTCAAAAGGAACAGGATAAAGACATAGGCCTACATATGTTGCTATCAGAACCAAATATGTATATTTTTGGAATACCTGATCTTGCATATTGTAGCAGAGCCTTTGATTGCTAATGATTAACTATTCGATGCTCCGCTTCCAGATGTCAGTGTGGAAGATGTATCAGAATCATTGATATGATCATAATTATGAGCTTAACAGTCTGGTCGAATCCAATAACAACACTAAAGACCTGCAACAACACTAAAGAGCTGCCCTGCGAAGTTGAGCCGCTTGTCATAAACGGCTGTACTAGATCTCAAGGAGTTGAAAGCATGCAATTAGTAGATGTGTAAATATACTGAAGTAATAATTTGTTTCTTTGATTAATTGCTAATGATTTACTATTGATGTTCTTTTTTCAGATGCGACTGTGGAAGATGTATCAGCATCCATTGATATGATCATAATATATTATGAGCTTATAACAGTGGGGTCGAATCCAATGACAACACGAAAGAGCTGCCTTGCCATTGTGCTTGAGCCGATTGTCATAATCTATCAGGATATAGGAGGCCGGCTGGTTGTATAGGACAAATGCAGTTGGAGTTTTGAATTAAACAAAAAGAAGTACATCTGAATTAATTATGAGGTCATTATCAATATCTATTATCAAATAAATGTTTAGTATACAAAAAAACCAGTGTCTAATATAGAGATCTTTTACCTATAGAATCGATCAGTAATATTGAATCGGCCTGGAAAATTTAACTAAAAAAATTTCAATTACAATATGAAAATTGTGGGATTTTATCTATACAACGCTTATCAAGCCAACAATCTAAAAAAAGACAATTAAACTATCATCTACCTAGTACAGAGATAATCTGAATATTGACTATTGCTTTATGCTGCTGCGTAAGAAACTAAATTAACCAAGAACATTCCCTGCACGCAGAAGCGGTGGCATACTTGATCGCTGAGGGTGTAAATCAAGAATGTGGCTTATCCCGTGAACTGCAATCTGCAAGGAGATATAGATATTCGGATGCATGATGATCGCATTGTCTACCTTATAAAAAGAAGGTAAAGTGCTGGTGATGAGGATGGTTTTAGAAGGAACAAGGGTTGGGAGGAGCGACAAGGGTTTTAATTGGTAGAGATCAGAAAATAAGAGGCGGTGTTGTGGAGTTATATGGTAAGGGATCAGATCAGGGTTCAGGTCAGTAGCGTAACGGAGGTCCGAGATGGCAGCATCACAAGGGACGAACATAGTGGCGTTCATGGGGAGGACAGGGCTCGTAGTTGAGGCTTTTAACAACTTGGCCCAGATTGTGAAGCCGCCATGGCTAAGCAGAGCTTCGATGACTGCATCCACTTCTTGGTTCCAAGGTGCAGGTGGCAAAGTAGATGGTGTAGTTGCAGAGATGATGGAAGAGAGGTTTAAGATTGTGAGTACAATAATCAAGAAGAGAAGGAGTTTCATAACTGCAGAAGGGTTAGCAGGTGTAATTTAATAGGGATGTGTATTACAATATTATGCTTATATAGACTTCAATGTTTCGAATTCCAAAACCTAATCGAAAAAGGAAAAATTGTAAACCAATAGGATCCGAATATCATTAGCTCAAAGGCGGCAACGTGATAACCCCCAACAAGAAACAATTTCTTGTATGTACTTTTATCTTGTAATTATATAAACATTTTTTAATTATATAATTATATGGGTAACACTCTAGAGAAATCTTTTTATATAAAGTTTCGTAGAGAACCACCTTATATATTAATTATCACATCCAAATATCCAATGACCATTTCAAATTTGTACTTGATATTAATTAATTTTCCACTTGACAAGACTTCCCTAGTTTAGAGTTAATTATTTTTCTAGTTTTTTAAAATTGTTATAATTTATGAACATGTTTTGTTAATTTTAAAGTCAGTTATTTTAGAAATTTTTTTATTTGAAGTTAAAATATTTATGTCATAAATTAATAAATTATCCAAAATTTAAAAAGTTGCTTAAAATAATAATTAATAGAAAATATTCTTTAAAACCTATTTTATTCTTATAATTTATTTGAGGAAGGTTAATATTAATATTCAAACTTATATATTTTATTTTTTATAGTTCTAATAATGATTATGTTATAGATAATAATAAAATTATACAAATAGATATTAATTTAATATTTTCTTTTTTTATTTTCACTTAAATTAACATTAAATTCAATTTGTTTTTTTTAATATATCGAGGTTTATTGACTCTAAATGAAAGCTCTCAAGAAATATTTTTATAAGTGTTTTAAAAGACGAGAATCAGAATTAGTCAATTTAGGTTCCTTAAAGATTAATTTAATCGATGATTAAGTTTTATGAAGGTTGTAGGGTCAAATAATTCATACTATTATAAATTCCTAATAAAAATATGCTGATTATCCAATTTTTATAAAATTTAACCTCTTTTTTGTTATTAATAATGACCGATTTTATATCAATTTTTTACTATTTCAATCGAATTTTGTCTCGTCAGATTTCTTTTTCTGATCTAATTTCCGCTTAATCCAAGAAGGACATGTTCATCTACTAATTAATTACGAAAGAGTAATATTTTAGAACCCTGATTATTACCATGAAAAAGTAAATTTAAGTGAAATTAGAGGAAAAATTATATATTTTTTAACCTAATATCATTTATATATTATTATAACTATTTTATAATCCACTACATAACCATTAATCATATTGTAATATTATTTTAACTAAATTTTAATATTTATTTTTGTTAATTATGTTTTGCTCATGTTTATGTTTGTACCGTAAATTTTAAAGTAAGTTGTAGTCTGCAGTATTTGACAAAAAATTTATATGCCAACTGAACGACGTAGACCGAATTCGAGGAATTTGAATTTGAATGGTTAAAAACAAATATAATTTATATAAGTATAAAGAAGGAGTGGATTCAAAACTTATTTGTAATTCGAATGAATACTAAGTGACAGGATTGTAATTTGAATCGAGTAGTTCAAACTCGTTTTCGAACTTGTGCTCAAACAAGATTTTTACGCTTTAAAAAAAACTCGAATCGTGAGGAGTTTTCTGAAACTCGACTCGTTAAACTCGAACACAAACTCAATGAGTTATATCGAATTGGTAACTGAAGTGAAATCATAATATCACTTTTGCCATCAATCCCAGCAGAGTATCATTTACATCACTTATATTAAAATAATTAAGTATAAATATTTTTCAAAATTATTAAAATTTGAATAAATCATTAAAAGTTATATTATGTATAAATCTACATGTATGAGTTATATTTTGCAAATAAAATGAATTTCACTAGGTTTAATCATTTTTAAAATAATAAAGCAAAAGAAAACAAATTATAAGATTAATAAAAAATAGTAAAAATCATTTCATTAAATTTGAAAATATTACCAAAAATACTAGAATTTATAAGTGTTCATTTGATTATAATAACATGTAAAAAAAAAATGTAGAACTCAAAAAAATGTCATTATCAATTTTTGAATACGTATTTAGAGTTATCAATATGATATTTATGAAAACTTAAATAACTTGAATGATATCATGTTGAGATCAGTGACAAAAGTGATATTAGACATTCACTTCGGTGAGAATTTCGATACTTAATCCCAAATTCAATACCATTTTTCTTTCTATAAATATATTATACATATGTATATATTTATATATTAATAAAATTATATGTTAAATTTTAAATTATTTATTTGTTCCCATATTATTATTAACTAGCATTAGAGCCCGTGCAAGACACGGAGCTCGGGTGAATTCTCATATTTGAATGTTAGTTAAATGGTATGTATACGTTTTAAGCGGGAGGTGAATAAATAGAAAACATAGAGAAGAGAAGGATTGTAAACTGAATGAGCAAGAATTTAAGGTGATCCATCGTTTTTCCACTGCTTACCAAGTTTGTTCTCAAATATTTGTATTATTTCACCATTCTCGTTTAACTTAACTGCCACACCAGACCGTCGTATTTAATACAGTGTCAGCAAAACTGATGAAATCTTTGTTTTTGGACAATGCAACTCCAGTTGGGGAAAAAATATTCTTTAGAATGACTGTTGTCTGTATAGGTATTGATGTGAGAACATTGTTAATTGTTGAGATTTCCCTGAGATGGACTTTGTATATGTTGCTGTCAATGTTAATTAAGATGGAGTACAAAACATATGTAAAGACAAAACATCACTCATATAGAATCACTGAGTTTGACAAATGATACAATAATGAGGCGTTGAAAGGTGATTACATCAACTGAATTCTTTCAGCACGTAGTTTGTTATTCTTAATCAGAAACTCGTTTATTTTCCGCTACCAAGTCATAGCTCTCTTATTAGGAGGTGCTGACGAAGAATGGTATATGCACCCAAGAATTGACACCCGCAACAACTTTTACAAATTAATTGAATCGGGTGACTATTTTAAGATAACTCATTATTCATTTTCACTCTTGAAACAACACAATATGTAGTAAAACATGAAATTAGAATTCAAGCACAAAGATAATGGCATTTTAATGAAGCGCAGAAATAACATACTTTCCGGTTACTATCCTTGAGGACCAAGCTATTAGTTGCATTAAAAGAAGCCCTTTTTTATACACGGGCAACAAGAAGTAGTAGGGCAAAGTTGAGTCGAGTAGGTGAAACGATTTCAAAAAACACCAAATACAATGAGAAAGAACTTGAGTTTCCCGTTTCCCGTTGTATATCTATCTGTCAATGCTAAGATGGAATACATAACATATACAAAAGCAAAACAACACTTCTATTGAATTACTGGCTCTGACAAAGGATACTATAATGAAGCGATGAAAGAGGATTTCATCAACTGAATCCTCAGCGCTTAGTTGTCTTCGCTCTTCTATCAGGAGGCGTTAACGAAGAAACATATATGTAACCAAGAAGTGGCACGTGCAACAACCACTAAAAATAAATTGAGATGAGACATGTTTAACTATATGAATGTTGCCATGATTGTAATTGTGTTTCATAACTACCTATCTAATTCCAATAATAATAAGTTTGAAGTCATTGTATCACTTAAAAGAAATACGCGTGTAATATCCCATATTTTTTAAAATAATAAAATACATTAATAATAATTGAAAAAGGATTAAAATTGGATAGAAATTAGGAATTAGAATTGGATTAGAATAACGGGCTTTCGAATATGGGTCGAATTTGAATCGTAGTAGGTTTTGTTATAGGGTTTAAAACTCTATATATAGATTGAGATCTCCTTATTCTTTGATATTCTTTTCGAGCCACAAAGACTAAACAGTTATACATCTCTCTCGACGCAAATCTTGATTCTTTTTGTCCGTCTTTGTTATTAAAATTCGTGGGAGTTCTCATATGCAACTCAGCAATCTTGTAAAATTCATAGAAAATTCATCTTAAGTCGTAATTCGGTGATTCTGGACTTTTTGGAAATATATTTTCATTCTCTACTACTTTCGTGGTTTAAGTTTTTCGAGAAAACATCATTTGAAGGGTCAAAAAGGTGAAATACAGATCTGGACAGAATTAGAGTTACGAAGAAGTTCGACGTTTGAGATGTAATGTTTTCGCTTCGGTGTTAAGGATTGGGTATATGTTCTAGGATGATGTGAATTCTTTGTGTCCGTACTTGAGGCAAGTAACTTCTGTTGTTCTATATTTGTGGAACATGTTTTATATTAATTGATTACATGTTCTCATATATTTGTGTAAACTATTCGTTGCTCTGTATTAATGTATAAGTAATTATTCATTGCTCATGCAAGTAATCTTCCGTTGCTCCGTATTATTATGAAACATGCTTTGTATTGTTAGAGTAATTGTCATCAAATATATTTTTCGATATCGTATATAGAATATTGGCATGTGATTAATAAGAAAAAGAAAAGAATTTTCAGAAATCCTCAATCTTAGTCGCGTGAAGAATAAGATCCCGGCCACTGAAAAAGTGTGACACAAGGATAAGAATAAGATCCCGACCACTGGGAAAGTGTGACATAAAGTATAAGATCCCGGTCACTGGGAAAGTGTGACATAAGGATAAGAATAAGATCCCGGTCACTGGGAAAGTGTGACATAAAGTATAAGATGCCGGTCACTGACAAAGTGTGACATAAGAATAAGAATAAGATGCCGGTCACTGGCATAGTGTGACCGTGATTTAAGACTGTGGGAATAAAAATATGGATACTATGTTTATATTTAGTTATCGATTAAGAATTTTGTATATGTGAAGTGTAGAATGCATTGTTGTGATTTAATTGATTATGTGAGAATTGTTATGATAATTGTATCTAGTATATTGTGTGCAATTATGTGATAAACATTATGTGGTACATGTTTAAATTGTGTTTTTGAAAAGATAAAATATTATTTTGAGCCGTTGGATGGAAGTTGTTTGTTGGGTTTCGCAGCTCATTCTTTCAATTTTCAGGTTTGATGTAAGAGGAAGATGAAGTGTATCAGATTTCGAGGATCTTAGATTTGGAATAGATTGGTTGTTGACTCGTCATTTTTAGCTGCGCTTTTTTAATAATTAGCTTTTTAATAGAGTTTTTGGATTAATAAATTATAATTATTTTAGATTTTGTAAGATTAACAGCCCGAAAAGGGCGGGCTGTTACAGTTGGTATCAAGAGCTCTAGGTTATTTTCCTGTAGACTGACTTTGGCCTTGACATGTGGATAGTTTGGGTGATTATAAGTGACTTTTTGGATAGACGTGTTATGGTCTTTTTGGAGGATAGGATTTTTGAGAATTTGGGGACCAAATTCTTTTTAAGGAGGGTAGTATGTAATATCCCATATTTTTTAGAATAATAAAATACATTAATAATAATAGAAAAGGATTAAAATTGGATAGAAATTAAGAATTAGAATTGGATTAGAATAACGGGCTTTCGAATATGGGTCGAATTTGAATCGTAGTAGGTTTTGTTATAGGGTTTAAAACTCTATATATAGATTGAGATCTCCTTATTCTTTGATATTCTTTTCGAGCCACAAAGACTAAACAGTTATACATCTCTCTCGACACAAATCTTGATTCTTTTTGTCTGTCTTTGTTATTAAAATTCGTGGGAGTTCTCATACGCAACTCAGCAATCTTGTAAAATTCATAGAAAATTCATCGTAAGTTGGAATTCGGTGATTCTGGACTTTTTGGAAATATATTTTCATTCTCTACTACTTTCGTGATTTAAGTTTTTCGAGAAAACATCGTTTGAAGGGTCAAAAAGGTGAAATACAGATCTGGACAGAATTAAAGTTACGAAGAAGTTCGACGTTTGAGATGTAATGTTTTCGCTTCGGTGTTAAGGATTGGATATATGTTCTAGGATGATGTGAATTCTTTGTTTCCGTACTTGAGGCAAGTAACTTCTGTTGTTCTGTATTTGTGAAACATGTTTTATATTAATTGATTACATGTTCTCATATATTTGTGTAAACTATTCGTTGCTCTGTATTAATGTGTAAGTAATTATTCATTGCTCATGCAAGTAATCTTTCGTTGCTCCGTATTATTATGAAACATGCTTTGTATTGTTTGAGTAATTGTCATCAAATATATTTTTCGATATCGTATATAGAATATTGGCATGTGATTAATAAGAAAAAGAAAAGAATTTTCAGAAATCCTCAATCTTAGTCGCGTGAAGAATAAGATCCCGGTCACTGGGAAAGTGTGACATAAGGATAAGAATAAGATCCCGGCCACTGGGAAAGTGTGACATAAAGTATAAGATCCCGGTCACTGGGAAAGTGTGACATAAGGATAAGAATACGATCCCGTCCACTGGGAAAGTGTGACATAAAGTATAAGATGCCGGTCACTGACAAAGTGTGACATAAGAATAAGAATAAGATGCCGGTCACTGGCATAGTGTGACCGTGATTTAAGATTGTGGGAATAAAAATATGGATACTATGTTTATATTTAGTTATCGATTAAGAATTTTGTATATGTGAAGTGTAGAATGCATTGTTGTGATTTAATTGATTATGTGAGAATTGTTATGATAATTGTATCTAGTATATTGTGTGCAATTATGTGATAAACATTATGTGGTACATGTTTAAATTGTGTTTTTAAAAAGATAAAATATTATTTTGAGCCGTTGGATGGAAATTGCTTGTTGGGCTTCGCAGCTCATTCTTTCAATTTTCAGGTTTGATGTAAGAGGAAGATGAAGTGTATCAGATTTCGAGGATCTTAGATTTGGAGTAGATTGGTTGTTGACTCGTCAATTTTAGCTGCGGTTTTGTAATAATTAGCTTTTTAATAGAGTTTTTGTATTAATAAATTATAATTATTTTAGATTTTGTAAGATTAACAGCCCGAAAAGGGCGGACTGTTACAACGCGCATCATGGGATGTAGATGTAATAAATTAAGTATTTATTCATAGCAATGTGTCTTAAGCCAGTCATCTGGTTATACGCTTTGTTCATAGATTGTAGATGCTCATGTTTTATTTATAAAGATAATAATTCATGGAGATAGTTTTTTCAACTTAAGCAGACTTCTGCTTCTGCCTCTTTGCCGTTGCCCCGCTGGATTCCGCACCAAGGTCAGTGGCTGTTGTTTCAGGCCCAGTGTTCCCTCCACCAGCCTCGTTGCTCCTTACCACAGACTCATTGCTTGCTGCTCCTTCAGCATTTTCAGCAGGCTCGATTTCAGACAACTTGACAATTGTGTATTCCTCGTATCCAAGGTTGGTGTTGAAGCTATTGATCTTGACTTCAAAAGCACAAGTCTTTCCTACCACGTTGTTCACCACTGCTGGGAGTTCAGCTATAGGATTATCCTACGTTTATGTGAGTGAATGACATTAATTAAAACGAGCATGAGTATTAAAACGAGCATGAGTCTGGTTAAATAAGAGAATTAGTGAGGTTTGGGACCAAACCTCACTCCCTGGAAATTGCAGCTGGTAATCCAACGCCTCTTGTCCATCATACATATATACTTGAGCATATCTGGGTGTGCAGCCTAGAGGAGGTAACAGGGAATCAATGTTGTGATACGTATGGCCTTTGATACGGAAAATGAATGGCCCCCAACCAGTATTTACAGAATTATCGATATTCCCACCAAATGATACAAATGCAAATATATTATTGTATGTACGGATTTCTCTATGAAACATATTCCCTTCTTGACCACGACAAGTTAAGAGCCGGTGGAGCTCAGGAGGTGGCCTGCGCAAGAACGGCAACTGCACTTTTCCTTTCCCGCAGCAAATGGTATATCCCTTTGGACCAGCACCTGTGTGTCTACCAGTGTATTCAGCACTCCATACTAATGCTTGGCAAAAGCCGCATACCTGGTCTGGTAAACCCATATTTAAAATCGTGTCGCCACTGGCTGCATCAAAGGCAGCATAGTCAAAGCGAAAAATGTGCATTTGGACAGAGAGTAGAGCCCTTTTTTCAGAAATAAAATAATTCTTCAAATTATTTGTTAGACTTTAACCAACCGGAAATTGTAAATGACATAGATGAAGTAAAGATTACACTAACATAACTAATCAATAGGAGAAAATGCCTTGTAATTAAATTGACATGAATAAAGTAGCCAAACCCGTTTTAATTCCTATAAATCTCTCATCATCCAATTATATACATAAAAAAAGGGATTTAGATGTCAAATGTAGATATTAAATAAACGAAAAATTTTATACTTGTTATGCAACTTTGATTATTTTATAATGTATAATATTCAACACTATTGTTAAATATTTATAAACAAGTAAATGAACTACATAGGACATGTTATATTCATTAATTCAAATTTTATTATTATACTCCATGGATGAATACACAATTAAGGCAATAAAGTGCAATAAATTACATGGTATTGCATATAGATAGAAATTGTCATGCTTAATGGATAAACTACATAGATCACGTAATATTAATTAGTTTCGCTGTTCTTCTATAAGAGCGTTGACTTTTGGCACACCCTTTCGAGTGCTTTGACCATAAAGTAAAATTTAGGATTCCCCTTTTTTTAGTGAAATATATAATTTATATTCTACTTTTAAAAAGGGAAATTTTTAAGAAAAAATAAAATATCCATCAAGTGTAAATTTATTATTATAAGCCATGTTTCAATCTATACTATACTATTATAAGCGAAACAGGGTTTTATTGTTGGTTTGGTATAGTTGGTTAACGCTTTCTAAAAAATATTAAAATGCTTTTCACAGAAAAAAAACATGCATATTATTTATTTTAGAAAAATAATTAATATAAATATATTACGTGATATGTTGAGACTCAACTATCTCTTATTTACAGAATTCAGTTTCTCCACTACTCAAACTCTTTAATTCATTTAAAATAATAACTAATTAATTAAATCTCATGAATGATATAATATTATTATTTTTTTATCTATATAAATTTTATACCAAATACAATCAAAATATATTAATTTAATCACCACACAAATTATGAACAATTTCCTAAAAAAATAATTGTAAATAATTTTAAAATAAACTTATATCTTGCAAATTGTATCCTACAAAATTACAGAATCTTATATTCTAATTATAATTTCTCAATACCACCCAACTTCTTTTTAAAATAACTCATTTTTATACTTGAATTATTAATTTATTGTATAAAATTTGAGTTGAGACTACAAAAAATTATTAATTAATTTATATTATCAAATTATCTAATATTTATTTATTTATTACATAAAATTTGAGCCGGGAGTAAATAATTTTCAAATAATCTTATTTTGTAAACTGTATCCTACGAAACTACAGACTCTTATATTCCAATTACAATTCCCCAATTTCTTCCTGGAACAACTCCATTCTTTACTTTAATTCTTTAATTTATTATATAAAATTCAAGTCGGGACTTCCAAAAATTATTAATTAATTTAGATATATTCTAATTACAATTCATCAATTGCAGCCAACTTCTTCCCAGAACAACTCCATTTTGTGCTGGAATTATCAATGTATTATATACAATTCGAGTCAGAGCTACCAAAAATTATTAATTAATTTAGATTATCAAATTATCGAATATTAATTTACTTATTATATAAAATTCAAGACGGGGTTACAAAAAATAATTAATTAAATTAAATTATCAATTTATCGAGTATTACCTTATTTAAATATTTATTAAGTTGAATTATATATTCAAATAGTGTAATCAATTAATGATACAGACAATATTTATTTGATCATAATTTATTTAATTTTTTAATTACAATACACTTATAATTTTTAACCCATTACAACGATGATTTTTTTATCATTACTTTTTTTCTTTTCACGATATTAAGAATAAAATAATTTAATTTAAAATCTTAGTATTTTAAACAATGAGAAATATTTATTTATTTTAATTTTAAATTGCTTCCCACAACCATTAACACACACATATAAGGTTTCGAGTCCTATCAAACATATATCATTATAATTTGTTCAATCTTATGAGACTTATAATATTTATATTAATAATAAATAATTTTGAATCGGGTAAAATCTTTTATTGTATAAACTAATTAATATAAATAATAATATAATAATGTTTTTTCATATAAATAATTAGATTAATAATAAATAATTTTGAATCGGGTAAAATCTTTTATTATCAAATTTTATTGTTATACCTTTTGCAACAATATATAACTAATCCAATAAAGCACAATAAGTTGCACGATATTGCATACACGTAGAAAATGGAATGCTTATTGTATTTTATTATATTTTGTTAAAATTTGGAAAAAACTAAGGAACCATAACATGATATTCAAAAAATATGTAAAATGGATTGAATATATAATTATATGAAAAATAATGAATGCAAACACGACAACATGTATCACTCATAAATTCTTATTCCATATTACTCAGGCGCAAAAAATATATATACATGATGGGACTCTTACCGAATGCGTGCTTCTTCTTGTCAATGTTATTGCGTTTCCGAGGTGTTTCCAAACCTGGTATAGTGAAATTATTGTTTCCAAATATGATATAATAATGTCAAACGAGAGCATAAGATAAAATTATTACTGGCTAATAAGCAACTTGAGGCTAAGATGGGGGTGAGCTAAAAATATAAATGGAATATGGCAAATTTTGGTGTGGAATTTACATACCCATTATTTTGGCCTTTTTTGGCACAGTACTTGGACCAGGGCTGTTCACTAACGCATGGAACCTTGAGGGAATGCTAGTTGGCTGAGTAGTGCCTGCTTCAAACAAAAGCATATTTTGTAAATAGGAATGCAAGGGAACTGTCCTAACAAGTCCCATTTAATTCAACATGGAATGCAGGATGGGGATGCGGCTTGCAGGCATAGAACTTATGAGGATTAAGTGTCCATCGTATAATTTATCAAGCACTCGAACAAAACTATTATGGGCAAGACAACCCCATTCGAGCTGCATGAGGCTTCTTCTTACATAACACTAATTAAATAGCATCATTGTTAACAATTAAGTTCAGCGGCAGAAACAAAACTATTATGGGCAACACAACCCCATTCGAGCTGCACAAGACTCTCTCTTAGACAACACTAATTGTTACGGATCAAAAACGAGGTGTTTTTAATACGTAATTAATGCTAGGGTTTGGGGGAGCTTCGAGCTTTAATGGCTGCACTAACGTTTCGTGACTAACTCGGGTCCTCGTTAACTGCCTACGTATCTCTGTAATGTTTAGAGAATCAAGCCAAAACGTAGTTCTAATGTTGAGGGGTTAGGCCCTTTATATAGGCGCACGGAGGCCTTGGAATTAGATTAGAATTAGGAGACCTGGAGGCCTTGGAGGCCCAGTCTCCTAGTGATAGGGTTGTTCTAACCCTGTAGGAATGAGAGTCCTTGTTGAACTCTTCCCACGTTTGAGTTTCTAGATCCTTCTAGGATGAAGGCCTTCAACAGACTTCTTGGGCCTTTACTGAGCCTTTATTAATTAATTACGAAATTAATTAATAACAAGGGCCTAATGGGCCTATAGCTTCAACAGAGCTCGTGGGCTGGACTTACAAATCCAGTTGATCCTAGGATTTAGTTTCCTAGTTCGTTTTGAAGGCCCAAGCCTTTGGACCATAACAGGTCTAATTAATGAAATAATAAATGCTATATTTATTATTTCCTCAGGGTTATTTTTGTCCATATCATTTGCCCCCCAACTTTTGGGAAATCTTCACGAGTTTTCGTAAAAGTTTCATAAAGGGTTTTAGTGCCTTATCGGGCTTTTGACTCTTTTTTAGTCAATTTTATCTCATCTTTTGGGCTCAGGCCTTTTTATATTCGACTTGGATTGGAGTCGAATTAGACCTCAAATCTCGTTGAAGTCGAAATTTCTCGGGGCCTCATGGCTTCATCATTTTTGACTAGGATTGAAGTCGAATTAGACCTCAAATGATCTTGAGGTCGATTATCACCCACAGGTGTTTCTGTATACTCCCCAAATATTTTGGGGATCATATGGTGCTCACAAGTATTTTTCGTAATTATACCTAATAATTTAGGAATTTTTTATGTACCCACAGGTATTTTTCCTAATAATTTAGGAATTTTTATGTACCCACATGTATTTTTCTTATTTATTCCTAATAATTTAGGAATTTTTATGTACCCACAGGTATTTTTCCTAATTTATTCCTAATAATTTAAGAATTTTTATGTACCCACAGGTATTTTTCTTATTTATTCCTAATAATTTAGGAATTTTTTATGTACCCACATGTATTTTTCTTAATTATTCCTAATAATTTAGGAAATTTTATGTACCCACAGGTATTTTTCCTAATAATTTAGGAATTTTTATGTACCCACAGGTATTTTTCTTAATTATTCCTGATAATTTAGGAATTTTTATGTACCAACAGGTATTTTTCCTAATTTATTCCTAATAATTTAGGAATTTTTATGTACCCAAAGGTATTTTTCTTATTTATTCCTAATAATTTAGGAATTTTTATGTACCCACAGGTATTTTTCTTATTTATTCCTAATAATTTAGGAATTTTTTATGTACCCACAGGTATTTTTCTTAATTATTCCTAATAATTTAGGAAATTTTATGTAACCACAGGTATTTTTCCTAATAATTTAGGAATTTTTATGTACCCACAGGTATTTTTCTTAATTATTCCTGATAATTTAGGAATTTTTATGTACCCACAGGTATTTTTCCTAATTTATTCCTAATAATTTAGGAATTTTTATGTACCCACAGGTATTTTTCTTATTTATTCCTAATAATTTAGGAATTTTTATGTACCCACAGGTATTTTTCCTAATTTATTCCTAATAATTTAGGAATTTTTATATACCCACAGGTATTTTTCTTATTTATTCCTAATAATTTAGGAATTTTTATGTACCCACAGGTATTTTTCTTAATTTATTCATAATAATTTAGGAATTTTTATGTACCCACAGGTATTTTTCTTATTTATTCCTAATAATTTAGGAATTTTTATGTACCCACAGGTATTTTTCTTAATTTATTCCTAATAATTTAGGAATTTTTATGTACCCACAGGTATTTTTCCTAATTCATTCCTAATAATTTAGGAATTTTTATGTACCCACAGGTATTTTTCTTATTTATTCCTAATAATTTAGGAATTTTTATGTATCCACAGGTATTTTTCCTAATTTATTCCTAATAATTTAGGAATTTTTATGTACCCACAGGTATTTTTCTTATTTATTCCTAATAATTTAGGAATTTTTATGTACCCACAGGTATTTTTCTTAATTTATTCCTAATAATTTAGGAATTTTTATGTACCCACAGGTATTTTTCCTAATAATTTAGGAATTTTTTATGTACCCACAGGTATTTTTCCTAATAATTTAGGAATTTTTATGTACCTACAGGTATTTTTCCTAATAATTTAGGAATTTTTATGTACCTACAGGTATTTTTCCTAATAATTTAGGAATTTTTATGTACCCACAGGTATTTTTCCTAAGAATTTAGGAATTTTTTATGTACCCACAGGTATTTTTCTTAATTATTCCTAATAATTTAGGAATTTTTTATACAAATTTTCAAACTTCAGGGAAGTATTCGTCAGTTTTCAAACTTCAGGGGGATAATTGTAAGTTTCCAAACTTCAGGGGGATAATCGTAAGTTTCCAAACTTTAGGGGGATAATCGTAAATTGTGCGAAACTTGGGTGACCATTTAGCAGTTTGGCCACCCAAGTCACTTTCTCTCTCCTCCGACCTCATTTGAGGTCGAAGTATCAGCTGTTTCTGCTTCCAAGTCGAACAAAATTTCGAGGGCGTCCTTCGACCTCATTTGAGGTCGATTAATTTTTTTTTTTTTTTTGTTTCTTTCAAATATCATTAATAAATAATAATATTTATTTTGGAATAATTGGATTTCGAATCTGGAAGTGTCCCACTCGGATAAAATTTTATTCGAATAAAGTCCAACCCGGATTTTTTTATTATTAATAAATAATAATAATTTCTACTTTTACCCAATTAATTTTTGGATAAATATTTCTTTGATTCAGTGGTGTCCTACTCGGATAAAATGAGGTGTCCCACTCGGATAAAATTTTATTCGGATAACGTCCAACCCGGATTTTATTATTATTAATAAATAATAATAATTTCTATTTTTATAGACTTGGATTGAGAGGTGTCAAACCTCGTTTGAGTGACTTGAGGGGTCTCAAACCTTACTTGACAGACTTGAGGGGTTTCAAACCTTGTTTGAGTTGTAGGTCGAATAGACCTGGATTGAGGTCTAATAAACCTCAATTTGAGGCCCAGGTCGAATTTGACTAGTTTGAGGCGTCTCAAACCTTGTTTGGCTGACTTGAGGGGCCTCGAACCTCGTTTGTCTAGTTTGAAGGGCCTCGAGTTTCATTTGAGCCCCAGGTTAAATAGACCTGAATTGAGGTCGAATAAACCTCAATTTGAAGCCCAGGTCGAATTTGACTTCCAAGAGGCTGGATTGAGGTTGACGAGCCCTACAGGGTTTGCTCTCCCATCGACCTGGATTGAGGTCGAACAAAGACTCAATTCTCTGCCCAAGTCGAATTTGGCTAGCTTGAGGGGTCTCAAACCTCGTTTGACTGACTTGAGGGGTCTCAAACCTCACTTGACTTGAGGGGTTTCAAACCTTGTTTGAGTGACTTGAAGGGTCTCAAACCTCACTTGACTGGTTTGAGGGGTTTCAAACCTTGTTTGAGCTGTAGGTCAAATAGACTTGGATTGAGGTCTAATAAACCTCAATTTCAAGTCCAGGTCGAATTTGATTAGCCTGAGGGGCCTCAGGCCTCGTTATAGGTCAAATAGACTTGGATTGAGGTCTAATAAACCTCAATTTCAAGTCCAGGTCGAATTTGATTAGCCTGAGGGGCCTCAGGCCTCGTTTGAGTGACTTGAAGGGTCTCAAACTTCACTTGACAGACTTGAAGGGTTTCAAACCTCGTCTGACTGACTTGAGGGGTTTCAAACCTCGTTTGAGCTATAGGTCAAATAGACTTGGATTGAGGTCTAATAAACCTCAATTTCAAGCCCAGGTCGAATTTGATTAGCTTGAGGGGCCTCAGGCCTCGTTGACTTGAGTGGTCTCAAACCTCGTTTGACAGACTTGAAGGGTTTCAAACCTCGTCTGACTGACTTGAGGGGTTTCAAACCTCGTTTGAGCTGTTGGTCAAATAGACCTGGATTGAGGTCTAATAAACCTCAATTTCAAGCTCAGGTCGAATTTGGCTTCTAAGGGGCTGAATTGAGGTCGATGTGTCCTTCAAGGTTTGACCTCCCATAGACCTGGACCGAGGTCGATGAGCCCTACAGGGTTTGACCTCCCATCGACTTGAAATGAGGTCGAACTAACACTCATTTTTCCTCCCAGGTCGAAATGTCTTACTAAGATTATTTTCGACCTCGTTTGAAGTCGAATTAGGCCTCAAAATCCTTTGAGGTAGAAATGTCTTGGGGCCTCATGGCTCTATAATTTTCGACTTGGAATGAGGTCGATGAGCCCTACAGGGTTTGGCCTTCCATAGACCTAGAATGAGGTCGAACAAAGGCCTATTTTCTCACCTGGGTTGAATGAGATTGGGGTCGAATTGTGCTTCCAAGGGGCTGGTCTATCAAGACCTCCATGTCGTGCGCCTAAGAGTATAGACATAGCTTTTCCGTTTACTACCCGTGTTGGCCATGCATGGCTTTTTTATCTTTTATTCTCATACCTTGAACCCCTTCAGTACTTGGCACTTTTATTACGTTCATGCATTCTCTTTTGCATTTTTACGTTATGTGCATTGGTACAAAGTTGTTTTCGTGTTTAATAGTAACATAACAAGAGAGTTCAAGGATACTAAATAAACTTTCATTAAAATATCTTGAAGTATATCTTCAAGTCAAAGAGGGTTCTACCCTTACATAATAAGCTACTTCCCACTTGGGGTAACAACTTCTTGGTTCCTAGTGGTTCCATAGAACCTTATTTCTATTTAATAATACTTCTAAATATAACTCCTGAAGGAGTTGTCTACTACCTCCACGTATCCGCGCCTTCGATTGGGAGTACTTGCCCCCCGACTCCGTTGGGCCTTAACGAGGCTACATAACATCTCCTTGCCATTTTCTGGTCTCCTTTCTCCTCACCAACTCCATTCCTAGTTGGAAATTTAAGTTTGAGGTGGTAAGTTGAGGCAACAGCCTTGAACGCATGTATCCCAGTTCGTCCGAGGATCCCATTGTAAGAGGACACAGCCTTGATCACGAGGAAGTTCAACATTTGAGTGGACTCATGGGGCTCCTGCCCTATAGTCACAGGCAATCGAACTGTTCCCTCTACCTTAGACTCGACTCCGTTGAACCCATATATAGGCATGTTAGAGGGAGTCAGTTGAGAGTCGGTGTACCCCATTTTGAGATAGGCATCATGAAACAGGATGTCTACTGAAGCTCCACTATCCACCAAGATTCGTTTCACCAAAGAGTTGCCTATCACAGGTATTATGACCAATGGGTCATCATGGGGGAAGTTCACCCCTTTCAAATCAGAATCATCAAAAGAAATTGATACTTCGCTCCTGGCACTCTTTGGTGCTTCCCCCATAAGTTGTAGAACTTGCCGGGCATAAGCCTTTCTCGAGTTACTTGAAGTCCCGGCCGCTGTTGGACCTCCAGAGATCACGTTTATTACTGGGCCTCGAGGCTGTATCTTCTTATCACGGTCTTCATAATCCCTTCGTTGTGCATTATAGTGTCGATTATCATTGTTGTTTCTATCATCTTCTTTGATAAACTTTCTGAGTTTTCCCCTTCTGATCAAGAATTCAATCTCATCTTTCAACTGTCTACAATTATCTGTGTCATGTCCAACATCCTTGTGAAACTTGCAATACAAATTCGGATTCCTCTTCTTAGGATCAGTCCTTAGTGGCTTCGGCCATTGAAGTTCTCTATCTTTCTCAATGTCCAACAGGATCTCACTTCTTGGTGAGTTTAGCCTTGCATACTCAGTGAACCTAGGCCCTTGGCCAACCGTTCTCGAGGTATAGTCAGAGTCTTTGTTGGTTCTAGGAGACTTATCCTCAACATCATACTCATCCTCGACATCATACTGATCTTGCTTACGCTTTTTGCTACCCCACTCGTTTCTGAACGAGTTGGTAGTCTTCTTCAAGCTTTCCTCAGCCTTGATATATTTTCCAGCTCTCTCTTGGAGCTCATTCATACTTTCTGGTGCCCTCTTGGCTAAAGACCTCCTGAAGTTCTCATCTGAGGTTCCTTGTTGTAGGGCTATCATAGCTACATTCTGGTCTAGATCAGGGACCTTCAAGGCCTCCTTCGTGAATCTGTTCATATAGTCCCTCAGGGATTCATTCTTTCCCTGATACATATTCATTAGTGAAGCTGAGCTCTTCTCATGAGTCTTGCTGCTGATAAACTGACCAACAAAGGCCCTGCTTAGATCTTTGAATGACCCAACAGAGTTAGGGGGTAGACGACTAAACCACCTTTGAGCCATACCACTCAGGGTTTGAGGGAACGCCCTACACTTGATGGCGTCATTGACAGGTTGCAGCAGCAGTGCATTAGAGAATGTGAGAACATGATTTGAGGGATCTCCCGTTCCATCATAGGCCTTGATTGTAGGCATCTTAAACTTCCTTGATATCTTCTCCTTCATAATATTTTCTGTGAAGGGGGGTGTGGGATCATCAGGATCTCCATGTGGCAGTAAGTCTTGGGGGTCAGCCCTAACATGACTTGTCTTTGTTTGCCTCCTTGTCAGGGGCTCATCTAGATCTATCACATATGCATTCCTTGTTGATCCTCCAGTCCCCTCAGCTCTCGGGCGTTGTTGCCTTGCTAGCTCCCTTTCCAAGTCTTTCCTTAGTCGTTGAGCTTCAGCCTCATGAGCTCGTATCATCTCTTGTAGGTTTGTGGAGTCATTGTTTTGAGGCCCTCGGGGCTGGGTACTCCTCCCTTGAAGGGGTTCCTTTCTAGGTCGCCTCCTTTTAGGATTAACGTCCTCATCAGTCGTTTCATCATCATTCGAGTAGGGTCCAGAAAAATCTTGATTCCCCCAACGTGAGCTATGTGGGGGCAGCAACCCTTGCTCATAAGAGGGCACATAGTTAGGTGGAAGCCCATATTGAGGGTTGCTAGGCAATACCGTAGTGGAGACCTGCAAAGGGAGAGGAGCAATAAAAGTAGTATTGAGGGGTGGAATTACCTGGAGTGGAGGGACAGAGGCATGGATTGACATATCAGGATCGGAAGGATGAACAATGACGCTCAGGGGTCCCGTACGACGGGTGCTTATTTCAGGGTCCTCAACGGAGGTGGTTGGGACAACAGCTCTTTGTTCCTGAGTTACGGTAAGAGTAACGTTAGTGTCAACAGTAGTGTCAGGGATCTCTCCTTCGAGGGTGCTCGCGGTACTTCGTGTTCTTGCCATGGTTGTTATTCTCTTCCCACAGACGGCGCCAAATGTTACGGATCAAAAACGAGGTGTTTTTAATACGTAATTAATGCTAGGGTTTGGGGGAGCTTCGAGCTTTAATGGCTGCACTAACGTTTCGTGACTAACTCGGGTCCTCGTTAACTGCCTACGTATCTCTGTAATGTTTAGAGAATCAAGCCAAAACGTAGTTCTAATGTTGAGGGGTTAGGCCCTTTATATAGGCGCACGGAGGCCTTGGAATTAGATTAGAATTAGGAGACCTGGAGGCCTTGGAGGCCCAGTCTCCTAGTGATAGGGTTGTTCTAACCCTGTAGGAATGAGAGTCCTTGTTGAACTCTTCCCACGTTTGAGTTTCTAGATCCTTCTAGGATGAAGGCCTTCAACAGACTTCTTGGGCCTTTACTGAGCCTTTATTAATTAATTACGAAATTAATTAATAACAAGGGCCTAATGGGCCTATAGCTTCAACAGAGCTCGTGAGCTGGACTTACAAATCCAGTTGATCCTAGGATTTAGTTTCCTAGTTCGTTTTGAAGGCCCAAGCCTTTGGACCATAACAGGTCTAATTAATGAAATAATAAATGCTATATTTATTATTTCCTCAGGGTTATTTTTGTCCATATCACTAATTAAATAGCATCATTGTTAACAAACAAGTTCAGTGGCAGAAGCTCCGGCTTTGAATGAATTTATACATAAAGTATCACAGTCTAGGTAAAACCCATAAAGAACCCTATTAAACTTTCTTTCTAAACAACAATAAGATAATAACATTATCTTTAAGAACATAGGTCAAAAGGCAGAAGAAGTAGAAAGATGAGTTTAGTTAGGGTCAGTGTTATGAATATTGTAATACAATTTATATCAAATTTATTAGATATAAGTTAGATTTATTTAGGAACCAAGAATGAAATTTTAATATCTTCCATCACTGAAGTTCATTTTTCAATTCCAAAATAGACAGTTTAGCATTAATAGTAAATTGCCACAAAGCATTTAACCTATGAAGACACAAGGCTAGAAATGAACAAGTAAAGAACGGGTAAGGTTGGGCTAGGGAAAACCTTGAATATGCTTGACTCAGACTTATTTAACTATATTTATATAACTATTTTGAATGCATGTCGGCATTTGCATAAAAGTATTCAGAATTTGCCAGAACCTTCTAGCTGGTTTTCCCGAGTAGCAACATTAGGCAGGCCGCGAGTTTGACTGGGCACCATTGAAGATGTCCCTGATAGGAGGCAGAAAAGCAAGGTTTAGAGCAGCAACACAGGTTTTTAAAAAGAATGGATACAGTATGAGTTTAGTTAGGGCCAGTGTTATGAATACTATAATGCAATTTATATCAATTTTATTTGATATAAGTTAGCTTTATTTAGGTACCAAGAATGTAATTTTAATATCTTCCATCACTGAAGCTCATTTTTCAATTCCAAAATAGCCAGTTTAGCATTAATAGCAAATTGCCACAAAACATTTAACCTATGAAGGCGGAAGGCTGGAAATGAATAATTAAAGAACGGGAAAGGCTGGGCTGGGGAAAACCTTGTACATGCTTGACTCAGGCTTATTTAATTATATTTATATAACTATTTTGAATGCATATCGGCATTTGCGTAAAAGTATTCAGAATCTGCCAGAACCTGCTAGCTGGTTTACCCGAGTAGCAGCATTAGGCAGGACGCGAGGTTGACTTGGCACCATCGAAGATGTCTCTGATAGGAGGAAGAAAAACAAGGTTTAGAGCAGCGACACATGTTTTTAAAAAGCATGGATATAGTATGCACATGCGCCTGTAAAATTACACTCACCTCCCATTTTCATCCTTTTCTTCGGAGGGCTCACGAGAGCAAGAGCAGTTGGAGCATGGCTTCCAAGGGGCATGCCACCCTCTCACGTGAGGTCTGCATGAACTGGAAGTTTACATTTTCAATGAATATAGATAAAGAGCAGAAGTGGGTAAAACGAACATCTTATCCCTCTCGGCAAAATTCTTATGGAAGGTGGTATAATTTTTAACTACAACATGTATGCCGCCAAAAAGGGGAAGAGTGTTGGATGGCAGCACCCCATAGACAAGATTTGAAACTGTTATACATAGACCAGCAATACCTGTCAACGGCCTACGCTGAGCAGCAGTAGCGGGGGGCACAACCCACGGGCTAGGCTGATTAGCAACATTGGGTGCCATGGCCGGCGTAACAGCGTCAGCGAGAGCATCTCCTAATCAAAGAAAGTTTCTTATAAGTGAGGCAGGTAAAAAGCAAAATAGCACAAAGACCACAAGCTTAATCCCACCGATTTTCATTATAAGCTCTACCGGGCCACCACAAGAACACATAAACAGTTACAATTCTGAACATGGGTCTTTTTATACCAATAAATTGTGTATTTATTAGCCAGACCATAACACATATGCTGAACCTTTGTTCTAACTGTGCATCGGTCTGTGAAGTGCCCATAACTTGTGTATTTTTTACCGAGACCATTATACATCATTTGAGGTTACTCAAAAAATTCCTTTTCATGTTTCATTTTTGTTTATTACTTATTAGAATATATATCAATCCTCTTATGCAATTCCTTGAAGAAAAAGAACTTGATTTAAGCAAAAGATTTGATACACCAACATATTCATCATTAGATGCAAATACTCTTCAAAAAATTCTTTATTTTATTTTTGTTTATTACTTATTAGAATATATATCAATCCTCTTATGCAATTCCTTGAAGAAAAATAACTTGATTTAAGCAGAAGATTTGATACACCAACACATGTATGATATAACATCATTAGATGCAAATACTCTTATACAAAAGACAAGTGGGGGGAAAGGCAAAAATGCACAAACGTTTTATTATAATTTCAGGAATCTATGCCAAAGTTTCGCGTGTTCAAGTGGTTCATTACCAAAGTCGCCGACAAATAAACTCAAGCGAAAATGTATTATATGGAACTGGATCTGAGCTCATAAGGTCAGAGCTTGGTGCTTATGGAGAAAAAAAATTAGGAGCATGGCCTAGCAAGAAACCTTGATTTAAAATTGTATAACAGAAGCCAAAAAATAATAATGTAAACACAACCGCATAAACTGATAAAAAACCAACACGATGCCTACAATTATAAAACCTTCTTTATAATTAAATTTAAAACTAGGCAAAATCATTATATATGTATATATGCCAAGACCTCAAATCTGGGGTAACAAAATAAAGAGCCAGAAAAATTAAGATTAATAAGCAAAAGTGAGGTATAGAAAAGAGCCGAACATCAAAAGTCATGCATAAAAGAAATCTGAATTTGAGAGCACCAACAATGCACAATTCAAAGTCGGATGAGCTTACCCCAGCTTCCACGCGCCGCGCTGCTACGCTGCTTAGCAAATCTTCGCCGCTCAAGTACAACATCGGTAATAACAACTCGTGGCCGACCTCTCTTCTTCGGGGACTGCTCCATTCCCCTGCCAAGATAGAAAGGCCTAAAAATGGCGAAAAGGCCAAGATTGAAAGGGTTAGAACACCTCACATATGCTAAAACAGTTCAAATTCAAAAAAATAACCACTTAGTTCAGACATCTATTAGACCCCGAGAATTTATGAAATGAAAGTCATAGGAATTACCTGACAACAAAAGGAGAGTTGGACGAGGGAAATCCATGATAGCTGCAGTATTTGAATGGCTCACTTGCAACGGCTGTAATCGAAAGAGGCGGAGGTAAGACAAGAAGGCAGTAGCGGATATTGGAGGGAGGGGAGTAGACGGATGAAGTGGCAGAAGGGAATGAAGAGGGCAATAGTCAACAAGGGATTAGGCCTGGTTATCTGGACCGCATAAACTGACAAAGAAGCCAACACTATGCCTACAATTATAAAACCCTCTTTATACTTAAATTTAAAACTTGGCAAAATCATTATATATGTATATATGCCAAGACCACAAATCTGGGGTAACAAAATAAAGAGTCAGAAAAATTAAGATTAATGAGCAAAAGTGAGGTATAGAAAAGAGCCGAACATCAAAAGTCATGCATAAAAGAAATCTGAATTTGAGAGCACCAACAATGCACAATTCAAAGTCGGACGAGATTACCCCTTCCACGCGCCGCGTTGCTACACTGCTTAGCCAACCTTCGCCGCTCAAGTACAACATCAGTAACAACAATTCGTGGTCGATCTCTCTTCTTCGGGGACTGCTTCATTCCCCTGCCAAGATAGAAAGGCCTAAAAATGGCGAAAAGGCCAAGATTGAAAGGGTTAGAACACTTCACATATGCTAAAGCAGTTCAAATTCACAAAAATAACCACTTAGTTCAGACCTCTATTAGACCCCGAGAATTTACGAAATGAAAGCCATAGGAATTACCTGACAACAAAAGGAGAGTTGAACGAGGGAAATCCATGATAGCTGCAGTATTTGAATGGCTCACTTGCAACGGCTGTAATTGGAAGAGGCGGAGGTAAGACAAGAAGGCAGTAGCGGATATTGGAGGGAGGGGAGTAGACAGATGAAGTGGCAGAAGGGAACAAAGAGGGCAATAGTCAACAGGGAATTAGGTCTGGTTATCTGGACCGCGCGCTGGAAAATCGGGTTGTAAGCAGGCATGGGCTGCGGCTTGCAAGGGCAAAAAAGGAAGTTAAACTAATTTACACTGAATAATAGGGTTGTAAGCAGGCATGGGGTGAGGCTTGTAAGGGTAAAAAAGGTCTTTATACTGATTTAATTTGCTCAGAATAGAATGAGTTGTTATCCTATAATAGATATAATAGCGCAAAGACCACAGACTTAATCCCACCGATTTTCATTTTGAGCTCTACCGTGCCACCACAAGAACACATAAACATTTACAATTCTGAACATGGGTCTTTTTATACCAATAAATTGTGTATTTATTAGCTAGACCATAACACATGTGCTGAACCTTTGTTCTCACTGTGCATCGGTCTGTGAAGTGCCCATAACTTGTGTATTTTTTACCTAGACCATTACACATCATCTGAGGTTGCTCAAAAAATTCCTTTTCATGTTTCATTTTTGTTTATTACTTATTAGAATATTTATCAATCTTCTTATGCAATTCCTTGAAGAAAAAGAACTTGATTTAAGTAAAAGATTTGATACACCAACATATGTATGATATAACATCATTAGATGCAAATACTCTTCGAAAAATTCCTTATTTTATTTCATTTTTGTTTATTACTTATTAGAACATATATAAATCCTCTTATGCAATTCCTTAAAGAAAAATAACTTGATTTAAGAAGAAGATTTGATACACCAACACATTATGATATAACATCATTAAATGCAAATACTCTTATAAAAAAGACAAGTGAGGGGAAAGGTAAAAAAGCACAAACGTTTTATGATAATTTCAGGAAACTATGCCAAAGTTTCGCGTGTTCAAGTGGTTCATTACCAAGGTCGCCAACAAATAAACTTAAGCGAAAATGTATTATATGGAGCTGGATCCGAGCTCATAAGGTCAGAGCTTGGTGTTTATGGAGAAAAAAATTAGGAGAATGGCCTAGCAAGAAACCTTGATTTAAAATTGTATAATAGAAGCCAAAAAATAATAATGTAAATAATTCATGGCCGACCTCTCTTCTTCGGGGACTGCTCCATTTCCATGCCAAGATAGAAAGGCCTAAAAATGGTGAAAAGGCCAAGATTGAAAGGGTTAAAACACCTCACATATGTAAAACAGTTCAAATTCACAAAAATAACCACTTAGTTCAGACCTTTATTAGACCCCGAGAATTTATGAAATGAAAGCCATAGGAATTACCTGACAACAAAAGGAGAGTTAGACGAGGGAAATCCATGATAGCTGCAGTATTTGAATGGCTCACTTGCAACGGCTGTAATCGGAAGAGGCGGAGGTAAGACAAGAAGGCAGTAGCGGATATTGAAGGGAGGCGAGTAGACGGATGAAGTGGCAGAAGGGATCGAAGAGGGCAATAGTCAACAAGGGATTAGGCCTGGTTATCTTGACCGCATAAACTGATAAAGAAGCCAACACGATGCCTACAATTAAAAAACCTTCTTTATACTTAAATTTAAAACTTGGCAAAATCATTATATATGTATATATGCCAAGACCTCAAATCTGGGGTAACAAAATAAAGAGCCAGAAAAATTAAGATTAATGAGCAAAAGTGAGGTATAGAAAAGAGTCGAACATCAAAAGTCATGCATAAAAGAAATCTGAATTTAAGAGCACCAACAATGCACAATTCAAAGTCGGATGAGCTTACCCCTTCCACGCGCCGCGTTGCTACGCTGCTTAGCCAACCTTCGCCACTCAAGTACAACATCAGTAACAACAATTCGTGGCCGACCTCTCTTCTTCGGGGACTGCTCCATTTCCCTGCCAAGATAGAAAGGTCTAAAAATGGCGAAAAGGCCAAGATTGAAAGGGTTAGAACACCTCACATATGCTAAAGCAGTTCAAATTCACAAAAATAACCACTTAGTTCAGACCTCTATTAGACCCCGAGAATTTACGAAATGGAAGCCATAGGAATTACCTGACAACAAAAGGAGAGTTGGACGAGGGAAATCCATGATAACTGCAGTATTTGAATGGCTCACTTGCAACGGCTGTAATCGGAAGAGGCGGAGGTAAAACAAGAAGACAGTAACGGATATTGGAGGGAGGGGAGTAGACAGATGAAGTGGCAGAAGGGAACGAAGAGGGCAATAGTCAACAGGGGATTAGGTCTGGTTATCTGGACCGCGCACTGAAAAATCGTGTTGTAAGCAGGCATGGGCTGCGGCTTGCAAGGGCAAAAAAGGAAGCTAAACTAATTTACACTGAATAATAGCGTTGTAAGCAGACATGGGGTGAGGCTTGTAAGGGTAAAAAAAGTCTTTATACTCATTTAATTTGCTCATGGTGGAAGGAATTGTTATCCTATAATAGATATAATAGATTACTAATTTTTATATTTGTTAAATTAATAATAACTAAATTAATTATACTAGGAGATAACCATATATTGTATAATATATTCTTACAAAAAATTTATATAATTTTTTATGTATAAAATTAAATTGATGACTATTATTATATTAGTCATTAATTTTTTTATTTACATATATTGTCTACCTTATAAAAACAATGAATTGTCACTTTTACGATAAATTGGTTGTAGTATTTGTTACAGAATCAAATCACCGCTAGCAATGATCATTTTAATACGATCGGTTTTACATGACATGTAAAAGATATTCAAGAATAGTCATCAATATCTCGTCAATTTTAATGGTCTATTTTGAAATAAACCCGACCAACTCAAAATGCAATCAGTTTGAATTTGTTCGGTGCTGTACCGGTACACAACTACTATATATTATTATAATTAATTTTTTTATAATCGGTTACCAAACTGTTTATCATATTCTAATACTCTATTATTTTAACTAATAAATTTTAGTTTTAATTATGTTTTGCTCAAGTTTATGTTTGTGTCGGAAACTTTGAAGCAAGTGGTAGTCTGTGCAATTTTTATTGCCAATTGAAAATATTCTCTACCCTTACATATTAATAACATTTTATAAATACCACAGGATTACTTGTTTAAGCCTAAATCCGTCGTAGATGGTGTTCGATAGCAAGTTGTCTGTCGTCATCCCATGTATTGAGACCAAAATATCAATTCGTATGGCCTGTGTTTTCTTTTTGGTATAAGATGATGTATTTTATGAATTTGGATTAAAAGGAATAGAAGTACGGATTTTATGCATTGGCAAACCAAAATACAAGGGACCTAAACACTAGTAAAACTAGAGGTCGAAGTTGGAACATTGTATTGATCAGCATTCAAATAAAACTAAAATGTGGCAGAGCAACAATTCCATTCAAGAAAATAGTTCAATGTTGAGGTATATCGACGAGAATGTCAAGCATATTAGGTTTTCTCCAAGGGACCTTCCACATCGTCTTGCATCCAGAGGCCTTGGAAATTCTCCGTATAGCATACAAACGAGCTGCGCCTAAAGTCATGTGTTTCTGAGGAATGACTATCACAAACACTGCAATGTTTTGTAGTAACTTTAGTATGACAAATATCATGCCTGTGGGCAAATGCCTCAAAAGGAACAGGATAAAGACATAGGCCTATATATGTTGCTATCAGCACCAAATATGTGTATTTTTGGAACACCTGATCTTGCATATTGTAGCAGTGCCTTTGATTGCTAATGATTAACTATTCGATGCTCCTCTTCCAGATGTCAGTGAGGAAGATGTATCAGAATCATTGATATGATCATAATTATGAGCTTAACAGTCTGGTCGAATCCAATAACAACACTAAAGACCTGCAACAACACTAAAGAGCTGCCCTGCGAAGTTGAGCCGCTTGTCATAAACGGCTGTACTAGATCTCAAGGAGTTGAAAGCATGCAATTAGTAGATGTGTAAATATACTGAAGTAATAATTTGTTTCTTTGATTAATTGCTAATGATTTACTATTGATGTTCTTTTTTCAGATGCGACTGTGGAAGATGTATCAGCATCCATTGATATGATCATAATATATTATGAGCTTATAACAGTGGGGTCGAATCCAATGACAACACGAAAGAGCTGCCTTGCCATTGTGCTTGAGCCGATTGACATAATCTATCAGGATATAGGAGGCCGGCTGGTTCTATAGGACAAATGCAGTTGGAGTTTTGAATTAAACAAAAAGAAGTACATCTGAATTAATTATGAGGTCATTATCAATATCTATTATCAAATAAATGTTTAGTATACAAAAAAACCAGTGTCTAATATAGAGATCTTTTACCTATAGAATCGATCAGTAATATTGAATCGGCCTGGAAAATTTAACTAAAAAAATTTCAATTACAATATGAAAATTGTGGGATTTTATCTATACAACGCTTATCAAGCCAACAATCTAAAAAAAGACAATTAAACTATCATCTACCTAGTACAGAGATAATCTGAATATTGACTATTGCTTTATGCTGCTGCGTAAGAAACTAAATTAACCAAGAACATTCCCTGCACGCAGAAGCGGTGGCATACTTGATCGCTGAGGGTGTAAATCAAGAATGTGGCTGATCCCGTGAACTGCAATCTGCGAGGAGATATAGATATTCGGATGCATGATGATCGCATTGTCTACCTTATAAAAAGAAGGTAAAGTGCTGGTGATGAGGATGGTTTTAGAAGGAACAAGGGTTGGGAGGAGCGACAAGGGTTTTAATTGGTAGAGATCAGAAAATAAGAGGCGGTGTTGTGGAGTTATATGGTAAGGGATCAGATCAGGGTTCAGGTCAGTAGCGTAACGGAGGTCCGAGATGGCAGCATCACAAGGGACGAACATAGTGGCGTTCATGGGGAGGACAGGGCTTGTAGTAGAGGCTTTTAACAACTTGGCCCAGATTGTGAAGCCGCCATGGCTAAGCAGAGCTTCGATGACTGCATCCACTTCTTGGTTCCAAGGTGCAGGTGGCAAAGTAGATGGTGTAGTTGCAGAGATGATGGAAGAGAGGTTTAAGATTGTGAGTACAATAATCAAGAAGAGAAGGAGTTTCATAACTGCAGAAGGGTTAGCAGGTGCAATTTAATAGGGATGTGTATTACAATATTATGCTTATATAGACTTCAATGTTTCGAATTCCAAAACCTAATCGAAAAAGGAAAAATTGTAAACCAATAGGATCCGAATATCATTAGCTCAAAGGCGGCAACGTGATAACCCCCAACAAGAAACAATTTCTTGTATGTACTTTTATCTTGTAATTATATAAACATTTTTTAATTATATAATTATATGGGTGACACTCTAGAGAAATCTTTTTATATAAAGTTTCGTAAAGAACCACCTTATATATTAATTATCACATCCAAATATCCAATGACCATTTCAAATTTGTACTTGATATTAATTAATTTTCCACTTGACAAGACTTCCCTAGTTTAGAGTTAATTTTTTTTCTTGTTTTTTAAAATTGTTATAATTTACGAACATGTTTTGTTAATTTTTAGTCAGTTATTTTAGATAAATTTTTATTTGAAGTTAAAATATTTATGTCATAAATTAATAAATTATCCAAAATTTAAAAAGTTGCTTAAAATAATAATTAATAAAAAATATTCTTTAAAACCTATTTTATTCTTATAATTTATTTGAGGAAGGTTAATATTAATATTCAAACTTATATATTTTATTTTTTATACTTCTAATAATGATTATGTTATAGATAATAATAAAATTATACAAATAGATATTAATTAAATATTTTCTTTTTTTATTTTCACTTAAATTAACATTAAATTCAATTTGTTTTTTTAATATATCGAGGTTTATTGATTCTAAATGAAAGCTCTCATGAAATATTTTTATAAGTGTTTTAAAAGACGAGAATCAGAATTAGTCAATTTAGGTTCCTTAAAGATTAATTTAATCGATGATTAAGTTTTATGAAGGTCGTAGGGTCAAATAATTCATACTATTATAAATTCCTAATATAAATATGCTGATTATTCAATTTTTATAAATTTTAACCTCTTTTTTGTTATTAATAATGACCGATTTTATAACAATTTTTTACTATTTCAATCGAATTTTGTCTCGTCAGATTTCTTTTTCTGATCTAATTTCCGCTTAATCCAAGAAGGACAGGTTCATCTACTAATTAATTAAGAAAGAGTCATATTTTAGAACCCTGATTATTACCATGAAAAAGTAAATTTAAGCGAAATTAGAGGAAAAATTATATATTTTTTAACCTAATATCATTCATATATTATTATAACTATTTTATAATCCACTACATAACCGTTAATCATATTCTAATATTATTTTAACTAAATTTTTATATTTATTTTTTTAATTATGTTTTGCTCATGTTTATGTTTGTACCGTAAATTTTAAAGTAAGTTGTAGTCTGCAGTATTTGACAAAAAATTTATATGCCAACTGAACGACGTAGACCGAATTCGAGGAAATTGAATTTGACTCGTTAAAAATAAATATAATTTATATAAATATAAAGAAGGAGTGGATTCAAAACTTATTTATAATTCGAATTCGAATTCGAATGAATACTAAGTGACAGGATTGTAATTTGAATCGAATAGTTCAAACTCGTTTTCGAACTTGTGCTCAAACAAGATTTTTTACGCTCGAAAAAAAACTCGAATCGTGGGTAGTTTTGTAAAACTCGACTCGTTAAACTCGAACACAAACTCAATGGGTTATATCGAATTGGTAACTGAAGTGGAATCATAATATCACTTTTGCCATCAATCCCAGCAGAGTATCATTTACCTCACTTATATTAAAATAATTAAGTATAAATATTTTTCAAAATTATTAAAATTTGAATAAATCATTAAAAGTTATATTATGTATAAATCTACATGTATGGGTTATATTTTGCAAATAAAATGAATTTCACTATGTTTAATCATTTTTTAAATAATAAAGCAAAAGAAAACAAATTATAAGATTAATAAAAAATAGTAAAATCATTTCATAAAATTTGAAAATATTAACAAAAATACTATAATTTATAAGTTTTCATTTGATTATAATAACATGTAAAACAAAAATGTAGAACTCAAAAAAATGTCATTATCAATTTTTGAATACGTATTTAGAGTTATCAATATGATATTTATGAAAACTTAAATAACTTGAATGATATTATGTTGAGATCAGTAACAAAAGTGATATTAGACATTCACTTCAGTGAGCATTTTGATACTTAATCCCAAATTCAATACCATTTTTCTTTCTATAAATATATTATACATATGTATATATTTATATATTAATAAAATTATATGTTAAATTTTAAATTATTTATTTGTTCCCGTATTATTATTAACTAGCATTAGAGCCCGTGCAAGGCACGAAACTCGGGTGAATTCTCATATTTGAATGTTAGTTAAATGGTATTTATACGTTTTAGGCAGGAGGTGAATAAATAGAAAACATAGAGAAGAGAAGGATTGTAAACTGAATGAGCTAGAACTTAAGGTGATCTATCGTTTTTCCACAGCTTACCAAGTTTGTTCTCAAATATTTGTATTATTTCACCATTCTCGCTTAACTTAACTGCCATACCAGACCGTCGTATTTAATACAGTGTCAGCAAAACTGAGGAAATCTTTGTTTTTGGACAATGCAACTCCAGTTGGGGAAAAAAGATTCTTTAGAATGACTGTTGTCTGTATAGGTATTGATGTGGGAACATTGTCAATTGTTGAGGTTTCCCTGAGATGGACTTTGTATATGTTGCTGTCAATGTTAATTAAGATGGAGTACAGAACATATGTAAAGACAAAACATCACTCATATAGAATCACTGAGTTTGACAAATGATACAATAATGAGGCGTTGAAAGGTGATTGCATTAACTGAATTCTTTCAGCACGTAGTTTGTTATTCTTAATCAGAAACTCGTCTATCTTCCGCTACCAAGTCATAGCTCTCTTATTAGGAGGTGCTGACGAAGAATGGCATATGCACCCAAGAATTGACATGCGCAACAACTTTTACAAATTAATTGAGCCGGGTGACTATTTTAAGATAACTCATTATTCATTTTCACTCTTGAAACAACACAATATGTAGTAAAACATAAAATTAGAATCCAAGCACAAAGATATATGGCATTTTAATGAAGCGCAGAAATAGCATACTTTCTGGTTACTATCCCTGAGGACCAAGCTATTAGTTGCATTAAAAGAAGCCCTTTTTTATACACGGGCAACAAGAAATAGTAGGGCAAAGTTGATCGAGCAGGTGAAACGCTTTCAAAAAACACCAAACACAATGAGAAAGAACTTGAGTTTCTCGTTTCCCGTTGTATATCTATCTGTCAATGCTAAGATGGAATACAGAACATATGCAAAAGCAAAACAACACTCTTATTGAATTACTGGCTCTGACAAAGGATACTATAATGAGGCGATGAAAGAGGATTTCATCAACTGAATCATTAGCGCTTAGTTGTCGCCGCTCTTCTATCAGGAGGCGTTAACGAAGAAACATATATGTAACCAAGAAGTGGCACGTGCAACAACCACTAAAAATAAATCGAGATGAGACATGTTTAACTATATGAATGTTGCCATGATTGTAATTGTGTTTCATAACTACCTGTCTAATTCCAGTAATAATAAGTTTGAAGTCATTGTATCACTTAAAAAAAATACGCGCATCATGAGATGTAGATGTAATAAATAAATAATTTATTCATAGCAATGTGTCTTAAGCCAGTCATCTGGTTACACGCTCTGTTCATAGATTGTAGATGCTCATGTTTTATTTATAAAGATAATAATTCATAGAGATAGTTTTTTCAATTTAAGCAGACTTCTGTTTCTGCCTCTTTGCCGCTGCCCCGCTGGATTCCGTACCAAGGCAGTGGCTGTTGTTTCAGGCCCAGTGTTTCCTCCGCCAGCCTCGTTGCTCCTTGCCACAGACTCATTACTTCCTGCCCCTTCAGCATTTTCAGCAGGCTCGATTTCAGACAACATGACAATTGTGTATTCCTCGTATCCAAGGTTGGTGTTGAAGCTATTGATCTTGACTTCAAAAGCACAAGTCTTTCCTACCACATTGTTCACCACTACTGGGAGTTCACCAATGCTGGGAGTTCAGCTATAGGATTATCCTACGTTTATGTGAGTGAATGACATTAATTAAAACGGGCATGAGTCTAGTTAAATAAGAGAATTAGTAAGGTTTGGGACCAAACCTCACGCCCTGGAAATTGCAGCCGGTAATCCAATGCCTTTTGTCCATCATACACGTATACTTGAGCATATCTGGGTGTGCAGCCTAGAGGAGGTAACAGGGAGCCAATGTTGTGATACGTATGGCCTTTGACACGGAAAATGAATGGCCCCCAGCCAGTATTTACAGAATTATCGATATTCCCACCAAATGATACAAATGTAAATATATTGTTGTATGTACGGATTTCTCTATGAAACATATTCCCTTCTTGACCACGACAAGTTAAGAGTCGGTGGAGCTCAGGAGGTAGCATGCGCACTGCACTTTTCCTTTCCCGCAGCAAATGATATATCCCTTTGGACCAGCACCTGTATGTCTACCAGTGTATTCAGCACTCCATACTAATGCTTGGCAAAAGCCGCATACCTGGTCTGGTAAACCCATATTTAAAATCGTGTTGCCACTGGCTGCATCAAAGGCAGCATAGTCAAAGCGAAAAATGTGCATTTGGACAGAGAGTAGAGCCCTTTTTTCAGAAATAAAATAATTCTTCAAATTATTTGTTAGACTTTAACCAACCGGAAATTGTAAATGACATAGATGAAGTAAAGATTACACTAACATAACTAATCAATAGGAGAAAATGCCTTGTAATTAAATTGACATGAATAAAGTAGCCAAACCCGTTTTAATTCTTATAAATCTCTCATCATCCAATTATATACATAAAAAAAGGGATTTAGATGTCAAATGTAGATATTAAATAAACGAAAAAATTTATACTTGTTATGCAACTTTGATTATTTTATAATGTATAATATTCAACACTATTGTTAAATATTTATAAACAAGTAAATGAACTACATAGGACATGTTATATTCATTAATTCAAATTTTATTATTATACTCCATGGATGAATACACAATTAAGGCAATAAAGTGCAATAAATTACATGGTATTGCATATAGATAGAAATTGTCATGCTTAACGGATAAACTACATAGATCACGTAATATTAATTAGTTTCGCCGTTTTTTTATAAGAGCGTTGACTTTTGGCACACCCTTTCAAGTGCTTTGACCATAAAGTAAAATTTAGGATTCCACTTTTTTTAGTGAAATATATAATCTATATTCTACTTTTAAAAAAGAAAATTTTTAAGAAAAATTAAAATATCCATCAAGTGTAAATGTGTTATTATAAGCCATGCATCAATCTATACTATATTATTATAAGCGAAAAGGGTTTTATTGTTGGTTTGGTATAATTGGTTAACACTTTCTAAAAAATATTAAAATGCTTTTCACAGAAAAAAACATGCATATTATTTATTTTAAAAAAATAATTAATATAAATATATTACGTGATATGTTGATGCTCAACAATCTCTTATTTACAGAATTCGGTTTCTCCACTACTCAAACTCTTTAATTTATTTAAAATAACAACTAATTAATTAAATCTCATGAATGATATAAATTTATTCTTTTATCAATATAAATTTTATACCAAATACAATCGAAATATATTAATTTAATCACCACTCAAATTATAAACAATTTCCTAAAAAATTAATTATAAATAATTTTAAAATAAACTTATATCTTACAAATTGTATCCTACAAAATTATAGACTCTTATATTCTAATTATAATTCCTCAATACCACCCAATTTTTTTTTAAAATAACTCATTTTTATACTTGAATTATTAATTTATTGTATAAAATTTGAGTTGAGACTACCAAAAATTATTAATTAATTTATATTATCAAATTATCTAATATTTATTTATTTATTATATAAAATTTGAGCCGGGAGTAAATAATTTTCAAATAATCTTATTTTACAAACTGTATCCTACGAAACTAACTCTTATATTCCAATTACAATTCCCCAATTTCTTCCTAGAACAACTCCATTCTTTACTTTAATTATTTAATTTATTATATAAAATTCAAGTGGGGACTTCCAAAAATTATTAATGGATTTAGATATATTCTAATTACAATTCATCAATTGCAGCCAACTTCTTCCCAGAACAACTCCATTTTGTGCTGGAATTATCAATGTATTATATACAATTCGAGTCGGAGCTACCAAAAATTATTAATTAATTTAGATTATCAAATTATCGAATACTCCCTCCGTCCCAACCAATTCTTTACACTTTCCTTTTTGGGACGTCCCATCCAATTCTTTACATTACTAAAAATAGTAATTTTTAACAATAAATATATTATTACATCCACTACTTCACTCCACTTTTTCAACACTTTACACTATTACACCCACTACTTCATTTATTTTAACAATAAAATCACTATTACACCCACTATCCTTGGTCTCCGTGCCCGGAGCAAATGTAAACATTTGGCTGGGACGGAGGGAGTATTAATTTACTTATTATATAAAATTCAAGACGGGGCTACAAAAAATAATTAATTAATTTAGATTATCAATTTATCGAGTATTACCTTATTGAAATATTTATTAAGTTGAATTATACATTCAGATAGTGTAATCAATTAATGATACAGACAATATTTATTTGATCATAATTTATTTAAATTTTTAATTACTATACACTTATAATTTTTAACCCACTACAACGATTATTTTTTTATCATTACTTTATTTCTTTTCAAGATATTAAGAATAAAATAATTTAATTTAAAATCTCAGTATTTTAAACAATGAGAAATATTTATTTATTTTAATTTTAAATTACTTCCCACAATCGTTAACACACACATATAAGGTTTGGAGTCCCATCAAACATATATCATTATAATTTGTTCAATCTTGTGAGACTTATAATATTTATATTAATAATAAATAATTTTGAATCGGGTAAAATCTTTTATTGTATAAACTAATTAATATAAATAATAATATAATAATGTTTTTTCATATAAATAATTAGATTAATAATAAATAATTTTGAATCGGGTAAAATCTTTTATTATCAAATTTTATTGTTATACCTTTTGCAACAATATATAACTAATCCAATAAAGCACAATAAGTTGCACGATATTGCATACACGTAGAAAATGGAATGCTTATTGTATTTTATTATATTTTGTTAAAATTTGGAAAAAGCTAAGGAACCATAACATGATATTCAAAAAATATGTAAAATAGATTGAATATATAATTATATGAAAAATAATGAATGCAAACATGACAACATGTATCACTCATAAATTCTTGTTCCATATTACTCAGGCGCAAAAAATATATATACATGATGGGACTCTTACCGAATGCGTGCTTCTTCTTGTCAATGTTATTGCGTTTCCAAGGTGTTTCCAAACCTGGTATAGTGAAATTATTGTTTCCAAATATGATATAATAATATCAAAGGAGAGCATAAGATAAAATTATTACCGGGGCTAATAAGCAGCTTGAGGCTAAGGTGGGAGTGAGCTAAAAATATAAATGGAATATGGCAAATTTTGGTGTGGAATTTACATACCCATTATTTTGGCCTTTTTTGGCAGAGTACTTGGACCAGGGCTGTTCGCTAATGCATGGAACCTTGAGGGAATGCTAGTTGGGTGCGTAGTGCCTGCTTCAAATAAAAGCATATTTTATAAATAAGAATGCAAGGGAACTGTCCTAACAAGTCACATTTAATTCAACATGAAATGCAGGATGGGGATGCGGCTTGCAGGCATAGAACTTATGAGGATTAAGTGTCCATCGTATAATTTATCAAGCACTCAAACAAAACTATTATGGGCAAGACAACCCCATTCGAGTTGCACGAGACTTCTTCTTACATAACACTAATTAAATAGCATCATTGTTAACAATTAAGTTCAGCGGCAGAAACAAAACTATTATGGGCAAGACAACCCATTCGAGCCGCACAAGACTCTCTCTTAGACAACACTAATTAAATAGCATCATTGTTAACAATCAAGTTCAGTGGCAGAAGCACTGGCTTTGAATGAATTTATACATAAAGTATCATGGTCTAGGTAAAACCCATAAACAACCCTATTAAACTTTCTTTCTAAACAACAACAAGATAATAACATAGGTCAAAAGGCAGAAGAAGTAGAAAGATGAGTTTAATTAGTGCCAGTGTTATGAATATTATAATACAATTTATATCAAATTTATTTGATATAAGTTAGCTTTATTTAGGAACCAAGAATGAAATTTTAATATCTTCCATCACTGAAGTTCATTTATCAATTCCAAAATAGCCAGTTTAGCATTAATAGTAAATTGCCACAAAGCATTTAACCTATGAAGACACAAGGCTGGGAATGAACAATTAAAGAACGGGTAAGGCTGGGCTAGGGAAAACCTTGCATATGCTTGACTCATACTTATTTAACTATATTTATATAACTATTTTGAATGCATGTCGGCATTTGCATAAAAGTATTCAGAATCTGCCAGAACCTTCTAGTTGTTTGCCCGAGAAGTAGCATTAGGCAGGCCGCGAGTTTGACTGGGCACCATCGAAGATGTCCCTGATAGGAGTCAAAAAAGCAAGGTTTAGAGCAACGACACAGGTTTTTAAAAAGTATGGATACAGTATGAGTTTAGTTAGGGCCAGTGTTATGAATACTATAATGCAGTTTATATCAATTTTATTTGATATAAGTTAGCTTTATTTAGGTACCAAAAATGTAATTTTAATATCTTCCATCACTGAAGCTCATTTTTCAATTCCAAAATAGTCAGTTTAGCATTAATAGCAAATTGCCACAAAACATTTAACCTATAAAGGCAGAAGGCTGGAAATGAACAATTAAAGAACGGGAAAGGCTGGGCTGGGAAAAACCCTGTACATGCTTGACTCAGGCTTATTTAATTATATTTATATAACTATTTTGAATGCATATCGGCATTTGCATAAAAGTATTCAGAATCTGCTCCATTTCCCTGCCAAGATAGAAAGGCCTAAAAATGGCGAAAAGGCCAAGATTGAAAGGGTTAGAACACCTCACATTCAAATTCATAAAAATAACCACTTAGTTCAGACCTCTATTAGACCCCGAGAATTTACGAAATGAAAGCCATAGGAATTACCTGACAACAAAAGGAGAGTTGGACGAGGAAAATCCATGATAGCTGCAGTATTTGAATGGCTCACTTGCAACGGCTGTAATCGGAAGAGGCGGATGTAAGTCAAGAAGGCAGTAGCGGATATTGGAGGGAGGGGAGTAGACGGATGAAGTGGCAGAAGGGAACGAAGAGGGCAATAGTCAATAGGGGATTAGGCCTGGTTATCTGGACCGCATAAACTGACAAAGAAGGCAACACGATGCCTACAATTATAAAACCTTCTTTATACTTAAATTTAAAACTTGGCAAAATCATTATATATGTATATATGCCAAGACCTCAAATCTGGGATAACAAAATAAAGAGCCAGAAAAATTAAGATTAATGAGCAAAAGTGAGGTATAGAAAAGAGCCGAACATCAAAAGTCATGCATAAAAGAAATCTGAATTTGAGAGCACCAACAATGCACAATTCAAAGTCGGACGAGCTTACCCCTTCAACGCGCCGCGTTGCTACGCTGTTTAGCCAACCTTCGCCACTCAAGTACAACATCGGTAACAACAATTCGTGGCCGACCTCTCTTCTTCGGGACTGCTCCATTTCCCTTGAAAGGCATAAAAATGGCGAAAAGGCCAAGATTGAAAGGGTCAGAACACCTCACATATGCTAAAGCAGCTCAAATTCACAAAAATAACCATTTAGTTCAGACCTCTATTAGACCCTGAAAATTTACGAAATGAAAGCCATAAGAATTACCTGACAACAAAAGGAGAGTTGGACGAGGGAAATCCCTGATAGCTGCAGTATTTGAATGGCTCACTTGCAACGGCTGTAATCGGAAGAGGCGGAGGTAAGACAAGAAGGCAGTAGCGGATATTGGAGGGAGGGGAGTAGACGGATGAAGTGGCAGAAGGGAACGAAGAGGGCAATAGTCAACAGGGGATTAGGCTTGGTTATCTGGATCGCGCACTGAAAAATCGGGTTGTAAGCAGGCATGGGGTGAGGCTTGTAAGGGTAAAAATTGTATTTATACTGATTTAATTTGCTCAGGATTGAAGGAGTTGTTCTCCTGTAATAGATATAATAGATTACTAATTTTTATATTTATTAAATTAATAATAACTAAATTAATTGTACTAGGAGATAACCATATATTGTATAATATATTCTTACAACAAATTTATATAATTTTTTATGTATAAAATTAAATTGATGATTATTATTATAATAGTCATTAATTTTTTTAGTTACATATATTGTCTACCTTATAAAACAATGAACTGTCACTTTTACGATAAATTGGTTAACCAATTAAAACGTTGTAGTATTTGTTACAGAATTAAATCACCGCTAACAATGATCATTTTAATATGATCGGTTTTACATGACATATAAAAGCTATTCAAGAATAGTCATCAATATCTCGTCAATTTTAATGGTCTATTTTGAAATAAACCCGACCAACTCGAAATGCAATTAGTTTGAATTTGTTCGGTACTGTACCAGTACACAACTACTATATATTATTATAATTATATTTTTTATAATCGGTTACCAAACTGTTTATCATATTCTAATACTCTATTAGTTTAACTAATAAATTTTAGTTTTTAGTTTTTTTAATTATGTTTTGCTCAAGTTTATGTTTGTGTCGGAAATTTTGAAGCAAGTGCAGTCTGTGCAATTTTTATTGCCAATTGAAAATATTCTCTACCCTAACATATTAATAACATTTTACTTGTTTAAGCCTAAATCCGTCGTAGATTATGTTCGATAGCAAGTTGTCTGTCGTCATCCCATGTATTGAGACCAAAATATCAATTCGTATGGCCTATGTTTTCTTTTTGGTATATATAAGATTAGGGGTGAGTATCCGGTCCGGTTAACCGAAAACCGAACCGAATAACTGAAATATTTTCGGTTCGGTTAACCGAAATTAAAATTTCGGTTCGGTTTTTGGTTTTGATTTTTCCTGAAATTCGGTTTCTCGGTTTTTAACCGCGGTTAACCGAAAAATCGAAAAAACCCGAATATATATAATATGTAATAAAACAGAATATATAATATAATATGAGGTAAGTTGTGATTTGTAGTTTAGAGAATTAGGATTTACTTAGTTATGTGAAAAATGAGGTAGTTGAGATTTGTTTTGGGGTTGGTGAAGTGAGTCGTGTGTGATAAGTTTGTGTGGTAATATTATTATTATTTTTCAGAAAAACTTGTTGTATTTTGAATTGATTTTAAATTTCGGTTATTTATTTCGGTTTTCGGTAATAACCGAAATAAATATTTCGGTTCAGTTAAAAACCGAATTTATTTTGGTTCGGTTTTCGGTTTTGATTTTTCTGGAATTTCGGTTTCGGTTAACCGAATTAAAATTCGGTTCGGTTCGGTTAAAACCGAATACTCACCCCTATATAAGATGATGTATTTTATGAATTTGGATTAAAGGAATATGATAATAAGAAGGAATTCGAATGTAAGTCTATTTTCTTATGTAAAGTTGTTCTAGATTTGTAATTGAATTGTAACTGTGTCTATATAAAAAAAAACATAGGTTAACGTCAAAAAAATCTTTGCAAATCATATTATTCATAACCTAGCAGCTCTCGAGAACAAAGAACTTCTTGAGAGAGTTTTGTAACCAATTCATTATTGTTAATACAGAACAGTATTCATCTTTTACATACTTAATCGATATACTAGTTCTATTACATTCAACCCTCATTCTGTAATAGCTTATTTATCTGGGAAACAATAGTATTATACATATGTATATATTTATATATTAATAAAATTATATGTTAAATTTTAAATTATTTATTTGGTCCCATATTATTATTAATTACTAATTTTTATATTTGTTAAATTAATAATAACTAAATTAATTCTACTAGGAGATAACCATATATTGTATAATATATTCTTACAACAAATTTATATAATTTTTTATGTATAAAATTAAATTGATGATTATTATTATATTAGTCATTAATTTTTTTATTTACATATATTGTCTACCTTATAAAACAATGAACTGTCACTATAAATTGGTTGTAGTATTTGTTACGGAATTAAATTATCGCTAGCAATGATCATTTTAAGATGATGTATTTTATGAATTTGGATTGAAAGGAATATAAGTAAGCATTGTATGCATTGGCAAACCAAAATACAAGGGACCTAAACACTAGTAAAACTAGAGGTCGAAGTTGGAACATAGTATTGATCAGCATTCAAATAAGACTAAAATGTGGCAGAACAACAATTTCATTCAAGAAAATAGTTCAATGTTGAGGTATATCGACGAGGATTTCAAGCATATTAGGTTTTCTCCAAGGGACCTTCCACATCGTCTTGCATCCAGAGGCCTTGGAAATTCTCCGTATAGCATACAAACGAGCTGCGCCTAAAGTCATGTGTTTCTGAGGCATGACTATCATAAACTTGGAAAAAAAGCCCATAAGCAAGCCATAAACACTGCAATGTTTTGTAGTAACTTTAGTATGACAAATATCATGCCTGTGGCAAATGCCTCAAAAGGAACAGGATAAAGACATAGGCCTACATATGTTGCTATCAGAACCAAATATGTATATTTTTGGAATACCTGATCTTGCATATTGTAGCAGAGCCTTTGATTGCTAATGATTAACTATTCGATGCTCCGCTTCCAGATGTCAGTGTGGAAGATGTATCAGAATCATTGATATGATCATAATTATGAGCTTAACAGTCTGGTCGAATCCAATAACAACACTAAAGACCTGCAACAACACTAAAGAGCTGCCCTGCGAAGTTGAGCCGCTTGTCATAAACGGCTGTACTAGATCTCAAGGAGTTGAAAGCATGCAATTAGTAGATGTGTAAATATACTGAAGTAATAATTTGTTTCTTTGATTAATTGCTAATGATTTACTATTGATGTTCTTTTTTCAGATGCGACTGTGGAAGATGTATCAGCATCCATTGATATGATCATAATATATTATGAGCTTATAACAGTGGGGTCGAATCCAATGACAACACGAAAGAGCTGCCTTGCCATTGTGCTTGAGCCGATTGTCATAATCTATCAGGATATAGGAGGCCGGCTGGTTGTATAGGACAAATGCAGTTGGAGTTTTGAATTAAACAAAAAGAAGTACATCTGAATTAATTATGAGGTCATTATCAATATCTATTATCAAATAAATGTTTAGTATACAAAAAAACCAGTGTCTAATATAGAGATCTTTTACCTATAGAATCGATCAGTAATATTGAATCGGCCTGGAAAATTTAACTAAAAAAATTTCAATTACAATATGAAAATTGTGGGATTTTATCTATACAACGCTTATCAAGCCAACAATCTAAAAAAAGACAATTAAACTATCATCTACCTAGTACAGAGATAATCTGAATATTGACTATTGCTTTATGCTGCTGCGTAAGAAACTAAATTAACCAAGAACATTCCCTGCACGCAGAAGCGGTGGCATACTTGATCGCTGAGGGTGTAAATCAAGAATGTGGCTGATCCCGTGAACTGCAATCTGCAAGGAGATATAGATATTCGGATGCATGATGATCGCATTGTCTACCTTATAAAAAGAAGGTAAAGTGCTGGTGATGAGGATGGTTTTAGAAGGAACAAGGGTTGGGAGGAGCGACAAGGGTTTTAATTGGTAGAGATCAGAAAATAAGAGGCGGTGTTGTGGAGTTATATGGTAAGGGATCAGATCAGGGTTCAGGTCAGTAGCGTAACGGAGGTCCGAGATGGCAGCATCACAAGGGACGAACATAGTGGCGTTCATGGGGAGGACAGGGCTTGTAGTAGAGGCTTTTAACAACTTGGCCCAGATTGTGAAGCCGCCATGGCTAAGCAGAGCTTCGATGACTGCATCCACTTCTTGGTTCCAAGGTGCAGGTGGCAAAGTAGATGGTGTAGTTGCAGAGATGATGGAAGAGAGGTTTAAGATTGTGAGTACAATAATCAAGAAGAGAAGGAGTTTCATAACTGCAGAAGGGTTAGCAGGTGCAATTTAATAGGGATGTGTATTACAATATTATGCTTATATAGACTTCAATGTTTCGAATTCCAAAACCTAATCGAAAAAGGAAAAATTGTAAACCAATAGAACATCATGAGCTCAAAGCTAGGCGGCAACCGATTAGCACGTAATCAATATATTTCATGTATGTTACGTTGTATTTCCTTATAAAATAAAATTATACAAATTTTTATTAAATAATTATATTGACAAAATTCAAAATTCAATACATATATTTTAATTTAATTAATATTTTTTGCTAGAATATATTCCTCAAAAGAAAATTACTCCTTTTTCTGTGAGATTTAACTTTCAACTTATTAGCAATTATATATAAGTTAATTATAAGACATATTAAATTTATTAAATAAATTGAAACCATAAATTTTTATTAAATAAATAGAAAAATAATTAAAAAATATATTAACATATTTGTTATTAAAATATTAAGAGGATTTCGGTATTATATAGATTTACTGATAATTATATAAACATCTCTCATATTATAATTAAAATAAGAATTAATATTTTAAAATGAATGATAATTAATGTATTCCAATATTATGCTTATATAGAATTCAAAATCTAAAACCTATTCGGAAAAAGAAAAATTCTAAATCAATAGAACATCTCAAAGACTGCAACCAATAGAATATCAACGTTTCTAATTCCAAAATCTAAAATGTGTCAACCAATAGAATATCATGAACGTATGATATCAATTTCATGTAGGTTTGTCTTCTTATAAAATTATATAAAAATGTTTTACCTAAATAATTATGGTCATTATCAATACCCAATAATTAGTATACTTCATTAGTTCCTTTTAGTAGTATTGCTAACCTTGGCCGTACAATTTATATTCTAAATTAAGATAGATATTTATATCTAATTCAATAACATGTAAACATTAGGAGCTTTGAAAGCAAAATTTAACCCGAACTAATGATTCTTGCAAACAAAATATTTGTTCTATTTGATTATGAAGTCAATTATATATGTATAAAAACTAGTGTCTAATAGAGAGATGTTTTATCTATACAATCTATCGGTAATTAATATTGAATCGGTCTAGAAAATTAAACTAAAAGTACTGCTGTTGTATTATTATTCAGTTTAATTTAAAATACAATATGAAAATTGTCGAACTTCTTTTATATAACGTTTATCAAGCCAACAACTTAAAATGACAATTAAGCTATCAACCCAACAATCTATGTTTTTATATAAAATATTTATTTTTGGTTCTTGTTAACATAACAACATTTTGTTGTTTAAATAAATTAACATGTTATTTTTAATAAAATATAATAATTGTTATTTGTGGAGTACTTTTTAAATTGCATTTCATAATTACATTAAAAACGTAACTCACGTAATAAAATTTAATCAAATATATGAATATTATAACTGAAAATAACTTTTAAATTAACAATTAATATAATTTTTTATTGTTTAAAAATATATTACAAAATTATATTAATCCAATTATTATTAAAAAAATAAAATTGTACAAGAATAAATTTAAAATGAGCAATAATATAATTTTCTTCGTCGCAACATTTATAAATCGGATCAGCAGCATTCATCTCATTACGACAAATATCACCATGATCAACATAAGCAGATGATGCTACAACAGATCTCACTTGTTCATGATGACTTTTATCATTCGAAATGCAATCCGAACACTCACTGCACACTTCTTCTAATGATGACAATTCATCCTCTGGCGACGATACTAACAATGTGGCATCATCTGTTTGTAGACAAGACATTAATTTCCTAGGCGACATGCTAATCAAATCAAATGCTGCTGATGATTTTTTATTTGCGTAGTCCCAGTGTTTATGTTGTTCAAGATCCTTGTATTTCTCTCTCAGTGCTCTATCCTTTTCTTCTTTCCAAGGTCTCATCATATCCTCTCTCGTTCTTTTTCGCATGACAGCTATATGTTTCGACATATTTGAAATAAGGATTTTATTAGTCGGTACGTGGGAATTTGTATTAGTTTAAATTGTTAGTTATGACACGAGAGAATTAATCGGGATATACACGCATGAACATTGAACACCAACAACTACCCTCACGTTCCTATAAATCATAATAATCACATTATCATCTTTTTCAAATTTGATTTTTCTGGCGGTTACGTTTTTTTTATGCCATTACATTATCTTTGGGCTAAATATAAACGAGGCCATTATTAATGCATCCGTAGTAGCCCCGGCCCAGTACAATGGATCCAGTTATTCCTGACTAATTACACGTGTTATTATTTTTGTCAAGTTGTGAACAAGGTTTTAAAATATGCTGATTTCTCGTGCAGTTACTATTTTCTTTCAAATTTGATCCGAATTTGAGTTTGGATATGCTTGATTCCGCATTTACCCTCAACATACAGACAATTATAAGATAGAGATACTACTACAAGTCATAAAATTAAAGCCCGAGTAAACAAGCAAATAAGTACAATTATTATCGATGAAACAACATGGCCTAATCCATAATTGCGATTCACAAGGGCAAGGTACAATTATTTCCTTATTATTGTTGCGATCATGATGCGAATATAGCTCAAATGATGTTGGCGACCCTTTTTTGCACACCATCTGTTTGACAAAAATACCCAAATAAGTAATAACAACAATGTTGTCATATTTTTGTTTGTTCGAATTTGTTTTCATTTGGGTGCTCTCGTTTACCCAAGTGTTAGTGGTGTGGCAGAAGTGACAGCAGAAATAGAAAATTTCGAGTCTCAAAGCAGAGTATCATGAAAAAGAAATGTGACAAAATATTGTAAAGGAATGAGTGTGTTTGAAACCACAATATCTCCTACAAGCCTACAAACCATTTAAGCTACTGAAATTCATATCAAAATTTACAATATTTTATGATCAAGGGGGTGATTCGTCCTTGACCCCTCTATGCATGTGTACCGCTGGCAGCATAAATGTAGTACATGGTCTTTATGTTTGTGTTTGAGCTCCTCTGTCTACTAATTTATACTTAATATTTTTGTTCCCCCTTGCTTATGGGATTTTTATTTTCTAGGTTCTTGTAAGGTTGGATTCTTTTCTGAAGTCAGCTTACTTAATATCATGTACCAACAACTTCTAGCAGAAATGATTTAATCTTTTCATGTCACTTTTAAAATTCTATTTTAAATGATGTAATGTTAGTTTTTGTGAATCAGGTGAAAAGAAGGAAAGTCACAAATACCAACTGTTAAGACATGCCAGAAGAAGGTGATGCAGCTGCCGTTCCAGTAGAATGTGTTCGCCAGTACAGGTCACTCCTGCAGTGCCACCGTCGTGTCCCAGCAGGGCCAGGGAGGGATGCAGCATGCCGGCACTTGAACCTGTCACTCGCCAATTGCTTGGTGGCCACAATTTGCCCCGATGAATCAGAGGCAGTAAGGAGTCTGTGTGGAAGTGGTGGAACAGCTCTTAAGCGGTCTCAGTGTGAACAAGCTCAGCTTTCTCTTGCTGTTTGTCTTTCTTCTCACCAAAATCAAACTCCTAATGCTTAAAATTTTGTAATCATTTAATTAATGTCACCCTCTTGCTTCGGAAATTATATTTAGTGTACGAATGTTCTAGTTTAAAATTCTTACCACCAGCATAGTCCTATGATAATTTTTCAGATATGCTGCATGTAGCATATACATCATGTACCGCATATAACATATTGACAAATACATGTGTTAGATTTTCAAGTGAGGATTCAAACTCCTGGCCTTGTAGATTATTTCATTTTTATTTACAAATTAACATAGTTATTCAGTCTATAAAGAAATACAATCACAAAGCTGCAACATGTTTAGTTCAGTGAACATATATGGTGATATGCTTATACTTTAAGTTTATTGAACAACCTCTTTAGTTTCTTGTTTACAAGCTTTACTTTTGCAAATTATTAAACATCAAGCAAATTATACATGCTGTACCCAGAAACATACACAATCAATTGCTAACAGATGAAGTCTTCTTGCCTGCATTATCACATGGTCACTAGTAAGTTTAGGTAGAAAATTTCTCTCGGTCATGAGGAGTTGTATAGTCGATATTTGGACCACTGGGAATAATTCCAAATGGATTAATCGAAGGGTGGCTTCCATAGTAATGCTTCTTGATATGTTCCATATGGACAGTGCTACTCATTCCAGGGATTTGGTATATGTCTTTAGTATAATTGAACAAATGTGGGTACTCGCGAAGGAGTTTCTTGTTGCACTTGAAGTGAACCGCATAAACCTGTATTTTCAGCACAATATTATGGTTAGTCTTGTACTTCAGAACACATGTCTTTGCAGTTGATAGGTGTAACATTACAAGCCATAAGGTGTAAATCAAACTACAATATATTGAGGATAATTAGAACATACATTATGAAGTAAACCTGGAAGATCATATAATTCTATGATTGTCACAGAGTGGGTTAGTTTTCTCAAGACATGCATACAAATATTTATAAAAAAAAGGCTCTGAAATTGAAGAGTGCTATTTAACAGAAAAGCCCTCTTTAGGCATGAGAAATCGGGTATTCTATAAAATTCACAAAAATTAAGCTAGCTTAATTTGAAAAGGATGTAGAAATCTTTCACATGTTGGATAAAAAGTATTTCTTTTAAGACATTAAATCACCATCCTGCAAATTACACTATGGTGGAATTTCATGTTTCACCTTTTAAGGAGTGGAAGAAATGATATCTGCTCTAAGTATTAGGAACATTACATTCAGTCACTATCTGGCCCAAAATATGAAAAGAACAGCAGTTTTTTGTAATAGTAATTATCGGCAGTTCCACATAACACTATTGTTCTGGGTGATATCTATCGCATGACTCTTGGGTAAGCGGTTGAAAAGTTCAGAAGAAATCTCTTTTACTTTACTTTTAGAACGAACTAATACCTCATCAAATCTTATAAGGGTTACAAATAAGCGGACATCTGCTTCTGTCAGGGTCTTCCCGCATATATATCGCTGCTTGCCAAGTATCTCCTCACATCTGTCTAAGGCTTCATACAACTTTCGCACAGCCTTAACAAAACACAGATAAATGTTTGATAAAACAGCCACAAGCAATATACCAAAAAGAAATCTATTCCCAAAGAACCCCCACCCCACTTCCTTATATGGCATATGTAGACTTTTAGAGTCCCATGAATCAGAAATGGATACCTCATTGTATGGATCTTGTTTCTTGGCAAATCCACATTTATAAACACCATTATTTATCCCGTCATATACCCAACTGTTCACTTCGTTGATCTGCTCTTGCATATGAGAAGGATAGAGGTCTAAGGCCGCATTCTCCGCAAGATCGTTAAATTCTGTGTTAAGCATACGAATTATCTCCTCACTCTCATTGTTCACTATTGTCTTCAGTTTTTTGTCCCAGAGAACCTAGGATCACACATCATCCAACCAAATCATATACAAAAGTGAAAATAAAAGTAACAGCAGAAGGGATGATATAAATTGAATTGACATACAGGAACTGTGTATTTTCCAGCATAGTTTGTACTTGCAATCTCATATAATTCTCTTATACTTTTTGCTCCATGGTAAGGGTCTACTCCTGCTCCTGGCTCCTCTGTATCTGATGCAGGAAAGACCCAACCCATGTGGTCATCGCTGTCCTTTGTTCTCCCCCATATGGGTTTAACAGACTGAAATGTGAACTAATTAACATCTATGGCTACTTAATCTGACCAACGTCTAAGAATCATAAGAAGAAGAATCAAAACTTACGGTAAAACTGATGGCTTTGTCTAATCCTTTAATCTTCAAGTACGCAAGACACCTGGAGGCCCATGGACAAGCATATGATACATACAGGTGATATCTTCCAGCTTCTGCGGGGAAGGTGGAGTTCGGATCTCTTGAAATCAGGTTACGAAATGTCGAAGCAGTTCTAACAAAAGCGCCAGACTCTGACATCTCATCCAAAGCAGAACGAGCCATTTGCTGATTCTGCTATGGAATGAATTATTGTCAGAAATTAGTACTGCCTTTTTTCTAGATGTATATCAAAATAGTGAAAGACAAACCCAAAAATAATTAAATTGCTTCTCTCTCTAATTGTATGACGCGCGCGACTAAACATGTATAAGCAGCATTTGGATACACTCACACATAGGTAGCTTTCATTTCCCTAAATTCAGGAAAATGTCAAGGAAGCATCACTGATCACGTCTACTATGAGTTCAGCACATTTTTTGAATTCTGTTTGGCAGATACAAATATTGCGGATGGAGAAAAAGTAAATTGTTGTAACTTATAAAGAGATTACGCATCCTATCGGCCTTATACTTATCTTTCAACAGTCCAATCTACTGAAGAACAATAAACACAACCAAAATAAAACATTTTACAGATACTTCAAACAGGAGTAGCAGGAAGTTTAAGCACACAACAAATTATCAAACAATCGAAGTTTATAAGAATATACCGCTGAACATAGTATGTTATCATTACAGTATAAGTTCCTAAAATACTACAAGCACATAACAACAACAGCTGAGATAATGGCCAGCAAGTGATCCAAACAGGTAATGACCCTTGAAGATAGAGCAGCAAGTGATCTTAGGGAGAGTGAGATGTACACAGACCTCACCCGTAAAAGTCACATAAAGACTTGACACTTTCAATATCTCTACCTCAATCAAGAAAACTACAAGGGCATCCACCAAATAAAATTTCACAAACTCTGATCAGATACATATTCCAATACAAGAAGATAATATGATCCAAAAAAAACAAGAAACAATTTCAATCAATACAAGATTCATAAAGGAAAATCACCCCTTGTCAGGATGAAACTTATTTTATAGACATACACACAACTATATATGTAAGAGACCTGATCAGAAGCATGCAAACTAAAAAAGACCAGAAGACAGATAAATGGGCACCTTAGAAGAGAAGTGATGCAAGTGCTTGTAGAGGTCAAGTTGCTTTAGCACAAAACTACTCAGTTTACAAATGGGAGAGTACATTATTTTCTTATTTATATACATACAAATATACAATACAATATACATACATTTCTTTTATATACTGCTAGTCTGCTACATAGAATATTAAAATATATTAAAATATTAAATATAATAATTATATTTAATAAGTTAATTTAATTCATATATCAAATAAAATTTTAAATTTTTATTTGATATAAGTTTTGAAAAATAAATATAAAAAATATAAATATATAAGATGTTTACAACAAATATAAAAATTAAAAATTTAAATTATATATAAATGTATTTTTTTACACTTTAATATATATATTAAAAAATTAGAAAATCAAACCCCGAAACATGGAGTATATTGTTTGACCTTATAGCTTTGTGTCCTTGTCTCTCCGAGCAAATATTATTATTATTATATTAATGTGATGTTATGACGTTATGAATACGACTGTTGTTACAATTATTATTTTTCACAGATATCAAAAACTTGTACGTTTACTTCATTAATAATTCGACAATAGCCGCCTGTTTACCTAAATTTTAAAAAATTATTTATAATTTTAAATTAATTCAAAAGAAAATTTAATTTCAATTTATTGTTTATTTATAAGTTATTAAACTAAAAAAATGAAAATAAAGATAAAATTTATAGGTATAGTATTTGAATAATAATATTAATTTTTATTAAAAGGTATTATAAAATTAATATAAATAAAAAATATATATATGTCTCACCAACTTTTAATTTAATTTTTTTAAATTTAAATTTCTATAATTCATGTGTTTGATATTTAAATATTCTGCAGACTCGTTCTGGAAGAAGTAAATTTAAACCACGTATGCAATGATGCAATAACAGAATTCTTTTAATTTAAATAATTGTATTCTGATAACATAATTCTTTTTATATGGAAAAAAATGTATTAATGTTAAAAGGTAATAGTAATAATATTATAAAAGCGAACCTATTTTTTAGATTTATTGGAAGGAACTCTTAATTAGATGAGATATTATATTTAATATTCCTCACGTTCATATTTGTGGAAAATTAGATAAATAAATAATTAAATTATATAAACTTAAATCTGATATAATATTAGTAATCAACTCTTTCAAAAACCCAACAAGAATATCTTATTTGGATTATTTATAATATTCAATAAAAATAAAGTAAGAAAAAAATCTAAAATATTTTTAAAAATTGTTATGACTAGTTTCTTAAAAGACATGAAAAAAAAATCAACATACAAAATAAGTCAGATAAGCTATCCTAAAATTTTAAAAATAATTACATTATTTTTTTAGAAGTCAATAACTTGACACAACATAAGTATTTTGTTTGACAAATGTCTCCTATTTTGATTTCTGCTCCCCTCAATATATTTACTGATTATTACGATTTGCAAGGTTGCTGCTCAAACTCAACCTTCGTGTTTATCTATTGGACCTTGGCAGTGCGAATAATAATTATGATAAAGAGCATGCTTGTATTTTTCTTTCTTTCTTTTTTACTTTTTAAATAAGACCAATCCAGAAATTTTACATATTTTTGTACAAATTATCCCACTAGCCGGCCACCAGGGCCATCATAGTAGATGAAACCAAATCATTTAGTCTCGTAAATAAAGAAATGTGGGTGGACTATAGCTTTTGCCACGATGATATTCAAAAGCATGACTACAGTATATAAAGGCGTATTTTCTAACTTATAAGCGACTTATTAGTTACGACTTATTAGTTACGCCAAACACCACCAAAGATTAACACGATCTGGACATGATCTTGGAGGCAGACACTTTCACCTTTCCTATCAAGATAATCTTGAAAAGGATTATAAACACATGCAAGGGCTTCCATGAGCTTACCCGCAAAGCAAAGAAGGGCTGCCATGAGCTTAAGCGCAAAGCAAAGAGAAGCATGCTCGACAATCGAAATATAAATTATATACACAATTCTAAAGCACAAAACAATGTGCAAGACAAACAAGTTCAATTTCTAGAGTCAAGATTAGATACACAGCCTGTTTGGTTGTTCCTATCAATATAAAAACTCAGATAGTAATGACATTAAATTCAACAAGTCGAGTGTGGAATCTAACTTGGGTGGTGGGCTTTAAAATTTCTTTAATGATACTGATTTCGTCTAACTACTCCATCTGCAGCTTGATGGTTGCAAATTCTTCAGTGATACTGATTTCATCAAACTACTCCATTTGCAGCTCGATGGTTGCAAATTCTTCAATAATATTGATTTCATCGAACTCCTCCATCTTCAGGCTCGACAAAACACAGCTACCTAATGAACTTATTCTGTTGGGCACAACTCCTTGAGAGTTATGTGGTGGCAGTGACATGTGGCCTTAGGGGCGCCTGTCATCTTTCATACAATATTTGGCTGGGACACCAGACGACTTGATGGTAGAATTATGGGATTGATTTCATCTCGTGTATCTATGATGGTGGCTTTGTTGATTTTCATCCCCCTGAGAGCATTTAAAGATTTTGTATTAGGCTGGGTGAAGAAAAAATTTACACCATTAATCTTTTCAACTGAAGAAATTTTACCCGGAAAAACAATTAATCTTCGTTCCATTTTTACCAGAGAGCAGTACCCTGATTTCCTGATAAAAAGAATTCCCTTTATTTAAATAGCTTTTTGAAAGTAAACGCATATATTTACAATCGTAAAATTATCACATAAAGTGCATTTAACCTTATATTTGATGCCTCAACTTGTTCTTCAGATGTAAAGAATGAAAGAAGGAAACAACGAAACCACAGTGCTTGCCCCAATCAATAATTTTAAGATATTTTTAATTTCAATCTCTCAAGTTCATTGCAAGGAAGCCAGTAGCATGAAGTGCACAGATTTTTAAAAAACCAACAGAAACGTACCGATTGCAACCTCAACCATGACTCCACATCTCTGACTCGTCGGATTTTGGGTCTTAGCTTAGTCTTGATGTGCACTGGTGAAAACAGAAAACATCATTTAAATGCAAATGTATCTCCATCTACCTTTCCACAATTTTCTAGTCATAAGATGCTGCGCCATTCCCACAAACACTCAAAACTGGAATATAAGCTGATATTAGGCGGCCCGGATATTCCATTCAAATAATTCTAATGAAATTTCTGCTTAGTGCATTAGAGTCACTAACTTGGTCCTTTTAATATCCTTTCTGATACATCAGAAACAAGCTCATATTTGTTACTTTCATAACATGCAGTCATGAAAGCTGCAAGACTTACTCTATCAATGTTATGGTCTTTATCAATTAGTTTATGGAAAATTACTGCTGCAATGTCTACTTTCTGGTCATTACAGAGCTTTCTGATCAAAGTGTTAACAGTGCGAATCCACAACTTTTTGTCTAGTTTGTCAAGGATAATCATAGCTGTTGAAGATTCATCGCTTTTGCAATATTCATACGCTAAAGTCAGCCGAGTAACTTCACAGGGTGAAATTCCTTTATCTGTCATAGCATCATACAATCCACGAGCATCCTCCATTTTGGACTCCTTACAAAGCCCACTTATGAGAGCGCAATAAGTGATACCATCAGGCGTACAACCATGTTCAGGCATTCTCTGAAAGTACTTCATAGCTATGTCTGCCTTGCCATCTCTGCAGTATCCACAAATCATTGAAGTATATGTTTTACTGGTTGGAACCAAGCCAAGTTTAAAGGCGTCATCAAAAAGCCTCTTGCTTTCTTTCATTTTCTTTTGCCGACAAAATGCAGCAATTAATGTAGTGTATATATGTATGTCTGGTGAAATGCCATCCTTTAACATCTTATTAAAGAACACAAAAGCTAGCATGGTATCATCATAGTTGCAGCTATATGATATGAAAATGGCATATGTAAATCTATCAGCATGCAGACCACATGCAAAGCAACTCTCCAGCAGTTCATATGCCTCTTGAACCCTTCCTTTCTTACACAAACCATCAAATAATGCATTGTAAGTGCAAATATTAAGAGACAGTCCCTCTTTGCCCATCGTATCCATCAATTCATATGCACGATCAAAGTTCCCTACTTTACAGTGCCCATCAATGAGAGTAGTATAAGTATTGGCATTAGGAACTAATCCCTGCTCCAGCATCTTACTCAGCAGCATTTCCGCTCGATTCATTTTTTCTTCTTTGCAGTATCCATTGATCATAGCAGTGTATGTAAGCACATTGGGTTTATAATTATCACTCCTAACAAGTTTAAGAAAAAGCCTGAAAGCCTTATCAACCCATCCTTTCTTACATAAACCATCAATCATCACGGTATGCGTATAAACATTTGGCTTCAAACCTTTCCTCACCATCTCTTCCAACAATTCAAAACCTTGCTTAATACTCCCCCTCTTACACAACCCATTAATCAAACAAGTATAGTTAATCACATTCGGAGTCAAACCCAAATCAACCATCTTATTAAAAAACCACAACCCTCGATTCACAAAACCCTCGTCACAGAACAACCTAACCACCAAAGTACACGTCGCGTTATCAACCCTAAACCCTCTCCCCAACATTCCCCACAACCATCTATCCACTTCCCCAACCCCACTCACTCTACAATACCCAATAACCATTAACTTAAAACTAACTGCATTCGGAACAACCCCTCTTTGACACATTTCATCAAACACCTTGTCAGCAAGATCAATCATCCCCATTTCAACAGCAACCCCCAGAACAAAATTCAAACCCCAAGTATTCAAAACCAAACCTTGATTACCCATCTCAATAACCATCCCAACAGCCTCTTTTAACCTCCCAATCTCAGCAAAATTCCTAACCAAACACCTCATAACCTCCTCAGCTCTCTCCAAATTATCATTCTCAATCAAACTAGAAGCTAAAACAATATAAAATCTCAAAAAGAACCTAAATTTATCAAACCCGATAGCCCAATAAAAGAAACTCAAAGCCACCATTGAGCCAGCCTCATCAGAGAGAGAAGCAACAATGGTGATAGCTTGTTCTAGAGAGAGAGTATTAGAATCTAGTAAGAGATTGAGCTTAGGAGGTGTTGATTTGAAATGGGTCTGGTTCTGGTAGTAAGATTGACAAACAAGTGCACACACTGTTTTAATAGATGGTGATGATGATGGGGTTGGTGAAGAGGTGTTTGTGTGATAATGTTCATGTTTTAGGGGGAGTAAAAAGGGTGGTGAGATGAGTTTGTGTCTATAGGTTTTGTTGTATTTGTGAAGGGTGATGAGAAATGATATCATGAGTAGTTCTTGAAAGAACTTTCATTACAGGTATATAAGTGTATGTAATGTATCTATGGTCCTATTGTTTAGTCCTTAAAACAGCAGGAGGGATGAGGTAAAAAAAATAAGAGGGCAATGAGTTGTGTATCACTGTTACATCAATAAATATCCAAAATGACTTAGTCGGGTAGAATGATCCAAAATATCACCGTAAAATGTTACATGAAGTTGAGTTTTTACAAAAATGTTATATCATGTCGCGTCTTGAACAAATTTTTTTGTTGTTAAATTTTTAAAATTCAAAACGCAAGATGAAATAGAGTTTTAGGGCAAAACACTACTTTAAGTTGAGTTTTGCACATATTTTTTTAAATATTTGTGAAAAACGTGACACTAAGTGACGTTTTGTATCAAAAATCAAAAGAACAAAAACATTACTTGAGTTTTAAAATGACATTTAGAGTTATTTTTATAAGTTGTGTCATTTTGGGTATTTTGTTTTCAATTTATGACATATAGGGTCATTATTCAAAAAAAAAAAGAAAAGAAAAGGAACTGTGAACGGTAAAGGTATTATCATAATTATATTTGATTTTATAAAACTAAAATTATAAAAATACCACTCACATGTGTACTTATAATTGAATGGATCCAATTTTAAAATCATTGAATCCTTATAGTTCATTGTAATGTAAGTGGTCTGTTATTCCTTAAGAAATGATTTAAGATTTTCAAACTGACAAGTTGTTATATTAAATTAGAATGAATGCAATGTCGAAACAGTTAAGTCCAAATATGGAGGTACAAGATGTTTAGCCGGTTTCAACCCCTATATCTAATATTCTATATCCTGGTCCGTTATCAACTTAATAAAAAAATATATTATTAATCAAGATATAACCAATTACAAAATTAAGAATATATCTCCTTTTTATCTCTAGTCACTCAATTATAATTTTAAGCAAGCTAAACAATTAATTTTAAGCCCTCAACTAATTTTTCTTGTAACATGTTCTTCGAACCTCTAGAATTCCTTGAACTCATTCTCTAGTTCTTGAATTCCTTCCCTTATTTGATCAATGAATTTTCAAGTATCTTAACTCACTTGGTTCAAACTAGAACTGCCTTTCTATAATCAGTGACTACATCGAACAATACAATATAAAATAGAATAATTACAACTCAAATTATATTATCTAACTATTATGTAATGAATATACGATCAAACTCAATTTAAAGAAAATTGAATAAAGCTTTTTCAAGATATGAGCAAGTTGTTTTAACATGACAGCAAGAAAATTCTAAAAGGTAAGTTACTTGTAAAAGTAGCAAGCCTGACAAGTTCACTATAATGAGTCAAGAATATATTTGTCTTTTTCCAATCCAACCATAGAGGCACAAACACACACACACACATATATATATATATATGGGTTGGTGTATCCTGCAAAAGTCTATCAAGATTTAGCATTTGGGCTACAGCAACCTTAAATCTTTGAAACATGTAAGGAACAAAATCTGTTAGCTCTCTGATACATACATACATATATATGATCTTACACATTGCTCAAGCTGTTAAGCTCACAAATGATGCTGGGACTGCTGGCACAATATCAACATGAACGACAATATCGGATAAAGAAATACAAACAAGACAAATGGCCATCCAGTCCAGGATAGTATCTCTATCTCCTGGCATCAGCATACACAACCTGAAACTCAGATCTGCATTACCATTTAGAGTCTTCAAACCAGAATCAGCCATCCACTCAATCAGCACCACTTTCCCTACAAGCAACAATTGCTTCAGTAAATGAACTATTATCTATTTTGTTACCTTAACATCACCATGGAGGCGTGGACCATATCACCCTGAATTTCTAAAACAATAATAGTTCCCAGTGACTTCTTCACAAGAACCGGTACTTTCTTGAATTAATTCAAGTATTCAACAATCCCCTCAATACCAACATATCACACCGACTCAACCTTGTTATATCAGCCTCATTTCAATCTTAAAAAAGCAGATTATTGAAAGTATATAACAAGCCCAAAATCTACTAAAACATATTATCTCTCCCATAAAGATAACTTTTTTTTTATCAAGTCAATCCCTCCACCGTCTTTTCAATGTTAAAACCCTACCCGTATTTTTCAACAAAAGTACATCCTCAATCTCTTACCTCTCATACATTTCTCCTCATATTTTCACATGAATATCATCCAAAACCATCACACCCTTAAATCCTCAACCTAACTCTAAATTAACATCAAAATTAACATAATCCTCCTACCAAGCAATCAAAACTCATATGAAATGCATTCATGGTGAATCACATTACTATCAAGATCAAAGTACTGACCAGGCATATAACTAATAACTCTATGACAATAAATTAATATGTATATTGGAGTATTAGATGTATCTCACGCAATTGATAATTATATACATTTTCCTACAATGGTGGTTTCACATATTTTCCCACGATTCATCTTCCCCATATTCATCTGCATCCTAAAAAATTCTGACAACATTATCTTCATCATTCAAATAGAACTCGTTCGAATAGTAACATACTTTGTAGAAGTGTAGGTAAACTCTGGGTAAATATTGATACACTACATCATTTTGTATCTCCTAAGGTTTGGAATTGTTTTAGTCAATTTGTCGGTACCTGTAATGGTGTGGTGTTATCGTATAATGGTATTAATGAAATTAATCCCACAATTCATAGGTATCTTGATTTAATTGTTCCTTTAGAGAATCCTGAGGGTTATAATGGAAATTAAGGGTTCCAATTGAAATTATAAATATGATTCAAGGTTTGGGTTTGATAATGTTAATTATCATCATAAGCACCATGCACAACAAGTCCCTTGAACACAAACCTAATTAAAAGCACTATTAGCATTAGTAGAAGGACATTTGCTATTACCAAATAATATGAAAAATCTCCAACCCTGCTCCATGGTTCGACCTAAACTGTAAACAAGATTTTCCTGAATCTCCACACAACAGTATAGCAGTCGAATCCAACTGCACTGACATTACAAATTTATAATCATCATTAGCAGCACGAGTTGATCTCCCTTCCTTTAGCTAGCCAGATGTTTTAGTTCACTAAGTTTAAAAACTTCAAAGAGCGCAGAGGTATTTTTGATCAAGGTCTTGAAAGATTTGTTAGCCAGCTGGGATTTAAACCACTTTAGATTGACCAAATATTTGTCTGCCCCTTTATGTTTTAGTACATTGTTATGACCAATTAAAGTGTTGTAGTAATAGCATTTGGGTGCTAATAATATCACACTAACAATTGATTTTCCTTATTCTATTCATAATAGTGAATGTCATGCTACTAATGTTAATGGTGCCTTGTATTCAGTTTGTGTTGAGGGAACCGTTAATCCTGGTTTCCTTGTAAGCATCATTAAAACAATCATATACCCAAAACCCCAAATTATATTCAAAAATCCCATTAAAACAATATACTTACGAATTGCACAATTCCATATAGCAATTTCATTAATTCCATTATACAATTGCACCATACCATTACAAGACCAACAAATTGACTAAAATAATACCAATTCTCAATCAAGTCAAGATGTAGTTTTTAAATGGAGCGATACCTCGAGAGAATCTTTGCCCTCCCGCAAGTATTAGATTTATTTTATCTTCTTTGTTTTTTTGTCAATAGAAGTATTATATCTTAAATAGAAACAAAATTCAATTTTTTTATTTTAAGATTGAAACCAATATCATCTATAAATAAATTTAATGTTCCACTGTTTTATATCTTATTCTTCTTCAATATGGTTGGCCACAGAAGTAAATTTAATGTTTGCATATTGCTATAGAATAATAAAAGATAAAATAACATCCTCATGATTTCCAGATTGTCCAGATATTGTTCTAGAATCGTTTAAGTTGCTAATAATGTAACTAAATTTCGACAAAGAAGGCCAGCAGCCGCGTAGTCATAGAAACCTGGCATGTCCGATAAAATAGCAGTAGGTTTACCCTATCATCCATTAGTATAGTGTAAAGATCCAATATATAATCCTTCACATTCTTAGAAAAATCGGGGTTCTTTGCAAAACCAGCCCCCTCTTCTCTGTTAAAGTAGAGGTAAGATATGCCAACTATGGGCAGGATATGTTTGGTTTGGATACATTGGGTATATTTGGTCTGAATTGGTTTACATTCTTAGAAAATTAACCTTAGTACAACCTTAAATAACTCCGCAAATTTCACCTTGCGTAACCAGTTAGAAACTTATCCCAGTGACACTATACGCAAACATTCCCTACCACTTTTACCCTGCCAAGATCGCCAGTCCCGCACTTTATACAAATTTGCAATGGCATTGCACTGGATTTTACCCGATAAAAGAAAGAAAGAGAAGGCACACTAATTAGAAGTTGGTAGCAGTCATTCACAAAACTAAACATAGTTCTTGGCAAATCAATATCATAACTTACAGTCCCAAAAAACCTTATGGGAGTCGAGTTTTAGTCAAGTGACCTTCTTCATAGTTTTCCTTCACTATCTAGTACAAGAAAAATATTCACTTATAGCACGTTCACCGAGTTAAACGAAATAACTATAAGCATACACATTTATATTCACTTCTAGATTTTGATATAGGAATGGAACCCAACAAAAGAACTTTACTCTTGAGCTCAATTTTATTAATTTAGTATAAAAAAGATGCATACAACATAATATTAAAAAAAATCAGTTATGGAAAGTGCACAAGACTACTTACAACATGTCATATTGCTTCCAGATTGACTTAATAGAAATCCTTATGAACCCCATTTAAACGCATCTTATTGGCACCCAAGAAGATTGCTCTGGTGCTGCAGATTCAAAGTTAATCCTTCATTAAAGCTCATCCTCCATCCTCATTTATTTCCCAGTATCAGCTATGTCACTTAAAACTATCCCAATTGTACCCATCGTTCGCTAAATCTCCAAACCTGTGTAAATTTGATTGCAACACCAAACCACATTACCCCAATGTCCAATCACCAATGACATATTCCACAGAGAGAACACTACAACCCCATCATTAGTCATGATATACACAGTAATTCTCCCCAATACTCCTTTCAAAACATGGTTTCCATACATGAATGACACAGATAATGGGTTTCAGCCAAAGTCATCGAATTGAAATTTAGAACATCCATTATCTCACCAACACAAACAATGAATATAGCTCCCTTGTAGTCGGGTCATCTTCTCTCAAAGGTCGAGGGTTCAAAGCAGAACTAAACTTGCACAAACGTCTTAGTCATAATCACTTAGTTCAGAATGTTTAAAATGACAACGTCGTTAGTTTAGACAGTTCATCAAACACGTTGCATGCCACCTCACGTAATTAGTTTATTACTCCGGTGTCCAGGCTCTCTCAAAACCCAGAAATTCATAGAAAACCTTTTTTTAAATATATATAACTAGGATCATATAACTTCAAAAAAAAGAAATCTGATTGAACATGAGATTTTTGGTTTTGTTGTCTGGTTCAAATATAGAGATGGGCCACAAAATGTAGAGAAAAAAATAATCAGAAAAGCCTTTCAAAGGTATTCTTTGATATTTCATATTTGAAACATATTAATTTCTGTGTCTAAATTTCTTCTTGTAAGAAGAGACTTTTTCAAATTCAATTTTTACATGCAACTATGCAAATAACAAAGGTAAGAACCAACCAATTAAAACTGGTTTAACAAGGTAAAACTGTCTACTCCCCTCTAATACATTCACTGGACTCAAACGAAATAACTTCATCCTTATACATTCATATCAAATACCAGGTAAAAGAAGATTCACAAAACAGAATTTTAAATTTTTAGCAATTAAAACTGCATAAAACATGTCAACTACTTCCAAACTTAAACTAAATAGAACTCCTGCAAAACCTCTGATCCTTGAGATTTGAAATAACCCTTCTTTAAAGCTCATCCTCCATCCTCAGATATTCCCCGATATCAGCTCGGTGAATTACAACAATCCCATTTGGATCCATTTTTCTACAATCCTGTGTGGATTTGACTGCAACACCAAAACCTAATGGCATATCCGACATAGAGAACACCACAACTCCATCATTGGTATTTATATTCTCAGTGATCCTCCCCAACCCACCTTTCAAAACATGGTTGCCATACATAAATGACATTTCTGCAGTGGGTTTCAACCAAACTTTGTGTTTTGCATTTGCAGCTAATAAATTTAAGCTCTGGATTGTGAGATGAAAGGCTCCTCCCTTGGTAAATTTCCCGATTTGGGTGCCGAGAGCCACGAGCTTTTCACGTTTGACATTGGTGGCACGTTTGACAAGAGATTCACTAACGTAGTAGACCCTATTCTTATTTAGACGAAAGCAGTATCGCCCAGGATCTGATTCAGGACCCTCGTGAGAAGGGGCTTCGACTATGTTCTTGAGATTATTTCCTGTGAAATTGAACAGCTTTTCAAACACTTGGGTAGTTTCTTTCTCATCCAGTGGCCTCATCTTCCTCCTATAAATCCAACCATAAAAAGTACAGAGACCGATCAAACTGAATGTTTCTATGAAAAAATGGATGAATGTGGACAGAGATATTCTCAATTTTCTTTGATTTATGCACCAAAAACATTAATGGAAACATCAGCACCAGTTTGATATATTGCACAAAATAAAATAGAGAAAACAATAAATAATTTTCTGCTTGCTTTTGCGACGGAAAAAGTAGGCATAAGTGGTTGCTGAATTAGGAAACCAATGCAAACAAAGTGCACAGGGCAAGTAAAAGAGTAAAAGCATAATTTATGCATCAGTAATCCCATTGTTATGAAGACTATAATACTACAGATGATGACCCATTTCCATTAAAGCTATTCGCTCAGTTCACTCATCCTCTCCACCCTGCCTCTAATCTTTTCCATCAGCCCCCCAACTCCCACCTCTTCTTTAAGTACAAAATCCCAGTTTCAATTTTACTTTTTGATACTCTAGTCTCCATACTTTCTTAAAGAGACTCTCGAATCAAAATCCCCAATACGTTTCAATAAAATACCACTCAAAACTCAGCACTTTCTAGTACCAAATCAAACCCCAATTCCATTTTTTAAAAAAATATCCTAAACAATACACAAAAGTCTTCATTCAGACATTTCATCAAACAGATGGTGTACCAACATACAAAATCCTACTTATAACATCTACATATAGGCACACCAATATAATAACTCGTAATTAACATCTACACACAAAAAAAAAACTAACCAATCAATACATATATGTAAATATGTATACCTATTACTCAATTTAAACCTGCATACACATACAATATATGCATACAAATAACTCTCTCTATATATACACACGAATTATTATATATCGAATACCTGAGTATGAGATAGGGAGCAAGACTTTGTAGGAGGCAGAGGCAGAGGCAGAGGCAGAGGTATGTATGTATAGTATGTATATATAGCTTCTTAAACCCCCTCCCAAACCCTAATAACAACAATATATAAATATATTGTAAATATATTTATATTGGGAATAATTGATATTTTGTGATTAGCTTAATATAACAAATATTATATTATGAAAATTGTTATTATAATAATATTATATAAAAAATTGTAATGTAACATTGTTAGTATTCTATTATCAATTAAGAAAATTCTCATGAAAAAAAAATTACAAAAGGCAGGGATACTATGGTTAAAAAATAAAAAAAGTGAAAAATGATTGGGCGTATATTACTAGTTAAAATTTAATTACTGAATTTTAGTTGGAAAGGTCGGTGTATCGAATATATCTAAATTTAATTGAACTTTAAGATAAGGCGTATAAATATGTAAAATTTGAAATATTAAATTATAATTTATATAAATATAGATGTTTATATATTATATATTTTAACTAATCACAATTATTAAAGTAGGAAGAGAAAAATAAATATGACAAATTCCTCGTATTTTAATACAAGTTCATTAGAAAAACAGCAGTACATGTATCCAATTTATCTCTCTATTTTGTTCCTTTTCACCAAACATTTTTTTAGCATTCTTAGTACTTTTTTTTCTAGAAAGTAACGCATTCTTAGTATGGCACCTTCGAAATTCTTTTTTGAGAATTCTAGTATTTCTCTTTTCTAGTTTTATTTATTTATAGTAATTGTCATTAAAAATGTTCTTAGAGACCAATCAACAGACTAGACTACAGTTATATGCGAGGTTAGGGACCGGCCAACACTTCTTTGTGTGTATACAAGTCCTTAAAAAAATATATACACACTTTATTTCATTATTTTCTTTAAATCACGATTCAATGTCATTGCTTTGACATTTTATGTTTCTTAGTAGCATTTCCAGGGTAGATTTAGTTGTGGACCTCCTTTTCTTTCTTCTACAAATATGAATGTTTATATATGATCTCAGAGGTAGATATGTTTTGCTAATGTCTTTTGTAACAATCACAGGTTCAGTCAGGCAGCAGGACAACGTCCTAGTATAAATACAGTGAATCTGTACAGATCACCATATTGGCAATTAGTGTAGACAAAAAATATGATTTAAGCGACGCACAGATATTCATAATATTCATTGCCTACTTGTACGCCAGAGGACCAGACCTCGAAACAGCAAACCTTGGCAATGGACTGGGACCCCTGCTGCTGCTACCTGATGTTGAACCTTCTGTGAACTTCACCTTGCGGCTCAAACTATATTCTAATGGGCCAGACCGCCTTCCAGCTCGGTTTTTACTGCTTCCACTGTCAGCATCATAATACGCTTGATCTTGGCTATGGATTGATGATCCCTTGAAATGCCCCGAGTCATTAACACTTGATTGAGGAGTTGAATCTCCGTGAGGATACCTGACTGCAGGAGATGAATGTGACATGGATATAGCAGGTGAATGGCTCGGTGATGCACCTATTAATGCCAGTGGAGTGGAAGGAGAACTTGTGTAGTACTGGCTATATATCGAACGCATAATAGCGTAAGGTACGTGGGGTTCAAGTGAGCTCCTTGGTAGGTATGGGGAAATTTCACAGAATTGGTCCAGGAATATTAGCTTTGCTACAAGATGAGACCTGTGAAGAAATGAACAATATATGTTATAATCCATTTTACTTGCAGTCACTAGACAGCCGTGGGGATGCAATGTTCAGAGTTCAGACGATGCACTGAAGTGTGCAAAACAGAATGATATCCGGACACCAACATAAGTTAGCACCAAGTGCATAGTACCTGTAATATTCTCTATTACCACTGATTTAGCAGACTCTTGAATTTAGAAATTCGTCATATAAGTTAGATTCAATGGCTGAATTTACCTAGATCTATGGCAGCATTCAGCGGACACTACACTTAAGCTACACAAACATGGAAAAGCTCTAGCAACAAAAGTACATAAATCTCATCCGTATGATATGCATGGTGTTCACTAATAAACCTTTTAGCTTCTTAGACACCCTAAAGACATCGTGCGATGTTAATGCTTTATTAACCAGAAATAGATAACCAAACTGAAATTTGAACACATATCCATAAACTTAAATATACACCAACTAGATTGCATTTATATGCTCTGTAGTGACAACATGTCAGAAGCTCTAATTAATGACATCCGATGGATAAGTTTAGTAATATATGAAGAAGGTTGATCACATAGTTCTTGTATGAGCTTTCTAGCAAGAGAAGGCCTGCTATGGCACAGTAGCAAGCTTGCTGCCTCAATTTAATAATGGTTGCTTTACAGGTTCGACCCTAACCTAGGTAACAACTTCTATGATAAAAAAGAAATAAATAACCAAGCCAATTTTATGCATCTTATATTGAAAAATATTTGAGATTTTAAGGCTGCTCATAATATTATAAGATATGTGTCAACTTTGCATGTTAATTATGCAGCTGTATGAGTGGCCAAATGGCTAAATTTATGCAGATTTGTCTCCATCAAGAGAAAAACTTAAAAGTGTTAAGTGTAGGAATTGCTGGTATATGCATATACGCTTCAGATAAGTCATAATTACCTTATATTATAATTGAGTGATTAGACAATTATAGTTAAATTGAATGATATGTTTTACCTGTCTGATTCATTCCAACCATCTAAGGTGATCCCAGCAGATACCTTAACAAAGAGCTGCATTAAGGATTTGATGCTTGTTTCAGCCGACAAACCATTATGTACTTCAGAATCTAATGTTTCGTCGATGTGACCATTTGAAAAAGAATGTTTATGATGATTTTCTCTTTCCAGCCTAACAAATTCACTTCCTGCAATTACAGCACAGATGCACCTGCCAAATCAAAATCATTATAGCACTATTAAAATTAATATAATCAGGTAAGCTGGGCCCATTTGTTATCTTAGCAGTCGAGGGAAAGCTGGAAAATAGATGGGCTATGAAGAATTAAATAGTTAGCTGCATATTCACATACTACTAAAACCATTTTTACTCGCTTTAGAATGCCTGGTAAGTAGTATCCAATACAACCCTGACAACATATTTCGTATTTCAAGTTTTACTAGTTCAAACAATCAAAGACTTCCATTAGCAAGTTACAATTTAGATTTGTGGTTTTTCAGTTGATAGGCCATTACTATAACATTGAAAGCTCGGTACTTGAGCATGTTTCAAAAACTTACTGTTAGTCATGTGTTTGGTCCAGGCCATACCGAGAATGCATATGACCAAACTCTACATGGAAACATCGAGGAAAAAAATAAATGTATATAAACACCTGACAAGACTCTCCACTCGTAATATGGATTTGGTTGGTCCATAAGGACCATAACAAATTATGAGACAAAGTATGCAGCCTCAAAGTTACCCTAGTAGCACCATGCTGTTGGCTGTTGGCATAGTAGGAGTTGGTTTTATAGAACCCAGAAAATTGTCCAAATAGTCCTAGCAAGCCAACGGATTATCCTGATGCTGGTAAACACTATTTTATCTTCACGAGACAAGAAAATTTAAATGCTGGTAATTATCCATATATAATGCTGAAGGCTTACTTCAACACTAAATGATAGTCACAATCAAGGTTCTTTTAAGGCGACAGGATTCACAGGGCATTCAAAAAATTTAGCACCACAAATTTAGTGTAAACAATTTTAAGAACAGTCAGAAAATCAGTATGTGCACCTTGCCAGGCAGTGAATGTTGTTGTTGAATCCACCCGTGTCTACATTAAAGGCCGTAGTGTTCCAGATGCTAGATGTCATAAAACTGGCAAACAAATAAGGCAATAAACACCAAGAACCATCATATGCACCACCCACATCCTCCAGTATTGCTCTCACCCATTCCGAATCGTGATCAACAACAACATCAATACTGTTTGCCACTCTTCTAACTCTCCTATTTTCCTTCTTCTCAGGCAGGTCATCTGGTAATTGCTTCATGACACCCGCTAATAATGAATATATCAAAGGTGCACCATCTTCCAGAGCAGTTCCAGCAGCTTTTGCTAGAAGAGAATCAAATGAAATAGCTTGACCAGCTTGAATACAGAATCCAATCACTGTGTCCATATCTATAATCTGCTTCATATTTGCCTCTCTTTCTATCCTGTCACCAGCATGAATGCTTCCAACAATAGCCTCCAATACCTCACGATTTGCTCGTAGTGAAGTGTCAATGCAATTCAAAAGTGCAGCTGTATGTTCTTTCATCATTCTGTCCAACCTATCAACTCCATAGCCCCCAAAGATACGAACAAAGGCTTCCAATTCCCTGAGATCAGTCACTGACTCTGCAAAATATCCTCCAACAGGTCTAGCACTCTTGAAGCATCGGTGGAGTGGAGAGAACAAGATCCCAGCACCAGACACGTCCTTGACAATGTTCTCTATATACCAACTGCACACAGCTTCAGTAGCCGATCCATTGGGTTGCTCAGCTGGCTTCTCAAATAAGTATAATGCAGAAACCGGGCCACAGAACGCCTCCATCAACAGAACTTCCCGGATACCCTGTGTGAGGTCCATGCTGATGTGTTGTTCTGCTAGATGAATTATAGATACATGTCTATGAATCAGTGATTCTAGAACTGAAGGACGTTGAAGATCATTATCAGTTTTCAGTACTGCAAGCAGTCTTCTCCTAAAGTTTCCAAGGATGCATTCTCTCATGTACTGCAAGTTCAAGTGTAAATTTAGAATAATTGATTTGCAGCAAGTAGGCATGCCTAAATTACAAACCTCATATTTGAATTTTTACAACATGCTCAACTAAGATATAGTGGTATACGTAGCTATGTTATAACTCATAAGACAACTTCTGTAGAATCATTCAATTGAGACATTTAGGTGTGAAAATTCATACTTGTTAACTTTCAAGTTAAATAAACTTCATAAAAGAAAAGCATATAAATAAATATAAAATCTGATTAGTTTTACGGAAAGTATAAAACAACATATCTTTTACTTCAATATTTTTTTACTTTGCGGGACTGGTGGAGAAATACAAGTATATAGTCAATTAGGCTCAAGTAACATTTGAATTTATTGATCCATATATATATATCGGTCAGAATTCCAATGGATGACATCAAAGGAGAAACATTTGTGAAGTATTCGGACATCACTACCAATGAAGCAATCAGAAGCAACGTATTAGCATGCATACCTCCCTTAGAACAAATACATGATTTAGTACACATATAGGCTCCATGTCATTTAAGACTGAACACAGATTTGTCAATCTCTGCATTGCAGCTTCTAACCTGGCATTACACAAACACAAGAAACCCAATAGTGTTGGAAAATATTGCAGTGGACAAGAAGACACCATAACAGAAAAGAATGCCAACACTACAATGTCTTACATCTTGATGGAGCTATTACTTTCAGGATAGCTTTCATAACCCGGGAAATGAAAACCAGATGCACCTTTTGGAGATTTTGTTGAAGGCATAGAAGACATTTGAGATGTTAAATTCATGAGCATAGCTGCTTGCTCTGGGTAAAGCTAATTTTGAAACTCAAATTAGTCAACATAAAATGCCATATAACATTGATAAATTCCTCAAGTTGATAACAGGAAAAAAAAGTAACAACCTGCATCTCAAGGGACCCAAATCCTCCTTCAGAATCAAGAATGTTTATCAACCCTTCCAATCCTCCCATAATGGATTCAATAAGGGACTCAACATATTGAACAGAATCACGGCCAATTTTAGCAATCTGTTTAAATGAAATAACCACCAAAGTACTGTATTCAGGTCCAGAGAACTAAATTAACATCGGGCAGGTAGATCCTTTAGATGAATGTAGATCATTGAAGGCATGCATAAGAAAGACACGATATTGTCGGAAGTATATGGCCAAAAAAGTCATAGTTTAAAAGCTATCTCACATATTAGTACTAAATCCAGTATTCTAAATTAAGACTATGCACCAAAAAGTCTCCTAATGTCTCTAGGCTGCTTATAAATCCATATAGTTGCCCGAGTCCTTTTGTCAGGTATAGAACTCTACCAAAACCTTAAGGTATAAGGAGAAGGCCAAATAAATAATCATATGAATCATAATACTCCATTACTCCCCCACTCATAGGGAATTGTACATGAAGATTGAATCACAATAAACCCACATTTTCATGGTGTGCTCAATATAGTAACCTTAAATGCGAGAATATAGGGAGGAGGGGCTAAAACTCGAACTGAGTTAAAGTGAACACAGGGTTACATGGTTCTCTTGACATGAAGGTAATCAACTTCCTAAAAAACTAATATTAATAAAGAATGGTCAAACAATATGGATTTAAACAATCCTATATATTTAAGAATATTTATCTGTTAAGAAGTGTATCGCTAATTTTGAGTGTTTTGAGATGTTCTGATATTGGTACTCTGTGTCCAACGATAAAGAATAAATAAAATGACAGATTACACCAGTTATCCGTCTACACCCTCTCTTTCAATAATCATACAAATATATGAATTTATTTATACTTGTATTTCCATATAGATGTGTGTGTTTTACCTATATAAAAGGATAGAGGGCTATATTTGTTTATATGTATATGCATAGTTACAAGTATGTTCAAATGTACGAATTTAGTAATTTATGAAAACTCGAGATTATTCCACAAAAAAAACACAAATTTAAAAAATTGTTACACATATTCTAGAACAATAAATCAATAACCTCTTCTGGAACAATTGCAGAAGCACACTCTGGAAAACTGCTAGCAACCCCAAGCCAAGCACAACAGTGTTGAGGACGCCCCTCTGGTCCAAACATGGTGTTCCTGAAAACCTGTAATAATAAGTTACAAGTGGCTAGAATTAATTACTACAATCATATGTTTTAATATAACTGCAGAGCTATAATGCACTAGCTCTCAAATTTATACAAACAGATAGACAGAGCTTACTTCTGTAAGATGCTGATGATAGAAGTACAGCTTCTTCAGGCTTCCATGTTTTGATAGCTGAGATTCAAGTTCATCAACACATCTGCCATTGAAGACATAAAAGTCAGTAGATATAGTTTGGAAATATAGCTCCTTTAATTTACAAAAACTTACTGCATCGAAAGTAAAAACACATGAAGCATCTATCATGAATTCATGTTTCAAAACTTGTGCTAGTATTCGATCACTATATAAAATATTGGGCATAAGTAACTCCTTAAGATATCTCCAAGGAAAATACTGTGTACTGAACAGGTGATTAATCGGTCCGGGGAAAGAAAAGGATCGCCTTTGAAAAAAACAAGAAAGGAACTCGCTTAACTCGCTAGGCCTCGGAACAAAGGCTATTCTGTTCACGCTTCAGACGATCCAGCGTATTATATATCGATAAACAGATTCAAGAAATGACCGACAGATAAAAACGAGAAACTGCACGAATATAGGAGTCATGGAGGCGTGACTGTGAAACCATACTCTGGTACGTATCTGTTAGATCTGCATCTTCCTCCTATGTAGTTTCAATGCCTTCTGAAAGGCCTATTCTTGATCCACCATCCATCCCCCCCCCCCCCCCGAGAGGCTGTAAAGAACCCTAACTATAAATCTCTTAAGAGAAGAAGAGAAATCATTTCCATTCGAGGCGAAACCCTTCTCCGCCATTACAGAGTTCTTCTGCTCTACAATCACCTCATATTGCTAAAAAGTCCAGAGAGCAATAGAAAGAAAAAACATTCCCTTTTTGGGTCTTTGCAAAAAGAAAGTAAGTTTATGAAGGGAAATCCGTTGAACAATTTCAATATCCCTCCCCTACTTTGCAAATGAGATTCATGAAAGCCCATTGCGACCACCTTTCAAGGAAAGGTGAGGCACATATCGCTTTCTTCTTCAATCTACCTCGGTTGAGATTCTTTTAAAGGCCGGACTCGTAGACCAATCTTCTTCATTTTGCATCATAAACAAAGCATTAACATTAGAAATTTTTACAGTGAACTTGTAAAATCTCTTTTCATACCAACATGCCAACAACTATGCTGGTGAGCATTGATAAATGTATTATTGTTAAATCTCACCAATAAAAGAAGGATTATTATTGTTTACATCATGTGGTCTGTGTCTTGCTGATGCATTGTTAAAGATGGCATATATGACAATTCCTTAAACCAAAATATTGCTAAGGGTGCCCCCAACCAAAAAATAGAGTGTACTCCACACAGATATAGAGGTCAACGTAAAAATAGATCTAGATATCATTTTTACTCCTGCAGTGTGATATTCTTAATTGTAATTGTGTGAAACTTCTATCACCCTTTATGGAGAGAAGGATTTATAACTAATACCTACACTTCATATTATGCATATACAGATACCCACAAAACCATAACCGACTAATTGCATTGTTATTAGACATATACCAGTTTCATGCATTCACAAGGGTATCCGTTCAATAGTTCAAAAATGAAAGCAGCTCATCTATTCCCTATCAAGACGTTGGGCTACCGGTGAGGGATGGAAATGTAACAGTGCTGACACACACTGTATACAGAATCTTGTTAACATGTTTTTCAGATGGGACATTATACTAGGATTACTGTTTTTGGACAGATCACAAACCGGGCAGGATTCTGAAAATCTGTAGAATTTAAGAAATGTATTAACTGAAATATTTGAGATAGCATGATCAAATTCATTCTCATTAAAACAAATAGAAAGTCATGGAAATTCGGAAGTATTTGAAACTAGAAGGCTTTAATGAAGACATGTCGGCCCAGGGTGTGCTTTGCAGAACCTCCGAAACGTAAAATCAAGACACATCTTTGCATTGGCTGTTTGTGGTTAAAAAACTTCTTAAAACATATTAGAAGTTAAGTTCATCTGAAGTTGGCTCATCTCCCAACACACTTGGTGCTCCAACGTACCAAAAACTCCTTGTCTACTTAAAATTTTCTACAGTCGGAATAGCAGCTCCATCCACAAGTCCACAAGTTATCAACAAACATCCAGACTCATGTTCGCTATAAAAATAAATATTTCAAGACTAGCCTAATCAAGTAAGGTGGGCATACTACGTACATAATAGCCAAAAAACGCCAAAGTTATCTAATGTGCAATGCATATCTTGGTGCACTTTTTATGATCAGAACAAGAATAGCAGTCATTAAAAAAACTCAGTGACAGCCCAAAGGATTTTTCACTACTATTAGAGTGATAATAATGTGCAGGACTTCCTATAATCCTATCAAAAACCCTAACAATTATTAGAAGTACAAATTTAGAAAATGAAAATAAAAGGAAAAAGGGCATATTCAATATGTAAGATTTTCCATTTTATACAATTAGATAAAAAAGTAATTTGCATCTCCAGATCAAAGCAAGAGATCACCTGGACCAATTGTATGCAGCATTCCCTTCTGATAATAAGCCTTCTTTCCCAGTAGATACTGTAGCTTTCTCCAAATGTCTAATGTTTATGGATGATCGAGCAGAAGTGACAATCATCAATACAGCTACCCAGTCCTTACGCAACTCCTGATAAACAAATGTGTTCAAAGTCGGTAAAAAGCAGTAACAGAAAACTCTTCAGTGAAAGCTATACAATTTTAAGGGAATATGACACATACTGGTCTATAGTCTATACCACCTTCATTTTCGAAAGAAGAGAAAGTGAGATACAGATTTTTCTTTTCAGTCTGTTCTGTTAGTTAAGTCCAAATCTGTCGCCCATTTTTAGTTGGTCAAAACTCAAAAATATCTTCAAGAAAATATACTTGTCCTTTTATAGTTGTTCTATAAATGTACTAATTCAGGGAAGAAAGGAGTTTTTTTCTTCCCTTCGTGAAGTTCTCGCCAATGATAGTCTAAAAAGCAAGCATGATTACGCATAAAAAATTTAATAGTAGATCCATATTACAAAAATTGTGATATTGCACCAGTGCAAATGTTATAACTTATGAACTTAAGTCCAGAAGAGAAATAATAGCATTCTATTTATCAATTATATGTTAAAAGACTCTTAATGCTGATTTATGTTTTTGTATTTTCCTTGTCTATATGGCAAAAATTTTAAATAGCAGGCCTGACTTGAAATATATCTGGTTTGAGCATAGATGTTACCTATAGGCCTATATATAAGAATTGGATGTGCAATTTGCAAAACTCTTACAGATAGATCACATGCGATGGCGGAAATATTTTCGCCTTGCGGCTTTGGTATGCTTTCAAGATGCTGAACAATCTTCTGAAAAAGTCCTTTTAAGCTGGCATCCAGGTCAAGAGCCACCATTCCCGGAGTACCAAGCAAAAACCTGATTCTTCCGGCACAAGATGAGAGGTATGACAAGGCATATCCTCGAATTGCTGCAAAAAGAATTGATTAATACATTAACATTTGACAGTACTACATTTAAGTTATTTAACATAGATATTACTATTCAAATCACTAAAAACACAACGAATAACAATATCAACAACAATAATGATATGCTTCGCTCCAAACACTAACGATAATAGGTGCACTTTAAATCCATGAGACACGTGTATATTTCGCTGTATTCCAAACATAAGTTCTAGCCTATTTTGACCCTCTTTAAGAAAAAGAAATGATACATTGGCCTCATTCAGGAAAGTGTTTGCATTTGATAATTATCGAGATGGGGAGCTATTAGATGCTCATTAAAATAGTCAAGTTGCCTCGCATATATGCCAATGAATTTAATTTGGAACATTTCTATCTTTCTAGCTCCATATTCTTTCTGTTCATGTAATGAATTCAAACTACTATTTTGGTAAATCGGAGAATGAAAAGCAAATCTGAAATTTTCAAATACTGTATACCCCTGCTCTGCTATCTGAATCAGCAACCCCCAGTCTAGTACATAAATAACTGAGTAGTTGTCATATGTTGCATCCCCACGGGTGTTAATAAACATCATTAATCACCACTAGAATTTTAACAGAAAGATATGAAGCATCTATTACTACAGATTTGCAAGGTGAAAATTTAAAAGAAAACACTGGAATAATCATTCTATGAGCCACAACTCATAAATTAAAGAGAGTGACCAACATTAGATATTAAATTAACACATATTAGTGAGGTACTGCATTGTTTTGAACCAAGCTAACCTGCAATATACTTGCGGACTAAACAACAAAGCCGGTCCATCCCATCTAACAAGAACCCAATCGTTGGATCATTTGGATCCTACAATCACGATAAAGCATTGCAGTCAACTAAACACAGCAAGCTCCATATAGGCAAAGCTAAAAGGGAGAAAAAAATTTATCGAATCAGTTAACAGTCTTGGAAAAAAACTGAAATAATATAAATAGACTTACAACGCCCACTGGCACCATTCTAGCTGCTCTAGACTTTGACGATGCAATGCCTACATGTTGGAAATACCATATAACCTCACTTTGAGCTAAAGCCAAGGCAGAAAATACCATCTGCACAAGGAGAAGAAAAATTTCAGGAAAATGGTCCTTCATTTAGAGGTGACTAATTTTAGGAGTTTTCAATCTTGTCAGAGTGAATTTACAGCATTATGTCATGGAAGGAATATTTCAATCCTTAACTCTCATGCAGTCTATTAGTGATGTTCATAGTAAGCCTTGATTGTATGCAGAAAACTTTGCCAAGAGAACAAGTTGTTGATACCCAATGTCAAATTACAAGATGAATTTATAGAGAGAGAATGTTTAAAATGCTTGAAATGCGACAAGTGATGGAATTTTGACCACAAGTTCCACATAGATGCAAATGAGGGAGGTTTGCCAATTTTTAGGTTGTCACTTCCTTAATAAAGTTCTAGTTTTATCCTATGTTTCTCGGACTCTTCAGTTTCTTCAGCTGTACCTGTGGCAAACATTTGGACACTCGAATACCACATTTATTCTGTTTCGGATCCTTAAATGGAATTTGAACACCTCCACTGAGAGAGAAATAAAATTATGTCGATTTAGAATTTTCCAGATATTTAAAATTGTTTTCGAGAAGCCTAAAAAAACACTAGTGTTTTCCTAACTCAAAAATGACTCAATTACACTTACTATTAAGTACTAGTACTTGCACCCTGACACTACACGATTACTACGATAGTCTTATCTATACTTCTTGAGTGCTACTGCAGTTCTGACATACTGGGGACTCAGACTCACCTTGGTTCAAGTCAATTACACTAGTCAAGATGTCCTTATACCCAAGTCATTGCTTAGTGGTATTACGATTTCCATCCTGCCCCTTAATTGCACCAATACCGCCATCAACAATGTGGCGTTTGTGTTTCTAATACCAACCAACTGTCACCAATTAAATACTTCAGCCGATAATTCTTGTGTCGTGCACCAATAAAGATTCTATTAAGTAATAAGTGTGTTCATAAAACTTGGACAACAAGAGAGAACAAGATGTTGACGCCTATGTCATTAATTAATTCATAAACTACCTGAGATAGTAGAATGCCTGAATGTTGATCTTAATTTCTATCCATGCAATGTAAATTAAGGAGGCTTAGTCTACTTATATTTCATCGCCTCCTCTTAGGAAGGTTCTAGTTTCGATCTCTAACTCCAGTGTTGTAGATACCGGTACACTGCATTCTAGAGTACTCTTACATGCAAGTACATACATGGAATATACTATCTCTAGTAAATTTTGTAAAATTTCAAGTATGTGGAAGTGTTATATAGAAGGCTCCATAATGCACTAGTACATATGTCCTAGAACTATCCAGAGTCTTCCACTATGATCCATAGTATTCTACATTACCTTAGCATTGTCTAGGATGTTACAAAAATCAAAAATAAAAAGAGAATAACTGAGTCTCACATAGGCACGACATTAGCAAGGATACAAATGAGCCACGCCTTTCATGTGCAAGTAAATTGATTTATTTTGACACCCATGTAGGTACAGGCTACGAATCAAGAATACATTTTAGAATTTCATACACAAAATTATTGCCAGAAATAAAGATATTACCAATAATAATAAAAACGTTTTGTAAATTGTTTTCCATGGTCATTTCATTGATGCATGTTATTGAATATGAAAACTCTTGTTTAGAAGTGAACATAGAATACGGCAGAGATAAGCTCGTATTTTCCACGAGGATGACACAGTTAGTACAAGCTGGGAAGTGGGAAGTTGGCAAAAGTTGACAGCCACTCTCTTACAGGTCTTAACACAATAAAGGAGGGAAGAAATGGAAAAAGACCGCTAACAATATAATATGAAGGCAAACTCACTATCCGTGCTTGCAAAATGACTACGACAAATGTGCATTAAGTCTAATCAGCTAATGAAGTTGTGCGTAAAATTGTAAATTCTTTTCGAAAGTATTACATAGAGAGAAAAGAGAAAAGTGTAAGAATTTTGATTATAACAAAAGGCAAGATCCCAGTCAAAAAGGCAAGAAAAAAGTAATTGTAGATAGCTCTAAAAAATCCTTCAACCCAGTTTGAAAGTGTTGTAACTTGTAACTGTATTTGTCAGATTCACGAACAATCATATGATAAATTAGAGACTTCCCAACTACAACTACATAAGACAGAAGACCGTGTGTCTAATAGGCAGGGCCGTTCCCGAGGGTGTGCGAGTTGTTCGACCGCACAGAGCCCTCAAATATGTTGGGGCACATTTTTTTTCATGTGTATACATACATACATATACATATATATATATATATACTGAAATGAAAAAAATAGTAAAAAAACCTATAATTTTTATTTTTGAATTTTAAAAATTACAAATAAAAAAAAGATTGGAAAATATTATATATTTAAATAATTTTTAATTTTTATCTTAAATAAGTCACATAAATTCTAGAAACAGTAATATAGAAAAAATGTTATTAGAAATAAATATTTACATTGGAAAACTCCCTTTTAACTAGTATTTTTAATGACTTAATTAAAATTAATTAATTTAAATGTGTAGACTGTTTTTTTTTGGGTGACAATATATACAATATTAAAACATCCAAGTAATGATTCAATCTTTAGGTAATTAAATTATTTTAAATTATATCCATTTTTAATGTATATATATTATATGAAACAAATCAATTTAAATATAAAATGAATTGAATATTGATTTTATACAATAATACAAATTTAAACAAGTTTACATATAATTAGTTTTTATGTGATTATTTCTTGATCAATGTTATATCTTTTTTTTATTATAACATAATATATTAAAATTTACATGTATAACTTATTTCTTTTAGACAAATTTTAACTTAACGTTCAAATATGTATTAGTTAGTTTCCTTCAAAAATGCTATAAGATCAATTTTCAGATAATTTATGTAATCTATGTACTTGTTTTATTTCTTTACAATTTTCAGCTAATTTTCATTATGTAATAAAATTATTTTATGCATTTTAATTGTTATATTTTCTTTTTACAATTGTACGTTAAATTTTATTATTTCATGCATTTTTATTCTTTTTAGTTATTAGGACACTTTTTTATATTTTGTATTGGGCACTCCGAATGTCAGGCACGGCTCTGCTAATAGGAAGACAACAGTTTGTGAGAAAGATAAGAACTTACAAAAAATATATCCGGAAACAACTTATCAGTACACTCTTTAAACACAATGTACCTGAATATTAGGAGCCAGTAAACTTGGTTGGTCAGTAAAGAAAAGAACCATTCTTCCGGTTTCTTGCTTTAACAATGTTCTACGTTCCCGGTGGATGGCATCACAGGATGATAGTGCTTGGTCATGGACCTCACTGCAGTTGAAAAACTTGATCACAACTGTAGGTGAAATGGAGCAATAAATTCAAGGTTTACAATTATCCACATTCCATAATCAAACACTAAACCGGCTATTTAGGAACTTCATCAAAAGACCGATATACTCTGCTGCAGCTTCCTTAAAATTATTGGTAAATCTTTTACCCGAATTATGAGAAGTCTTTCAGTTCCAACAGAAAATAAAAAATACAAAATTTAGCATGCAACTAGGAATAATGAACAATTCAGAAAGGAAATAGTGACCAGGGAAATCAATATAATTAATATAAGATAGAATATGCTACAGTGAAGGTATCCTTGCTTTATTTTTAAAGAAGTTTAGTACAGTGTAACTTGTTTTAGGGAAACAATCTGACAGTTATATATGTACCCCCACATTGTTAGCACATTGAAGCTCTTCATGGTTTTTTCCCCAAAATCTAAGTTGTGTTTTATCAGAGACCTCAACTAGGGAATACTGGTCCTTGGAGGGACATCGTGTGAATAAATTGTCCCCAGAAAACACAAATATGGACAGAATTTCTAAAAATGTTCAGAGTTTTACTCAATTATGCCAACTTCCCACTTTATAACCAAACATTACCAGATGCCCTGCCAAATATTAAAAGTGTATGCAACTTTATGGACAAAAGAGCTTCTAGACAGGTCTGAAATCACTTTCTTGCAAGTTAATGCTATCAGACTTGCTCAATAATTAATCCAATTGCCTTTCGTCTAGTGGTATGACCTCTATTTGTGTTTCACAAGGTTGAGGGTTTGATTCCTTCAGTAAATATATTATTAGGCATTAGGAGAATAGGAGTGGGATTACCCTTAGTGGGTGTGGTCTTTGTACCCTTGCAGGTTCTGCCGGGCCTGCTGCCTTGCTCGTTGAAGGTGCTGGTTCGTGGAGTTTGTGCGGTGGTGCTGAGTTAAAAATTCTCGTAAACACGACACTATTCTATCTTCCTAAACAGTTTCAAACTTATTATTCTATACATATTCAAAACACAGATGAGCTTCAGCAAAGCTAATAACATATATGAATAAAAAAAATGTCAGCACTAAACTAAGCCAAAGCCATATGTGAAATTAAAGTTTAGGTTTCTTCAGCTGGAACTCTTACTTGACAAAGTACTGTGGGTTTTATTTCTTAAAAAAGCGAAGCGTCAAGTATGTTGATATGAGTAAGGGCACCTATAATGAAGTACTTATCTTTAGACTAGATAAGTGACCAATTGAGATGAACGTCAAATGAATTCCTAATCATAAAACATTATTAAAGCGATAACGAAATATAGTCTACTGCCTGTCGTTTGGGGACCAAAGTGTGAATTGAGAATAATAAGAAAAGATTTTACAACTTAATGTATATTAGGACGTTGTGAAGAATATGAAGTAAATAATTATTATCAAACCATATAGGATTGATTAAGCAAATCTCATGTGAAAGATGCAGACATCGTGATGTTGCACGGGGAAGAAGTACCAATCCAGTATGTGTTTGGTAACACTGCACTAGGGATAAAAGAACAAAGATGTAGATTTTAAGATTAAAGCATGATGCAATGTGATTATGGCATTTGACAGTGAACTAATTGGAAATTTATGCTCCATAAGATGACAGGGAGAATAATATTTGTGAATAAATATGTTGAGAAACCAAGTAGCAAATCTGCATCAAATGGACTATGTTAAATTTAGACATTGGCATGATTGTATGGTCATGCAAGACTGGATAGGATCAAAATAACCTAATACTACTAAGGTTTTACAAAAAGTTGCACAAGGAAAAATTTACAAGAACTATGGCTGTATTACACATAGACATGTCTATCAATACATAGTCATTTGTGACAAAGATGGAGGTAATTCCACATACGAGATAGCGGAGAGACCAATTATGGCACCACAACTTTATTTACTTTCCCCCTTTCTTTGTCTTTTACATTAATATTTTTCTCTTTCGGTATATTTCTAATGGGTGTTTTATTTGATATATGTATGCATGTTTCCATTTTGGGTGAAATTACTTAAGTGTTTACATAATTTATATCTATATTTTAATACTTACAATATTTTGCTTCCGCTATTTATTTTTCTCCTCCATCTTTAAACTTGGTATTCATTTATGCTTATCTTAGTTTGGTATAGTAAGCAATGTTGACTTATTTTTTCTTAGCAGTCCACAATTTCAAAGCTCAGTCACACCCAAAATTCTTGACATTTACATGCTGTAAGGATTGTTACTCCGGATGATAATGCAACAAATTAATAGACAAAAAAATCATATTTCATTTAAAAGCAACTGTTAAGTGATTAAAATGGAGTAGTAACATGCACCGTCAACATACGACCTTAAATGTTTTAAAAAAAAGGCCTCATCTTGCTTATAAAAATTTTGTGAGGTTACTATCAACTATGCAAAGTTATTACAACCTGTGACAGAGTGCACCATGTAATTATAAAATTGCATATTTAGGATCTCATATAACTTCAGTCTGTACCTAATCATTTTCTCGACCTGCTTTGCAACACTATACTCCAGATCTGCTTCTTTTTGTTTTGTACGTCCAGATTTGGCCATCTTCTTCGATTCCAATATTCGTGGTAAAACATACATGTGATATTCCTCATGCAACAGTATATACTACATTTTAATGAATAAATTAGGAAGTAATCAGACTGACCCCAGTTAATATTGCGTTTCTAAAGTAACCAATAGAACTTACCTCATCTCTAAATAAAGTAAGGACTAAATTTTCTTTCAGAACCACCTGAAAGAAACCAGCAAAAATAGGAATATATATGTTTAGTATAAATGTTAACAAATCATAAAGGGGATGACATAACACTGCTAACTATTACCAAAGCAATATCAATGCTGGTGACTCGCAGAAGTTCATCTGGACAACAAAGATAGCCAATTAATACCCATTCCCGATAAGATGTTACATTTGCCAAGTCCTGTGCCCTCTGCAAGAGCATGCACCAAATAAAACCTTGCAAGTTAGTTATTTAAGTGAAACTCATGAGTACAGGTAGATAGAGAGGTCACATGAGATTGTAATCGTCGTTTTTTTTTGTCTTTGGTAATAATTTTGATAGAATGCATACAAGTATTAGCTGACACAATTATGCTACGTACTACAGTGAAATCCTTTTAAGTATTTCACCTACAATTAGACGAGGGCATATACCATTGGATGTGCTGAATTCGTAAGGATGTCAGGAAATCGAGGATGAAATGGACTTAGAAAGCCCTCGTTTCTGAGCTTTCTTGTGTCAGTCGATAAAAAAACGATGGGTCCAACAGCTTCTAGAACCTGATATGAATACAGGGTTATTAGTTATAGCTGTCCGAAAAACTAGTCACAAAATATCCGAGCAGCAAGAGTAAAAAGACTCAAAGATTAATTTAGGAAGTGACTATGCAGAGCAACCACTCTAATATGCTGCTCAGAAACAAGTAGGAAACAAAGCTGAATATACAAACATCACTGTCAAATTGTTCCGAGAATTTCGCCAAATTATCACTATGCCACCACCTGATCAGGTTGTAATGTGTGTTTTGATATCTGCTACTTTTATTTTATTGATAGTTTTGTTATTAATCAAGCCTTTGCTCTGTAAAAAAATCTCAATAAGCTTCCCAGCTGATCACTGGCGAAATGTGACAGAATAACAAGGAAAACTGAGCTATCCACTTCCAATTACATTGATGATGAAATATTCCAATATTTTAATAGATGATATAACTTATTTCGTTAAAATCTTTTTAGCAGGCTCAATACCAGTTTCGTCAGCAAACACATTTCACTGCTAGTATCAGTAACTCCTGACACATATCTGAATGGCTATCCAATAGAGAATAACAAAAACATCCAACTCTATTTAAAACGTCGGATTGAAGATTCAGCATATGTGCGCCAATATGTTTGTTAGGTGGTCAGCAACAAGAAAAAGGCAAGAAATTTAAAATGCACTATTTTGCATAAATTATAATATTAATTAATAAGCACAGAAATTGAATACCATACCTCCCCAATACGAGGACTAACAAAATTCAGATCTTCGTGTAACCCTTTTAATGGTGGATCATAAGCGTCAATAAATTGGACCAAGCTGTATCCAGAAAAGCAGAACATCTAAGCTTAATTAGATCAATTATGCGGACTTAATTTGATAAATTATGAAGTAGGATATCATTATAAAACCATAGATGATATGCTGGATGTATATTTTCAACACAAAATCAAATCATAACAGCTTTGTGTTGATTTCGTGCAACGCATACTATTATCATTAGTTTATTACTCCATTTCAGTTAACTTCATTAGTTTATGGTTCTACGTCCAATCAATATGTACTTGTCTTTACAAGACAGAATGTATCCAAGTGCTGTACCAAAATTAGTCAGACAAATTATTTAATATCAGCAAAGAGCCTGTAAGAGTATGGATTAGGAGCTGAAGTAGCTGAACAAAAAGGTAATACAGACCTGGTCATATTTTGTTAAAAGTTACTCAAATAACTATCCTAGGTTGTAGGACGTACTTTTTATTAGATAAGAGTCAAATTAGTTTAAACCGGTTCCCAACATATGCCAGTTTCCTTATTTCTAAAGTTTTATTTGCCTTCTTCACTAATTAATTATAATGACTGAACTGGCAATATGAAAGTCCAAAGTAGAATGGTAACAAAGAACAGAGTGCAAAATGCTAAAAGGATGGCCTCACCGGTGATAAAAATCACAATCTCGATCACTTCTTAACATGGCATGCAAAAGGTTGTACACCTGTAGCATCATTTTCCTAGGTATCTGTGGCGAAAATACCAGACCAAATAAATTATTGAAGTATGAACCACTGCCACTAACAAAAAATGTAAACGCATGGAACGTATTCGTACCTTCTCAGCAAGAAGATTAACCCTTACGAAGGAACAAAAAAGGTCCATGAATGCGTGTAGTATTAGGGAGTTCTGATGGGGCTGCAAGAGAAGTGACCTAGAAATTAGAGAAATACCTTAGAAACATATAAGGCTATGGGAGTTTAAGATGTCCAATCAGTTTCCACATGTATACATTAATCAATAAGGATGTATTTGTTAGTCAAGAGGAAAATTGGCGTTAGATACATGACAGCTAGTAAGTTTTCAGTTCAAACACCACTTCACAAGCCTCCATGATCTAGACTACAAGTGGTAATACAAAAGATTAGTCACTCACCAACAATGTAATTACAGTGCTGCTTAGATCCAATATGAGTCGCAAAGCTTGCTCCCGAAATGCCATTAGGTCAATAAGCAGCTAGTCCAGTCAATTACAGCAAAATATAAGAGTTTTGAAAGTGCATATGTGAATAAACAACTGCCTTGGTTCAATGAAAATATAGTATAAACATATGGAAAATTAAGGTGCGCCCATTACGCCAAAAAATCAACTTAACGATCATTTTTATCACAAAATGAATTTGCAAACATTAACAACAATATATGCCTTGGCTCAATGAAAAAATAGTATAATAAACCTATGGAAAAGTAAGGCATGCACATTATGCCAACAAAATCAACTTAACGATCATTTCTATCACAAAATGAATTTGCAGACATTAACAATATATTGTTGTTATTAAGTCGTGAAAACATTAACAATATATTGTTTTTATTACCTTGTGCCAGACTCGCTAGGAAGTAATTTGTTATGCTTTTAAGTATCTAAATAAGCAAAATTCCATGAGATTATTTTATTCATGCAAATAAACACGCTTAATAATGATCTAGGAACACGGACACAGTCGGGAAGCTGCTGAATGCATGTTGGAGACGGTGGACTCGGTGACTCAGCACCGTGTACATGTCCGACTTGCCATGTGGCATATCAATACGCAAATGCCAACATGCATGTGACACCGCCTACTAACTCAACCCACCCTAAATGGCCCAATCCAATCTGATTGACATTCTCACATATATGTATATATACATATATATATAGTCTCATCCATCCATTGTTCTTTCTCACACACATATATATAGTTATATACGTGTGTGTGTGTGTGTTTTCATATATATATATATATATATATAGGCAGGTGCTCAAATGAGAACCCCATTTAAAATGAACTGAGATCTAATCTCAGCCTTCTATTTCTTTTAATCTACACCATGCAATCAACCACTACCAAATAAAATCTAAAAATTCATTCTTTCATATGTTCCATCTCCGATTAACTCTTTTGATTTGTTGTTAATTTATTCAATCTCTCTATAATCATACACATACAAATACATATATTTATATCTCCATTTCTCATAAATCTTAATATATATACTTACATATTGCATACATCTGTGTTGATAAAAAGAAAGAAATGAAGAAATTACACAATGATGAATAAAGGAATTGACGATCTACACTCAAATCTATAGCATCATGATTCACCCAGATTGGTTGTTTTTTATGATTTTTAGTTCTGGAAATTTTAGTGATTCACGGCCATATTTTGGTGATTTACGTTAAAATTCGGTGATTTGTTTGAAATTGGGTGATTATTCAGGTGGTGGTGATTGTATGGTGGAGATGACAACAGTATGGTGATAATAATGTTAGTGGTTTTTAGTGATGGTGTTAATATAGTGATGGTTTAAATTTAGGTAATTGAATTTCAATTTAAAGGTTATATTGATGGTGGAAGGTGTCAGGATTTATATTTTATCTTAGGACTTATTATTAATAATTATTAGGGATTTTGTTTACCTAGTCTACAGGTTGGTTCCTGATATTTAGGAGTCATGGTTAGTGTGTTATCTCATTTGTTTTCTGTTTAGAAGTCGTGGGAGTGTTCCACATAATGTGCTAAGTGGGTCTACATCTACTAGCAGTTTATTTTCTATTTAAGCATTGTATTTCATTCAGTTTGGATATCAATAGAATCAGAGTTCTTCTTCCTGTTCTAGCAGCAAGCTTGGTTAATTTCAAAGTTTATTTAGCATCTGGTATCAGAACCCCCATTGGGCTTCAAGAAACAAAGCAGCAGCTTTGGTGATTTGCAATAACAAGGGAAATGAAAACGGAAGGAAACTTTGTGCAGCCCGATATCCCTCGTTTTGATGGTCATTATGACCATTGGAGCATGTTAATGGAAAATTTCCTAAGGTCCAAAGAGTACTGGGATCTTGTGGAAACTGGATATGATGTCCCTAAAAAAGGTGTTACTTTGACGGCCCAACAACAAAAACTTGATGAACAAAAGTTAAAAATATGAAGGAGAAGAATTATCTCTTCTTGTACAATTCTGAAGACCATTTTGCAGAAAGACACTTCAAAGAACATCTGGGATTCTTTGAAAAAGAAATATCAAGGGTCAGCAAAAGTGAAGCGCGCACAGCTTCAGGCCCTATGGAAAAGCTACGAGAATCTTGAAATGAAAAATGGAGAGTCTGTTCATGACTACTTTGCAAGGACGATGACGATCGCAAATAATATGCGGATTCATGGTGATAAGCTTGGAGACGGTGCCATTGTAAAGAAGATTTTGCGGTCTTTGGCTCCAAAATCCAACTATATTGTTTGTTCGATTGAGGAGTCGAAGAATCCAGAGGAGATGTCAATTGATGAGCTCGAAATCTCTTTGGTTGTTCATGAACAACAACTAAATCGTGGCAATACAGAACGTGCCAATACGGAGGAATAAGTTTTAAAAGCTTCGTCTTTTATCGAATCCTCGAGATCAAGAGGACGAGGTCATGGAAGAGGTCAATGGAGAGGAAGAGGTGGACGTGAAAATCAAGATGGAGGCAGACAACACCACAATTTTAAGAATGATGTTTACTCTCATAATCGTGGAAAAGGAACCTCTGACAAATCTAATATTGAGTGTTACAGATGCGGGAAATATGGACATTATCACAATGAATGCTACACAAAGACGTCATACAACAAGGAGAAAGAAGAGAAGTCCAATTTTGCTTGAAGAAGAGACACTTTTGATGGCATTTCATGCTGTTGAGGAGGCTGATTTAGAAGTCTGGTATGTCGACACTGGTGCTAGCAACATATGACTGGTAGTAAGTCCTCTTTTTCATTCTTGAATGAAAATTTTCATACAACTGTTAGTTTTGGTGATCATTCGAAAGTTGATGTTATGGGAAAGGGAAATATTCAGTTTAAGACTAAAAATGATTTTGTTGAAACAATTTCAAACGTATTTTATGTCCCTTCTCTCAAAACTACCTTACTAAGTGTCGGTCAATTACAAGAAAAGGGTTATATCATAACTTTGTAGAAAGGTACATGTGAGATATATGATCCTGTAAGGGGTTCTATTGTTGTTGTTCAAATGAGATCAAACAGAATGTTTCCCTGGATATCAAAAATGTTCACACTTGTTTGATGGCCAAGGAAGATGATTCATAGATGCGGCACTTTAGATATGGCCACTTGAATTTCAACGGCTTACGAACCCTTCATCAAAAGCAAATGGTGTATGGACTTCCTATGATCACAGGTCCGTCTAAAGTATGGGAAGAATGCGTAATTGGAAAGCAGCATCGAGAATAATTTCCAAAGGGAAAGGCTTTGAGAGAACAAAATTGTTTGGATATGGTTCATTCAGATATATGTGGCCCATTTTGTTTCATTTATCGATGACTATAGTAGAAAGGCTTGGGTGTATTTATTGCAGGAAAAATCTGAAGTTTTTGAAGCATTTAAATGCTTTAAAACGCTTGTCGAAAAAGAAAAAGGAAGAAATATCAAAACACTCCAAACAGATCGTTGTGGGGAGTACTGCTCCAAGGAGTCTGAAGTGTTTTGTAAAGAACAAGGCATCAAAAGACAAATGACAACTTCATATACACCGCAGCAGAATGGTGTATCTGAACGAAAGAATCGTACCATTCTCAATATGGTTAGAAGCTTGTTGATCAAAGGAGGAGTTCCCAAGCGTTTTTGGCCCGAAGCAGTTTTGTGGTCCATTCATATTTTAAACAGATGTCCAACATTCTCTGTTAAAAACAAGACTCCGGAGGAAGCATGGAGTGGAGACAAACCTGCAGTAGATCACTTTAAAGTGTTTGGGTGCATAGCATATGCACACATTCCTGACCAAAAGAGGAAGAAGCTTGATGATAAAAGTGTGAAGTGTGTCTTTCTTGGTGTCAATGAACCAAGCAAAGCCTACAAATTGTTCAATCCTGCTACAAATCAGGCTATTACTAGTAGAGATGTCATTTTTGATGAAGAGAATGTATGGGTCTGGTATGAGAAAAGCAAGCAGCAAGAGCAAATTATACTTGACGATGATAGTGGACAACAAGAAGCGTCACATGAGATTTCATTTGTTGATAATCAAGTGTCAAGTTCTCCTGCATCTAATCATTCTCTTGCAAATCAGCGGCAAAGGAAGCGGCCTGCCTGGATGATTGATTATGAAAGCGGAGATGATCTTTCGGATGATGATGTGGTTTCCCATTATGCTCTATTTGCCGATTCTGCCCCCACTTACATTCAAAGAAGCAATAAAGGACACCAAGTGGCGGCAAGCAATGGACGCAGAAACCAAGTCCATTGAGAAGAACAATACATGGGAACTAGTTGATCTACCTAATGGTCAAAAAACAATTGGGGTGAAGTGGGTTTATAAAACCAAAATGAATGAGAAAGGCTAAGTTGACAAGTACAAGGCTCGTTTAGTAGCAAAGGGATACAAGCAAGAATATGGTGTCGATTACAAAGAAATTTTTTCTCCAGTTGCAAGGCAAGACACAATCCAATCAGTAATCTCTTTAGTTGCTCAGAATTCTTGGCCTATTTTTCAGCTAGATGTCAAATCAGCGTTCTTACATGGTGAATTGAAAGAATTAGTATATGTGGATCAGCCTCCGGGATATGCCAAGAAAGGGGAAGAAAATAAAGTTCTTCGATTGAAGAAGGCACTTTACGGCATAAAACAGGCTCCACGAGCCGAGTATAGTCGTATAGATGCATACTTTATCAAGCAAGGTTTCCAAAAATGTCCATATGAGCATACTTTGTATGTCAAGGTAAGTGATGAAGGTAAGCTGCTCATCGTTTGTCTTTACGTTGATGATTTAATTTATACCGGAAATGATGCTCGTATTTCAATGATTTTAAAACTTCTATGACGAATGAGTTTGATATGAGTGACTTGGGTTTGATGCACTATTTTCTTGGTATAGAAGTGATACAATCATGAGATGGTATTTTTATTTCTCAAAAGAAATATGTTTTTGATGTGCTGGAAAGATTTAACATGTTGCAGTGCAATTCAGTTGCAACATCATCAGAAACAGGTTTGAAATTAAGTAGAGATTCTGATGGTGAACGTGTTGATAGTACATATTTTAGGCAGATCGTTGGCAGTCTGATGTACATCACATCCACACGGCCTGATGTTATATATGCAGTTAGCGTGTTGAGCCGATATATGGAGCATCCTACTAAGCTGCATCTCATGGCAGCGAAGAGGGTAGTTCGTTATTTGAAGGGAACAACTGATTTTGGATTCTCTACAAGAAAGGAAAACTGCCAAGTGTCTATGGTTATACTGATAGCGATTATGCAGGTGATGTTGATGATCGCAAAAGCACATCTGGCAATGTGTTTTTGATGAGTTCAGGTGCAGTCTCTTGGTCCTCAAAAAAGCAGCCAATTGTGACATTATCTACTACAGAAGCAGATTTTGTTACCGCTGCTACATGTTCCTGTCAAGCTATTTGGTTAAGAAGAATACTCGAAGTCATTGGAAGTCAACAAAACAGTCCTATGATCATTTACTGTGATAACATTTCAACGATAAAGCTTTCAAGGAATCCAGTTTTTCATGGACGAAGCAAACATATTGATGTAAGGTTCCATTTCTTGCGCAATTTAAGCATAGAAGGTGTGATTGAATTGAGGTTTCAATGCCTTTGTCATGATATCCGCAACTTGATCTTCAGTGTTACTACATGTTCCTGTCAAGCTATTTGGTTAAGAAGAATACTCGAAGTCATTGGAAGTCAACAAAACAGTCCTATGATCATTTACTGTGATAACATTTCAACGATAAAGCTTTCAAGGAATCCAGTTTTTCATGGACGAAGCAAACATATTGATGTAAGGTTCCATTTCTTGCGCAATTTAAGCATAGAAGGTGTGATTGAATTGAGGTTTTGTAACACTGAAGATCAAGTTGCGGATATCATGACAAAGGCATTGAAACCACCAGCGTTCAAGAAACTCAGAAGCATGCTCGGAGTTTGCTCTTTACAGGATGTTGACTAAGGGAGGAAGATTGTTCTAAACTGTTTTCTGTAGAAATCAGTTTAAGGAGGATGTTAGGATTTATATTTTATCTTAGGAATTATTATTAATAATTATTAGGGATTTTGTTTACCTAGTCTACTGGTTGGTCCCTGATATTTAGGAGTCATGGTTATCTCATTTGTTTTATGTTTAGAAGTCGTGGGAGTGTTCCACATAATGTGCTAAGTGGGTCTACATCTACTAGCAGTTTATTTTTTATTTAAGCATTGTATTTCATTCAGTTTGGATATCAATAGAATCAGAGTTCTTCTTCATGTTCTAGCAGCAAGCTTAGTTAATTTCAAAGTTTATTTAACAGAAGTTGTGTTATGATGATAATGGTGGGGGTAAAGGTAGTCGTGATAGCCGTGAGGCCCGTGATGATGTTGTAAAGAATTATAATTATAATATATATTTATATATGTATGTGTGTGTATCAAAAATTTTGGTGATTTGATTTTTAATTTGGTGATTCCATTCAGGTTCTCGGGTTCTCATTGGAGTAATCATCTCTCTCTATATATAAATATATATATACACATATATATATACATATTGCTAGGGTTTGTCTGTTTGTATATGTGTATGCACGTTCAGTGTGTATTTAAAATTTTAAAGTCTATTTTCATTGAGTGACAATTAGCTCAAGTGCCAATAGTAACAATGGTACAAGTACACAAGAAAATGATAATAATCTCCATTACTCGATCTCTTCAATTTTTCCCTTATACCCGGGGATGGCATCTGAGCCGGACCCTCATATGAAAATCGAATCGGACACTTCAACTTGAAGCAATCTAGTTCATAATGATTTTCATGTCCGAAATAACAACTTGTGTTTTAGAGAATAATGTCAATACAGAGTTATGTCACACCTTATCCTTTATATTTATGCTATAAATGTGACATACAATTATGTAAATGTTTTATCGGTAGAAGACACTTATTTTTAAAAATGTTAAACATATGAAAAATAGCTATAATTTCACGTATGTGGAGGTTATATACCGAATCCCGCACCCATGTCCAATTTCAAATCCATATCCACAAATCCTAAATTTTTTAAAACTAAGAACCAGACACTTGGATCTGGACCCGTGTCTGGATCCGGGTAACATAGATACTAATTTTCCTTTGTGGGGGTATGTGACAGATATAGAGAAAGAGGAATGAAGGGTAGGAATATTAGGTAGCAATGTAATTAAATTTAAAGAAGAGGGAGACCGGTGGTAGTTAAACTTTGGAGAAGGCTTTTATTATGAAAGAAACTTTCATTACTTATTATGAATGAAGTTTTCTAGTGTTTGACATATACAAATCTTATATATGCATAGAAATGTATATATATCTTTTTCATGTCTTGTATCCAGGACTCTGATAATAATTGGTGAATCCATGTGTCCCGTGTCAACGTATCCGAGTCCATGGACTAATGAACTACTTGAATATTTATCCTGATTGTTGTCTCACTTTAACATATAGATATGCTCCTACCAGAAATATGAAATTTGTTATCCCTGCCAATTCTACACGAGAATATATCCAACTTCACAAGTCTTTCCATCAAGTTGACAAAATGAGTTTATAAAAAAGATAAACACATGCACTCTAATACATAGTGTGTATCCAAGCGAACTGATCAGTTTTTGAAACTAATATCCCTACACCCATAGTCCTTGAGTGTATCTCATATATATTTCCCCTAACAAGAGAGATGAGAGATTCAGGCAGAACTAGATGATTCAGAAGACCTTTAATTAGTCTTTTAGTGTATTTTCATGCCAAGAGGACAATACTTGTGAAACAAACTCCCGCAGCTTTATATATAAAAGAAATGATGCATTATAACACTTCATTTACATTAAGAGCCATTCTGCAGTGGTTCGAACCCATGACCTTAGCGGAAAGCAACAAAAAAAACATGCCTTTTGGGGGAGAGATACTATTTCACCAATCGAGTCACGGGTATCTAACTACAAGTAGAAACTTGACCATCATGTCAAATGAAAATGGTATCCTTTCTTTGATTTACAAATTTTTAATAACCATTCATTTTTTATGTGTATTTCCTCTTCCTTTTCCCGGAGAGGGGTCGAATTGGGAACAATTTATATAATCTTGTAAAGGTTTAGCAACTTATCATCACAAGTTGAATCTAATCCACTATTTTCTGGCGCATACATCCAACTAAAGATTAAAAAATTTCAAATAAACTTATATCCACTACAATCTGGCTTGTCCAAAGAATTCCATTTTTTAATCCACTTAACTTTTTCTCCACAATCCTAGAACCAGGAAAATCTCTTGTAGTGTAGGTCAATAAGTCAATTATGTTACCATTAGGTTCTAATAATTAGGCCAATAAGTCAATTATGTTACCATTAGGTTCTAATAATTAAAAATTAAAATTAAAACAACAGCATCTTCTCAATATCTTACATGACTAGGAAAGGGTCCAGTAGCGATAGATGGCATGTGTCGATGCTTTGTATAAGTAATAAGAAATTCAACTCTTGCCAGTGCTATATTATGCCAGTTTTCTATTTACTGAGCACAGGTTATAGAGGACTCAGGCAGCTAATTTCGTAGAATTCCCCCCTCCCCCCCCCCCCAAAAAAAAAAAAATTAAGAAAAAAACAGTAAAAGCAAACAAAGTACTATTTACTTATGCTTGGGCAATAAAATGTAAGCAGATTATCGTAACAAGCATCAACTCCGCACCTGGACCCAGGGCTCCAAGCTTTGTAAGTAAACTTCCGCATGGTCATTTAAAGCATCAATTGCAACTTTATCAACCTAAAGGAAATTTTTATTAAAAAATATTTACAGGCTACATTTGAAATATTCCAAAAAACACTTATCATTTGGAACAAGATCAATTCTTACTCGTTCAAGTTGTAATTTTCTGTGATGCTCCGGAAACTTCTTGGAGAGAATGGTGCAAATTTTAGGAAGATTTGGGAAGACCCCGGATTTCCAAAATGCTTCTGAGAACATGTGACCTGCTGAATCCGGGTAGTCCAAAATTTGGTTTAATCTATATATTTTGGCCATCAGCCCTTGGGCAACTTGTGTGAGTTGATATACCCACTGCATATTTAACCCCTTATGCGACCCAACTGAACTCTGTGCCTGTCCTTCAGATCGAACATTCCTAGAAGTCCTTGGTTCAACTTGAAAAGTGACCTCTTGACTTAAATACTCATTCCACCTCGAAGGACCTTCATATTCTCTTGATCTGGGTGACACATCTTGAGCTGGAAAATGTTGTCTAGCCATCGCAGTTATATATTAAACAACATCCAATATCTCTGCAAACAAATGACTGCCTTAGAATGCTAAAAGTCAAGCAAAAATTAACATTTCTTTAAATCTAAAAGTAAAGAAGCAATCACATTATTTATTTAAATACTCTGTCGTTATTCTTTAACGGGTTATTAAGTACCATTTAACAATTTATAATGACAGAACAAGCTTTCAAATTTGCTGCATTATGCATATCTTCGTAACAAAACCAAGTACATTAAATAATTAATTATATCAACATTTACACTTTATGAAATCCTCTTTTGATTAGCAATTCAAACAAACAAAACAGAGTTCCAAACCCCGTAAATATTTATATATTACCAAGTATTCACCGCTCAAAATCCCCAATTTCACTAGGAAACAAGACTTGCATCAATAGGAGAACATATCATCAAAGTACTCACAAAGAAATTCACGCCTACAGAATTTATAACTTGTCGAATTTTGATAAGTTAACCTAAGCATAAATAAAGCACAAATTTCCATAAACAAGTTTGCATTTTACTTAACAGTAGTAGTACTATATTTGTATAATTAAGATCCGTAGTTAAAATGTGATCATAATTGGACGAATACGAATACATACACGAGAGTAAAAATTCAAAAAAAGAACTACATATACAAATAGAGAGAGAGAGAGAGATTACTAGAGAGGTTTAGTAGAGCAGGATGAAAATGGTAGTGTAGGTGGAAAATAAAAGCTTGGAACTCCAGATCTAACTTCACCAGTAAATATGTATGTATATTGTGTGTGTGTGTGTGTGGAAAGAGAGGGGGGACTGTGGGAGTAGGAGAGTAGTGGAGCTGGTGATGGTGTATAATTATGAATGAATAGGTATTATTCGGTAAATAAAACAATTTGTTGGTGCTTGTAATGATGATGATTGAGTCGTTAAGAGTAAGATTTATCTTTGTATGAATTATTCGGGGAAAGGTTATTTGCGGACCAAATTTTTTGAGTTGTGTTTTTCTCTCTAAACTCTTAATAAATAAGAAATATATGATTTAATATAAATTGTTTTGAAAATTACAAATTATTTTAAAATAATATTTTCTTATTTGGGAATTCGTTAGAATTAAGAATGCCCAAAAAAATTATAGGATTGAGTTGTGAGCGAACGAAAAAAATTTACTCCTATAAAAAATTGTAGGATTGTATTTTTTTGGTTAAAATAAAGCTTGGGCTTTGATATTAATCATGGCAGGTGAGATCGGGTTTTATTCGAATCCGATTAAATTTTTATAGAGAGTTATTAGGCTATTAAGTGCTTGTTTTGTTACATACAGGAAGTAAATTACTATAGAAAGTTCTACTTCCTTTCTATAAAAAAACATAGGAAATATAATAAATTTATTTGATTGATAATTTTGTACTTCCTGATAGTTACTTTCCTTATATTATTTTGATTGATTTTATTTTCAATTTATGAACTAGATTTTGTATGATACATGAATCGCAAATTATCAAGGTGGGGTGGGTAAGCTGCAAACATGGCTCCCCAAATTTACGTTGAACTGTGGATATAAATGTTTGATAGAGATTTGTAAATGTTGAGGATTGTATAAAGCAGGGAGATTGGTAAGATAATTTAGTAAATTATTTACAATTGGTTATAAATAGTAAATGACTCTAAAAAACAGAGGGGATTATGAAAAGTAAATTAACTGTTTATAAACAGTTCATAAAGTTAGATAGAGTCATGTTACCATACTATTACTTGACACAAATTTATTCATAAAGCAACCAACTATTAAACATTTCCCATAATGATTGTTTTTCTTCAGCAAACACAGACCTACAGACTACAATTTCAACTTCAATAAAAAGTTAGTTACTGCTTAGCACATTCAGACGCACGTCTTTGGCCTCCACGACAAACTTCTACACCCCTCGGACAGTTGAGACAATTGTGTGCAACACTGCCTCTAATGTTAACAGTATGAGTGAACTGTGATGGAAGATTTCCCTCCAGAAAATTGTAATCCAAATACAAGCTTTGCCATGGATTTCCAAGCCTATCTCCGTATACTTGTGGAATTCGCCCCGAAAACAAATTATGAGCGAGATTCAGTGATGTTATGTTGGAATAGGTAAACAAGTTTAATGGCAAATTTCCCTGCAATCTATTCTCATGCATGTCAAGAACCTGAAGCTGCGAGGAGTCATCTGCAAACTTGTTCACCTCCACAGATGTAAACCGATTGACAGAAACATTAAGGTGTTTTAGGAAAGGTAATGTAAGTATTTCAGGATCTATATTTCCGGAAAGCCTGTTGTCACTAAGATCGATTGTCTCTAGACTTTCAATCCGCTGAATGGAAGAAATGCGTCCAGAAAGTAAATTATGGGTTAGAGACAATGTTTTTAGGTTCTGAGGAAGATTTGGAAAGTCTCCCAAAAACTGATTAAAACTGAGGTCTAACGTATTTAGCTGCCATAGTCCACTAAGGTCAGGAATTCTGCCTACAAATTCATTGTTTGCCACAGTCATGTGAGTCAATCTTCGTAAATTGGTAATGGAGCTAGGGATTGATCCAGAAAGCAAGTTTCGTGATAGATCGAGATTTTCAAGCTTCTTTAGCCCGCCAATATCTGGGATACTTCCACTGAAGAAATTACGTGATAGAAGAAGGCTAGTGAGGTTTCCTAATTTGGAAATGGCATTTGGAATTGGCCCTCGGAATTGATTCCTTCTTAAATTAAGAGTTGTTAGTGCTGTTAGATTTTCTATGGCTGGCGTGAGAAATCCCTCGTATCCATCCCCTTCAAGATCAAGAGCAGTTATTTGACTGCTTGAATTGTCTTGAGGCATTGTGCATAAAATTCCAAGAAAATCCCCTCCTGTGCTCTCACATGGATCCAAGTCAAAATTCCAAGTATAGAGGAAAGAATATTGTGTAATCGAGACCGGATCGATGGACAATGTGATGGCACGAAGAACATTAACCTCTGATTCTAGAGTTTTGGCTTCAGCAGAAGCTAGAAGCAAAAGCAAAGACAATATCATGGTTGGAATTATTGTGTTGGAGAAAAAGAACATGGAATGCATTGTTTTGTAACTAGGTACACAACAGTCTGTGATTTTGGCACTAGCAACTTGTCTGTATCATATTTATACTGTGCATGTTTCGAACTTTTATTTATCTAATTTAGTAGGCAATATATATTTCAAAAGGTTGGGCATGCAAGATTGATTTTCCACATTAGGTATCGAATGTGCAAAGTGCCTTATTCAATTGTATCATGTTCCTATCTTTCCCGTCCACAATATTTCGCTTGCTCTAATTAAGAATCAAGAATTGCAGTTGAGATCAGTTCCATTTCTTTACATTACTTATAAATTATACATTCAAACAGAGACATGGACTTCTTTCTCATATAGATATCGATATGTTTAATATCTTAAATGAAACACATTAATGGCAGTGCATAGTGTTCGTGACAAAACTCTAAGTCATAAGGCCAGCCTTGCAGAAGCTCAAAGGAAAGTGGAAGCTATGGACTGGAGTGATGTTTTGAAAAAATTTAGACCAAGTGACAAGAATACTAATATTCAAAATTTTCAGATGTGATACGCTTCTTTGAAATACGTATCACCTTTTATCAGGATCGCATATTTATGATGTGTATCTCACCTTTTTCCTTTTTTTTTTTATTTTTTTCATTCTTATGTGATGCTCATTTATAAAATGCGTATTAAAGATAATCATTTGTCAAATTTTGGTCAAAAATATTTTTGATCAAAATACGTATTTTTGACCAAAATTTTCAAAATTGATATTTTCTTTAATTTTTGTTTAAAAACCGGTAATCTTCAATGGGATTGGAGGATGCAATGTTTCTTCCATTAATCATTTCTTCCAGCGAACTTGACGGAGATGTTGGATCTGCCATTAAGCATTCTTCTACACGACTTGATCAGACTACCCACTTACAATTGATTACCGTGTCCAGAGCTTATAGCATCTGCCACCAATTTCGAATCAGTCTTTAACAGTTACATCACGCCATGATGAACAAATACAAGAGAGCTTGTTTACCTCCCATTGATTCAGCTCCAAACAAACTAAGACTCTGTTCACTTTTGGGCTGAATGAAATGATGATTCTGGGCTGAACGAAAAATTATTCTATTTGGTTGGGTCAGCAGAACGGAATAACTTATCCTAATCCATTTCGTTTGGGCCAACTTATTTAAAATTCATTCATTCTAAAACACATGGTATATAGTCATTCATTTCCGATCTTAAAACGTCTGAGGAGAAAGAGGTGAAACAAAGCAAACAATCAATCGAGTACTCTCTCTCTCCCCCACTTATCCCCCCTCTCTCCCTCCCCTCCTCTCTCTCTCTCTCTCTCGCGCGCTTTCTTTGTCTATCTCTATCCCCCTAACTTTAAAAAATTAATGTCATTTTTATATTATAATAAGAATATGAAAATGACATTAATTTTTTAATATTTATGAACTTCATTTATATTTGTATTATAAAAAAAGAATACTATAATAAAAAATTATAATCACAATATATAGTGATGTATAATGCCTAAATATCGAGTTGATAATAAATAAATAAAATTATTTTAATATCATTAAAATATCAATATTATTCATCCATTCCAAATAAAATTAATAATTAATCAAATAACGGAATGTAATGAACCATCCCATTCCTTCCAAAAAAATGTTGAACTAGTGAACAAAAGAATGAAATGTTTAATCATTTCCTTCACTGTTTCATTCCTTCCTCATTCCATTCTTACATTCATTTCATTCATGTCAAGTGAACGCACCCTAAGAGGACTATAAGATGTCATACTCTTACCCCCGATAAATTTTCATCAGTGATCTCTAAATATCATACCAACAGAGTAACAAGAGTCTCCTCAAATCAGGAGCAGGTGACCGACTAACAATGACATTTTCAGGCCTACCATTGCCATTGCTTTGAGCATGGTTATTCACCCTACTACATGCTTTCATCCATTCAGTAAGGAAACTAACACTCCCTGTGATAGTTACATTTTCCCTTGACTATTCTAGATGATTTTGTTTCATTGTGTTTTTGGACCATAATCAATTTTAAAAGGCCCTCTTTTCTAAGACGGATTTATAGATAATCTTATGTGGCTGGCCAAGAATCTTGGGTATTTGGACATGAAATTTTATCTATTTAGAAATTTGAATATCCATATTAATTTAGGTTCGGTATTTAAATTCCCGAACGCTCACCCCTGATTTAAGGGGTTTGTTTGAGTTTTTGATAATTAAATTAATCAAATTTTAATTGAAAACTACTCCTTCCATCCCCAATTACTTGTTCTCATTATTTTTTGTGCAGTTAAATTAACTAATTTTTTACTCCAATTTAAAAATAATATATAATTCATAAAAATTAAAATTTTATATTATTAGAATCTATATATAATTTACTTTAAAATATATTTTTAAATTTTTTAAAATTATAAAAGAATAATTTCTAATTTGTAGTAAAAAACTAGTCAATTTGACCCCAAAAAAATCAAGAAAAGGCATGTAAAAGAGGATAGAGAGAGTACATATTTTATATAATTATAATTTTTTTAAATAATGTAAATTAGCCATTTTTCTACTTTTTAAAAAGCACTTATACAATTAAAGGAATACGAAATTTAAAAATGTTTAAGATTTTTGTTTGGAAATATATAATTTATTTCAAATTCTCTGACCAAATTTACTTTGGTATACATTTTAACACACACATACATACACGCATACAGAAAAAAAGATAGATCTACGTCGGTGTTACATCTATTACATTGCCCAAATCCTTGACCAAAAGTTCTTAGAAACTTGAATTCTCACCCACCCATTAATCCCTTCATTTCAATACTCAAATCCCACAAATCAAACCCCAAAAAAGTTGAAATCTTGACAAGAATCAATCACAATAACCATGGATATTGCACCTGAGGAGCTCCAATTCCTCACAGTTTCAGACATCTTGAAAGAATCAACCTCCATACCCAAACTCTCTCCAAGAACATTTTATTTCGTAACCCTAACCTTGATATTCCCTCTCTCCTTTGCGATCTTAGCTCACTCACTTTTTACACACCCCCTTTTGTCTCAAATTCAAGACCCTTATGGATCTCACTCTTCTGAGTGGACAAAACTTCTTGTTTTCCAGTTCTTTTACCTTATCTTTCTCTTTGCTTTGTCTCTTTTGTCAACTGCTGCTGTTGTTTTTACTGTTGCTTCGTTATACACATCAAAGCCTGTGTCTTTTTCCAATACTTTGTCTGCTATTCCTGGGGTGTTTAAAAGACTGTTTATTACTTATCTTTGGGTTTCTTTGACTATGGTTATCTATAATGTGATTTTCTTGTGTTTTCTTGTTCTTTTGATTGTGGCAATTGATACCCAGAATCCAGTTTTGTTTGTTTTCTCTGTGATTGTTGTTTTTGTTTTGTTTCTTGTTGTTCATGTTTATATTACTGCATTGTGGCATTTGGCTAGTGTTGTGTCTGTGCTTGAGCCTGTTTACGGGTTTGCGGCAATGAAGAAGAGTTATGAGTTGTTGAAGGGGAAGATTGGTTTGGCATTCTTTATGGTTTTTGGGTATTTAGTGATTTGTGCTGCGATTAATGGAGTATTTGGATCTGTGGTTGTTCATGGTTGGGAGTATGGGGTTTTTACGAGAGTAGTTGTTGGCGGGTTTTTGGTTGGTGTTCTTGTGATTGTGAATTTGGTTGGTTTGTTGGTGCAGAGTGTGTTTTACTATGTTTGCAAGAGTTATCATCATGAAGGGATCGATAAGAGTGCTTTACATGATCATCTTGGTGGGTATCTTGGAGAATACGTGCCTTTAAAGAGCAACATTCAGATGGAGAACTTGGATGTTTAATATCACGGTTAGAGTGGCTACATGTACTTTTTTTTTTGTATGAATTATAAGAAGTTAATGGTATGTAAATTACAAACAAATGTACTAGTTGTCCGTTTTCACATTTTTTATTCCATTTAGTTTCACAAATAATATAATTCATGCATGCCTTGGAACCATGGATGAATGTTACACATGTAAAATTTAAAAATATTAAGACTCCCTGGCACCAGAAGTGAGTTTAGCTATTGTAGTGTGGGTATGTGCTCAACTGCTAGGAGGGTTGTTAATTATAGTTAAGGTTCAAACATATAATTGATTAAAATTTTTAGCTACAAATCAGTTAAAAAGAGCTTTGCTCTGAGAAAATGAGCTTTGCTCATGATTGTACATTCGTTCTATGAGGCTAGTTAGTCACTTTTCAAGTGACTTTGTTGTCCTGGTGTGCCTGGTCGACCATTACAGCGATATGCCTTGGAATCATTTTGAACTCTGAGAGTTACATTGCAATGAGTACTGTGTAAAAATTATGTTTATGATACAACTTACAAGTACACAGCTGAAGTAATATGTGATAACTAATAACAGTACAATACTGTCTTGGTTGTTATCACATTCCTCATCATTTGCTTATTTATAAACTTTAAGCTGAGAGACTACGGTTTGAGTTCTCGGAGATGTAGTTATCTCTTTTGTCCCTTCAGTTGTATATCTGTCTTTATAGTATTAACCTTTTGGCCCCCTCATTCCTTTACTGGCCTTAGCCCCCTCGCACTAATGTAATCCCAATATATAAACATAAAATAAGGTGTATATATCTGGTGGGAACAAATTTACACCTTTTATTAGCTTTTGTACATAGAGCTGCATGCCTGCATCCATATTCTGGCTACTGTGTTGCTTCATTGGACAACCGAGAGTCATAATCGTATAGATCTATCATCTATCGATAATTGTGTTCCTGTTTTTCTACCCTTCAATATTAATTTATACTTAACTATAGAGTATGTGTAAGTGCCTTTAAGCACTCGATTGTACCGTGTTTTAGTTATTAGAGCAGTTTGTTTTGGTTTTACTGATAAATTTAGGCTATTAGCCAAATATTGTATGTGATCGTTATTTAGTAGTTGTTTCAGCTCTTGGACATTCTTGTATTTGCAAGGCCCACCTGTTATTGAGAATCAGAGCTAAAATGATTACGGGTGTTTGTTATTTTGGGTGTCCTTTGGAAGGAACTTTATTTTCCCAATTTTCCAGTAACTTGCTTGGCACAGATGCTTACTTCACTTGGCACTGTGTACCCTTTTCCTTAAGTAGGCTTATACAAAGTTGATCGCGATATGATCAAGTGGCTTGAATGAATCCACATTTAAAGTAAATTCTCTTCACTTGATATCATCTTTGACTTTCTTTCTTTTGCTCGAGTCGCAAGACTTTTTTTTTAATCAATCGTGATTAATGGTTTCTGAGTTTTGCAATTGAGAAACTCATACTAACGTATATTTTAGAAAAGTTCTGGAGTTCAAATATTTCATATCACGTAGTTTCTGATTCTTATGTTTCATAACTCATAATTAGAAGTGTAGAATATGAAATGTAATACCATTTCCAGAAGTCACTTTGACAACCAACTTAGAAAACATGTGATGAACATATTGCAAGGAGTTCTAATCCATTTATAAACACATATAACCCATTCTTGCATCGTGTCTTATAATGTCTGGGTGGTTTTCTCCTTCTAGTTCAAGTTCGAAGCCGATAACTTCTCCAAAGGTATTCCTGGTATTAGAAGAATCAGCACATCCGTTGAAAAATGTTATCTCCTGTTTTTGAAGGCCGTGAATTCATTCCAAAAACAGATGCTATACTTGCATTGATCGTAATAATTATAATTATGTACACCAAGTCACCAACTAATGTAAAGATGGTACATGAATTCTTGATAAAGATTGTGAGAACTCTAACATTAAACAATTCTTAATTATAGAACCCGGGCAGATGCATTGAGTACTGATGCCTGAAAGTATTCCTTACGGAGTATCCAGAAATTTATAGTTATATGTATATATTATAATAATTTGTTCGAATTGGTAAAGGTTGTTAGATGTAATCTCCAAGGGAGAGTTTAAATGTAAGATAAGAATATATATATTTAATGAAAATAAAAAAAATTATCATGATCTTAGGTAACTTTCTCTCAAATAGTGAATAAAACAATTATATTTTGATAATTATTGTATTTTCATATGTACAATTAAAATAACATTTACAAAAATTATGTATATCAAAATACCATAATGATCAAAACACATTTGTTTTATTCACTGTCTAAAGGAAAGTTAACAAACATCAATATTAGGTTCCTTATTCTCATATTTAATATGTATGGCAACTTCAAAGTTTTAGACGGCTGAGAGAGTCGGATACTGACATTTTTGTTTACACACTGACATGGCGGCAGAGAACCACAATCACAAGAGAATCTAAAATCCATATGTATCATAGAAACAAGAACACATTAGGTAAAAAATATATGAGCAGTGAAATTGATTCGCACAGAACAAGAGTCAATGCAGTTAGATTCATCGCTTACAATTGATAGTCTCGTTTTCTTTAAGTTTGAAATTATCATATTTATTTATTAGCTTGTTAAGTTTAACTTTTTTCAAATCTTTTGATCCCTCGAGACATAACTTAAAAGTGTCCCACATTTTTCTAGCATTCTTGCATGAAAGGTTTTGTCACTTTCAACTAGGCACAATCCAGTCAAGATAGTATTCTAGTGTGGTTGTTGTAATTGACTTTTGTCAACTCATCTAGCGTGAGCTCATCAACAACTTTTGACATGTCAACTTTTTTAAGAACTTGTTATGAATGAATCTACCAAACTTATGTAGGGGAGGGTGAATCTATAAGTTGATTTCTTTTTACTTTTCTTTACTAAGCTGATAATCTCAGTTAATGTAATAAGAATGTGGAAGATTAAACACTAAACAACTGAAATTACTTTCAAACTAATATTATATTATAATGAATTTGCTACAACCTAAAATTCAAGATTGAATTTCAGCCAACTGTTTCTTATTACATCAATTGATGTTCCCTCATCAATTGATATTCAACCATCAAATGATAATACCTCAACTATTTCTATTCCATCAATTGATGTTCCCTCATCAATTGATATTCAGCCATCGATCGATACTCAAGATCAGTCGATGGGTATGCATCAATCGATGGATGCCCCAAACACATCAACTGCTATTTTTTTTTACATCAATTGATGTTGCATAAACACTTCTAGGAATGAGTGAGTTGAGTGAGAGGCAGGATTGCAGCCTGACAAAATGAGAGGGAGTGGGTGAGGTCATTCCTACTTCTTCTAGAAATGTGAGTGAAACACTTGAGGGCCCCACCTTAGTAGGTGCACAGGTTATGAGTGAGGGAGATGTGAGATCCCATGACGAGATCCCTGTTGGGTTCCGAGGCATAAAAACGCAGCGAAATTAACGTAAATATAATAAAAATTCGAAACCCAAACCCAGGATCCGTGTATAAGCTTGGACAGATTATGGTGAAACAGAATTATACCTTTTCTGGTCTTGACTTTCACGAACTCAACGGAGATCCTTGCTTGATGAATCACAGTAGTCCTTTGCTTCAAGAACTGATCTCTAACGGTATCCACACGAACGTCGATTCATCTAACGATCAGCGGAGATGGTACTAGCCAAGGCAGCCACGAATTATCTCTTATCTCTTGCTAGCCTCTCTTTTCTATGAGCTGCTAGGGTTTCTGTTGTAAAACGAATTCACAAGTCCTACCCTTGTAAACACATCATAATGTATTTATATGAGTTAGAGATAATGGGCCAAACCCTAATCCATGGGGCTTCTTAAAAACCCATTCTGATTTTGGGTTTATTTATTAATCCGAATTCTAGTATGTTTATAATTAATCAAGTCTTACTTAATTAATTATAAATTCGAATTAATAATAATAACATCATTTAAATTCATAATTTAAATAAAGCTCCGTTTAAACGTTCTTTGTGTGTGACCCTTTAGGTTATTATTACGTTGGCAATAATTTTATTTTCTAATAATAAAATTATAAACAATGAGTGGCATCTAGTAATACATCATTGCTACCCAAATAATAATAATAATTGGTGATTCAATTAAACCTTTCGTGATTAATGTTTCTGTATAATATAATCCCTTTAACCATATATATTATATATTAAATTCGAGGTATGTATTTCAGTCATCTTCTACAACATTTAATCCGGGTTTACTTGATCCATGAGTAGACTATGAAAAACAAATCATTATTTGAGCACGACCATGCATTTTATAGTCTCACACAATCAAGAGGCCAATAATATCTCTCCTAATTATAGGAGGGTTAAATCCTTTATCTATCATTCATATTTCTCATACGACTCATGATATACCCAATGTCCACTTTTATCATCACCCGGTCAAAGGTAACTTTTAATGTAGTCAAAGTATATTAATCCTCGTATAGAAATATAATGATCTCAAGTCAAAGGATCATTACACCATTATCACTGTGAGTCTTTCTTATGACTTTATTAAACATGAAGAATCTCACTGTGGGTCTGTCCAGTATCATGTACTCCTACATGTACCTATGTATTGACTTTAGTATCCCAATACTTATAACCAATGAGATGTGGTTATCTGTCAAACAACATACTAGTCTATTTATGTATTATTATTGTCCTATAATAATAATACTCGACTAGGGACCTTTAAGAATATGATATATTATATAATCTCAAGTTCAAGTCATGTACTTAAACTATACAATGTGTATCATGATTCTAAGGACATTTATTATGCTAACAAATATATCGCAGTAATTAAAGTCATAATAAATACGTTTATTGAGTAATCAAATGACATAAAGGTCTATCAAAAGGAAACATTGTATTGCCTCTAGGGCACCTACACTAACAATCTCCCACTTGCACTAGAGCCAATCACCCATGTATCTAATACCCATGGAACTAGTGTGACCGTCGTGCTTCGTCTGCGATAAGCTTTTGGTCAGTGGGTCTGCAATGTTATCATTTGTGTGCACTTTACATATGTGTATGTCACCCCTTTCATTAATCTCTCGTATGAGGTGATATCTCCTGAGTATATGTTTGGTTCGGGAGTGAGATCTAGGTTCTTTAGCCTGTGCAATAGCTCCATTAATATCGCAGTATAGATCAATGGGATCTGCGATTGATGGAACCACTCTCAAATCAGCAATGAATTTTCGAATCCAAACAGCCTCCTTTGCTGCTTCACAAGCTGCAATGTACTCAGCCTCCATTGTAGAATCAGCTACTGTTTCTTGCTTTGAACTCTTCCAACTTACAGCACCTCCGTTTAGACAAAACAAAAAACCAGACTGTGATATAGTATCATCCCTGTCTTTTTGGAAACTTGCATCGGTGTAACCTTTTACAACCAGTTTCTCCTCTCCTCCATACACCAAGAATGAATCTTTAGTCCTTTTCAAGTACTTTAGAATATTCTTGACTGCAGTCCAGTGACCTTCACCTGGATTAGATTGGTATCTGCTCGTCATGCTTAAAGCATACGAAACATCTGGGCGAGTACATACCATTGCATACATGATAGATCCAATTGCTGAGGCATATGGAACCTTACTCATGCGGTCCTTGTCATCCAATGATTTCGGACACTGATCTTTAGAGATCGTTATCCCTTGAGACACGGGGACATATCCCATTTTTGCATTTTGCATACCAAAACGATGCAAAACCTTATCGATGTATGTACTCTGACTTAGACCAATCATCCTTCTAGATCTATCCCTATAGATCCTCATTCCTAGAATGTAGGATGCATCTCCTAAGTCTTTCATAGAGAAGTTGCTCCCTAACCAAGTCTTAACAGCCTTAAGAGAAGGTATGTCATTCCCCATTAGTAGTATGTCATCAACATATAGTACTATGAATGCCACATGGCTCCCACTAACCTTCTTGTAAACACAAGGTTCATCTTCGTTTTGAACAAAGCCATACTCTTTGACTATTTCATCAAAACAGATATTCCATCTCCTAGATGCTTGCTTCAATCCATAAATGGATCGACGTAATTTACATACCTTGCTAACATTCCTTGGACTGACAAAACCTTCTGGTTGTGTCATGTACACATTCACATCCTCTTCAAGGCTTCCATTAAGGAAGGCTGTTTTGACATCCATTTGCCAGATTTCATAATCATGGAATGCTGCAATAGCAAGCAAAATCCTTATGGACTTGACCATAGCCACTGGTGAGAAAGTTTCATTATAGTCAATACCATGAATTTGTTTGAAACCTTTTGCAACCAGCCTTGCTTTATAGGTCTGAACATTTCCATCCATGTCAGTTTTCTTCTTGAAAACCCATTTGCACCCTAAGGGTTTTACCCCTTCAGGTGAATCAACCAAAGTCCATACTTGGTTTTCGTACATGGAATCCATCTCGGATTTCATGGCTTCTAGCCATCGCTTAGAGTCTAAACTGTTCATAGCATCTTGGTATGTGAGAGGCTCATCTTCATCTATGAGCATCAAATCACCACATTGAGTCAAGAGAAATCCATATCTCTCTGGCTCATGGCGAATTCTACCAGTTTTACGAAGAACCTGTGTTTGTTGAGCATTATCATTATCCTGCTCTTGTTCCACTTCAGGTTCAATGCTATTTTGTGGTTGTCGATCTTCATCGAGGTCTATAGTTTTCCCACTGTTTCTTTTGGAAACAAAATCTCTTTCCATGAAAACAACATCTCGAGCAATAAACACTTTCTGCTTAGAAGGACTATAAAAATAATACGCCTTTGTTTCTTTAGGGTATCCCACAAAATTACACTCTTCAGATTTAGGTCCAAGCTTGTCAGATACTTGACGTTTCACAAACGCCTTGCATCCCCAAACTTTCATAAAGCTCATGCCTGACCTTTTCTTCTCCCATATCTCATATGAAGTCTTTTGAACCTTCTTAGTAGGAACACGGTTAAGTGTGAAAGCCGCTATCTCTAGAGCGTAACCCCAGAAACTAATTGGAAGATCTGCATGACTCATCATCGATCGCACCATGTCCAACAAGGTGTGATTTCTCCTCTCTGAAACTCCATTCCATTGAGGTGTACCTGGCGGAGTGAGTTGTGATACAATACCACACTCCTTTAAATAATCTTTAAATTCTGTGCTCAAGTATTCTCCTCCACGATCAGATCGTAAGATTTTAATACTTGCACCTCCGCCAATTTGCTTCTCTATTTCAGCCTTGTATTCTTTGAACTTTTCAAAAGAATCGGATTTATTCTTCATAAGATATACATATCCATATCTACTGAAATCATCAGTAAATGTTATGAAGTAGTAGTAGCCTCCTCTAGCCATCACACGCATTGGGCCACATACATCACTATGTATTAGCTCCAGACGTTCGGTGGCCCTTACCAGTGAAAGGGGGTTTAGTCATTTTACCAAGCAAACAAGATTCGCATTCTTGGTATGATTCAAAATCAAACTTATCCAAGTATCCATCCTTATGTAATTTGGATATGCGTTTCTCATTTATATGGCCTAGACGACAATGCCAGAGGTATGTTTGATTTGAGTCATTAACTTTAAGTCGTTTGTTTTCTATATTACAGACATGATTATCTAAGTCAAGAACATATAAACCATTAAACAAACGTGCAACACCATAGGTTAAATCATTCAAAGCAAAAGAGCAACTGTTGTTCTTTATTGTAAACGAAAAACCTTTCTTGTCCAAACAAGAAACATAAATAATGTTTCTGCGAATCGCAGGCACGTAAAAACAATTCTCCAGTTCTAAAACTAGCCCAGAGGGCAAAGATAAATAATAGGTTCCTACAGCTAAAGCAGCAACTCTTGCTCCATTGCCAACTCGTAGGTCCATTTCTCCTTTAGCCAATGTCCTACTTCTCTGCATTTCCTGCACATTTATACAAATGTGAGTAGCACATCCAGTATCCAATACCCAAGATGTAGAAATAGACAGATTGACTTCTATAACATATATACCTGAAGTAGAAGCTTGCTCAGCCCTCTTCTTCTTCAGATCCTCCAAGTAAACTGAACAGTTTCTCTTCCAGTGACCAGTTTTCTTACAGTAGTGACATTCACCCTTAGTGACCCCACCTTTAGGCTTTAAAGCCTGTTTAGGACCTGACTTTGGCTTGGGTGTAGAATCATATCCTGTCTTCTTCTTACCGTTCCACTTACCGTTCCACTTACCTTTCCCTTTGGCCTTACCTTTATTGCCCATCATCAGTATGAGAGCAGGTTCAGCCGTCTTCATGTTGGTCTCATATGTCCTTAACATAGCCAACAATTCAGTAGGTGTTTTGTCAAATTCATTCATTTTGTAGTTTATAACAAACTGGGTGAATTTGTTATTCAAAGAATTCATGATTAGGTCAATACCAATTTCCTGAATAATCGGGAAACCCAAAGTTTCAAGGTACTCAATGTAACCAATCATCTTCAGAACATATGGGCCAACTGGTTCACTTGCCCTTTGTTTGCAATTAAAGAGTAACTTACTCGTGTTGAACCTTTCCTAACGAGTTTGGCTTGCAAACATACTTTGCAAGTGCTCATTGATAGTATATGCATCCATATGCACATGCTGTCTTTAAAGCTCAGCACTCATGCTTGCCAACATAAGACATGCAACATCATTTGCATCATTCTCATCCTTTGTGTGGGCCGCTCGTTCCTCAACAGTAGCACCCTCAGGAAGAGGACCTGCCGGAGGAATATCAATGACATGAAGCTTGCGCTCCAGTCTGAGGATAATCCTCAAATTCCTCTGCCAATCTAGGAAGTTGTTTCCTCCTGTCAGCTTATCCTTCTCAAGGACTGATTGTACGGATAGTGTGTTTGTGTTGTTTGCCATTATTTGGTATCTACAATGATAAAAGTACAAAATAAACATTAGATTGTCTGAGTTATTTATTATGTTCAAATGATTATGATATATTCATAATATATCTCCCACTATTTTTATCAAATTAATAGCCCTTATTATTAATTTGGAAAGTATATCCCATAATTCTTTCTAGTGAGCCAAGATCCATATTTCATCATGTCCAAAAACAACCACTGGAAGTCCTTAAAAATGATTATTTAGGTAGACAACAGTTGTCAATTATATCATATATAATTCTTGGATAGTTTGGTGAACAACGATTGATCTTATCTATCTAATAGACTTTTAACCAAACTCTATGCTTCTAAGTTCATAATGGTTGAATATAACCATTTATTTTCACCTTATTATGACGACTCAGTTAAGTTAGACCCAATGATACAACGACCGAATATAACCGTTTATATTCGTCGCATCTCACCACGATAGATAGGAGTCCCCTGCCACTGACAGTCTTTCCCCTAATCGATCTAGGATTCGATGAGTGTTCATTAATTGGAAAGCATACGAGTAAAACTTAATATTTTGTTAAGGGGTTTAGAAAATTTACGACGATCATGATCACATCATGAAGAGATCCTCAATTTTTCCTTGAACCAAATATTTCAAATTGACATCTTAAATTGTTCATTTCCTAGGTAAATGGAGGATACCAGTGGTCACACTTAAAACCTATCAGCCTTACGAATACGCATATCCGTTTTTGTCAGAAAATCCCAGTTATAGATATCAAAAATCCATATTTAATTCCGTGTTTTAAAAATCCATATTTCATAAACACAAGAATCTCATGATCGTTTGTTAATTTTAAAATCTTAAATCGTTACAGATTTTATCTTGTTTAGCATAACAAGCATGACATGGGTGACGTATCTAATACATGCATGCATCATTAATCTAATTAAAGCACGCATCTTCTACTCTACACATACATTCATACATCAATATGTAAAGTGCAGTATGTAAACGTGCTTGGTTATGGCCTCTTTCCTATGTGATCCTTTCGAGCTAATGAAAGGATCAAAGTCAATCTATGGTGGTGGTAAAACATAAATACAGCTGTTTGTCTTCATTCTTCTTTCATTCATGGCTGCCTTCTTTTCTTCTTGGATCATCCTTTGTCTTCAAGTACGTTACATGGAATAATTGAATACAACCTAAGCTAATGTACTTACATAAGAAAACTCGAGTTACATTCGAGGTTCAACAATTACAAGAATGAAGAAAACGACATGCAAGTCGTATTTATAAAACCAAAACCAAAATCAAAACCATTAATCGAGGGGTCTAAGGCCATAACCAGCACCATGCCCACATAACAATTACTGACATCTCAGAATGCATAATCATATCATCATGCATCATATATATCATGATCAAAAAAAAATTATCAAAAATTTAAAATTATGATCTCAAAATAGAAAACTGCGTTTTTGAGACCCTTAACGATGTCAAATGGCCAAAAAACACACTAGATCACTGCAAATCAGTGAGTTATGCTCGTGGCGATTTTCTATTTCCAGAAAGAGTAAATTCAACTCATTCTGACTCCGTTAAAAAACACTATTCACTGCAGAATCACTATTCACAGAAAACTGCATCTTATGCGGTTGTGTTTTCAAACGTCTCAGAACGATTCCGACGACCTTCGTATAACTGTATCTCGTATCACATACATACAGTGCATCACACATATCATGCTATAACAGATTATAACATTGCAGATCATATATAGGCAGTGGCAGTACCATGGCAGTAGCATGGCAGTGGCATGGCAGTCACCAAACAGGCATATTTGCATCAAATACAGTTAACACGTAACCAAATCAGTCCCTTATACACGTAGCTCTGATGCCATTGTTGGGTTCTGAGGCATAAAAATGCAGCGGAATTAACGTAAATATAACAAAAATTCGAAACCCAAACCCAGGATCCGTGTATAAGCTTGGACAGATTATGGTGAAACAGAATTATACCTTTTCTGGTCTTGACTTTCACGAACTCAACGGAGATCCTTGCTTGATGAATCACAGTAGTCCTTTGCTTCAAGAACTGATCTCTAACGGTATCCACACGAACGTCGATTCGTCTAACGATCAGCGGAGATGGTACTAGCCAAGGCAGCCAGGAATTATCTCTTATCTCTTGCTAGCCTCTCTTTTCTATGAGCTGCTAGGGTTTCTGTTGTAAAACGAATTCACAAGTCCTGCCCTTGTAAACACATCATAATGTATTTATATGAGTTAGAGATAATGGGCCAAACCCTAATCCACGGGGCTTCTTAAAAACCCATTCTGATTTTGGGTTTATTTATTAATCCGAATTCTAGTATGTTTATAATTAATCAAGTCTTACTTAATTAATTATAAATTCGAATTAATAATAATAACATCATTTAAATTCATAATTTAAATAAAGCTCCGTTTAAACGTTCTTTGTGTGTGACCCTTTAGGTTATTATTACGTTGGCAATAATTTTATTTTCTAATAATAAAATTATAAACAATGAGTGGCATCTAGTAATACATCATTGCTACAATAATAATTGGTGATTCAATTAAACATTTCGTGATTAATGTTTCTGTATAATATAATCCCTTTAACCATATATATTATATATTAAATTCGAGGCATGTATTTCAGTCATCCTCTACAATATTTAATCCGGGTTTACTTGATCCATGAGTAGACTATGAAAAACAAATCATTATTTGAGCACGACCATGCATTTTATAGTCTCACACAATCAAGAGGCCAATAATATCTCTCCTAATTATAGGAGGGTTAAATCCTTTATCTATCATTCATATTTCTCATACGACTCATGATATACCCAATGTCCACTTTTATCATCACCCGGTCAAAGGTAACTTTTAATGTAGTCAAAGTATATTAATCCTCGTATAGAAATATAATGATCTCAAGTCAAAGGATCATTACACCATTATCACTGTGAGTCTTTCTTATGACTTTATTAAACATGAAGAATCTCACTGTGGGTCTGTCCAGTATCATGTACTCCTACATGTACCTATGTATTGACTTTAGTATCCCCATACTTATAACCAATGAGATGTGGTTATCTGTCAAACAACATACTAGTCTATTTATGTATTATTATTGTCCTATAATAATAATACTCGACTAGGGACCTTTAAGAATATGATATATTATATAATCTCAAGTTCAAGTCATGTACTTAAACTATACAATGTGTATCATGATTCTAAGGACATTTATTATGCTAACAAATATATCGCAGTAATTAAAGTCATAATAAATACGTTTATTGAATAATCAAATGACATAAATGTCTATCAAAAGGAAACATTGTATTGCCTCTAGTGCACCTACACTAACAATCCCGATGTAAAATAGAGAGATGAATGAGAGAGATAAAACTATTCTGTTATATTCACAAGAGTTGGAAAATGAATTGTTGTCAGAAGAGGAAGGAGTGAAGGAGATAAGGGAGTCCCTATTAATGAAGTAAGCGGGAGTGGAGTCAATAAGGAAGATGAAGCCGTGGAGGATGAAGAAGTTGATGCTGGTGATTTGGACCCAAGCAAATTTATCCATCCTGATCCAAGATACCAAGATTTGGCTACATCAAGTAACAAAAGTGCAAAACAAATCTTGTGAATTGAGCACACTAAGCAAAGGACCAGGAATCTCAAGGAGAGCATTGCCAATACAACAAATACATGTTATATGGCACCTGAAGATTTGGAGGATGATTCTGATGAAGAACCTTGGATGAGTACAGTTGATGGATCTCTAGAAGCTGCTGAAACTGAAATTATTTCTCAATACAGAAGAGCAAATATGGAAGTAGAAATTACAGATCCTACTCAAAGAAGGATTGCACACTGTATGAGGAAATCATTGAAGACTCAAAAGATAACAGTGATAGGAGTTAGAAGAGAATTGGAAATCATTAAGGAATCTATCACATCTTCGAAGGATGTACTAGAAAGAAGATTGGATGAGAAGCTTTAATTCAACACTTTAAATCAAATGAAGGATAAACTCTTCAAGGAGTCTAAGAACTTCAATGACTTGGAGAAGAAGGTATCATCCTTAGAGTCCAAAATGGATGACATCGTTATAGGCCAAGTTCTACATGCCTCAATTCTTCAAAAATTTCTTGATAGGATGCCACCACCTCCTCCAATTGATGATAACTAAAAGGGGGAGAATGATGCTAAGAAGAAGGATGGTGATGATGAATCTGGCATTGGTGGTATTGGTGGTTCTGATGTTGGTAAAGATAGTGTTGGTGGTGTTGCAACCAAGGTTATTGATAAAAATAGGGATATAGGTCAATCTTCAAAGTCATTTAAGTCAACCAAAGATGACTTAGAAAAGAAAAGGAGAGATATGAAGAAATTTAAAGATGATCTAGAAGCCAGAAGACTTTCTAGAGAAAAGGAAACTCAAGCAATGATTGTGAGGGAAAGGAATAAGATTGAAGATCTAAGGAAAAATACAGAGTTGGTGAAAAAGGCTACATAAACAGGAAACTTGGATGAGTTCATTGCTCAAACAAAGGATGTCAATGAAATTGCAAAAAAGGCTGCCAAAGAAAACAACTCAAATGCAAAAGCTTTTCTTCTAATAGATATTGAAGCCCTTGAAGAGAAGAAAAAGGGTAAAGCAATAATGATTGAAGAAGAAAAGAAAAAGAAAAATGAACCAGTTGGCCAGAAGCTACTTCAAGGAGCCATCACTACATGAATCTTAGATGCTGGAAGGAGAGAAAAAGAGAATGAAGAGATTGCTAGACATATGGAAATACAATGGCATATGGAAGATGAATTGACAGAACAACCATTGAGAAAAAGGAGGAAAATTGCAATGACTAAGAAAATGACAAATTCAACTCAATACACAGTGGTTCAGGAAAACCCTCAAGTCAATCAAGAAGAAATTAAGGAGGAAGTGACAATTGAAGGGTATAAAATGAAAGGAATTCCAGTGGTGAGTGAAAAAGGGCTGATAAAAGTAAGAACTCACCCTGCAACCTCTAACCAAGAAGAGTCAATGAGGTTAGAGTATGAGAATGGATCAAAAAACACTTACTCAATGAAGGTGATAATGAAGCAAAGCTACAATATCCTGAAAACCATTTTACCTCTTCTCAACAAAAGGACAAACTCAATGTTACAATTGCTTAGGAAATTCAATATCAAATTTCAAAGCTAAGAAGAGAAAAGGCTGAAGCTGAACCTGATTCACCTCTTAAGCTATGGAAATATCAAGTCAAGAAAGTGGTGTTGGAACCAAAATATGCTATGATTTTTACAGATATGGAGGGCAACACAAAGTTCCTTGATATCTGCAAATATCTGGACAAAATCACAGATGAAGAAATTCACTACCTAATGAGGCAACTTAGAGAAACTGATGAAGATGAAACAATATTGATGAGTTCTTTTATGAGACAACTAAAAGAAAATGCTGAGAAGAAAAAGAAGAAGAAGTGGGTGGAGAATGAAGATCATGAAGAGTAGAAGACATTGGAGCAACTTGCAGAAATTTCTCATCAACTAGTACTTCCAAACTCAAAGTGCTATGTAAATTTCTTGATTCTATTTGAATGATTATAGTTAAGGATTTTTGTTATCATCAAGTTGATTTATGCCTGTTCATGTCATAGACACAAATAGGGGGAGATTGTTAGGAATCTACATGTAACTTGATGATAATTTTAAATCTTAGAATCATAGAAATTTCAATTGATGTAACTGATCAATTGATATGAAGTTTATAAATATCGATTGATCAGAAAACCATTTATCAGTTGAAATATTTATCTGAATCAATTGATGATATAGAGTGTATCATAAGTGTACTTAGTCTATTTCAATTGATAAGGTATAAGTCAATTGTCATTATTCTCATCAATTGATATTAGAGTCGATTGATATAGGTCATCAACTGATGTGTAGCTTAGACTATCAAATTATAATTATCTGAAGACAAGAAAATTATACAAGTGAAGGATGATCAGTTGATATTGAAACATGAATGGATAGAAGATCAATTGAAGAAGGCGAGTCAAAGAATTGAAGACCATTAACTGATATGAATACCCATATATTGATATATCGATTGATATCATTTATCAATCGATAAGTCAATAACCTTTATCGATCGATGAATATCAAGATCAATCGAAGAAGAACACTAGTTGATGGATAAAAGGAAGAATCAATTGATATGCTTAACAACAAATTATCAATTGATTGAGACATCACAAAAAGGCAATCTGTCAGAGATCTAAAGGACAAAATCATGCCTATGGAAGACAGTCTAGGATGACTGTGAAGACTCAAGTTTAAACTATCTTTCCAAGTCAGAAGACCTTTTCCTAAAAATAGAAAAAGGCAAAAGGAAAGATATAATTGAATCAATCCTAGAATAGGTATTATAAACACACTTGTAGTATATAAACAAATGTGGTAGCATTGTTATAAGATATACAAGTTAGACAATATTCTTGAATCAACTGTTAAGTATTAGAGCACTTTGTAAGAACAATTAATTTATTTTCTAACCTTGTAAATGCAGTTGAGTTTTATTAACCTAGAAAAATTGAGAAAAATATACACTAATGGAAAAACCAATCCATCAGTAATTTTAAAATATCTTTATTTAATTTTGTTTCAGTTTAATTGTTCATATATCTTCTCTTAAACACATAAACTTCAAGAACAATTATTAAAACATAAAAAGTTTTAATAATTTGTATTCAACCCCCCCTTCTACAAATATATTGGCATTGTTCTGAGAAATAACAAATATTAAATTAAATATCGAATAAAATTATACATATTTCAATAAATATAAAAAATGTTTTCTAAAAAAATTATATTTATTTATAAATTTAAAATATTAATAATTAAAATTTTAAAAATAATCTGGTCAGGACCGACTCGATCCGCGAGCCTAAAATGGACCAACTATTTTCTTTCAAAATACGACCCGACCCGATTTTGACAAAAGTCTGGTCCGATCTGGTTCAAAAAATCCGGATTTTTATCTCAACTAAATCTATATTCAAGCGTTCGTGAAACTTAACCTCTATCTCGTTCCATTTTTATCTCATATTATTATATTAAAAAAATATGTCATATGTTTTGCTTTTGATTTTTAAATACTTAAAATTTTCTTATACATTGGGATTGAAATCAGTAAAAGGAATATTTCTAATGTCCTTTTCTAATTTTTAATTGTTATAAAAATATAGATAACGTGCCCACTACGTTTTAAAAAGATGACACTATAAGCTTCTCGATTCATAACATAGTTCAAGCGAATCCACTTAAAATCTTTACTGAACTATGATCAAGCATCGTATTAACAAATAAACGTATTCGTGAGTTTAATGTGAAAAAAAGAGAAATGACGATCCATTTCTTTATCATCTCGCGAGAATAATGTAATACTCCCTCTGTCCCAACCAATTGTTATCACTTTTTTTCCACTTTCTGGCACACATTTTAAGGTGGATTTTAAGAATAGTTCCATAACTTATTTTTAAAAAATTCTTTTTTTGTATAAAAATAGGATTGTTCTATATTTTTACAAAAAAGGAAAATTTCAAAAATAAATTATGGAACTATCCTTAAAATCCACCTTAAAATGCGTGCCAGACACCCCATTTTGAAATGATAACAAATGAAAGGGACGGAGGGAGTAGTATACTCTGATCAATCATATTGTGTAAATCAATTTAATTGGAAATTTATTTTAGTGTTACTGTATATTACTTTTAAAAAAAATTATAATCAAATAGTTATAAAACAAGAAGTAAAGTCAAGAAATTTGAATAGATGTAAAAAATATAAATAAAATCTATAACTAAATTAAAATGTTATTAGTATCCGATCACATTAGATAAGTTATAAAGAAAACAATCTACTGAAAGAGTCCCAAGATTTTTGTCACCAAATTAAAGCTCCAAAATTGCAATACTTTTCCGGTCAACTATATAAAGCAAGTATTCAAAGATAGACACATAAGCATACGTATATGTAATAACAAACCCATACTCATATTTCTACGCACAAAACACAAGTGTTATGAGTTTGATGAAACTTCACAGCTAGGCAGATGATGATGATGATGATCAAACACAGTTTTTACACAAAACCCATTATAAATCTCTCTCAATATTCTAGAGAGAGACACAAAATGGGCAAGTGTGTGAGTTGAGAAAGAAGGAAAGAGATGTAGACAAGCGTCCTAGGGGGCCACGTGTTGTGTTCCTATTGGTTCACAACTTTCTCTGTCTACACAATATATACATACAAAGCCTCTGGGTGCCATGTCAGTTTGTGTGTAATACCCTCTCTCTAAAAAGCCATCATTTTGTCTCTCTCTCTCTCTCTCTCTTTTATTTTGTTTGTCTACCCTTTTTCTCGTTTTCTCTATATCTCTATATATTTCTCTCTGTATCTATCGCTTGCCCTAAAAGGTCATCTGGGAATTGTGGATTTGGGTTTCTTGGATGTGTTTGGTGTGATTTGATCCAGTTAATTGATTGGTATGCTCATATCTCTATTTGGGTACTTTTGTTTTTTGTGTTTTTTGTTATTTTTATTATGGGTTTTAAGGTTTATATAGAAATTGAGCTGATTCTTGTGGTTTTTGATGTTAATTTGTATGTTTTGACTACTTGATTGGTGTATATGTTGGTGTTTAGCTTCCGTTGTGTCTAAAGTTTTGATCTTTATAGGGTTATGATGCTAATTAGGTATCTTGAAGTGGTTTGCTTTAATTTACTAATATGAGGGTTTTTGTGGTTTTGAGGGGGCTTGAATGTGAATTGAATGCGATTGAGACCGTAGTTGCTTTGATGCATCAGTTTAGCAGTTTGTGTTAACTGTGGAGCTGATAAAGTTGTTCAGATTATCCGATAGTGTTGCCTACGTGGTAGACTTTCTTCTTTCTTTTTAAAAGGGGTTCTATTTTTTGAATTCTATACTGTGCAGTCAGTATGCAGTCTGTTCTTATCGCATGACATCGTGCAAGTTGTATTTGGTAGCACTCTGTGTAGGTTCTTGCAAAGTGGAGTAATGTATGTTTGATGTCCGCACTCTAATGCTGGTACTTATTTAAATTTATTCCATTAGTAAATATTTCAAATTTTCATTTTGACTCCATGCATTTGTAGTTATAAGTTATGATTGTACGTAATAGACTAAATGATGTTTTGTTGCCTCTTAGCACATAAATTTATTTCATTTTAAAGTTCACTGTGTACAGCATGGCTTGATTGAAGTGAAGGTAGCCACAAAATTAGCTTCAGGGTCATAATTGTTTGGTCTTTGTATCTTTTAAAAAGTCAATGTAGGTATGAAGCATTTTAGATGGATTAAGTTGCCATATAAGCTTAGATTGTGAATGCATATACCTTTTCTGTAGTAGGGTGTTATGGAACACATTTGTACTGCAGATCTTTATTTATTTACTTCAACAGGAAGTTGTAATGATGAAGCTAAGTGATGCATTATCACAAGGGTTATCTTATTCTCCTTCCATTTTACTTATGTGGTCTTGCACTGATTTATCTTTTTACTTAATACTAATTTTATAGGAACGTAAGTGGAAGATCTATGATCGAAAATTGTGTCGGATTCTTCGTGGAATGATTCTATATAAATGAATGGCTTGGGAAAAATATGAAGGATAATGACTCAGTAAATAGTACAATGATTAACAGAAACTGGGTATTGAAACGGAAACGGGGAAAGCATCCATATAGTCCAGATACATCCAACAGCATTAAATCTAATGCTCTACCTCCTGAACCGGCTGAAAATGCATCATTGAAACTTGAAAGGAAATCTGAGACAACTTCTGGTCATTTTTCTAGCAAGAAGAAAGGAAATGATGGGGTAACCTTTCTTCTCCTTGTCAGTCTTATATATTTACTCTTTGTATGAAGATAATGAACCTAATAATAATTGGAAGAGGTTAGAACTTGATTGTAATAACAATTGAAAGAAAAGGACTATGCTTGGCACAAAAAGAAAAGAAAAATAATAATGAAAGATTTTAAACAGAAGTAAAGAAAAAATTGTGATGAAAGTTACACCGTTTATATGCATAATGTAACCTCTCTTGGAACTCCTTATAGACGTGTCTTTATTTTTCAATGAAACAACCTTATTCTTTGAATATCATTATTGTTTTTCTGTCCTTACTTTTGCAGCCATTTTCATATAGTGGTTATGTCTGTTAGTTGACTACTTCCATTAAGAACTTTACTTTTTCATCTTCTTGAAATTATGTCATCCAGTAGTTGAAAAATGTAACAAGTTCTCTGAAATGATTTATTGAGTTACTACCTATAGTCCTATAGTTGTGGATAGATACAATTTATTTAGGTGCAATTTGTTTATGACTTTTGCTGCCACTTCTGTTGTCCAGTACTTTTATGAATGTGTGGTTTGTGATCTTGGTGGCAACTTGCTATGTTGTGATAGTTGTCCACGAACCTATCATCTTCAGTGCCTAGATCCGCCTCTTAAGGTATGTTTGCTTTATTGACAGTATCTATGAACATTTACTAAATGTCTTATTTTTGCTATTATATTCATTGTATTGATTGCTATTGTTTTATACCCGTCTTCTCCAGCGCATTCCAAATGGTAAGTGGCAATGTCCAACCTGCAGTGCCAAAAGTGATTTACATGATTTAAAAAACAACTCAGATCCTCTCCCAAAGCGAGCAAGAACGAAGATAAGCCTTGAAAAATCTGATGTTGGAAATAGGTCAGTTGACACGGACAAAAAGTCCTCAATATTAGGAAGCTCTAAACTTCAGAATAACCAATCACTGACCAAACGGAAATCTCCGCCATCTCATGCCATTCAGTCCATCGGAGAGAACCTAGTCTCTGCAAATGTAATCCCCAGCATAAAGCCAAGCGGTTTATCCTCTGATGGTTCTGCAGAGGGAAGTTCACAAGTTTTGAAGGTTGATAATGACAATATTCCTGAACTGTCTCCAATATCTACACCTACACCTACACAGTCAAAGTTCGTTTCTCCTGCAGAGGCATCGAGAACTGGAATTGACACAGACAAGAATGAAGAAATTTCTGAGAAAAATTCTGGTGTGTCTAACATTGTTGAATCTCCGGCAAAAGAAGTTGTTCCTGTGCTTGATGCTGCCACTCGGAAAGTCAGAAAGAGAAAACACAAGTTTTATATTAGCAACATTGAAAAGAAGCCTAAAACTGGCAAAAAGAGTTGTACCATCAACACATTAGAAAACCACAGGGAAGGAGAGAATTCTGGAAGTCGTCAAACTAAGAAACCACACCTAAAGCCCATGTTAAAAGAAAAATCTTCTAGTGCTCGAGCTAGTAAACCTCAAAGAAAGCACGTGGCCGAAGAAAAATCTGTCAGTTCTCAAACGAGTAGACTTCATCGAAAGAATAAAGATGTTTCGCTTGGAGCTGCAGCATCTCCTTTGAAAAATGACATTGGCGCAGAGATAGATATCACTTCAAGAAATGAGGTAAAGATTTATTATGTTTTCCAGCTCCTCCAATGTACATATTTTTACTATGGCAGTCAGGAAGTGTCATACACTTACATTGTAGGTCATATTCTGTATCGGTATTACATAATTGCATACCTTTAGAACTAGTTTATTATTTGGTTTTTATATGCTTCGATTTTCTATTATTGTTTAGAGGCAGATGATTAACTCTCAACCTAAATGTCCCTTTCAAGTGGAATATTTTAGGAATGTACAATGTGCTTTAAGTATGGAAATCGAGCTGTTGTGATTATGATCATAGTCACACAGTGAGTTATTTTTCTAGTTTAGGAATCAAAATATCCCTCATCAGAGTGTACATTCTAAATAATTATCTATGTAAAAAGTTAGGCCATTGATGATGCATGATTTATGTAGACTTGTGCCTAGACACAATAATTTTTTGTTGCCATTTGGGGATGGCACAAATTAAAACCTGTACTTTCCATATAATATATTTACATACATAATGTACATATATGCACACTAGAATTGATTTAACTGAATAATAATTCATGAAAGGATGTGAAGAATTTCCAGAAAACAAGATTCTTTTTTCTACTCTAGTAAATATACTATTTGTTTTAGATATAGCATCCTGTGTTTGTAATCTTTGCACTTTTCAGACATCATTAAAATTACTATTCATTAAAAGTTATATGAATATAGTTTTTGAGCTTTATTGACCAAAAAAATTGTCTTTCTTCATATGGCATAACCATGATTGTTAACATGCCTTGTTGAGTCTTGTCAAAGACATGGATGAAGACGACATGTCATTAACATTTGAGAACTTAAAACATAATGTATTCCATGCAGCCTTCATACATTACACCTATAAAATAGAAATGGCTAAACTCCTTGTTATTCTCCAATCCCCAAAATGCTATGGGTTTTGATTCTAAGTGCTCCTATTTGAATGCATAAACTGAGAACTGGGTAAGCAAGTATGATGTTCAAAATAAGGATGGGAGTTCAAAACTCGGATTCGTGTGCCAACTTAATAAACATGCCATTTTTAATCAATATTGCCAAAAATGAACTTTAAGGTCAGAAATGAAGGTGCCTTCTATTCTAAATTAAATCAGAGGGGCATGCTCGTCTTTTGTACTGCTCAACCTACTAGTAGCTTTCCACCCATAGTCTAGTGCTATATCCACCTAATTAAGACTAAAGAAACACACATTTGAATTGTGCCCTCAATCTCACAGTCATTTCATCCCTTTAAAATCTCGGTTCCACCAAGACCTAAAATCTGTCATTCCAAAACCATTCTGCATTGCCAGAGCCACTTACATATCTGAAGTAGAATCTAGTATCTAACATTTGCTGCAATGAGAGAGAAAATGAAATAGAAATGCAAAAGAGAAAGAAGTGATAAGGCTGTGAGTATTAGTAGCGTGAAGGTGTTAAAGGACACCTTCATAGGCTGTAGTCGGTGTTTGTAACTTTGTATTGGTTTAATGAAGTTTAGAATATTGGCACCAAGGTGTCAAAAAATGGTCACTGGTAACAGATTGGAATTACACCAATGCTGTCTTTCTATGGTCGTCTTCATTGTATTTATATAGTGTCCATTTCAATATACTTTTTATGCTATATATAAGTCAAAATTTGTGCATAGGTTGCATCACATGTGACCGTTTCCCTTCCCATATTATACAATATCTCCAGGTTTTGGTGTAGTCAGTTATACCTCGATGTCTTAGTTTCTCTTTGAAATGTAATACCAGATTATAACTTGTTTACAAAATATTTTGCGCTGCAAGTGAAAGAACATACAAGTGCATGGAACTTGTTACTTGTGTGCGCATGGCATTTTGTATTACGTATTGGTTGGTTTTCTTATGAAAGCAAGTCACACTCCCTAGTTAATTTTAAATTATCTTTATGAAATATCACTACTTTGATTATCATTATTTTTTTTAGTTTGGGAGGGGGGGGGGAAGAGCATTTAGTTATAGCGACCAAAAATTATCATAAAGTATGCCATATGACTCCTATTGTTACTTCAACCTAAGTATTGTCGTTTTGCCTTAGATATGGTGGTTAATGATGAACATGTTAGATGAGTATCTTTTCACATATGATGGTTCCACCTTGTTCCGTGAAAAGAAGACGACATGATGGTTAACCTGCATCTTGTTGCTCATAGTGTCATCCTCAAAAGTTGCATTCAATTGGATCTTGTCCTGTCCTGTCCTTGTCCTTGTCATTTATGTTATTGTTTCACTTCACTCATGCAGATGGTTTCTGAGGAACCAGGACATATGGTTTCTGAGGAACCAGGACATAATGAATCACATGCAACAAAGAAGCTTCCGATTGAAGCATTGATATTTGAGGATATTCATCCTGATGCTCAACAGGTAAGTAAAATACATAGAATAGTTATGTGGATATACTTGGTTAATGCTGTTGCTGGCCAGATATATCAAGATGTTAGTTAAATGAATCTAATCCCCCTCTCTGCCTTCTACCAAGTGGTTAATTTTTTTTTGATTTATAACACAGGTTGATAGGGTTCTAGGCTGTCGAGTGAGAGGCAGCGAATTAAACTCTTCACACTGCATAACTGTGGTTGAACCACATGACCTGCCTGCAAAAACATCTGTCTCCTCAGATAAATTAATTAAAATTTCTGAGAGTACAAGTTATGATACTCCCGTAAATGGTGGAGCCGCTGTACATGAATCAAAAGCTGCACAGGATACCTTAAATCAATTCGATGAAGTAAAAAATGTTAATAATGGTTCTGAAGCAGATAAGATTAATGTGTATAGAAGATCAATGAATAAAGAATGCAGAGAAGGAGGTTTCATGAATTCGATGCCAAATGCTATACAAAGTACTGAACCCAATGCATTAAATAGTAAAAACGAAGTCATTTCTGCTGTGAGTACTGGAGATCTTGGAAAAACAGCTGTAAAGAAATCGACGGGAGAGAGCATGAATAACAGTAGTCATAATAATGATGAAGCTTCAAATAGTCTTCCAATGGCTTTACCTCAGGGAAATGAAGATGCACAAAAAGCGGATGTGGAAATCACAACTAATTCTGTTCCTGCAACAGTAGTGAAGGACACTTTAGTGCCAGAAATTGTATCCTCCAATGGAGTTATGGCTGAATATGAGTTTTTAGTCAAGTGGGTTGGAAAATCTCATCTTCACAACAGTTGGATTTCAGAATCCCATTTAAAAGTTATTGCAAAGAGGAAACTGGACAATTACAAGGCAAAGTATGGGAGGTCACTAATTAATATAAGTGATGAATGCTGGAAGAGGCCTCAGCGGGTTATTGCACTTCATTCCAGTGCAGATGGTTCAACCGAGGTATTAGTGAAGTGGACTGCACTTCCTTATGATGAATGCACTTGGGAGAGACTTGATGAACCTGTCATCGCAAAATCATCCCACTTAGTTGATTTATTCAATCAGTTTGAAAGCCGAACGGTGGAAAATGATGCTACAGAAGATGACACATTGAGGGGAAAGGATGGGCTTCACCAAGGAAAGATAACGCCTCTCACTGAGCAGCCGAAAGAGCTTGCAGGAGGTTCCTTATTCCCACATCAGCTGGAAGCATTGAATTGGCTGCGCAAGTGCTGGTGTAAATGCAGAAATGTTATACTTGCTGATGAGATGGGTCTTGGGAAAACAGTATCTGCTGCTGCTTTTTTATCATCGTTATACTTCGAGTTTAAAGCTAGACTTCCTTGTCTGGTTTTGGTTCCTCTTTCCACGATGCCAAATTGGATGGCTGAGTTCTCTTTATGGGCCCCTGACCTGAATGTTGTTGAGTATCATGGATCAGCCAAAGCAAGAGCTATGATACGGAAATATGAGTGGCATGCTAGCGATCCAAGTGGGTCAAGTAAAAAAACAACTTCTTATAAATTCAATGTTCTTTTAACTACTTATGAAATGGTTCTTGTCGATTCCTCACATCTATCTTCTGTTCCTTGGGAAGTTTTGGTAGTTGATGAAGGGCACCGACTGAAGAACTCAAGTAGTAAACTTTTTGGCATGCTTAACACCTTCAAATTCCAACATCGTGTACTTTTGACTGGTACTCCTCTTCAGAATAACATAGGTGAGATGTACAACTTGCTACATTTTTTACAACCAGCTTCGTTCCCTTCTCTGTCCTCATTCGAAGAGAAGTTTAATGATCTTACTACTGCGAAGAAGGTAGAGGAGTTGAAAAAACTCGTTGCTCCGCATATGCTTCGCAGACTTAAAAAGGATGTGATGCAGAATATTCCCCCTAAGACCGAACGAATGGTTCCAGTTGAGTTGTCATCCATTCAAGCTGAATACTATCGTGCTATGTTGACAAAAAACTATCAGATACTGCGCAACATAGGAAAAGGGGTTGCACAACGGTCAATGTTAAACATTGTGATGCAGTTAAGAAAGGTGTGCAACCATCCTTATCTCATTCAAGGTTCTGAGCCTGAATCAGGATCATTAGAATATCTTCATGAAATGAGGATAAAAGCTTCAGCAAAATTGACTTTATTGCATTCTATGCTTAAAGTGTTACACAAGGAAGGCCATAGAGTCCTTATCTTTTCTCAAATGACAAAGCTTCTCGATATTCTTGAGGATTATTTGAATATTGAATTTGGTCCAGGATCATTTGAGAGAGTGGATGGCTCTGTTTCTGTATCTGATCGCCAAACTGCAATTACTCGATTTAATCAGGACAAGAGTCGTTTTGTGTTCCTATTATCAACACGTTCTTGCGGCCTTGGGATTAATTTGGCGACTGCTGACACTGTCATCATCTATGATTCAGACTTCAATCCGCATGCAGATATTCAAGCAATGAATCGAGCACATCGTATTGGACAATCAAATAGGCTATTAGTGTACAGGCTTGTTGTCCGTGCTAGTGTTGAAGAACGCATTTTGCAGCTTGCAAAGAGGAAATTGATGCTTGATCAGCTATTTGTCAATAAATCTGGGTCTCAAAAGGAGGTAGAAGATATTCTACGCTGGGGGACTGAACAACTATTCAATGATTCTTCTAGCATTTCCAGTAAAGATGTAGGTGAAGACCATAGCAGTAAAGATGAGGCAGGTTTAGATATTGAGCCTAGCCGTAGGAGACGAATTGGTGCCCTTGGGGATGTATACAAGGATAAGTGCACAGATGGAAGCAGTAAGATTGTCTGGGATGAAAATGCTATTCTGAAATTGCTAGACCGTTCAAATATTCAAAGTAGTTCACCTGATAATACTGAAGGGGATGCAGAGAATGATATGCTTGGTTCAGTAAAGGTATATCCTAACTCATGCTTTCACACAAATATATGTTCTTTCTTGCAATTCAGTTCTTTCAATTGCAGTCGATATATGAGTTTCATGTATTTATTGCAGCAATAGTTCTTCCCTTTCGTTTAAACAATTTGAAGTTGACGCCTTTGTTTGTGATCATTTTTGCAAGATTTTGAAATGACTTTCATTACTGCTATGAGTACAGATATGTTAGTCTCATGCTTTTATTGAAGCACTTGGTCCTCCCTACCTTTATGTCAAACAATTTAGATACTGCATGCACCAGTGTTTGTGATCAATCTCACAACACAGTGAAATGATTTACATTATTGCTTTTTGTAAAGTTTTAAATTCAGCAGACATGTAGTTGTCAAAAGTTCACACAGCCAATATCTAATATAAGGCATATACTATTTACTGCATAACTTGGATTGATGGAGTAATTTCATAAACTCATTATTAGCCGGGGAACTATTCTTAAAAAAACCTAATTTTCTCAATTCAACCTGACCCAATTAATTATTAAGGTTCAATTGTCTAGATTAGATGTTTAAATAGTGGCAGTGGTCCAATAGGGATGGATGTGGTTATGAGTTATGACCGCGATTTCAACTAAAATTTAGTGATTTTGCAAACGATAATTAATAGTGTGTTATTTTTATTTTTTGGAGTAGTAGTGCTGACAAGTGGAGGTTTTGTGGCAGTGGTGGTGTTGAGTTGTAACAATATATAGATATAATATGTATTTAAATTTTAATAATTTGAATTTAAATTTGGTAATTTAGTTTTAGGTTCTGAGTTCTCATTATAAAGATGGTTATCATTGGAGTAACCTCTCTCTCTATATATATGGATTTTGTTCTATGGAGAACCTTAAATGGAGTACTAATTGAAGATCATATATGTCTTGCATTCAATTCTGCAATATATTATAAGTAGAATTTAGTGCAGGACATATATGTTCTCCAATTGGTACTCCATACAACTTTTGCCATATATATATATATATATGCATGTAAAATTGACCCATTTATTTTTGTTTTATATTTACCATTAACAATAGCCTTTATAGGCATGTTTTTCTTTAGAATCTCTATTTTTTTTAAAACAAAAAAAAATTAATCCATAAATTATTTTATGGAGAAGTATAGCAGGTCAGATATACTCGGACACTGTAGATATGGTTCCTAGATTTAATTCAATAAGTAATTTATAGTCTACTGAAAGAATGTGTGTAGAGATGTATTGCATTGCGTGTTACATTCTTAGATGAATAGGCTTTTTTGTCACCCAGTTGTTCAGGTAAAGTTTGCTGAGTTTTCAGTCTGGGTAACTTATGTGTGTATAGAATTCTCAGCAGAGCTAATAGAACTTATTGCCTTATTTATCACATATCTAAATTGCATTGCGTGCTACATTCTTAGATGAATAGACTTTTTTGTTCACCCAGTTCAGATAAGGTTTGCTGAGTCATCAGTCTGGGTTACTCGTCTCTGTATAGAATACTCAGCAGAGCTAATAGAACTTGTTGCTTTATTCGTCACAAATCTAATAGTATTTAACAATCTGTATGTCTTCTAATATTTTTTTTATCAGTCACTAGAATGGAATGATGAACCACCAGAGGAGCCAGAGATAAGTGTAGTATTACCAGTGGTGAATGATGATAATCGAGTGCAACAATCTGAAAATAAAGAAGATAATGTAGTGGCTGTTGTTGAAGATAATGAATGGGATAGGCTGCTGCGTGACAGGTAAGTAGTATGTACATGAAGTTTTTTCACATTGTAATGTCATTGTTTTCACCAGTGTGCACTTTGAAATTGATGGTATCAAGAAAGATCTAGGCAATAGTGTTTTCCTTTTATCTTCTAGAAGAGTTTGGCAGTTCAATGCATGCTTACACCCTCAGATGTGAACACATGCTGTCACTTGTAGTCGTGGTTAATTTAGTTACCTGCGATATGTGATAAGGTTCAAGTGAAATCAGACTTTGTAAGAGAGTTCCAACTTTCTTGAAATTCTCCAAATTGTGGATGGTGTATTTTCTTTTCCTTCAGATAGGTGGATGAACTATTAGTCCGCACGGTAGCACAAATAGTCTAATGTTTCCTTTAAACCTTCAAAAATCTGGTAGGAGGATCCGGAAATCAACCAAAGGTCTCTATTTGAGACTTTGAGGTGTATAGTTAGTCCACTTGTTTGACTTTGTGTTTCTGTATAATCTTTGAAGGCTTATATTCCCTTGCAAACCTACCAATGTCTGTATCATATACATATAATACATATCAAAATCCCTGTCATTGTACCCTAGTAAATATCATTCGTGCTTGATAACTAGAGGTCGAGGATTCGAGTCCTTGTGGAGACAAATATGCGTGTGTATGTAATATTCTTGTAATTGACCATAGTAAAAGAATACTACATATCAAAGCTTAAGAAGTTGCAAATTAATTTTTAAAATAGTATGCGTCCTCTTTATATAATGGAACATATATACATGTGGAGATGTGGACGTCACTTGTGGTCATAACTTCTTGCATTGAAATATTGAATAAATATGTTTTGTGGATGTAGATGGGAGAAATATCAAATTGAGGAAGAAGCAACTCTTGGTAGAGGTAAACGCCAAAGAAAAGCTGTTTCTTACAGAGAAGCTTACGCTCCACATCCTGCAGAGACATCAAATGAGGTAATTATGAAGGTAATTGCCAGGGTATGACTAAAACCCCTTCCCTCACTTAACTTACTTTCTATACGTTCTTGCTTTCATAGATTTATACATTTAAACATAGAAAAATTCATATATACTTCATTGTTGAATATTCAAACTCAGAAGTAGGTTGGTCATTTGTAAACTTCAAGAAGTATAGATTAATCATGATTTTTGTGATTATCGAAAGAGAAAATAAATATAGCAATGCAGCGTCCTTTTCTGCTATATGATAGAATGTGAGATCCATTGTATGCAAGAGTCATGTAAGGAGACAAATTGGTGTAACTTAACTAATTGGGTCTTAGGCCTATTGTTTGAAGAAAGACAAATAAGACATATATTTAGATGGGCAGCCCTGCCCATTGTTATCCTTTGGTACTAATAGTGTGTTCCGTATTTCTGTTACTGTGAGGCTTACCGCTTATCAAGGTTTACCGTTGTGATTTATTGTGGCTTACAAAATGATATTGCTCGCACTGACTTCAAGATTAATTCTAGTCGTGATATATATTATATTCTCTTGTGATGTGGTTAGTGGTTACAGTAGTAGCTTCAGTAATCACCTAAAGGTTTTTCTTCACTTGTGATCATGTTGTGAGATAACCTCGTCACGGTCTGTAATGTAGATAAAAGATGATTTAAATCTCTGCAACATGCACTGATGACCACAATGGTCCTCATGATACTGATAGAATAAAGTGAGGAGAGAATCTCTTGAAATTATATTGCATTGTTTACATTCGGAACTGACAAGTAATTTCATTCAATATTTAAGTGATATTTCATGACTCTGTTTTTCAAGTTTGTCAAAAAGCCTGTACATCAGCAACATATTTGAATAAACTCTGATCAATGTCCTTTTCCCCTTTGGCTGTTATTCATCCAAGTTGGACATTCTTACTCTATTTGATGGTAGACATATTCTTCCAGTTGAACAACCTTTCAACATATATTCCAGATTATTTTAACTCTATATCTCTAGTTAACATACTCTTCCAGTTGACAACGATTATTATAACTCTATATCTCTAAACCCAACAGGCATACCCCTTATTGTACAACCTTTCAAAGTCGATATTTTCCAGTAAAGGCATGTGATGACTGATGAGGTAACCGTGTGATCGTGTAGAATAAAAGTAGAATACTTGCCACAGCTATATATCACTAACAGAGCTATTTGATAAATTCATGATTTGAAGGTTCCGTTCCTTTGATAGTTCCATAGAATTTGCTCAATAAGGGCAGCAATTTTGTGGTTATTAGTCGACTTGCATAGCGGTTCTCAAAGTTTCTTTCCTATTCTTTTGGAGTTTGGAATTTGGATTTCTCTTTCTTCTCTCTTGTTCTTGCGGGCACATCTGTCTGTGTAGGATTTCAATATGCATGTATAGTGATTCTTATTTTCATAACCAGGTTGGCGGGGGCGACGAAGTACGGGAGCCAGAGCGCGAATATACTCCAGCAGGTCGAGCCCTGAAAGCAAAGTTGTAAGTTTGTAGCCTGTGGGAGCTTTCTTACACTGTTTTAAGTTTTGTTGTTATCAACTGTTTAGTACTAAGCTCTTTTATGCATTTGCTGACGTTTGGAATTCATGAACATAATTAAAAAGATTCACTTGAGAAATATTTGAATTTGACTCTATTTTGTCTAGAAAATATGTTACATCCTGACAGAGTACTTTTGTGACACTGACAGTGCTAAGCTTCGTGCTAGACAAAAAGAACGTTTGTCTCAAAGGAATGCTATTAATGCATCTGGTCCGGTACTGGGATCGTCTCTTATTGAAACCAGCTTGATTCCTTCATCTACAACCCCAGAAATACATCGGATGATCAATCTAGGCCATCGAAGGAGTGAAGATTTTTTAGCAATTGATATAGAAGGTAGCAAGCATTATCAAAATTTAGAGGCGCTGAAGACGAAGCCTGGCTTTGAGCCAAGGCTGAGCAAGTTATCAAAATATAAAATGAGAAGTTACGAAGATTTTCCTGTTCAAGCTGGTGACAATTCATTGTCAAACAACAATTTGTTACCTGTTTTGGGACTTTGTGCTCCTAATGCCAATCAGATGGAGTCTTCCGAGAGGAATATCTCCAAATCTCACCGCAAGCAAAACAAACAAGGGAGTAGAACAGAATTCCCTTTTGACATAGATCCTTTCCGTGAAACTTCAACTGTGACAGATGGAAAACCTCATGAGCTTGCCTCGGAAAAATATAAATTTCCATCGACATCTATAGAAGCTCTGCAACGTGGGCTGAAATTGAGTAAACCTGATACTTATGCTCAGGTTAGTCCTGATTTTTCTCTATCTAACCCCCCCCTTCCCCACAAACAATTTCCCTAAAGAAATTGTCGCCATATAACAGCATATAGTTCCATCATTCAAAAATCAAAATGAAAAGAGATTCTTATGGTGGAATCAATCAAATAATATTCTGCATTAATTAAATACAAGCGGGCATGTATATTTTTTGATCCTTTTTCTGATGGTTACACTGCTACATTCAAAAAAAGAAGAAGAAAGATCCATCTTAATTCTTAAGTAATCATCTTCTGCAAAAAGATTCTCATTTTAGCCTGTTTGCTATGTTTATATAGTTAAATAAGCTGTGATTCACACCTTAAATTTGAATTTAACTAATAACCATATTTACAGTTAAATTCATTTTGTGTATGAGAGTAAATTGCAGTTTGCATCCCTCGGCTTTACTCGAAATGCATTGTTTATATCTAGTTTCATAATTCGCACTTCACAATTTTCAGTTTTGAAAAAAAGAACAATTCAAGAATCCCTTAAATGTTTTCCGTCAAAACTGAATATTAACTAAAACATGTTAAAGAATAAATATGGCATAAAATTATTGTAATGATTATATAAGTATTACTCCCTCAATTTCACCCATTTGTTTACGTTTCGGAGAGAAGGTTCGGCACGCATTTTAAGGTGCATATATAGTATAGTTCCATAACTTATTTTTTTTTTTTTTTTTCTGAATAAAATTTAAACATTCAATTTTTATTCAGAAACAAAAAATTGTAAAAATAAGTTACGGAACTATACTTTATATGCACCTTAAAATGCGTGACGGACCCTCTCTCCGAAACGTAAAAAAATGGGTGGGACGGAGGGAGTATATATTACATAAGTTATCATGTTTACTTAATTAAAAACTTGATTTCAGTTTTGCAAAATTGTATTGTTACTAATAAATGGCTGAAAAATAATATTGAATTACAATCTGAAATTTTATGTTATGAAGTCAGTGTCATGTGTAAAATATAATACTTAGATAAATGTTGAAATAATTTTATACCATCTTTATCGTTAAACATGTTTAATTTAATATTGTTTTTTGAAAAAAAACGTACAAGGGGTTGAGTTTTGACCAGTTTTTTTATTCAAAGATGAGGATGTAAAGTGCAACATATGAAACTAAATATACAGGATTGCATTTTGAGTGAAGTTGAGGGATGTAAACTGCAATTTTGCTCTTTATATAATGTAAAGTTTTACACATTAGTCCTGTAATGTGTAGGAGACACTGATACCTGATGACTGCTGAGCACTTTCAATTTTTATTAAATTTAATCTAACTAACAACTGATATTTGACTTCTTACTTTTTAATATGCATACTCTTAATTTTGTTACTTTTTCAACTACATAGATTTTTTGTCTCATGATGTTCACTTTATTTGCAGAATTCTCTTCCTTTCCCACAAGGAAAGGGTCTTGATCATTTAGAAACAGGTGGACAAAGTTTTTCTGAATTTCAAGATAAATTGGCATTGCCAAAACTACCATTTGATCAAAACTTGTTCCCCAGATTCCCATTTCCAGCAACCAGTGTACCCCATCCGCATCCTGACCTGTTCCCCAACTTAACATTGGGTTCCAGAACTGGAAATATGAGTGACTCTGTTCGAGACCTTCCCGCAATGCCTTTCTTGCCAAATCTAAAGCTTTCGCGTGAAGAATCATCTAGATATGAGCAACAGGGAGTTGAAGTGAATCCTATGCTGGGATTAGGTCAGATGCCACAGACCTATTCATCATTTCCTGAAAATCACAGGAAGGTTCTCGAGAACATAATGATGAGAACAGGATCAGGACCAAGCAACTTTCTTAAAAGAAAAATAATCAAAGATATATGGACCGAAGATGAACTTGATTTCCTGTGGATTGGTGTTCGTAGACACGGACGGGGTAATTGGGATGCTATGATTCGAGATCCAAGATTAAAATTTTCCAAGTTTAAGACTGCAGAAGATTTGTTTTCCAGATGGGAGGAGGAACAACATAAGATTTTGGACATGCCAACTCTTCCAGTGCAAAAACCATTCAAGTCGTCAAAATCCACAAAATCTCCATTATTTCCTGGAATTTCTGATGCAATGATGACAAGAGCACTTCAGGGAAGCAGATTTGTGGGTCCAGCAAAATTTCAGCCGCACCTGACAGACATAAAATTGGGTTTAAATAACCAAGCATCTTACTTTCCACATTTTGAGTCTTCTGAACCACATGATTTACCCAGGGAACATTTAGCATCTGATTCGATTTGGAAAGCTAATAACCACCAGAAACGTTTTTCTGGGTCATCGTCTATTAGACCATGTGATAAACCAGGAACTTCTAACTTACACAGTGAGCAGCCATTTCTTCTCGATATGCTAGGAACCAGTAGTTTTGGTTCTCCTGGTTTGAATTGTTCAAGCAGCTTTGATATTCAGAAGCAGGAGGATGAACTGCGTGTTGGTAGTAGTTCGAAGCTTCCAACTCTTCTTGATAAGTCTCTTAATATTTTGCGTGAATCTGAGAACATGGGAAGTGGGAAATCAAAAATTACATCATTGTTGGCTGATCCTGATAAAGAACTGAATATGGTCCACTCAGATCTGAAAGACATTGCTGGAAGTTCAAAAAATGAGTTGCCTCATTGGCTTCGGGAAGCTGTAGGAGGTCCTGCAAAACCAGTACCTGGTCTACCGCCAAGTGTCTCTGCAATTGCACAATCAGTTCGTATACTATATGGGGATGATAACTCAACCATTCCTCCATTTTTTACTACAGGCTTGCCTCCAGCCGAACCAAAGGATCCACGAAGAAAATTGAAGAAAAAGAAGAGACGAAGGGAAAAGGCTCAAAAGTTCATGCAGTTCTCTCAGGATATTGCTGAAACCAGTTACAGCCTTCAACGCAGCCTTAATGCTGACGATTCAACATCACTTCTAACGGCAAAATTACCTTGTCCTCCTATCTTGCCGGTATCTGCTGCAACGCTAGGACTCCCTTTTTTGGAGCCTACTATCAATATGCCTCTGAATGTAAATGTGTCAACCCTGTCATCTGCTTCAGTATATTCACATACTCAAAAGAAAACACTAAATGAAACTGCCCCATCTTCTGAAGTGCTTCAATTGGTAGTATCCGGTGTAGATCCACGTCCACCAGAAACAAGCTCAAAATCCCCAGATGTTCTGCTTCCAGATTCTGTTGAACAAGTCATGACGCCAGTCTCTGAGCATGTGAGTGAAGAGCAGAAAGGCAACGAGTTTCAATCTGGAGGAATGCTGAGACCACGCACAGAGGAGAAAGCAGGGGAGACTGAAATCAGGGATTCCAGTGAAACTCATTCAGATCCTATTCAGCCTGACGTAGGAGATACATCATCAGAAGGTACAGTATCAGATCACTGTGGGAGTGAGCAAGAATCTTAGACTTGCATGGGTAAAGCTATGCATTTGCTTTGTCCAATCATCTTAATTTAGACCACTTGATCAATTTGTGCTAAAGTTTTGTAGAGATGATCCAGTTAAGTGTTTACCTAGCAAATATGGGTCATCAGGATAATTTGTGTAGAGTTCTGCAAAGTGCAAAAGGAAATATATCAGTTCTTACTTTCTTACCATTTGACATGGGTGGAGATGAAATTTTATTGAAACAATATTTCTTAGACCACAAAAGTTATGGGATTTTCAACTGTAACAACTTTATCCTTGGTATAGATACATTATTTTGGTTTCAGAGTTCTCCCAACCCACATAGGGTTTCAAATTTCTCAAGGTGGTTGTCAATTACAGAAATTTGAATAATTACACCAACGTTCCATTGAGGCTAATCTTCTGACTTGCCAAGAGAAGAGAGAAGAGGTATATGATTTTTTTCCCTTTGATAGTGAGGTATATGGAGTTGGATTCTTAATAAACAAGAATATCCAGTAGTGCCCTGTGAATGAGGTTGTCTAGGATAGCACTAGTACATGCATTGTTTGGATGTTGGTTACATCCTTTTACAGTGTTTTTTCTTCTTAAATAACGAAATTACATTAGTATAATAATTCTTCAAATGTTTCTAAGCAGTTAACAGACTGGATGCTCTTAAACAATATTTGAACAAAAACATTAATGTTAAATTATACAGTAATCTGTTCTAACTGAGATACAGGCCAAAGTAGTAGTAGTTCTTTGCAAGTTAAAGGCTTGGTAAATTCATTAAGACTACATGTTCTGTAACACTATGTTAATGACAGTAAATTTCTCTTTAAAATTATTTTCTAGAATTTAGAATAAAAAGGTAACTAGCAGAAGTACATGAAAATGTTCAAAATATTTAAAGAGATTAATGTTCTGGTCAGGTTATCTCACGTAATTTTCATGAAATTTAAAACAATTCTCATATATAACTTCTTTGTAATATTAAGACAAACTTCTTAATATTTAAGAAGTGTTGATATTAATATTTAAAAATTAATTTGTCAATTAAATTAATTTGATTATCAAAATTTTAATATTGCAAGTCTAATAATATAGTACAGATACAAGTCATAAGAGACGCACGAAAGTATATTCCTTGAAGATGTGCATTTTGTTATAATTAAGGTGATCAAACATAATATATTTTCATTTCGTCAAAAAAAAACATAATATATTTTTTAAAAATTACGTCTTTCAAAATAATTTAAGCAAAACATAAATACTATATGCATTTTTCAGTGTTTTAAAAACCTTTTAATCATATTGTTTTGAAATTTTTACCTTCAAATTATACTTTTTAATCATAAGATTAAAATAAAACATCTCGAAAAGTCTAAAAAAAGTTTATTGAGGTGAGCTGTATAACAAAAAAAAAGTTTATTTGCCAACATTTCCATGCAACTGCAGTTCAGCTCGAAAAGTAACAAGACTGAAGAGCACAGTTTCTAAAGGCAGCAAGTGTGGCAGCTTATTACAAAAAATTGGAAGAGCCAGGCCATGATAAGATTAAGGGCTTTCACTACTTTCTTAAGATCAAACTCTAGTCAAACTCACACTGGACTTGTACAATTACTGCTAGATAAATACAAGGCTGGTTTTAGTAAACTCGAAGATGCTCTTCTTTTGTTCAATGAAACAATACTCTGTTACTGATTGTTACGTTTAGTATTGCGATTAACTGTTGTTGCTGCTTAAATAGAGTTGATTATGCGTTTTCTTTATTTGGTTTCCGCCAAATGTTGTTACCTACACAACTCTCATAAGAGGCCTGATTATTCAAGACAATGCTGTTGAGGCAGAGTGTTTGTTCAAGAAGCTCGTTAGATTTAGTGATATTCAACCCAATGTAGTTACTTATAACACTCGTATGGCTGTTACATTGTTCAAATATATGCAAAAACAAGGTTGTAAACCAAGTATTGTGACTTATAATATTGTCATCCATTCTTTGTGCAAGGATGGATTAGTCGATCATGCTTTAGGTCTTTTTGCCGAAATGAGTGACAGATGTATACCACCAAATGTTAGAACCTATAGTTTTTTAATCCAAGTCCTGTGTATGATTAATAGATGGGAAGATGTAAGGCGATTCTTACGAGAGATGGATATTAGGAATATCTCTCCAACCGTGCATACTTTATGTATATTGGTTGATGCATATGGCAAAGAAGGAATGATTAAAGATGCAGAGGATGTGATAGAACTAATGATTCAAAGAGGCCAATATCTGGATGTAGTCACATACAATTCACTCATGGATGGATACAATACTATGGGTGTTTGGGGTTCCATAAACTTAAAATAAGTAGCTTATTTTTTATTTTTTTTTACATATTTTCATATTTTTTTTAAAGATAAATATTTGTTTTAGAATTTTAAAACCAAATATGAACTTACTTTTTTCTGGAAATAAGAGCTTATTTCTGGAAAATACATACATCCCTACTTTTTTCCGGAAATAAGCCCTTATTTCCATAAGGTCTGTTTTGCCAAACAGGCCCACTATCTTGCAAGGTTTGTTTCATACTGGTAGACACGTTGAAGCACGAAAGTTTTTCAAGGTGATGATAAATAAAGGTCTTAAACTAGATATTTTCACATGCAATACCATTTTAGATGGACTTTTTAAGAACCGATACATAGATGAAGCATTATCATTTTTTCATCTGATGCAATGCAATGGCTTATCTTCTCATGTTCACACTCATAGTCCTGAATGATGGATTGTGCAAGAATGGAAATCTTGAAAAGGCAAAAAGTAGTTTTGACAGTCTTCCTTGGAAAGGTTGTGACCTGATGTCAAGACATACACAATGATGATTCGGGGACTATGTCAAGAAGGGTTACTTTATGAAGCCACTAAACTATTTATAGAAATGGAAGGCAATGATTGCTTGCCGGATAGTTGTGTTTACAACACACTTATCCGCGGTTGTTTCCACAATAAGAAGTAAAATGAGGCAGGTGTACTCCTAGATGAGATGTGTACTCGTGACTTCTCAGCAGATGCTTCAACTACCTCCCTGTTACTGGACTTACTTGAATCGAAAGAACGGGATCATGATCTTCTTGCTTTGCATAAGAGGTTCTTGCCATAGTTACTGGTTTTTTCTTTAAAGTATTGAATGTATGTTGGTGATTGAATATTATACATATTTTCTTAAAATTTATTAAATCACTTGGATTATGTGCTGTAATTGGTGATAAGTATGTTTCATTATAAGAATATGGACACATAACTCTATTTATAATATCATATTAAGTAGTATGTAATGCACATATATATACATGTTTAAATCCTCTTTAAACAATAACAAGCCAACCTGATGTTGGAAGTTAGTGTGTCGTGCAATCGCTCGCTCTGATAATTCAGTAGAAACCAATCCTTCTTTAACAACAATCAGAACTGCCAGGACTAGCCGGTATGCCGGTGCTGGGAAGGTTCATATGATTTTTCTTCAGAAACATGTGAGCATGTACTCATATGTCTTGAGGGTAACATCCACTGAACTGGTACAAGGCTAATATGCAGGTAAAAATCCATTTGATAAGGAAGAATATTTATGCAGCCAGATCTATATAAAGTAATCGAACTACTTTATTAATTCAATTCTATGATCATAATATGTATGTGCCCACTCAATTCCCAATATTTTGCTAAAGGAAGTAATATAAAAACAGAACAAAAAAGAATTCACAACCTCATACATATCTGGGGAAACTGCTTCTTCACAAGTGGAATTTCTGGTTACACAACTCTTTTTCATTCTCTTGTTGGCTTATTTATTATTTCAAAAAAAACCCCTACCTATATGTTTCCAGCTGATTCTGTTCTCTGTTCTTTGTTCTTTCTAGTATAGGCTGTTTTCTTTACTTTGTTTTGAGCAGGATTTTATCTATTAATCTGTAAGTCAAACTCTTTACTTCCTTACCTTGACCGTCTGTGGCTAGGTATTGTAAAAATTGTTTCTTCTATTTGTTCTAATATATTTTTTTTTTTGCTTCTGCTCATTTTGATGGTACAAAATTCAGAATTTAGTCATATTTATCTGTTTCAAATAAATTAGTAACTCCTAAGCTTTGGCAAATTTTATGGTGGATTAAGCCATGCCATATCCATCATTGCAGTGACTTCTATTATTTCTGGATTTGCCTTTTTGTCTATATACATATCTATGAAGACATATATCAATTTAATATGTTGCAGGATTCAGAGTAAACATTAGCCAGCAATTGAAGTATTTAATTAGCATATAAACTGTCAGAATAACATTATTATCCTATAGTTGCAAGCATTTGAGGATTTTTCCTGACTTTCATATGATGAATTATTTGCCCAGAGAGGGTACCATTTAGGATTGCGGTGAAGGTAGAGTACGACAAGCAGGCTCTGCTGTTTGTACAGGCTTCCTCAGAGTGAAGCCGCCATTTGCAAAGATTGAAGCAGAAAATAGTATACAAGAGCAACTGTAGCTGTTAGTATCCACTGGTTTCGGGGACCTTGGTTGCAGTGTTGTGCAGGCATGTTAAATTAGTGTGATGTGTGTTACTATTATTACAAACATCCTAAGATATCAGAGGACAGCTATGTTGTTGTAGTTTTCTCCGGTTGGGAAAGTTTTATGATGTCTGAGGACTTTCTTGTAGTGTGTCTTTGCTGGACATCCAGACAGTGGACTGAACTGTGGAAGAGCTGGCTTGTAATGTCAGGTAATTTATATTGGCAGTCTTGTACAGCATAATATTCCACTAAACTGTGCCATGTATTTTCTTTCATTGATCCAGCTTTGAAGCTGGACACATCAGATAATCTCGTAAGAATCAACTCAGAGCCGCTATCTGTTGTCAGCAATCAAAGTTGAGGTGTTGCAGGCGTGAATTAAGTTGAGGACTTTGGTACAAGATAACTAACTGAATGTTGGTGTCGAATGTATGTTTGCTTAACCAAAGCACTGTCAGTGTAAATAAACTTAATTTAGACAAAATTTGTTTCATTGCTTAACTAAGCAATATGTTATTTTCAGATATACTCCAAGATATGTTTATATATTCAACAGTTAACTATTCAATAATATGGTTAAATTGTAAAAAACAAAAACAAAAACATCTTTTGCTAATTAACCAAATAATTGAATTCCCTCAAGAAACGTAAATATTCAAATCAATGACCATACTCTATTAATATTATCAGCTTTATAAAGAATCATTCTCCATACACTACGGATATCACCTCAGCTTGTTCTAAATCATTATCATCTTCATAATCGTCGTCTTCCTCTTCCTCTTCATCTTCATGATCGTAGTATTCGTCATCTTCATTACCTTCATCATAATCTTCCTCGTCATACTCATCATCGTCTTCCTGATCATTAGCATTAGTTTCATGCTCTTTTACTTGAGCTATGAACCTAATGACTATATATGAGGTGTTTGTGTTCTCTATCAAATATAAAGCCCATCCAATCATAAATAATACAAAAGCACACCATAAGTACACTCTAAATACATGGTCGTTCGCCATAATATTTATTTGATTTCTAACACAATAACATACGTCAAGTATTATCACGTACAGAGCAGATGAAACAAAGTACAAGCACCCACAAAAGCCAACAAAATACTACTTCTCTTCGACTCCGTGTACGCCAGAGTTTAACTTCTCCTTCGTCTGCCACCATCGTCACTTCAAACATTTTTTCTTGTTAATTATCGTTGAAGTTATGATATAAAAAGCTGCATTGTATACATATAGCTTATCGAACGAAATAGACTTTGACGGACTAGTATATCTTTCTTTCCTTTCCTGATTCTAGTGGGATTATACAAACAACTTGCAATAGTTTTCAAATACGATATCACATCTTGAAAAATTATATTTATCATCGAGAACAGTTTTGAGAAGAAAAAAAAGTATATTTATAGAGGTCCGGCAGATTGTGTGGGCTTCAAGTCTCTTCAAAATCTAAACCCTGTGGAATCAACAATTCAATCACGTCGTTCAAATTAGGCCATAATGGACAAGTTAAATCTGTTAGAGGCTGATCAAATCACCGGCAGAGGCTTACAAATCCCCGGCAAAGACAGGCTTTTGTATCGACCTCAAAGAAAATCATGCCGAGGTAAAAGGGCAGAAGGTGTTTTCAAGGTTCTGAAAGATAAGCGGTTGTCTATTGCAGCGTGTCTGGATGAAGAGATGTGTGAGGTTGATGATGGAGGTAGTAATGGTTTGAGTAAAGTTGGTAATACGATATCGGGAATGTGGCGTCAGTCACACGTACACCATATTCAGAAATTACTTGGACCCAAGGACAAGGTAATGATGAACATGAGGAACTCCAGGCTGATCATTCTAGGAAAATACAAAACTATAGGGAGGACGATAGCAGGTTGTCAAGGAGACGTGATAGAGGAAGACAAGTAGACAGTTATAAACAAGGGTACTCCGATAAACAGTACAATAATGAGCATAAAAGGAAGCGGGGCAGATATGAAGGTTCTAGAGGTACTCCAGGCAGGTATGAAGCTCGGGGTACACCAGACATATCTGAATGGGATAACGATAGATGGGAATGGGAAGATACACCATATAGGGATAGTCGCCCTAGTAGCAGCAGAAGACATCAAACCCCGATGTTGCTTGGAGCATCTCCTGATGTACCATTGGTTTCTTCATGGCTGGGGAGGCACAGTTCTTACTCTTCCGGTGCTGCTTCTCCCTGGGACAGTTTTTCTCCTTCTCCTGTCCCAATACGTGCTTCAGGATCATTACTTAAATCTTCACTTAAATCTTCAAACTTACGTTATGGTTCAAGGCCCCAAATTCCCTCTTCCACACAGCAGTCTGAGGCTCCAGAAGCTGATGCTGATTATTTTTCCGAAGACAACCAAAAATTAACTGGAAATATGCGCTTAGAGATGGAATATAATGCTGACCGTGCATGGTATGATAGGGAACAAGGAAATACAATGTTTGATGAGGATAGCTCATCATTTTTCCTTGGTGTTGAGGCTACTTTTAAGAAGAAAGAAACGGAGTTGGCCAAGAAGCTGGTTCGAAGAGATGGAACTATGATATCGCTTGAACAGAGCAAGAAATTATCACAACTCACTGCAGCAGATAATGCTCAATGGGAGGATCGACAACTATTAAGGTCTGGAGCTGTTAGAGGTACTGAGGTGCAGACTGAGTTTGATAATGAGGAACAACGGAAAGTAATTCTCCTTGTTCATGATATAAAGCCACCTTTCCTGGATGGAAGAACTGTTTTCACAAAGCAGGCAGAACCAATAATGCCAATTAAGGATCCTACATCCGATTTGGCTATAATATCACGCAAAGGTTCCACTTTGGTGCGTGAAGTTCATGAAAAACAAAGCATGAACAAATCACGTCAACGTTTTTGGGAGCTTGCTGGATCAAAGCTTGGCGATATCCTTGGAGTTGAAAAGACTGTAGAGCAGGTTGACACAGATACTGCCATAGTGGGCGATGATGGTGAAGTTGATTTCAAGGAGGATGCTAAGTTTGCTGAGCATCTAAAGAAGGACGAGGCGGTGAGTGATTTTTCAGAGTCAAAGACACTTTCTCAACAGCGTCAGTACCTTCCCATATATTCTGTGAGGGATGAGTTATTTCAGGTAGTTCGAGAAAATCAGGTGGTTGTGGTAGTTGGAGAAACTGGTTCTGGAAAGACCACACAACTGACCCAGTATCTTCATGAGGATGGATATACCATGAATGGAATAGTAGGCTGCACTCAACCAAGGCGTGTGGCTGCCATGAGTGTTGCCAAAAGAGTAAGTGAAGAGATGGAAACTGAACTCGGCAAGCTAGTTGATTATGCAATTCGTTTTGAGGATGTGACTGGGCCGAACACTGTGATAAGGTATATGACAGATGGTGTGCTTTTGCGAGAGACGCTAAAAGATGCTGATATCGACAAATATCGCGTCACTGTAATGGATGAAGCACACGAAAGGTCACTGAACACAGACTTGCTTTTTGGAATACTTAAAAAGGTTGTTGCTAGACAGCGTGATTTCAAGCTTATAGTGACATCTGCCACTCTAAACGCTGAAAAATTCTCTCTTTTTTTCGGAAGTGCACCAATTTTCCATACACCAGGAAGAACATTCCCTGTGCAAACCTTATATAGTAAAAGTCCTTGTGAAGATTACGTTGAAGCTGCGGTGAAGCAGGCGATGACCATACATATAACTAGTGCTCCATGTGACGTACTCATTTTTATGACCGGTCAAGATGAGATTGAGGCAGCCTGTTATGTCCTTTCAGAACGGATGGAACAGCTTGTCTCTACTACAAAGCAAGCAGTCTCCAAGCTGTTGATTCTTCCCATATATTCTCAGCTCCCTGCTGATCTGCAAGCTAAAATATTTCAGAAAGCCAAAGATGGGGCCCGGAAATGCATTGTAGCTACCAAAATTGCAGAGACCTCTTTGACTGTAGATGGTATTTTTTACGTCATTGACACAGGCTATGGTAAGATGGTGTACAACCCACGAATGAGTATGGATGCCCTCCAAGTGTTCCCTGTAAGTCATGCTACTGCAGATCAGCGTGCTGGGTGTGCTGGAAGAACTGGACCTGGTACTTGTTATCGACTTTATACAGAAACTGCATACCAAAACGAACTTCTGCCTAGTCCAGTGCCTGAAATCCAGAGGACCAACCTTGGAAACGTTGTTTTGCTGCTCAAGTCTCTTAAAGTAGACAATTTACTAGATTTTGATTTTATGGATCCACCGCCCCAAGATAACATTCTGAATTCTATGTATCAGTTTTGGGTATTGGTGCTCTGGATAATGTTGGAAATTTAACAGATTTTTGGTGGAAAATGGTTGAGTTCCCGCTAGATCCACGTCTAGCAAAGATGTTCCTGATTAGAGAACAACTAGAATGCCTTGAAGAAGTTCTGACGGTTGTCTCAATGCTTTCAGTGCCGTCAGTGTTCTTTAGGCCTGAAGATCAGAAAAAAGTGATGCTGCTAGGGAGAAATTCTTTGTACCAGAATCTGACCACCTAACACTACACAACGATACCAGCAATGAAAAACTAATTCATACCGCGGGGACTGGTGCAATGACCATTATTTGCATTCAAAAGGGCTAAAAAAAGGCTAGAGAAGTGAGATCTCAACTGCTCAATATTCTGAAGACGCTAAAAATTCCGCTCACCTCCTGCGGTCCAGATTGGGACATTGTGAGAAAGGCCATTTGTTGTGCATATTTCCACAATGCTGCGAGACTTAAAGGGATTGGAGAATATGTTAATTGCAGGAATGGAATTCCTTGCCACTTGCACCCGAGCAGTGCACTGTATGGTTTGGGTTGCACGTCAGATTTGTTAGAATTTCAAACTCTCGAGAAGAAGTATTAATATCTACGGTTGGCAATTTGACAGCTCCACACGCTGTGTTGATAGACAGAAAGAAAGATTGAGGTATGGGGTTTAATAAAATCATCCCTGGAAATATGGTAGGCTGAAATTTGCATGCAAGGTGGTAGTCAAATAGGTAATAAATAAAACGGTGGCTAGAAGGGTTGAGTTTTTATCTATTCTATACATATGTGTTGTAAGAACCAAATAAAAAGTTGTATGCTCTTTAATGAATCCTAAAAAAAAGGTAGGCTGCATACATTTGAAGTAATGAGTTGTGTTTATGAAAAGAAGAGCAACATGTGTTCACAACATATGTCAATATAGGTTGCTGGTTACTACACAGGTGCATAGTTGTATCTGCTTCGGTGAATACATATATGTAACTGTAACACGCTTTACAGCTAGTCAAGAGTCCAAGTATGTAGGCTTGTAATAAATAGGTTATGATGTTAGCAGTTAGGTCAGCTGTGTACTATGTGATCTATAAATAGTGCAAGTTTGTGTTTATTTGATATGTACCAAGTGAAGTTAAAAACAGAGAGAAAGAAAAGAGCTGAAGCTCAGAAGCAAAAAAAAATAGAAGAAGGCTCTAGCCTTAGTTATATGTATTAAAAAAGTGTCTTGTATTTGTGTGATAATAAATTGTAGTATTTGTTTTATCAATTCAGTTGCACACTGTATTTTTGTGTTTGAGTAAAACTTGTAGTAAAAAGGCCCATACACGTTTCCAACAAGTGGCATCAGAGCTAAGGTTCTGTCCGAGAAAAAAATGGCGAATATGATACAACCGCAAATCCCGAAATTGACGGCAACAAATTATGGGAACTGGAGTATCCAAATGAAGGTGTTACTCGGTTCTTACGATAATTGGGATATTGTCGAAAGTGGGTATAGCGAGCCCGTGGATGCAGCCGCTGAAGCAGTTCTTCCGAATGCCGAGAAGACTGCGTTAAAGGAGTCCCGTAAAAAAGACAAAAAGACGTTATTCACAATTTTTCAAGGTGTTGATGAATCTACCTTTGAAAAAATTTCAGAAGCAAAAACAGCAAAAGATGCGTGGGAGATCCTGCAGAAATCCTTCCAAGGTGTCGAGAAAGTAAAAAAGGTGCGGCTCCAAGTGCTACGTGGGGAGTTCGAAAATATCAAGATGAAAAGCTCAGAGAATATCGGTGAATATGTTACTCGTTTGAAAACGGTAACAAACGAAATGAAAAGAAATGGTGAAAGTCTCGATGATGTTCGGGTCATGGAAAAATTACTCCGTTCGTTGACAAGAAAATTCGATTATGTTGTTACATCTATCGAAGAGTCAAAAGATTTGTCCACAATTAAAATTGATGAGCTCGTGGGTTCTCTTCAAGCACATGAGCAACGAATGAATCAGTATGATGATACGAGCCATTTGGAAAAGGCGTTGCAGAGCAAAGTGTCCATCGGTGAAAATTCAAGCAGTAACAATTTTTCACGTGGCATAGGTGGCTATAGAGGTGGCTACCGAGGAGGACGAGGACGAGGAAGACAACCGTTCAATAGAGGCCAGAAAAATGAAAGTTATCAGCCAGCTGGTCGTGGTCAAAATTTCAGAGGCCGAGGAAGAGGAAATTTTTAACAAAGAGGTGATAAGTCTAAATTTCAATGTTATAATTGTAATAAGTATGGCCATTTCAGTTATGAGTGTAGATCCCCGAGGGTGGAAGAAAGCAGTCATTTTGCAGCAGTAAAAGAAGACAAAGATGTGGGTTCTGCTATGTTTCTCACTTACAAAGGAGACGAGGAAGGCAAGAAAAATACTTGGTATCTTGATTCAGGTGCCAACAATCATATGTGTGGTCACAAGGAATTATTTACGGAGATAGACGATACTATCAACGGGGAAGTTACTTTTGGTGACTCGTCAAAAATTCCGGTGAAAGGTAAAGGTACAATTTCGATTGTATTAAAAAATGGTCAGAAGAAATATATCAATGATGTGTATTATATACCTGCTTTGAAAAATAACATCATTAGTCTTGGCCAACTCGTGGAGAAAGGATATAATATACAGATGCAGGATAATTCCCTCATTATCAGAAATCAAGTTCGGAAATTAATTGCTAACGTGGAGATGTCACAGAATCGTCTATTCACTCTTGATATGCAGACAAAGGTGCAGAAGTGCTTAAAGTCGGTCATTAAAAATGATTCGTGGTTATGGCATTTGAGATTTGGTCATCTTGGATTTTCTGGCTTAAAATTATTATCAAAGACAAAAATGGTAGAAGGTTTGCCAGTAATCACTGAACCAAATCAGTTATGTGAAGCATGTGTTAAAGGGAAGCAGCATCGACAAAGTTTTCCCGTTGGAAAATCATGGAGAGCCAGGAGGCCATTGGAGATTGTTCATACTGATATAGCTGGTCCATTTGATATTGCATCACTTGGCGGAAACAGGTATTACCTAACATTTATTGATGACTTTAGCAGGAAAAGTTGGGTATATATTCTGAAAGAAAAAGCGGAGGCTCTTGATAAATTCAAGGAGTTCAAAGCAATGGCAGAGAAGCAAAGTGGTCATTATTTAAAGGTACTGCGATCAGACAGAGGAGGCGAGTACACTTCAAATTTATTCAAAACTTTTTGCAGAGCACATGGAATCAATCATCAGTTGACAACGGCATATACTCCACAACAAAATAGTGTTGCAGAGAGGAAGAACCGCACCATTCTAGACATGGCAAGGAGCATGGTGAAAGCAAAGCATATGCCGAGGAATTTCTGGGCTGAAGTCATTCTATGTGCAGTTTATTTGCTGAATCGCTGTCCAACAAAAAGTGTCAGAAACAAAACTCCAAATGAAGCATGGAGTGGTAGCAAACCATCAGTTGTACATCTCAGAATTTTCGGATGTATTGCATATGCACATGTTCCTGATCAAAAGAGAAAGAAGCTGGATGATAAAGGCGAAAAATGCATCTTTACCGGATATGACAAGAGAAGCAAGGCCTACAGACTCTATAATCCACTAACAAAGAATTTGATCATTTCTCGTGATGTTGAATTTGATGAATCAGATTACTGGAGATGGAGTGAGGAAGAAAGAAAAGTTGCAGGTCTGTTCTTTAATGATGGTGATGACTCCAACATTGAAAATGATGAAGATGATGATCCAACTCCTCCACAAAGTCCAACTCAATAAACTCCTGCCTCGACACCATCGAGTTCAGGAAGTAGCAGTAGCAACAGTAGTTCAGGGGGAGCACCAAGAAAAATGCGGAGTCTGGATAATATTTATGAAGCAACGAGTCCGGTACAAACAACTTTTGATTATTCATTATTTTGTTTAATGGCTGAATGTGATCCAGTGACATTTGATGAAGCTTCTGAAAAAAGCAAATGGAACAAAGCCATGGATGAAGAAATTGGTGCAATCAAGAAGAATGATACTTGGGAGCTCATAGATCTTCCAGAAGGACACAAAGCAATTGGTGTCAAATGGGTCTACAAAACAAAGACCAATCAAGAAGGAAAAATTGAAAAGTACAAGGCAAGGCTAGTTGCTAAAGGATACAAGCAGAGATACGGGATTGACTATGATGAGGTATTTACTCCAGTTGCAAGAGTTAATACCATACGACTTCTTACAACAATTGCAGCTCAAAATCAGTGGAAGATTTATCAGATGGATGTGAAGTCAGCATTTCTAAATGGTTATCTCGAAGAAGAAGTCTACATTGAGCAACCTCCCGGATATATTCAAAAAGGCCAGGAAGATAAAGTCTACCGGCTAAAGAAAGCACTGTACGGGTTGAAGCAAGCCCCGCGAGCATGGAACACTAGGGTTGATGAATATTTTCAGAAGCATGATTTTGTGAAGAGTCCGTACGAGCATGCACTCTACACAAAAACAAATTCAAATGGAGATATTTTGATCGTGTGTTTATATGTGGACGACATGATTTTTACTGGCAACAACCCTGGTATGTTTGATGACTTTAAGAAAGTTATGACTAACGAATTTGAGATGACAGATATTGGTCAAATGTCGTACTTTCTTGGAGTCGAAGTGAAGCAAAGCAAATATGGGATTTTTATGTCACAGAAAAAATATGTTGAACAAATCCTTAAAAAATTCAGAATGGAAGAATGCAAGCCAGTGAGTACGCCAGCAGAAGCAAGCATAAAGCTCAGAGTTGATTCAACAAGAGAATCGGTAAATCCGACATTGTTCAAAAGTTTGGTTGGAAGTCTGAGGTACCTAACTTTCACTCGTCCCGATATTATGTATGCAGTGGGACTGGTTAGTAGGTACATGGAAAAGCCGAAGCAAGATCATTTCATGGCAGCTAAAAGAATTTTGAGATATATTAAAGGAACAATTAATCATGGTTTATTTTACACACATTCTCAAGATTCAAAATTAGTTGGCTATTCAGACAGTGATTATGGTGGTGATTTGGATGACGGAAAAAGTACTTCGGGATATGTTTTTCATATCGGTTCGGCGATATTTTCATGGTCGTCAAAGAAGCAACAAACAGTTGCTTTGTCAACATGTGAAGCAGAATACATCGCAGCTGCAGCATGCGCATGTCAAGCTATGTGGCTAGGCTACATATTGGGCGAGTTAAATCTTGCCAAGGATAATCCAGTTACTATTTACGTGGATAATAAATCTGCTATTTCTCTCGCGAAAAATCCAGTGTCCCACAGTCGAAGCAAGCACATCAACATAAAATATCATTTTATTCGAGAACAGGTCAATGACAAAATTGTGGAATTGGTACACTGCAGGACCGAAGAAAATTTAGCGGATATTTTCACCAAGCCGTTGAAGCCGAACATATTTCAGACAATGAAAGAAAAGCTTGGAATGCAAAGTCGAGTTTGAGGGGGAGTGTTAGAATTTCAAACTCTTGAGAAGAAGTATTAATATCTACGGTTGGCAATTTGACAGCTCCACACGCTGTGTTGATAGACAGAAAGAAAGATTGAGGTATGGGGTTTAATAAAATCATCCCTGGAAATATGGTAGGCTGAAATTTGCATGCAAGATGGTAGTCAAATAGGTAATAAATAAAACGGTGGCTAGAAGGGTTGGGTTTTTATCTATTCTATACATATGTGTTGTAAGAACCAAATAAAAAGTTGTATGCTCTTTAATGAATCCTAAAAAAAAGGCAGGCTGCATACATTTGAAGTAAAGAGTTGTGTTTATGAAAAGAAGAGCAACATGTGTTCACAACATATGTCAATATAGGTTGCTGGTTACTACACAGGTGCATAGTTGTATCTGCTTCAGTGAATACATATATGTAACTGTAACACGCTTTACAGCTAGTCAAGAGTCTAAGTATGTAGGCTTGTAATAAATAAGTTATGATGTTAGCAGTTAGGTCAGCTGTGTACTATGTGATCTATAAATAGTGCAAGTTTGTGTTTATTTGATATGTACCAAGTGAAGTTAAAAACAGAGAGAAAGAAAAGAGCTGAAGCTCAGAAGCAAAAAAAAATAGTAGAAGGCTCTAGCCTTAGTTATATGTATTAAAAAAGTGTCTTGTATTTGTGTGATAATAAATTGTAGTATTTGTTTTATCAATTCAGTTGCACACTGTATTTTTGTGTTTGAGTAAAACTTGTAGTAAAAAGGCCCATACACGTTTCCAACAAGATTGTGTAGTTTATCACGAGTTAATCTTGACCATGAAGGAGTACATGCAGTGTGCAACATCAGTAGAGCCTGAGTGGTTGGCTAAGCTGGGGCCAATGTTTTTCTCAGTCGAGGACTCGGCAGATGGAGATCCTGAATAAAGACCGGAAAGAGATGAATAGTTGAAAATGCTTCAAAGTTTCCAATGCCTTTGTCTTCTCCTTGTGATTAATAAATGAATATTCAGGTCTCATTTACTCCTAAATAGCAATAGCAGTTTTTTATTATTAAAAAGTAAGTAAAATGTTGTTTAACAAAATTTAAAATTTGAAAAGTTTTCTCATATAAAAACTGCTTTTAAATTTTATATTTTTGTAAAAAATTAATTTTTAATCTTTACTCGAAGCATGTATCTAGATAATATCAAATTTCACTAAAATATTGTTTTTTATTACTATATTCTAAAATATATACATACTAGCTTATAATAACCCGTGCAAAGCACAGACAGTATTAATAAATTATATATATTAATTATTTTATATAATTTAATTTTTTAATATGTTAGTTATAATAATATATTATATAATAAAGATTATTTAATATAGATAAAATATGAAATTTAATTAATAAATTATAATTTTAAATAAATTTAAGAGTTTGAGCGGTAATAGAAGGGAGACATGTTATTAAATTGTTGTACAAAAAGAGGACCCACAATGATAGAGTTATATATAAAATATATATGTTTTAAAATTAGATTATAATTATCTAATAGTTACATAAAAAAAGTTGTATAAAAAGAAAATTTACCGGACGACCGACCAAACTTCATCTTTAATAATATAGTATAGATTAAAATTTATTAAACTATATTTTAAAATATTATTAAACTAACATTAAATTTTTTGACAACACACTTTTTATATTAATTTTAAACCACAATTTCAAACAAAACTTTACTTAAATTTGAGTTTGAGTCCAAATTTGATTCTAAATTACATGATCTCCAAAGATACATGCACACACATAAGGGAGAGTAAACCTCGATTCGGTTTGGTTTGGTTCGGATTTGGAATAAAATTGGAATCGAAACCGGAAGTCTTCGGTTTTTACCGATAACCGCAACTGCAACCAAAATATCGGTTTCGGTTTCAAAAATTTCAATTCGATTTTTATCGGTTCGGTTTCGGTTTTAAAATCAATTAAACAAAAAATATTATAAATTTAAATAAAAATTATTGATAAAATATGGAATTATATAAATCATTAATGATTTGGTATCGAGAGATGCTTTTACTTTAACCTATCAAATAGTTGTTCAACAACTATTTGCAGATTATGTAATATTGTTTAGACCTCAAAAAAAAATTTGACTGCTGAGACTTAGGCAACTCTCCTCACCCGGAACTCAGTCGTCCAGTGGTGTTGTTTAATTAGGGGATCATATGGTGGAAGTAAAATACTAGTTCTTATTTTCTCAATGTGCATTATTTAGTTGAATGTTACATAAGTCATTCATTTATTCTCTTCCTTTCTTGGCTAATATATGTTATTTATAATATTAATTATATATAATATATATTTATTTATTTTAATAATTGATTCGGTTCGATTTTTTTGAATCGATTTTAAACTAAAACCGAAATCGATTAAATGGTCCCATTTTTAATTTTTCAATTTTGATTTTGGACCAGTTTTATTCGGATCGACTTTTATCGACTTTTACCGGTTCCGGTCGGTTTTATCCTTCTGCCCTACATACATATATGTGTTGATTTAAAGCAAAATGCATGAAAATTAACATGCGCATTAGACACCTTAACATAATTACATCAGGTTATTTTAGAAAATCGTGATGTATTTGGTATTGTTTTCTGTTTTCTATTTTTCTATAACTATATAAAAATAAATGATTATTTTGATAATATTTATTATTTAATATATTTTTTTGTGAATTTTATTATATAATATTAATATTGTTTGATACATATTTTATAAAAATTAGTTTTAGAAAAGGAAAAAACCCACTGAACTTGATACGTTCTTAAAATATTATGATACAAAGTTATTTTCAATTGATAAATTATATCGAGAGAGTTTTAAGTTAAAAAATAATTTTATATTTTCAGAAAATAATATTTTCATATTTTCTATTTCATATTTGAAAAAAAATTCTACTTTTTGTTTTCTAAGAACTATTTTTATAAAAGAACCAAACACTATTTATTTCCTAGAATTTATGTTCTATTTTTAAAAACAAAAATATGAAAATGATATTGTACTATCTTGAATAGAAAACATGATAATAGAAAAGATTACATCGCAAATCATCTCAATGTATGAATAAAAATTTAAAATGATGTACAAATTTATTGCAAAAAATTACAATTGAAATTTTATAATCTAAACAACCCCTAAATATTTATACAATTCACTAATTAATCATATTAAAGTAAAGTACACAAACATAATGTGCTGAAATGAGTGTTTTTTTCCCAATAATTAGACTTATGGTCTTGGAAATGAACATTTGTCCTCGAACCAAGAACTTGGTGTTCCAGTATAAACCAATTATGATTTGTGCTGTTTAATCGTATTCGTCAAGAAACGAGTTTCCATGTTCCGGTAAACTAAACTAAATACTATCAATATATTGCATAATATTTTGACAAATTAATGTTCAGAAAACTAAGAAAGAAAAATGCTAATGTTGTGGGATTTAATAAAAATTATGAGCTTAAAAGTGATTCGAAGGACCTATGCATCAATGCTGCGAGCCTCTGCTGAAATAATTGATGAGTCCGGTAAGAGGTAATAATAGCGGTTTAGAGCATCTCCAATCCGGTTGGATACAGTGGTTGACTAAAATCATATAAAAAAAATGGTTAGCTAAAATTTGCTGAATTTGTAAGGTGTTTTACTCCAATGAGATTGACTATAATGATTAGCTATATTTTGAAAAGTATAATTTATTATTATTTTCAAATTTAAACAGCTATATTGCAACGGCTATATTTTAATTTTTTATGAATAGATGATAAAATTCATAACTGAATAAAACACAAACTCGAGATAAATTCAAAATCAATTTCATTTTTAAACTACTGATCAATCTCAATGGATAACACTACACAAATGATTCTCAATATTATGCAGACAAAAGAAGAACATGAAGTAAGAATGAGAATGGTTGTTGCTTACCTTCATCAACGGCGTCGAAGAGCGAATTCAATCTCACATCATGGCGATTCTATAGTGAATCACCATGTAATTAATCATAATAGAGAAAAAGGTCATAGTAGGTTGTATCATGATTATTTTTCTGATACACCTATATACACAGAAGCATAGTTTCGTCAAAGATTTTGAATGCATAGATCACTATTTTTACAAATTGAAGAAGCAGTTGCAACTCACAATAATTATTTTATGCAATGAACTGATGTTGTGGGAGTTCGTGAATTATCATCACTTCAAAAAGTAACAGCTGCACTTGGGATGCTTACATATGGAACGACAGCTGATGTTGTTGACGATTACGTACGTATTGAGGAGAGTACAATAATAGAAAGTCTAAGAAGATTTGTTAAAACAATTGTTGAAGTATTTGGAGCAGAATATTTGAGACGACCAAATGATGAAGATGTGTCTCGATTATTGGCAGAGAACGAACAACGTGGTTTTCGTGGAATGTTGGGAAGTATCAACTGTATGCACTGGAAGTGGAAAAATTGTCCAACTGCTTGGAAATGTGTGTATACAGGTCATGTTCAAAAGACTCGGGGATTTGACATTTTTTTTGGGTTACCAGGATCGTTAAATGATATCAATATATTAGATCGATCTCATCTATTTGAAGATTTGGCGGAAGGTCATGGACTTGAAGTGAAGTATACTATTAACGGGAATGAATATAACATATGATATTATCTTGCTGATGGTATATATCCTTCTTGGTCAACATTTGTCAAAACTATTACAAGACCTCAAGGTAACAAAAGAAAGTATTTTGCAGCTGCACAAGAATCTGTTAGAAGATGTTGAAAGAGCATTTGGGGCGTTGCAGTCTCGATTTGCAATGGTTCGTGGCCCATCACGATTTTGGGATGTGAACACAATGAAATATATTATGACATCTTGTATAATTTTGTACAATATGATCATTGAAGATAAAAGGGTATACATGGAAGAAGAACACTTTGATACTATTATTCCGAGTCTTTATCATCCAAGGAATTTAAGAGAATTCATACAAGTACATCAACAAATTTGAGACAAAGAATCTCATATTCAGTTGTAAAATGATCTTGTAGAGTAACTTTGGAAGATCCATGGTGGTGACATAAATTAAATTTTTATTATTATGCAATTTATTTTTTAATTTGATATGTATTTAGTTCTGTAATTTTTCATGTATTTCATGTACTTTCCTTAATATAAGAAAGTTGATTTGATTTATAATATAAACAATTTAAAGTTAAATACATAATACTCGAATGTTAAATTAAGTACAAAATAATTGAAAATTATTCAAGTACATAAATTTCTGAGGATCTTAGTTTTAAGGGCATTATAATATTTGGCTTGATCTGGTGTTATCTTACTAGTGTCCATTGCCATGATTGATGTTTCATAAACTTGTCTTTCTCTCTCTTCTTTTTGTCTTTCTCGTTCTTCATTTACCAAACAAAGTTGTAACTTTGATATTTGTATTTGCATCATTTTTTTCTGCCTTTCTAACTCTTCCTTTTGCATTTGCATCATTTCATTCTGTAACTGCAAACTCTTGTTGATAGATTCACTTCTTGAAGAAGCTATAGATGATGTTTCTTGTTGCATTGATTTAAGAATTTTCAGACTTTCTTCATCAGAATTTTCATAAGGACCTCTTTTCATCTTCTTAGTAGCTTTTCTTCCAATTGGACGTTCCATTCCTTCTTCAGATTTGACACCACGATTGGTAGAAAATAGACTCTCAATAGATGGTGAAGATGGCTGATTATCCTTTAAATTTGTCTTGCTTTTTTTGGCCAAACTAGCTGCATATTTTGATGAGTGTCGCAATTCATGCCACTGCCTTAGGAAAGGAAATTTTTCTTTCATTACACTCTCATACATGTCCATTTCTTGTCCAACCTGCCAAAGTGTTTAGTTTTACATGTAATTATCTGAAAAAAGGTAACTGTAACTTTATAAAATTTTACATTCTCTAAGCTTTGTAGTAATTGTAGGAGCATATAAATGTTAAATGTATTTAGTTTTTAAGTCCCTTTGTTAGCTTGTACATATTATCTATCTTAAATCAGTTCATCCATAGATTCTGTGACAAAACCAGGACTTATAGTTGCTTCTGCAGCAGGAAGCAACAATACTCTGCTAATATGATTCCACTTCCACCTTACATTTTAAATTTAGAACAAGAAAACCTCAATAAAATCCAAAAACTAGCAAGTTGAAGAACATAAACCAATATAGCAAATTCACCAGGTTCAAGAACATAAACCAATATCTACAAAATAAAACTCTATGTATGATAAAATCAGGTTCAAGTGTTGTCAAAAGCAAAGAAGGTGTGTGTTAAATTAAGAAAACGCATATACAAACAGATACTTATACATCAAAGTTCAAGAAAATCACTTTCCAGAAGAAGCTCTCCACAAGAAGTGGCCTTTAAGTTAAGGCCTTTGTTTATGTTCCTTATATTAATATCAGAGTTCTGGTTTGAAGAAACATCTGATAAGCCTATGTAACAGATTTTCCCATGCAGCAAAAATGTAATTTTTCTACGTCGATATGATTTAAATGAAACAAAATGAAAACAATATCATACACAGCTAGTAAACCATTCATGGCAAGGAATGAAGACTTGTGACAAGTTTTCTAGCTTTACATTTCAGTGTTATTTTAATCATCTTAAATAAGTCTTGCAATTCCAATTATCTTATAAGTCTTACAATATCATAATCCTTTTTCTATAAGTTCTAAAACATTCCCTTCCATTCTTTAGGACAATTTTTTCATTACATTTGCATACAATCAATACTGCCCATCATACCAGGAAAGTCACGACCCTCACCCATCTGTCACAGATGTTCTATATCATTTGCATTCGGCTTTTGCAAGTATTCACTCTCAAATATCATAATGACATTGTAGACAAACTTTTTTAAGCATTCAACCAATGTACTCTCTCATATACGAACGTAGTCATCAACAGCGTCAACAGATACTCCATATGCCAACATACGCATTGCCACAATGCATTTTTGTAAAGGTGATAAACCTTTTCTTCCTACTGCATCGATCCTTTGCTGAAAGTATGGATCAAAATTTGAAAGAGCATTCACATTACGCAGAAATACATGTCTTGCCATATGAAATCTTCGACGGAATATTTGTTCTTAATATACTGAATTCAGTGAAAAGTAATTATTCTCTAGACGTTGATAACCTACTTCACGGTCTCTGAATATACTTCTTCATGGCATGGATCTTAAGCTATGTCCATGTATTTCATGGTAGAGTTCGAGATGACGATCGTCTTCAGTATCATCGTAGCAGAACTCATCATTAAATTCTTCAGTTAAACTTTCTAGTGAGGGTGTTTGATCCATATGGAAGTGATTTCAAAGAACTGGTACATATAATTTATATAGAAGGTAAAAACGAATATATTTCAACTTCCAACTACTAGATTACAAACAAATAAAAATAAACACTAGCCTCCAATGACTAGATTACAAACAAATAAAAACAAACACTAGCCTCCAACGACAAGATTACAAACAAATAAAAACAAACACTAGCCTCTAATAACTAGATTACAAACAAATATAAATAATACTAGCTTTCAATGGCTAGATTACTAATTTCTTACCATAATTTTCTCAAGTAATTTTGAATGAGCCTTCCGCTGAGCATCATTCATTTTAGTAGTATCTGCCAAAATGACTTATAAATCCATCTCAGTTTGCTTTGCCTCAATCTCTCTTTACCGAGTCTAAATTTCTAGCTGCCGAGTTTCATTTAATTTTTCCATCAAGTTCAACTTTTTGCATGCATTAACTCATAATTCTTCATACTCATCAGATGCTTCTACCGTTCTTGCCTTCCCTTTTCCCTTCCTTTTAGCCGCTTTTATACCTTTAGGATGAATCGAAGATTCAACAATATTTTCATTTATTGGTGTATCGTTGTTTCCCGATGATGAGTAATTTCTTAATTTAGTTCTTTTTGAACTTTCAGTAGTTGAAGGAGTTCTCCACTTGGGTTATCTACGAAGCTCAAACCAGTGTCTGTCAAAATTAGACTTCTTTTTGTATTTAGCTGAATGAAGTATATGAGCTCTCTCATTTATGTCGTCCAAGTTTGAACTGCTCCTGACTGTCTTCTGCGCCTCTTCATAACATGATCCAAATTTCTGAGCACCTTCTTTTAGTCGTTGCCACCTTTTTCTCATAGCCACAACTCCTCTCTTGATGACACCTGGATTATCTTTTTCACAATATTGCTGAATTCGGTCCCAAAATGCTTCGACTTTTTAATCAGTCCCAAACAATGGATCAATTGACACATTCAACCATGCATTTATTAAGAGTTTATCTTCAACCCACTTCCATTGACCAGTAATTTCATGTACATCTTCACTTTCCTCACAATCATCATTTAGATCAATAATATTTGTGTTATTAAAGGCAGGCACTTGTGAATTTAGTGAATTTCCAATTGATCAACTTTTTCATTTAATTTTTCCACTGTAAAGGCTTCAGCCTGTTCTGCCTTTTCTTTGGCTTGGTAGAATAAATCCACTTAAAATGGAGTCAATTCATGAAGAGGCACATCATGTTGCAATCTGTCTGCATGTCTGTTCTTGTATAATACTTCCACCATGTTATTTATCTTTGTCTGATTCTGTTGAATGGTAGTATTGCTTTCAATCATATCCTTGAAGGCTTTCTCCATCTTCTCCATTTTGTCATTCATGTCATTAACCTTGATTCTTGACATAGAAGATTCAGACTTAGAGGATGTAGTTCAATAGATGCCACTAGGCTTCATCTTTTCCTCAATACTCCTCAAAATACCTTCCACCTTACTTCTATGATCTTGAATCTCAGATTGGAAGCCACTTACAAGATAGTGATTTACTTGTAATTGCACCTTGGAAGCTTCATGTATGACATCATATATTGCAGAGGGAGTGAAAACTTTGGAGCATGATCCAAGTGAAGTTAGATATTTATCCCTCATCCACTGTAGCATCTCTTCCATGCTTACAGTTTGCTTTGCATCCAATCAAGCATATACATTGGCCTTTCCTTCTTGAGTCATTGCAATATTTTTGTCTTTAATTTCCTCTTGCTTTTTGGCATATTCAAGAAGGATGGATGTATAATATTCATTGGGTAGATGAGATGTGAGTAATTATTGTGCAATTTGATAGAACCCATTAAGCTGGTCTTCAAACAATTCTTTTAATTTTTCTTCTGAGATAAAACTACTAGGTGATGGTCTTGAAGCACTGTCATGTTACACAGGCTTCAGCCATTCTGACATGAAGTTTGAGCTATAATCACTTGTTACAGTGAGTCCCTCAGTATCTATCCCCTCATCCAATTTCTCAGATGAATCATTAATAGATTCTGAATGGATAGGTGAATTTCTCCTAGAGGACAATTTTTAAATGACTGGGGAGTGTCCAGGGGATTCCATTTGCATGGTGTGGAGGTCCCCTAGATTTTTCAATGTCTGTGAAGACATATATCCAATGGCTCATTAATGAGACCAATTGGTGATTTTACTTTAGCCCCCATAGAAACTGAAGTAAAAACTCTTGGAACCTCTATGATTTTGATGGTGTCATCAGGATATACCCCAGCATGTATTCCCTCACCATCTTGATATATGTCCTGGGTGGTGAGCAAGGTTTCATGCACAAAGTCACTTGAAATTGGCTCACCAAGAGGAGTAAATTCCTGGTAATCAATAACCTCTTGTGCATAGTTGTGCACAATTGGTTGAGAAGAAATTTGAGGAGTGGAAGAGATAAGTTGAGTAGAAGTGAGTGTTGGCAACTCCCCCTGAGAAAATGGGGAAGTTTCAATTGAAATTCATATGTGCCCAAGTGTCTCATTTTCTACTTCACACCTAGCATCAACGGGAATGTATTTCTATGATGGTGTAGACCCTGTACAAAGTGGAGTGATTTGACTTCCAATTTCAATAGATACATTCTATTGAGAAAATATATCTAGTAGAAAGTTTAGTCCATTTGATACATCTACACCCTGTTGGGAGGATATAGAATGGCTTTGTGTGGTCGCTTTACTCTTTTTCCTCATCTTTAAAGATTTCACAGGAGACTCAGGTTCATCAGTTGCATCTACAACTACTTCTAATCTCTTCTTAGCAACTGGTTTTTTCCTTTTCTTCTTTTCAACTACACCTCGTTGAGAGGATGTAGAGGTTGGTTCACTAACATCTAAAAAATTTGAAGAAAGGTCTGCAGTTGGGTTAAGAGTCCCTGGGTTAGGTGCATTAGGTACTTCTGCCACCTTCGGACCCTCTACTTCTTGCAAGTAACCATATGTAGGTTGCACAAGTGGATACCCTTCAAATACACTCCTCATATGAGGTGTGATTTGAAGAAGTACATTCAATGTGGTTCTTCTATCCAATGTAGCAAAAATGATTTTTGACATAGACTTAAAATAGCCAATTCTATTTTTATTCATCACAGACAGTTCAATTAAACCGGCATTTTTATAATTTAAAATAGATTGAATGAGCCTCTCTTGGAAATCCTAGTTATGAGTTCCCCAAGAATGAGCCTGCCTACATTAAGCTTTTTGTTGTATGCCAAGGAGTAGGCCAGCTTAAAAGCAATGACACTGATTTGATCAAAGCCAGTTTTCCTGCAGGTGAACACTGTCAGTAGATTGTCAAATAGAAATGACCACTCCTTTCGAACATATTTCTTGTTGAGCTTTCCAAGATTGATCTTATCAGAATTTCGGATAAACTCCATGAAGTCCTTCGGTTCATCCTCTGTTGGCACCTTGTCATGCTTCTCAGCTGGGAGAGGCAAACTTGAATTTACATCATTTTCATTGAAACTTATGTTAACCCCTTGAATCTTGCAGGTGACTTGAATCATGGAGCTTCCATCTGCCAATGCAATCTCCTCCCAATTTGCTGTGTTCTAGAACTGCTGTAGAATGTACAAGTACAGTGGAGGGTTGGTCAACAATGCTTCCTTCAAGTATGAATCAATGAGAAATCTGGTGAAACACTTTCTGGAATAACATACACCTCAGTTGTAGAATTAGAACTAGATGAAGTTATTAAAATAATGTGTAGAAAGGAGATGTGAAGAAACGAAAGAGTTTAGAGAAAAGTAATGAGAGAATTTGTATGTAACTGTTGAGAGAAAAAGTTCTTTGAGTTTGTGATTAGGCATAGAAATGAAATGTTAGATCTACTTTGCTATTTATATGACTTAGACAACTCGACTAGAATTGTAATCAATTTTGGATGATCGAGAACTCAGAAAATGAATAAAGTAATTTTAGTAGATAACTGTCAAAAATTGATCGAGAACTCGGTATATATGTATTTAAGAACTGTATCATTCGAAAACCCAATTTGAATTTAATCGAGAACTCTAGAGGTCGAGAACTCTATAAAATATAATTGATCGAGAACTCAAATACTAACTTGATCGAGAACTCACTAAAAATTGATTCGAGAACTCTATTTTAGACTATCCGAGAACTCGAGAATTGTAACTAGTCGAGAAGTCAAAAAAGAATGACAACTTAATCACAAACTCCATTTTTGAAAGTTTACTCTATTTTCACTTAGAAAATAAAATAAAAATTTATCAAACACATTTGTCAGACTAAATTTAAATTAAATTAATTTAATATGGGATAAAAAATGCATTTGTTAAATATTCCTACAGAATTGAATATCACACTTGTTATTTAAAGTACACAAGTATAATAATTCTTTTCAGATTTACTTAGAACATGAAAATAGTTTCAAGCTACAATTTTGATTTTTCAAAAACAACGTATAACAATATGACTGATATATTTATAAATATATACCAGTTTACTTCACTTAGATAAATCATTGAGCCTTCATGTCTGTGAAGTAATTGTTGTAACAGTTAGGTAAACATATTTATTTGGCCACTTAAATAGAAAAATTTAGCATTCAAATCTCACTAACCAACCTATTGAAGGTGTCTTCATCTAGTGGTTTAGTAAATATATCAGCCAACTGTTTGTGTGTAGGAACATAGAATAATTCAATCACACCATTTTCTGCATGTTCCCTTATGAAATGGTACCTTACATAAATGTTCTTTGTATTTGAATGATTAACTGGATTTGCAACAATGGATATGGAACTAATGTCGTCACACATGATATGAATTTTCTCCAACACTAGTCCATAATCCCTTAATTGATTTCTTATCCAAAGCACTTTAACACAACAATTTCCAGCAACTATATATTCAGCTTCAGTTGTTGAAATTGATTGTTGCTTTTTGCTATACCATGACACCAATCTCTGTCCAAGGAACTGACAGCTTCCAGAGGTGCTCTTTCTATCCACTCTGCATGCAGCAAAATCAGCATCAGAATATCCAACTAGGTTGAATCTTGTTTCCTTTGGGTACCACAATCCCATTTGTGTTGTTCCTTTCAGATATCTCAGGATTCTTTTGACATCAATGAGATGAGATTGCTTTGGATTGGCCTGAAACCTTGCACACAAACATGTAGAAAAAATAATGTTTGTCCTACTAGCTGTTAGATAGAGTAAAGATCCAATCATTCCTCTATAAGTCTTCATATCTATATTTCTGCCTTTCTTATCTTCATCAAGTTTGATAGCTTTAGACATTGGAGTTTTTGCAGGTGAGCAATCTTGCATATCAAACCTTTTGAGCAAGTCATTAATGTACTTGGTTTGACTTATGAAGATGCCATCTATTTTTTTGACTTATTTGAAGGCCTAGAAAATAATTGAGTTCTCTCATCATGCTCATTTCATATTCATTTTGCATGAGCTTAAAAAATCTTTGACATAAATTTTTATTTATAGAGCCAAAAATGATATCATTCACATAAATTTGAACTATGATGATGTCCTCACTATGCTTCTTATAAAAGAGAGTTTTATCAATTATTTCTCTAGTAAATTGATTTTCTAGTAGAAACTTTGACAGATTGTCATACCATGGGGTGTGTTTGAGACCATACAATGCTTTGAGAAGTCTGTAAACAAAATCAGGAAATTTGGAATCTTCAAAGCCAGATGTATGTTGTACATAAACTTCTTCTTCTAATTCCCCATTTAGAAATGCACTTTTGACATCCATTTGATAGACTTTGAAATTTAAATGTGCTGCAAATGCTAGAAAATTTCTTATTGCCTCTAGTCTTGCAACAGGAGAAAAAGTCTCATCATAGTCAATGTTTTCTTCTTGTAAATATCCCTTTTCCACCAACCTTTCCTTGTTTCTTATGACAATTCCATGTTCATCCATTTTGTTTCTATAAACCCATTTAGTGTCAATAATTGATCTGTCTTTTGGAAGTGACACTAATTCTCAAACATTGTTTCTCTCAAATTGATTTAGCTCTTCCTACATGGCAATATTCCAGTCTGGATCCAATAATGCTTCTTCAATGTTTTTAGGTTCATTTTGAGAAAGAAAACAAGCATACAAACATTCATTTATGGTTACCCTTCTTGTTCTCACACCTTCATCAGGATTTCCAATGATTTGGTCTGCAGTGTGAGCTCTATTCCATTTTATTTCATGAGCTACACATCTTGTATTTGAACTTGTTTCTTCTTGATTTGCGTTGTTTGCATTTGTTGTTGATCCTTGAGAAGCTCCCCCTGAATGAATGCTAAGGTTGTGTGGAGAGTTCTCAAGTTGTATGTAACTGAAATCCTCAGTATGTCTCTGTTCATTTGTACCATGTAAAATTTCTACATGTGAGCCTTCATGTGCATTGTCATCTTTTTCATTTTCAGATACTTCCACTTTCATTTTATTTTCAAATCTCAAGGTGTCACGGTTTTCTCCTTCAAGTCTCATGGAAGGAAACTTGAAGTCATCAAAAGTCACATTTGTGCTTTTTATCACTTTTTGTTGATCAATCACATATACACTATAGACAATTTTGTCCAAGGAGTATCCTAAAAAGATTCCTTCATATGCTTTGGCTTCAAATTTTCCTAGATGTTCAACATCATCTTTGAGAAAAAATTATTTTGCTCCAAACACATGCATATGCTTGACAGATGGTCTTCCGTTTGTCATGATGTGATAAGGAGTCTTTACAACAGGTTTTGTGATGAGTGTCCTGTTTTGGGTGTAACATGCAGTCCTGACAGCTTCAGCCCAAAAGTTTGTTGGTAGACTGACTTCTGCTGACATGGTCCTTGCAGGTTCAATTAAAGTCTTATTTCTCCTTTCAACAACTCCATTTTGTTATGAAGTTCTTGGAGCTGAGAATTGGTGAGTAATTCCATTTTCTTTACATAATTCACTTATTGTAGCATTTTGAACTCTGTTCCATTGTCACTTCTTATAGCTACAACAGGTGTTGGGCCTTTATCCATTCTCCTTAGATTTCAATGATAAGCTCATGAGATTCATCTTTTGAGTGCAGGAATTCCACCCATGTGTATTTGGAGAAGTCATCAACCATGACAAGTGCATATCTCTTCTTGGACATTGACATAACATTTACTGGTCCAAACAGATCCATGTGAATTAATTATAGAGGCTTTGTGATTGAGGTGAATTCTTTAGTTCTGTGACTTGACCTCTTCATTTTTCCTTTTTGGCAAGCCTCACACAATCCTTCTAGGCAGAATTCAAGTGAGGGCAAGTCCTTTACTAATTCTCTTTTGAATAGAGAATTGAGATTCTTGAAGATCAAGTTAGACAATCTTTTGTGTTAAAGCCAACTTTCACTTTCAGAAGATTTGGTGTAGAAACAACATATTTTATCTTTGTTTACAGAGTCCAAGTTAGTTACAAACATGCTTCATTTCCTTACTCTTTGTAGAGCAATTTCTTTGGTTTTTCTGTGTGATATGAGGCATATTTCTTTATCAAACTCCACCTCCAAGTCTTTGTTGCCGAATTGAGTGATGCTCAATAAATTGTGCTTTAAACCATTTACCAAAACTACATCTTCAATGAAAACATTTCCATGAATCAATTTGTCATATCCCATAGTGAAACTAATGTAGTTGTCTCCAAAGGTCACCATTGGGACAACCTCTTCCTTGAATTGTGACAATAGAGCTTTGTCACCAGTCATGTGCCTTGAGCATCCACTGTCCAAGATCCACATAACCTTCTTCTTACCTGTTCCCTGCAATCAAAACAATATCAAGTTTTCTTTGGTACCCCAAACTAGGTTGGGTCCTTTATGCTTAGTCATATGAATGTCATTTTTCTTGTTAGCAGTCCTAGTCACTTTATCATGGATAATTTCCTTTTTCTGGTTTTGATTCCTAGCTTGGTTAGTGCTTCTTGAGATAAATGCATTTCTAGGTGACAGGAGTGTTTTCTTCCTTTGATTGGACTAGCAGATTTAGGCCTAGCAGTTTAGTTGTTTAAATTTTGACTGATACATCCTTCAACAAATTGTTTCCTTAACCTAAAGCAAGTATTCATCACTTTCAGGTTGCATGACATATAATCAAATTTATCATAGGATTTTTTATTATCATGCATCAAAGGTTTAACATATCCACAAGCAAATTCAGCATTATCAACAACAGGTTTCTTGCACACATGAGTAAGGTGATTTGTTGATCCACAATTTTTATAAACCTTCCTAGGAGCATTGTAAACAGATGCATAGTTGTTATGTTTGTTAAGGCCTACTTTACCATTTCTATTTGCCTTTTTCTTTTTAGCATGAACAGTTTCATTTATCTGGACATGTTCCTTTCTTTTAAGTTTAATAGGTGTGGACTTGGCCTTGACCATTGTTTCTTCTACATCAACATAAGGCACATTCTTCTTAGCTTCTAGCGTATCCTCATCATTCAACTGTTATTTGATAACCATACTTGCTTCATCAAACTCAACAGTTGCCTTTTTAAAAATTAGAGCTTTAACATTTTTTAAAATGTGAGGATTACCAGAGAATTCAGTTTTCTTGTCTTTTGTTGACATAGACTTTTTCTTTTTAAGAGTGTCATAGTCAAACCCAAATCTAACCTTAGAATTTTCCTGATATTTCTCATGAAACTCTTGTAAAGCTACAGATGAGTTTTGATAAGATTTTATTTTCAGTTCATTTTCAGCAATTTAATCCCTTAAGGACTTCTCAATCTGTTCTAAGTAAGTAATCTTATTCTTTAAGTACTCATTATCTTGTTTCATGGATTGTATGTTAACCAAAAATAATTCTAGATGTTCATTCTTAACGGACAGTTCATCATCAGCTTTCAACAATCTACTAATTTCTTCATAAGCTATAGTCATGTTGGTATGTATATTAAACATCTCAGTGCTCAATTCTTCAACAGTTTTCTTATATTCAGACTTTGACATGTCAATAGAGGTTATGATTAGCACCTGACTTGTTGAAGTTGATGCTCCTTCATCTGATTTAGCCATGAGTGCCAAGTTCTCATACTCTTCTTTATCATCATCATCAGTGTCATCCAACACTTCCCTTCTGCAATGTAAGCTCTACCAATTTTCTTTTTTAATAAGGCTTCATACATGGCTTCCAACTGCAAGTAGTCTTTGTACTACTTGACTGCTTTTGGCTTTCTACACTCAGTGGCAAAGTGTCTCAGTTCATCACAGTTATAACACCTTATTTTATTTTATCTTTCAACAGTTTCAGTCTTATAGCCTCCTTTGAAACTGCTTCTAGGAGTCTTGTCTTTGCTTGAGGAGCCAAAGTTTGGTTTTGGCTTGAAGCTTTTGTTTTTCTTGAACCTCAAGTTTCTAAACTTTTTAGCCACAAAAGCCATGAATTTGTTGTCCATGCTCTCAAGCTCCTCAATAGTGTAGAACTCATCTTCATCAGATTCACCTTTGACAAATTCCTTATCATCTTCTACAATTTATTCAATTTTCAGCTTTTGACTTGTACCAACCATTTCCATCTTCACAGGTTCTTTGACAATCAAGGCACTAGAGACATTTTTCATTTTGCCTCTATTTGCTTGAATGGATTTCTTCTGAAGAAACTCTAATTTTTAGGTCTTTAATATTCCATACATAATTTCTAAAAGAAGTTTTGTTAGATTCCTTCTTTCTCTGATAGCAGCAATTTTGTGCTCCAAGTGCTCAGAAAGAGTCAAAAAAACTTCAAGTTCTTTTCTTTAATCTCATAAACTTTTTCATGTAACTGTAATTCATTGATTAGTCTATTGAACCTTTCAAAGACCTCAGTTATGCCTTCATTTGGATTTGACATAAAATTTTCATATTATGAGACCAACAGTTGCCTTTGGTTTTCTCTCACTTCCACTGTGCCTTCACATAGTAGCTCTATGGTTTCTCAAATGTGCTTGGAAGTGGTGCAATTGACAACATTGCTATACATGACCATATCTAGAGAGTTAGTCAGTATGAGCATCAGACTGTTGTCAAGAACAATTTTCTCTCTTTCAGTGTCAGTGTATTGAGATGGATCTTTTGGTACCCATGTAGCTGGTATTACCTTTGAGCCACTAGTTGTTTCAGGAACTAGTGTCACAGGCATGAAGGGTACATTCTTCAAGATCTCAGGATACATGTAGTTTATAGTCTTGATGAATGTGAGCATTTTCTTTTTCCATAGTATGTAGCGTTCTCTGTCAAATGGAGGAATCTTGATTTTGTGAAGTTTCTGGGAACTCATTTTGATCTTTGTATTGTTTGTATGTCAATAGCATGTGCTCTGATACCACTTGTTAGGTATGAGTTACACAAAAACTATGCAGAGGGGGGGTGAATGTATGGTTTGATTCTTTTTCATTTTTAAGCTTTTGCTTTGATGAACTGATTTTGCTAAAACTTGTATCTTATGTTATCCTACAGTGTTTACAAGAGAATTGCGAATAATAAACACTAAAGTTTAACTTTCAAATTAATATTGTATTAGATTGAATTGCTACAAATCTGAGATTCTTGATTTGAATCACAGCTTCTTGTTCTTGAAAGATACAAGGAGTGAATACAATTATAATATTCAACTTGTTACTAACTTGTGAAGCTATGCATTGGCTATATAGACAATATGTCTCATTGGCACATGCTTTCATAAGTTAGCTAACTAAAACTAGAAATAGACAAAATATGTTTTACATTTGAACACTATCTATTTCTAGCTAACACTTTCTTTTGACAGTGCATCACATTTGCATTCTATTCTTCTGTCTCTATCTTGTTCTTCTTTCAAGCTTCTTGTAGACTTGTCTCTATCTTCATATATTTGATTGATCCTGATCATGATAGAGCTTCAAATTACTTGTCTTATTCTTCAGCAAAACTCCTTGAATTTAGCTTCTTGAATCAATCGAGTACTCAATTGTTCTTACTTCGAGGAGTCATGACACAAACTTCTCGATGGAATACTTTTGAGACTTCTCGATCAGCCTATTGATTTGTTACTTCTTGAGTGCCTAGACTTCTCGATTAGATATAGCTTAGATGACTTCTCGATTAGGCAAGACTTCTCGATTGATCTCTTTTCTCAGACTTCTCGATTGCTTCCTTTGCTAACTTCTCGATTTGTTCTATTAGACTTCTCGAATGTTTATTACCTTTGAAACTTCTCGAATGGCTTCGATTTCTTGACTTCTCGAATGAACACTTCTCGATCGAATACTGAGCCATGAGACATTTTGAGACTTATCTACCAGTTTCACATGTCACTTCTCTACCAAGGTGACTTATCGATCGAACATTTGACTTAGAAGATTTTCCATACTGCAATTCTTATTTTGGTGAAATCTTCTCAGGCTTGATGCATGATCTAGAATTGAATCTTTTATCAATCTTTATTCTTGACTTACAATTATACATTTGAATTTGCAATAGAAACATACTTATATCTGTAAGTATACATTAAAAGCACTAAGTCACTAACCTAGTACAAGAGTTCTACATGTGCTATAATAAGACAAATATTAACTATGATAGGCTTGATTTGATCCAACAAATACGAGTAACTAATTGTGATTGATTGAGAATATTTTACATATTTGGCAAGATTATTTTAATTGAATAATTTTCTATTTATAAAATATTATTTTTAATATTTCTTTTTCAAAATTCAAATTTAAAAAAATGTATCTAGGTGAATAAATATAACTAATTGTGACTAATATCATTTATAATCATATACCCGATTTGATTTTAATTAATTTTATACACAATCACATATATATTTTAAACCAATCACAAATTTGATTTTAATTGATATTATACATAATCACAACCATATTTTTTTTTACTGTGGGAACCCGCAGCCGCTACCCTTTGGGTGTGCACTGGGTAAACCCACGGGCTCACGCAATAGCCTGCAAACCACGTGAACCATGTTTTTTCTACCAATAATAGAGTTAATTGATCTATTATGTTTATATTTAAATTAGTTTATATTGATCCAAATTTTATACACCTCTTTAGGAGTTCAATTTCATCGTATCGCTTTTTTGACAAGTGAAAAGACAAATTTGAAGATTAAAGTGCGCTTAACCAGCCTAATATCAATAGCAATACAGACGAATTCAAAGGACTAAATATGATCTTACTCGACAAGATGTAAGTAATATATGTATCAATAGATACACATATACCGTCTTTAATCTGAATATTATAATACAATGTTATTTAGATAATAATTATTTGTCTTTGTGCAATGCAGAAAACCCATATCCATGCATATGCTGAACCTGAGTTTTGTAATGGATAAGACGAGGAACATGTAAAAGGACGTCTGCGGTTTTCAACTTCACTGTTGTGGACTCAAAATTTTATCACTCTCCAGTTAATAATAAAATACGTATATTTTTTTATAAAATTAACAAAGATGAAGTGGATTGAATTTGAAAATGATTTGATACCCCGTCATAAATTTGAACTTTTTCCTCTTTGATCTTTACATATAAGAATATGTGAATCAAAAGTTCTTACAGGTATAAATTTATTGACTGTAAATTTATTATTTGTAGTATGAGCTTGCGTTTATTTGAAAGATTGGTTAAACTTGACAATTCAAAGACATAATTGGAGAATCAAAGCATGTGTAACAAAAATATGTGAAAGAGTTGACAATGAAAAAAGAACTTTGCAGGGTCAAGATCTCATATTGCTTGATGATTATGTAAGTTTTATATTTTACAGGAATTGATTATTATTTTTATTATATTGCTATATTTGCATATATGTATACTATCGCTATATTGTGTTTTACATTATTTTTGTAGGTTATTTTATGAGTGAGACGAAGATTTTTGTAGGTTTGATACTTAAGTAGTGCGGTTCAAACCGCAGTGCAATTATTTATATAATATAATTTATATATTATTTTATTTTGTGTATTAATTTTTTATACATATATTTACTATTTTATATAAAATCATATATGTTTCCGGTTGTATTTTCAAATTTATATTCCGTTTTCTAGTTTTTCATGTTTGTAATTTAACTTCTAAAAATTCTCTAACTTTTATTTTTCACTTAAAATTTATAATTGTTATTGTAACTTTCAATTTTGCAATTTATTATAACTTTTATATCACAAACCGCATTAACCGCACCGCACTACACCAATGTGGGGTGGTTTATGCGGTGCAGTTGCGGTTTAGAAATTTAATCAAACCGCATGCACAGGTTAGTCTGTAATTTTAAAAAAAATTGTACCGTCCGCACCACGAACACGCGTATTACGCTTTACATACAATTAGTATGCCGCTGGTCGTGTGTAAAACCTGAAATTGTGTATACCCCTACGACAACAATGATTTTGTTGAAAAAACATAAACGCAATCAGGATTCTAACCGCCTCTCTCAATCTCCATTTCTCAGATCTATAATTACTTTTATCGATTAATACCCTTCGTTCTTCTATCCTCTCTTCTATTTTCCGGTTTTTTCTTCAAAAATTCAATAGTTCACTCTAAAAGTTTCGAAAAAACATCATTTTTGATTGATATCTTATTGGTACCTTATTATCAAGGTTGTTAATTGGTTCCCCGTATTTTTGAGTGTTAGTGTGTTTTATTTGAAATACTTGTCTGTTTTGGTGTTGATTTCGTTGGAAATGATTTATATGATTTTTTGGAAGATTTGGAATTCGTGCATCGAAATTGGGACGGCGGTGGATATCGTAAAAGTTCACCTTTCGATTATTCAAAGTTTGGGGGCATCTGTTTCCCCAATTTTAGTTGATGTAACTAAAATTGTTGAATATTGGGTTACATGTAGCATTTATGTGAAAGTTAATTATGATGCTACTAACTTCAGGTTTGGTGTAATTTGGATTGTTCGGAAAGCTATTGTAATCTTTTTTAATTCAAAGAATTTTATTCTGTATGATTAGCTCGTTTATTTGTTTCTCAATCAGGTTGTATTATCAATTCGGGGATTTGTGCCGATTGTATTCGAGTGTTTTAATAAATACATTAAATTTTTTTGTAAAAAAAACGTCTATGTATAATTTAAAGGGCCTATTTTTTAAATTGTGAACATGTGAACCTTTCGCTTCCAAATTGTAATATTTTAACCCTTATCTGAACCATTTATGTGTTGCATGAAAATCAAAACCTTGACACCAAATCCAAGGCAAAACTACCAATGAAGCTGGAGCTCATTGATTAGCAAGGTTTATACAGTATATACTTTTTGTTCTTTTGAAAATTTTCAGATTATAGCTCCTGTTTTATTAACGTTATACTGCCATCCTGACGTGGTGATTGCTTCTGATGGCAACGCAATGCACATTTATTTAAATGATTTTTATAGTGCTGATTATAGGTACTCGCAAGGCTTCCTTTCTACCAAAATTCATATACTGTATCATGCCGTCACAAGAATCCTCTTTTACTTGCCTAAATAAAAATAAAAATAAAATAAGATCTCATTTTTCTGTACATCCGAGTAAACAGCTTTAACCAACAGGAGAAATGTTATAAGAAAATCAAGATTCAAAAAATTGCTCGAAGACAACCAAAAACCTTACAACAAGTCGAGCAATACATCTATCAGCATGAAATTACAGATCGCACAAATTCTATAGTAAAATATATAAGCAAAAGAAAACCTGAAAAACACACCACCCCCCCCAATTTGAAAAAAAAAACTCACAACTTGATGTGGCAAAACTAGTATAAGATTTCACAAGGTGCATGAAATGTTCTACCACGACATATAGCTTCAAGGTTTTCTCCAGCATAAGAACAAAGTGGTGATACCTCCACACCTGCACTCATAGTGATAGAACACAGTGTTAAAAAAGTAGGAATAAATGAATGCTCAATCAAGAATTCACATGCTAAAGATATATAAAGGTGTGTGTGTCTAGTAGGACAGTAATTTAAGGCACCATCTTGCAAAACAAAACAATAAGCCAGGATTAGAATCAACTTCACCATGTTTCATGTTTGTCCTATATTATCAAATGTTTAAAGTCCTAAGAGATGATGCCTATCTAATATTGTACATATCAAATAAGGAAAAATTTATAGAACAATGTCAAATTACCAGTTGCATATAAAGGCACCGAATGCGTTAAGAAGCCACCAGCAGCAACCACCCAACGAGTGTGAAGACGGAGACATAGCAACCGAGCACTATCTGGAGTGTCATAATTCGATCCATTGGCATTTTTAACCGGAGCAAATTCTTCTTCACGCAACACCTATGTGGATAAGATCTTATCACGCTCTTGAAACCAGAAAGAACTCCAATAAAGAATGCAGATTCTAGATACTTTGACAGGACAATTACCTCAAAAAGTGTCATGGAAGGTGCATAAGGGAATGCATCAAATATGAATTGTTCTAATTTGTATCCCATTGTATATCCATGGATTGATGGAATTTTCTTCTCCGCAAGATGAAAACTGCATTGCATCAATAAGCTGTAAACAACAGTAACTCGTAACACTTCAATAACAATAAAACTTCTGATTAGAAGAACTAACAAACGATACAATACAGTGCATGAAAGTAATAGATAAGGTGAAAATGTGTGAATCAGGCTGGTGAGAAATGTAGTAATACCCATTTACAACATGGTTTATTTCACAGATTATTCCTCTTCATTATGCTGATTTATCTATTATTATCTGTTGAGTTCTGAAAATTTTTAGAAGTCTTGGATGAAAAGAAAAAAGCATAGTTTAGAATATGTGTATGCAAAAGATATTCTTCAATTATTTAAACTGGGGGGACAAAATATATAAATGTTTACTAGGTGGTAAAAGTTTTCCAACTATGTTCTTTATAAACGTATTGGGACAGATGTTGTGAAAACTGTGCAGGGAATAAAAAAATTCCAATCTTTCTCAATGTCAAGATCGAGTCATGGTATATTTGCGCATAGTGTAGATCAGCTAGTAGTGTCTACATTCGTTTTGATCTCACAACACAGACGTAGTTGTAATCAAGCCATACTTCTGAATCATTTATTTGACAGATATCATATTAAACGGAACTTAAAATATGCAACTTAGAAAAATAACTTTACTGACATGCTGTCCTTCTCAAGGCCATTTGCAACTTGATTAAGAAAATCTACGGTAAACATATGTAGGCAAACCTGGAGCAGAAAAAGAAACCAAAAATTCAGAATACACCGCGATTATGTAGAAAAAATGTAGGCATCACTCAAATTTATAAAATTAAAGCAGATAGAAGCATCTTGCAAACAGCAAGAAAATTTTAATATAGTAACAATTACGAATGGGTAAAAAGGGTGAATGCTTGAGATTTCATCTGCAAGCAACTTTAAGACACTTTATGCAAGCTTTGGAAGGCAGGGAACATATATGAAATCATGCGAGAGTAAAGTAATAAAGGAGAGAGGGACATTACATTACTCCAACAAAAACGAAGCCTGCCAGTTTCCTGATTTATTGCACTAGCCAGAGATGAATCTAACTCACTGTATTCAACTACAGCAAGGGGTCCACCTTTTCCCCGTCTTACAAACACTCCAACCTTTTCTTGAGGGTAAGCCTGCAATTATATTATTCTATGACTTAGTATGGTACGACATATTAGAGAAATTTTTATAAAGCAAGAGGAATTATATTAAACTACATCAACCACTAGATTCTATCATTATTAAAATCTCGAATTGCCACTAATTTATAGTTACCAATATCATAAAAATAGACTGATAACCACCATATTTCACAGGCATAAATTTTCTCCCATCACAGATAAGCATGCACCAATATGTTTTTGTGCAGTTACTATTTACATTCACTATAAATCACCACATCTCACTATGGAATCACAAAATTTGCACAAATGCTGCACTCAGACTTCTTTTTGTTAATCTGGAATCTTTGACTGGCCAGATGATTTGGGTGGTAGTTCCACCTGCATTTTGTGTACATGTTTTTTTCACATTGTGTATCTGTATGTCGTAATCCAACCCTACCAATGCTCTACCCTTCACGGGAAGAGAACAGACCAAAATAACTGCTTATTGGGATGGTTATTTCTGCATATCTCATATGACTTTGGATATGATGGAATGCAATTTTGGGGCATATATATACGAAAATTATTTTTCACTTGCTCCTATGACATTAAAAAGCATAAATATGGTACCTTGCGGACAACTTTAGCTGCAGTAGCTACACCTTTATCGATGAAGTAACCCAGGAAAGTAGGGTCAGCAACACGAACCTGCTTGCAAACAAAGAAAATTAGAAATAAAAAAAAATACATTCTAAATTCAAAAGAAAATTTTGAGATTTCACATGGAATAACTTTTAAAAAACAGTACATAAAGAGAACTTACCAAAGCGTTGTCAACTCCATAACAATCCAAATATTTAACCCCTCGCATTGTCATATCATCCAGTAACCTTGAATATTTCAAAGCTGAAATTTTGACATATAGTCCACTACTACATTAGCATTCTGTAGCTAAAAAAATGAAAAAGGCAATGTATATGATCAGCAACAGTGACCACAACACCTCCTAAAGAACTAAAACTCGAATTATTTTATACCTGAATATACTCCTCCATTTCCATCCGGAGCCTTCGCTACCTGTCTTTACAAATTTAGATTACCATAACTACCATAATTACAGATAGTCCACTAATTTATGTAAAATAACTTGATATAGTAGTATATAGGAGTACACTATTACAAGCAACTAGGATGTTTCAAATAACATTAAAAGAACAAGAGCAATATAATAATAACACACCAAGAACTGATTGCAAATCCTAAACAGATGATGTTTTAACATCTTAGCAGAAGAAAAACCTATAATTTTAAGCTATCTGGTTTAACAAAAAAAATTCCATACCTGCCATTTTTGCAGAGAGAACATCAATCGTGTAACTTTGTGTAGTCTTGCAAAGGGAAAATAAAACTAGGTTGCAATATAGTTACAGAATATACCTAAAGATCCAACACAATTTAAGTCTAGGGCTGTCAAAAAAATTCGAAATATTCAATATTCGTTCGAAATATCTGTATTCGTATTCGGAAAAAAGCGAATATTATCCGCATTCGAAATAAATCGGATATTATCCGTATCCGAATCCAACAATTTCGGTTACAAATACGAATACGGGTATATCTGTATCCAATAATATCCGAATCCGAATTTAAATATATAAAATATGTAAATATATAGTTTATTATGTTTAATTTAAAATATATATGTATTTATTTATTTACTCTTTAAATAATATATTTTTTAAGATATACATAATTATTATACATATATATCACATAAATTCAGAATTTTAAAAAGTAAAAAAAATTATTCTAAAAAATTTTATTTATTTATTTTTGAAAAAACATAAAACAAGGTTCGGAAATTATCCGGATATTATCTATCAGATTCGAATATATTTTTTCTGGATATTTTTGAACCCGGATACGGATTCAAATTTTAAGATTCGGATTCGGATATAGACAAATTCGTATTCTATGTAGTCGTTTGACAGCCCTAAATTTAACAACATATGTTGGGAAGTGGGCTATAACGAGGCAAAGTGGAAACCTAAAATACCGACCAAAGAAGGATCCTAGTATCGAGTTCAGTAGTATATTCTGTCCCAGTTCAGATACCTCCATTCTTATGTGAATGTTGACAAGGCAACTTCTCTGAAATTTTAACAACATATAGTACTATTCTTATGTGGAGGTGGATCAATAACAGTAGATACGAGTCTTATCAAAAGTGCACGTATTAGAGAAGATCCAAAAAATGCAATAAAATATGCAGAAATATTTAATTTCTTAAAACATGCTCAACAGAAAAGTAACATCACCAATAAAGTATATACAACTGTGCCATCTAATAAGCGCAGACATAAATTACTGAAGAAGAAAAAGAGAATAAAACCTACTCTGCAAGGAGTCTCCATTATAAATCTACCATCTTTTGAAACACAAGGTATCGTGCCCTGCTGGAAGAAGGTAACCTGCATTAAAATGTCGAAATTATTAAATTTAAAGAAACAAGCAACACATATTAAGAATCAGTCAAAGTTGGAAGTATGCAAAAGTCTTTAGCTTACTTGATCAGATTCAAGACCAAAATATTTATGACTTTCAAAGAACTTGCGTGTGGCATCATCAGTAAATGGGCTAGTCATTATGTACCAATGTATTGGCATAACATCAGCAGATCCTGCATGAACTAGAAAAATGAGGAGACTATGGCTAATAAATTTAAAACCAGTACAACCCAAGTATGATGCTCACCCTCATTTTGAGATAAAGCTGCTAATCTTTGTACACGCAAGATTTTCTCAGCTTGAAGTTGAAAAAGTGACTTCCCGGATGGAAGTCCGATATCTGAAACCCAGTTGTAATGATATTACAGCTACAATTTGTGGACAGAGGAAAGATATGGAAAAAGTAAGCTAGTTCACATATTTAGATAACACAAAAGGTACTGATAATTCATATGGACTTTCTCATAAGTAGTGTCATTTTAAATCAATTCTACAGTTTAGTTCTTAACCTATTAATGGCCCAAGATGTGAATAAAGAAAATGATGCAAACGGACCATTTCAAGGGCCGACTACATAATTACTTATGGAAAAATTAAAAATAATAAACAAATGATTCAGGTAATGTAGCCTGTATTCTCAAATGTATGAACAATCGCTTTCGAGCCCATCCAAACAGTACAGCTTGCCCAGTCTGAACGATAGGACATCCTTTGATGGGAAGACGAAAAAGAAAAAGAAACATGGCAAGAAGGAAGTAATTAAGAGGATTATGAATCAACATTTTATATAATTGGGCAACTATAGTAGCTCTTTTTTAATCAAACCTTTTTCTTTTTTCAGATTAGAAACCAAGATTCTCAACAATTCATTCCAATATGAAGTGTCTCCCACAGGTACTTGAGGCTAAAGAAGAGTCAGGGTAACAGAGCTATCACCAGTCCAGCACTACAAACCCAGACCCTCAAACTATAGTGGTGTATTGTATGTGATATGACTTGCGTGGAGTATATCTACCTACTTTTAGTTGTGTGTTTTAGTTCCTGTTTCTCAAAGCATCAATTAAATACCTGCACACCTTTTCAAGCACATACATGAAGTTGATGTATAAATTTGGTAATGTTTGAAATCATGTAGTAGTAGACAGTCAGCAAAGATTCTACAGGTACTTTTTTTGATAACTCTGACAATTTCATAGACCCAAAAGGCCCAAGATGGGAAGCAAAATACAAAGAAGAGTAGAAAGACATACAAGAGCCAGAATCTAATCTGCCAAGCTAAACAGAAGGCACAGCTTCAGAAACAAACAAACTACCACTTAATGGGAAGAAAAGAGAAACCACTGGCACATTGGGGTATTGCTAAAAGGTCATAATAAAATTCATGTTCTTATTAAACTCTTGTTTTTTCTTATTTCAGTTATTTGATCTTTATATTGGAACTTGGTTCTTGTAAGGGAAAATTAAGGTTCACGGAAGCTTATTAAATAAAATATCCACTTTGCCAATGGAAATATGGAATTAGCGACACATACTCAGGTATAAGCACATATATCCTTTCCTAGGAAATTTAATTTTCCAAAAGTTAACGAATGAAAACTTCTCCTTAAGTTGAAGCATTGCTTTATTTAGCAGTGACAGAAATATGAATGTAAAAGAAAATCTCTGTGCCACAGAAAAGAATGGCAAGTGAACCACGAAGAAGAAAACAATGGACTTTGGAAGAGTACTGCAGACACTGAACAAAAATAACTATTTACTTCTGAAAAACTATTATTTATCCTTCTTAAAGTTTGTTCATTAAGAGAAAATATTCACCAAAAAACTATCCTTCTGTTCGATATCTTAAAGTGCGAGTTTTAACATCAAAATGATATATCTATTATTGTTTGAGTGATAGTTACTCACTGAAACATCCCTTTGGATCTGAACTTCCGAGCCGAGTTCCCTGCAGTCAAATTAACCATGAGAAAACACATCAAATGTGTTTTTAAACAAGTTAAATCTAATAAACAAGTACAAGAAGGAATGTGGAAGTAATGGCTTCCAAGTAATTCCAGTCCCTCAGACCGAAGAGGGAACTGGGTTTCAAGGAACAACTTAAAATTAAACTATCAAATGAAAAATAAGTTATGTGTATACACATACTTTAAAAAATATAGGAATTGTATAAGCAATATTTCAAAAGAAATGCTGATACTATACAAATACCAATATCAATAACAATATAACAGACAATCACACAAAGTAGCAGTGACATAATTGTTTTGCCGAGATAGCTAATGGTCTAAAGTTGGATGATCCCGAAATAATCTTCAGCCCTACCATTTACTAGACCATATCAACACTTTAAACACCACACCCTGACGATTATTCTCAGCAATAATTTTCCAAAAAGAAAAGATCCAAACCTACAAGTCAAGCAACTTTTATTCTTCTTTTTCTGCCTCATATTTTCGTATATAAGCTACACTATTGATAAACAATTTTCTTATTCTACTCCTTTGGTAACAATATAATACTCCTGACATTTGAAAAACATTTTAATTTTTAATTATTGCTAAAATTCAATTTCGATATGGTCGATGAATTGGTTATATATTGTGCTAAAGATTGCACTACACTACTAACTAAAAGAAAGTAAGCCCTTTTTGTGTTAAAACAAAATGCATTTAAAATAACAATCCATTGCAGAAAATATGATTATTAAAACAAGTGAAATGTACTGTGGGCCATGGACTAAATAAAGAATAAAAGTGACCAACAGAAATGACTTTAAATAATAGTGACATAATTATCCCTCACCCTTTAACTGATTGTATCAATATTATAAGTATAACCCCACTATAATTAAAGCATAATAAAGATACCTTTTTAGTTCTTTCTTTTTAGTGTCAGCTTACCCTCACCAAATTGCCGACACCCAGAAAGCAAAATTTTACCAAACTTACACACACACTCAAGCAACTAACATTATAATCAACAACAAACAATTCAAATCCACACCCACCATTTCATAATTACACAATCACCACTAATCCACAAAACACTAATCTATGGATTATCCGAACACAATTAGCAATTGTAGTTAAAAATATACTACCTGACCGCCAGATAACAGTAAAACAGCTAATTTCCCTTCGTAAATCGCCTTCATTCCCATCTTCCACCACCTCTCCTTATCTTCAAGCTTCCTACCCTCTACAGTCGACACACTACTCTCCGGCACAGGCTCTATTGCCGCAGCCGGTAACGCTAAATCACAATCCCAACAACCGATTCATCATCCATACAAATCACACAAAAACATAAAAACAAACTAAAACTGAACAAAATCAAAAAATCAACCATGTGATTGAAGTGAGCAACGAATAATCCGATCAATCCTCGAAAGATCCACATTCTACAATCAACACACACACATAACTCAATAAAAATCAAAATAATAAAATATAAAATTCACAATAATCACGAAACGAGAAGCTAATTACTTGAATATCCTTAACGAGAAGATGACGCTCCTCATTCGAAAGCTCATCCCATAGCGCAAACGCATCTTCCTGTCCATAATCCTTCAATCTCTCAATCAAACCCTGCGGCGGCGCCGTCACAACTCCGCCGCCGTTTCCGTTACTACCTTCAATCACCGCCTGTTGAGCTCCAATTTCTCTCATTCTCTCTCCAGAAACAGAATTAGTGGCTGCTTCTCTCTCTAGATCTATATATATGGATTGTGTGTATATAAATCTGTTGCAGCGTTGAAAATGGGTTATATGGGCAAGTTAGCTTCATGTGGCGGAGGGTAGGGGTAGGGGTAGGATTGGAATTTGAAGGGGAAGTGAAAGTAGCAGCGGATCTGTGAGTGGGCCCACCTATACAATTTACCGATCTGTTGTTATTATTAATATTAAGTGGTATTATTACTATCGGAATTTATAAATTTATATATATGTAAGGTTCCAGAGAGATCCTCCTTAACGAGAGAACCAGAGACCTCAATCGTGATCGTAGATTCTTTTAATCGTGACCGTAGATTCTTTTAAAGTAAGATTCTCTTAATTTTTAAATGAAGATTCTGTTAGATTGTGAGTAGATCAACGGTGAATATATAGGGTCTCTCGTTCTCTCGTTAAGGAGGGTTCTCCCTTGAACATCTCCATATATATATATATATATATATATATATATATATATATATATATATTGATATATAAATAATCATATATAAAATATTAATCAATTATATATATTGTTATTCCTTAGAACAATCAATATTTGTAGAAGGGGGGGTTGAATACAAATATTAAAACTTTTTGTGTGTTCTAATATTTGTTCTTGATGTTTGATAGAATAAGAGAATAAGTTCGAACAAATTAATGCTGAAAAATAAAACTGAACAAAGAGATTTAAAATTATTGATGGATTGGTTTTTCCATCAATATGTATTTTTGCTCAATGCTCCTAGGTTAGAAGAAACCTAGCTTCGTTTTTATAAGATTAGAAAACAAATCAACTGTTCTTACAAATGTGCTCTCAAGCTTGAACAGTTGATTGTAAAATAATGTCTAACTTTTCTTATCTTCTAATGATGCTACTACACTTGTTTATATATCACAAGTGTACTTTTACAATACCTATTCTAGGATTGTTTCTACCTGCCTTCTTTTTACATTTTTCTATTTTACAAAAAGGTTTGAAAGACAGTTTCTGATTGAGTCTTCACAGTCACTCTAGACTATCTTCCATAGGTGTGCTTTTGTTCTCTGGATCTTCAACAGATATTCTTTCTGTGTTGTCACACTCAATTGATAATTTGCTGTTAAGCATATCAATTGATCCATTCTTTAATCCATCAATTGATGTACTTCTTCGATTGATCTTTCTATCCATCGATTGATAAAAGATGGCTTATCGATTGATAGATTTTATCAATCGATATATCAATCGATGGGTCTTCACATCAGTTGATGGTCTTCAATGCTTGACTTGGCTTCTTCGATTGATCCTTCATCCATCGATGCTTCAATATCAATTGATCATCCTTCACTTGTGCAATTTCCTGTCTTCTCATAATTACAATTTAATAGTTTAATTTACACATCAATTGATGATCTATATCAATCGACTCTAACATCAATTGATGAACAAAATATCAATTGATTTACACCTTATCGATTGAAATAGACTAAGTACACCTATGCTACAATCCAAATTATCAGTTGATTCATATAAACATTTCAACTGATAAATGGTTTCCTGATCAATTGATATTTATAACTTTCATATCAATTGATCAGTTACAACAAATAAAATTTCTATGATTCTAAGATTAATGTTATCATCAAATCACATGTAGATTCCTAACATATATTGGTATAATTAATTAAGAGTTTAATAAATTAGTAATATTTTATGAATTTTAATGAATTATACTTGATTTATGATTTTATGTAAAGTTTATATGATAGATTTTATGTTGAATTTATAAAATTCGTAAAAAGTTGAACTTAAATTTAATAGAATCTCTTATATTTTAGTTATATTTTAAGATATATAAAACACATTATAGAATCTAATATAATTAATAAATTTTTAAAATTTATTAGTATTAATACATTTTTGAATATCGTTAAATTTTAATAAATTATTATTAATTCATATTAAATATCTTTAAATTTTAAACGACTATTTATAATTCTGACTGAATAGTTCAAATTTTTAAACATAAATTTAAATCTAAATATATCCATATCTTAATGTATTCTTTTAATTTAAATTGAATATTCTTAGATCTTTAAAAAATTTAAAAATATTATAGAATCTAAATTTAATACAATTCCTTAATCATTTTATTAATTTATAATCATGATGCATGGCATTATTGGCATATATCGAGATGGTTTATATGATAAATAATTTTTTAACTTTTTGATTAATTTATAAATAATTAAGAGTACAAAAGTTAAGTTTATCATTATAGTTAGTGCATGAGAAAACAGAAAAAGCGAAGTACAGTTAAAGAGTAACTGTGTTGGAATCTAAGGAAAAAATTACTTTGTCGAGAATAAAAATAAACAATCTCATTGGATTAGGGAAAAAATTATTTTAAAATAATTATTATTTTATCGATTATATTATCAAAATTTATTTGAAACTATCGAGTGTTATCTTTATTAAAATTTCATTTGTTTTACTAATTTCATAATTATTTAAGTATTTTGAGTTTTGATAGAATTATATTAAAATTCATAATTTTATAAAAAAATAAAATACAAGTGTTTATTTTATCACTATACAACTAGTAATTATTTATTTTTGATAAATTAAATTAATTATGTAACTTAAACTTATAGTTATTAAAGTAATCAATTTTTTTATGTTTTGATCTAAATTTAAATTCTTAAAATTTATAAGTTATGTTATAAAAAATAAAACTCAACTACTCTCTGGTCTATACTATACTTTTGTAACTAACCATGAGATATTTTATAATTTTACTTGATACTTTATCTTTCTGTTGTTCAATTTTTTGATTTTTTTTATCATTGTTAGATATGAAGAAATAATGCTGTCAGAGTCTATTCAACAGAATCGACAAATCAGAGTTAACAGAAACTGAATAGAGTCTAAAAGATATCGTCAGAGTCTACAGAATCAGAATGTATTCAACCGACAGAGTCTAGAAATTGCAAAACTTCCTACTTACTTCTGGGCGGAAGCTGTGAACACACTTGCATTACTCAAAACTGTACATTGATCAACAAGCATGGAAAAAATCTCCATGAAATGATGAAAGGAAGGGAATCAAATGTGAAGTATTTTCACATATTTGGAAGCAAGTGTTTTATTCTAAAAACACATCATGAACAACTTAAAAAGTTTGAATTGAAAGAAGATGAAGGTATTTTTGTGGGGTACTCCACAACCTCAAAAACTTCTTCAAAGGCCTCCAAGGTGTTCAACTTAAGAACAAGGGTAGTTATGAAATCCATAAATGTCTCTTTTGATGAAACTAAGATCACATGATTACATGATGAGCAAGCTCAAGAATGTCTGAGATTTGAAAATGAAAAATCAGAGGATACAGACTCTGATGAGATAAACTCTAATTCTCTAAACTCTGAAGAAACAAAAACTCAAAGCGAAGATATTGCACATGTTGAGGGGAAGAAACATCAATCTTCCACAAAGAATAATGAACCAAACTCTATAATTGAAATATTTGATCAATCTCGGATAGACATAGAATCTGATAATCAAAACTCTTTTAATACAAGCTCTGAAGTAAGCACACCTTCAGCGGGAGGATCAACATTTACTGAAGAATCATTTTATGATGCCAATAATGGGAGAGAATCTAGTTCAAGGAATCTTCCTCACATCAGAAAATGGACCAAGGATCATACACCTGACTTGATAATTAGTGATCATAACACTAGAATTCAGACAAGGAAAGCAACTCTAAATGAATATCTATATTATAACTTTCTTTCACAAACAGAACCAAAGAAATTTGAAGATTTTATTAAAGATACAGATTGGGTAACTGCAATGCAATATGAATTAAATGAATTTGAGAGAAATGAAGTGTGGACTCTTGTTCCAAGACTAAAGAATAGATCTATTGTGGGTACCAAATGGGTTTTCAGAACAAGATAGACTCTGATGGAGTCATTACAAGAAATAAACTAAGATTAGTTACCAAGGGATATTCTCAACAAGAAGATATTGACTATGATGAGACCTTTGCACATGTTGCTAGACTGGAAACAATCAGAATCTTTCTTGCTTATATTACATATAAGAAATTCAAAGTCTACTAGATGGATGTTAAAAGTGCATTTCTAAATGGAGAACTTGAAGATGAAGTCTATGTTGAACAACCTTCTGGGTTTGTAGATCCAAAATATCCAAATCATGTCTACAGGTTAGACAAGGCACTGTATGGACTTAAACAAGCTCCTAGGACATGGTATGAAACCCTGGCTTAATTTCTATTGGAAAGTGGATTCACTAGAGGTAAAATTGATAAAACCTTGTTTTATAGGAATCAAGGTAAGGACTTGTTACTGGTTCAAATATATGTTGATGATATAATCTTTAGATCCATTAATGATAAATTGTGTGAAAGATTTTTCAAGCTGATGTAGTCTAGGTACCAAATGAGTATGATGGGAGAGTTGGGCTATTTTTTGGGACTACAAGTTAAACAAACTGAGGAAGACATCTTCATCAATCAGTCCTAGTATACAAGAAATTTGCTGACAAAATTCAACATGTTAGACTCTGCTATTGCAACTACTCTCATGGCCACAAAAACTAAGTTGGATCAAGATACAGGTGAGCTTGTTGATATGACAACCTATAGAGGTATGATTGGCTCACTACTTTACTTGACTGCAAGCAGGCCAGATATCATGTTTACCACTTGTCTTTGTGCTAGATTTCAGGCAAATCCAAGGGAACCTCATTTGATTGTTGTTAAGAGAATTTTTAGATATCTCAAAGGCACCATTAATCTAGGTTAATGGTATTATGGAGAATCTGATTTTAAACTTATAGGTTATTCAGATGCTGACTTTGCAGGATGCAAAATAGACATGAAAAGTACAAGTGGGAGTTATCAATTTTTAGGAGGAAGAATAGTTTCCTGATTTAGTAAAAAGCAGAAATCAACTGTAGATGCAGAATATATTGATGCAGGGAGTTGCTGTGCTCAAATTCTGTGGATGAAAAATCAGTTGGATTATAGTCTGAACTTTTATAAAATTCCTATATATTGTGATAATCAAAGTGCAATTACAATGACAGGAAATCCAGTTCAACACTCTATGACAAAGCACATCAATATCAACTATCATTTTATCAGAGAACATGTCATGGAAGAAAAAATTGAAATGCATTTTGTTCCAACTGATCAGCAGCTAGCAGACATTTTCACCAAGCCTCTATGTGAAGCAACATTTACGAGAAGGACACTCTGATGATGACTCATTATTTGCACACTCTGATGTCCTCACCTATCAGAGTCTTTCATAAACTCTTTCAAAGTCTGTGGTAAACTCTGTCATAGTATGTGGTAGACTCTGTCAGCTTTAGTGGCAGTCTTGATTCATAGTCATTCAGTCAACTTTATACAATTATTTATTTTTCAATGACTGTTTTTTTATTTCTGTGCCATCATATTTACATTTGTGACGTCTTAATTGTTAATCTATGATCGGACCAATCCTGAGGCGCGTGTGTCTCGTGTACAACGATACATATTATACATGTATACATATACACACACAATTGCAGAAATTCTAGGAACCGTTCAAATTCTTTTATAAACTCTAACATGTTACCACATGTCCCACTACAGGTTACAAGGCTAATTGAGAGAGACTCATCAAAGTTTATTTATATTCTGTAACATATTTTCTCATTCTCTCTCAAAACCCTAAGCATCTCCAATAGATGTGTTTCAATGGCCTCTAAGGGATTTTCCTTCCAAAACTATACCTTTGCTACCACTAATTACGCTGCTCTTATTCAGAAAACACCCGAGAGTGCAGACTTCCATATCATACAAGAATTTCTAGCCCACAGTTGCATTGAGTATGATTTTTGGGAACCCAATTTCATCTCTGCCCCTGCCATGATAAGAATCTGGTCCACGGCTCGCTTTAACAATGCTTGTGAGACTGAAGAACCTATCATCACCTTTCAGTGCAATGACAGACACTCCACCACTCTTGCTGTGGTTCGACAAGCTCTTCATCTTCCTGAGGTTGAAATGTTTGATGATGTTGCAAACGAGGAGCTTGAAGTATTTGATGATGTTGCAAATGAGGGCGACATCAAAAATTTCATCACAGAAATAGGCTATGGTGGAAGCCTATCGAAGCTGGGAAGCCTTACACAGCCCAATTTTAGAAGAGAATGGAGTTTCTTCTTTGACTGCATAACCAGGGCTTTCACAGCCAAGTGCATAAATTTTGATGATATTCTCCTACTCTCTCAATAAATTGGGTATTCTCTGACCCATTCTCAAAATATTAATTTTGCTTTTTTTTAATTAGGCTAATAGCTCGTAAAATTAGTGATGATAAACATACTTTATATTATGCCAGATTTTTACAGTTTATTTTTAGTCATCTTTTGTTAGATGTTAGTTTTGCTGATGATACTAACATTCTTGTTTTTCAAATGAATAAAAGACTTTTTGCTGATTTGGCCAGAAAGGATGCCAAAAGAGGGGCATCCTTATCTGAGGTATTTTATCCTGCACAGGTCAGACAGTTTCTTCATCAGACTTTGCCTAATATGTAAGGCAGTGGTTTCCTCTCAGTGACTGAGGATCAGAGTTTACCAATTCTCCACTCTGATTCTAACCCAAGTCATCCACCAAACACTGATACACCACCTCTGCCAACCTCTGATGTCTCACAAAAGGCATCAGTTGCAAAACACACCTCTTAGGCACAGAGCTAAAGCCTCAAACGAAAGGGTAAATCTATGGCTCAGTCTCCTCCACGAAAAAGAAAACTTATTAATGAGCGCACAGACTCTGATGACAGTGCCGATGGCATGGTCTTTTCAATCAAGAAATCTGTCAAACCTGCCTCAGATATTTCTCCTGCTTCATTCATGAAGAATCTCATTTCAATCCTGTGTTAGAGCCTGCTAAGAAGAAGAAGAGACTAGTTAAAGCCACAGTTTCTGTAAACTCTGAACAACTAAACTCTGATACTGCAAATCCTGATGTAGCTGCCTCTGCAGAAGAGAGTTTAGTGTCGATGCGGAAATCCTACATGAGTGAGGATATAAATCAAATCAAGACCTCTTTTCATGTTAATCCTTTTACCAGTCTTGTAATCACCTTGGAAGGTGCTTCAAAGGATGTACCAATCAAAGATAAAAAAAGGAACATAGGTTAACAGTGAAATTATTGACGAGAAATGCTAGGATAAAAATGATGATGACAATCCTAATACGTAAAATGCTACTCTTGCTTCATCATCAGGACCAGTGGTAGTCTCTGATTCCCCTACCAACTCACCACCACAGAGGATGCTTGAACTTTCTTATGAAAGAGTGAGAGAACTAGTTACTCAGGTCACTAAAAAAATGGCTACACAATGAACTCAGGCTGTTGCTACCATGAAGAAAAGTAAGATTGATTACCTGGTTTTCTCCGGGAAGAAGAAACAAAGAGTTTTTTTTGCCCTAGACACACAAGAACATATCTCTCAAAGTGAGGTAGTAGTCTTTGAGGGGCCAGGCACACAAGAACATGTTGATCAAAGTTCAACAGAAGCCACACTACCAGCAGATGAAGCCAACTTGGATCAGGGGTACAACCCACAAGAACCTTCAGCTCAAAGTATTGAAGAAGTTGTTAAAGCCCCAGCCACACAAGAACCATCCAATCAAAGTTTGGATGCAGGCACACACACTCTGACTGAAGATTCTGTTGTTACTGATGCTGAAGGCCAACTACTGGTAGAGTCTAGCATACAAAAACCTTCACCTCAAAATGGTGAAGTAGCTACTACACAAACTTTGTTCCCATAAGAACCAATCACATCCAATATGATTGCAGACAAAGATAAGGAACAACAACTAAACTCTGATTCACAAGCTGCATATGCTGAGACCTCACACTCTGATGTTACTCCTTTGGCAATCACTGATGCAATCCTGGTAGGCTGGTACAACCTCTCTCTACACAGCCAATGGACACTTCCTCAACTTTTCCACATCTTCAAGGTATAAATTTTGAATTTTCTTCAGACCTTATATACTCTGATAGTTTAAGTTTAGATTTTATACATGCTTCTTTTTCTACTAGAATGACCATGAATAGTCCTGGAATAGTACCTTCTATTCATGTGACCACAGACAACTCTTCTCAGCCACCTCTTATTTCTGTAAGACATTGTGATTTGATCATTTCTTATGATCTTGAGGTAAAATTTGAGAAAAATAGAAATGAAATAGAGTGGTAGACACTGGTTCTAGCAAAAGGAGAGTTAGATATGAGAATGAAGTTAATTACTTCTAGTGAACAAACTCTGACTATTGAAAGTCATGCGAATTGTGATGTGAGAAGTAATGAGATTACTTTAAAAGAAAAGAGTGTTTTAGGTTGTTCTGTTCTTTGTGCAGGTGCTCAGAGTATACCAGAAACAGGCTCTGCTGTTCAACCTGTCCCTCAAGTACCAATCTCTGATGCACCTGGTCCTAGTCATGTTGTAATTGTTACAGATACAGACTCTGATGATGATCTTTCTGCCATTTTTGCTGATGATGAGTCACTGATCTTTCCATTCCCTATCAAGCAAGGTACAGCTCCAAAAGATGGTCATTCAATGCTCATGACGATCTTAACAGATTATAAATGGAGTATCTAGATTATTGCATTGTTGCTTAGCTCAAGGATGAGATAAAACCTACTCTTGATATGGAAGGTGTTGTTAGACACACTACACAGAGAGCACCAACTTCTGAAGACCTTGTCAAACAGCAACTCTGTGAGACATCCTGGATATTTTCTCATGAAAAGGTCAACTAGTCTCGGGATCATGACCTTGTTCAAAAGGCAAACTCTGACCTCTCATCTGATGAAATGAAGACCCTGTTGAAGGCCACAACCGTGTTCACTAAGGCTCTTCACAATGAAATGAATTCTCTACATGGAGATGTTATCAAACAGGGTGCTTCAGTTCAGACTGCTGTCCAACTTACCAACCATGGCTTTGACAAGAAATCCACTGCTCTCTTCAAACAGTATACAACTTTGGAATCCAAAGTAGAGACTCTAAGTATTATTGTCTCTTCTGTTCAGGACTCTTTGACTCTGATTATGGATCATCTATCTATCCATCATGATGTCAGAAAGGGGGAAAAAGCTTCTAAAGATAAATGCAAAGATGATCTTCCTATTAAATCTCTTGATAAATTTGATGGTGATGAAAGTGAAAAGAATGACACAATTCCTAGGAGTCATAAGGGAGATAAAATTGTGAGGACACAGACTCTGATTCCTTCACAAACTCTGATTTCTTCAGGGTCTAGACAAGACAAAGGCAAGCAGCAATCTCTGAGTGAAACAAATGTTGTAGCTCAATTAGATTAAATCAGGAAGGATGCAGAGTAGCAAGAAAACTCCAAGAAGAAGAAGAGAATCCAGAGAAAGTTGAAGAGAAATTAAAGAATGATACAGAACTGGCAAAAAAGATGTTTGAAGCAGAATATCCTAACATAGATCCAGTTGGTGCTGAACATGAAGTAAAGAAAATGAATACTGGTACTGACAATGCTCAAGTCAAGGTAAAGAAAAAGAAAACTTTTATTCAAAGGAAAACTCTGATCAAGAAGAAACTTGCAACATCTGATCATGCTAGACCTCAACAAATATCTACACCTGTGACAAGGTCAACCAGAGGTGCAAGTGAAAATGTTGTAAGTAGTCAACCATCTCAGCATCTCCAAAAGTCCAACAAAAAGCTTCATCAAAACCAAAGGCTCCACTTATCATGCAAGGAACCACATTCCTTCCAGGAGGAACTAGCTTTGAAGATGAGGGGGAAGAACAACAAACTCTGGTCAGAAAGAAGAATCCTGATCTTTTATGGACAGAAACTGAGTCTCTAACTCTCAATGCTAGACTTGGAAATGATAAGGGATGAATTGGTAACTCAAAAGCCAAGGTCTACAGAGGTGAATCTAATATTTTTAGAGATCCTTATTCTTTGAAGGACAAACCTTAAGAACAATTAACTCAAGACCATTTGGACAAGTTCATTGTTGTTCACTTGGTAAAAGATATGTTTGATGGTGTTGTTCTTAAAGAGAAACTGCTATACTTTTTAGAAAATGGAAGAGTGTTATAACTGTTTGAAGAAGATTTAATTCAAAAGTCATTAAAAGAACTAGAATGTGTTCTTTATTTGCTAAATGGAGAGGATGACACCACTGCAAAGTGGGTGAAACATCTAGAAGGGGTAATAGAAGGGGATAAGAAAAATGAAAAGCTGATGAAGTTAGACTCTGAAGAATACAGAACAAGGTACATGATGGAGGATGAAAATGAGAAGGAGATGGGAAAGGGAGATGCTAAGATAAAAATGGTGTTAGATACTCCAATCTTGATGCTCAATCCTGATGGACAAAGAAGCTGCAGTATCCCTTTAGATGAAAGAATGCAGAGAACATCAATCTATAACTTGAGAGCTGTAATTTTTCAAATTGATGACTCAAGTGATCAAATGAAAGAGCTGAATGAGGAATTGATAGGATTGTTGAAGACATCTGAAAAGAAACTACTTGATGATTTCTTGGTTGAAGACTTTTCCTACAAAAGAGTGTGAGACAATGAAAACAGACATTGATGCATTTATCTATGAGGTTTCTGACATCATCATTGAATTTATGTTTTATTGTACAAAGCATAAATTGGGGAATATTGTTAGATATGAAGAAATGATGTTGTCAGAGTTTATCCAACAGAGTCTATCAATCAGAGTTTACAGAAGCTGATCAGAGTTTAGAAGATGTCGTCAGAGTCTACAGAATCAAAATCTATTCAACCGACAGAGTCTAAGATGATCATAGTTTGTTATATGGTAATTCGAAAAATCAGGACTTGATTGAAGACAGAAAAGGAAGTGTTTGTGTAAAAAACAATTGCCTTTTTGAAGTTATCTATTCCGAAGATAATGATAGAAATTGTATCTCTGTATTAATTAGTCATTATCTTTACATTATTTAGATAAGTAGTTGTGTACTATATAAACACATGATTAGGTTTACATTGATGTATCGTTCAATACATATTATTCATATAACCTAGCAGCTCTTAAGAACATTGATTTTTTTGAGAGAGTTTTTGTATTAAATTTTGTCAAAGTTAATACAAATTGTGTTTCGTTTATATACTTGTGTTCTAGTTTCGATTGTTTGATACTACTATATTCAACCCCCTTTCTATAATAGTCTAATTACTGGGTAACAATCATCTTTTTCTCTTCTTCTTTTTGATGAATAAATAGTAGTTTTCATTAAATAGAACAGAACACAGTCGGGACTAACCCCAACTCCGATACAACCAGATTGGAAAACAATAACATACTAAAAATAATTAACTGATTTGTTTCATGGTCGTTTAACACACATAATTTAAAAAATCTTGAAGCTAAAAACGAAATCAAAGGCATCACAAGTGATCAAAACTGCACCAACATCCCTGAAAGCAGCAACATCACAATTGACCTTATCACATAAAAACCATTGTTAGATTGCATAAACTGATGTTGGAGGACCGACACTCCAACTATCTACATGGAGGATGAACAATCTTTTGGTTGTGAAAGGTGAGCTCTTGCAATAATCACTACCACCCCAGCTTCGATGTCGGCTTTCCAGATCCCCAAAAATATCAACAAAATCATTCTCAAAAGACGCACCACCGAATAAACCCAAACATAACTAAATAAAAACATAACAAAACACCATAAAAGAAGAGACAAACAAACACTCCAAAAGGAAAGACACACAAACACTCAAAAAATTGGGTTTTATTGAAGGGAAATCAACAAAAACGAAAAAATTAAGTGATTGGGGCTTTCCATCGGAGAAAACTCAGTCGAAACCCCTCGACTAGCTTGACAAAAAACAAGGGGAGCCCACTAGTTGACCCAGAATATTTTACAATATATATAGTATTGTTTTATTTAAAACATAATACCAAATTTTTAATGACAAACATATCTTTCTTTTTACTCGTTCTAAATTCTACTTCAAACTCTCGTCACACTCGAAGGTTTTCCATTCATGGTTAATCCCTCGTCTTTTATTAATTTTTTCCGGATATTTTTTATTTATTATCTTGTCTTTTTGTTTCACCTAAAATCTTTTGAAATATACAAAATATATTTATAAACATGATGCTAAAAATTTTAATGACAAATCTTTTCACATATTCTTTTTATATTTTATTTTAAACTCTCATTTCACTTCAACGTATTTTAATTTTAATTTAAATATAAATTATTTATTAATATAAAATAATTTTAAATTTTGTTCCTATTAATTTATGAGCATCTCAAATAAACACTAAAACACTATAGTGGTGTATTTTTATATCATTTAATGTAAAATGTTCTCAAATAAAAAACTATAAATAATGTAAATAGAATATTAAGTAGGGTAGCACTAAATTTGATGCCAAATTGTAATTTGGTATAAATTGATATCGTATTTTTAAAAATGCCTAATATATTGTATGTTTTATTTATTTACTTTTATGTATAAATAACACATCTAATTTTCACAAAATTGGAAAATATGTTTTATCATAGAGAAAATTTTCTTTTGAAATTATATATAATATAATATAAATTTTATATAAAAAATAATACAACATTTACATAATATTAAAATTTTATTTTATTATAGAGGGTGTAAAACAACATGACATCTGGGTTTTTCACATGTAAGAGGGAGTGATTTTAAAGGCAAGAACAAATTTTGCAGTAGATCCATACTACTATAGTCTATAAATAATAATATAAACAATAGCACTATACAATAAACTCATGATGCTGAAATAAAGTCTGAAACAGACCATAAATTAAAAGATTAAATTTAAACAAATTCACTAATTTGTTGATATTTGATAGTACAAGTTTCCATAATTTGTCTTCTTACATTTTTGACAGATGAAATCATAGAAAAAAGTTTTAATTTAGAGTGAAAAAATCTCATTTAACACGTTTGAATGAAACATTAAAATTACGAAAGAACTAGTATTTCGACCAAAAAGATAGAAAAGATGCACATTGCACAGACCCACAACATTCTTATTGTTATTGTTACTCTCATAGGTCCATATGCGCACGTTTGAAATGGAAATCGATGGACAAATAAGGTCTAAATTAAATTGTAAAGAGTGCACAATCATCATCAATGGATTTGATTTATGTACAAGTACAAATAATAATATGACTTTTGTAAGTTTCAAGAATCATTTTTAGATCAGGTTCCATCATATACCCACGTGATTTTCAGGTTCATATAAACTCTTTTACCAAATACTGTAATGAACTTATCTAGCAATATCTCTTGAGTTTATCTTTACAATACATTCATTTTAGTTTCTACAACACAATGACTGAAAGAAATAATTTGTCAAAACTACAACATAGAGGATAATTTTTTTTATCTATATATTTAAAAGACTAGGTGGGTGAGTTATATTACAGTTAGGCAATCCGGTATCATTTTTTCGTATCGTGTATCTAAAATTTAAGTCCAAATTTAATATTAAATAAATTTGTATATTTTTGTATTTGTTTAATTTTATATTGTGTTTCATATTTATTAAATAAATATATTTAAAAAACTTTATTAAAATATTATATTCATATGTATATTTATATAAAATAAATTTAAAATAGAGATTAGTGTTACTCATGTTACCTCACGTAACTTTTCTGAGATTAATTTTTTTTCCATATAAATACAGAAAATATAAATACAAGAAGATGTTATTGTAATTACAGAGAATCGTATACAATTACCAAAATACCCACACTAAAAAACACTATTATCTTAGATAATTTTCGTGAGATAATTTCATGAACTTTATTTTCTTTAAAATATGTATATTACATACATATATTTCGTATAATTCTATAAAAACTTATAAATGCTATATTATACATGGGTAACAATTAGGTGAAAACCTTTTATCATAAGAATCGTGAAAATTTTAATTAAATTTTGCAGAATCATAATAAAAAAATACAAAAAAATGTTTAGATAAACTTTTTATTATAATTTTGCAAATAAAATTATGGTTCTGCATTATCTTTTTTATTTTTTATTATGGTTTTACAAAATTTAGTAAAAATTTTAACGGTTCTCACTATATATATATATATATATATATATATATATATATGGGATTGAATTCAATGGAAAACATTATATGAAGTACTAATTGGAGAATATATATGACTTGCATTATATTCTCCAATATATGATAAGTAGAATATAATACAGAACATATATGTTCTCCGATCAGTATTCCATATAATTTTTGCATATATATATATATATATTACATTTTAAAATATATTTTCTATATAAAACTATATTCTATTATATATACTTTCGTGTCGTCAAATTGTTAGGTTTAGTTTAGGAATTTGAATTATTGTAATTAATTTTTTTAAGTTAGTAATAATAATAGAAGTAAAATTATGAAACATTAAAAATATCTAAAGCTCCTCCAAATATGTGAAAATAATAATAGGAAATTAATCTATGCAGAAATAGTAGAATTGAAAGGGTAATTTAGTACTGACAAAAAAAAGGAAAAAGAAAGAAAGGGGTCATTTAGTAATAATGCAGGTGAAGATAAAGGGAATAATAATATTTAAGCATTGTGTATGCTACCCACCCCACATTTCTTATTCATTAGAGGCTGCCATGGGGCCTAAGTATCAGTTGAAAAGAGTTCTTTAATTACCAAAATCATATTAGTTGCAACAAAAATGATATTCAGTCAGTTTTAGTAGAGAGGAAAAAACAAAGCAGTTCAGTTCGGTTAAGTATATGAATAATCATTTCTGATGGTAAATTTTAACAACACATTTGTTAGTAGACAAACATCATCACCAACTAAATACAAGTTATAACCAACATTCCAAGAAAAACAAGCAAGCTTATGAGCTCACTCATAAGAAAGCACCTTAATACTTTTCTCCTTGGGTAAAATAAGTTGCATTGACATTAATTTTCAATTCTATAAAAATTTATTATAAAATGTTTTATATTAAATATTAATAAAAATATATTTATTAAATATTAGAAAGAGACCACTTGTCCATAAGGCTTAGCATTTACCAAAAACCGAAAAAAACCGAAATTTTAATTTTTTTTTCTGACTGAAATTTTAAGATGGACCGAACTAAACTTAAACCAACATTACAATCAAGGCTCACAAATCAAGGTTGGCTTACGAATCAAGACTAGTAGTTTACAAAGCTTAAAACAAAAGAGTAGTCTGCTACTTTGAAAACAAAATTTTAAAACCAAGGCTGGCTTGCTACTGTAGCCTACAAGCATGTACTTCCATTTCCGATCCAAAATGACAGATGATTCTTCTGGGTCATCAACTCATCGCAGACTATACAAATATACATGGTACACATACAAATCATATATATATATATACACACCCACACATATACATACAAGTGAACATCTAAAAAAATCCTAGAAACTCTAATCGATGACTGAATTAAGAAAGCATTAAAGATCTAAGGTTGTTAAAATAAAAATTAAAGAACATGTCAATAAAATCTGATTCTAGATTGTTGTTCTTGGAATATCGGATTCAATTCTTGATTGGAATCTAAGGTTGCGGCTGAATAGAGTGAGGGAGTGGTATTTGCTTATTTGGTAACGACCTAAGGTAAAGGTACAGACAAAATGTGTATATATAAATATAATATATTAATTATAATATAAATAATTTAGTATATTCGGTTCGAACCGAATTTTAAAAAAAAAATCAGATCGAACGGGTTTTTATTTTGGTATATTCGGTTCAGACCGAATTATCAGAAAATTAGGACCGAATCAAAATTATATGGTTCGGTTCGATTTTTCAATTCCGGTTCGATTTTGTTAAAAATAAAAGAAAATTTATATTAGAACTCCATAAAATTCTTAGATGTTTGTTGAGCTTCTCATTCAATTTTAAGAGTTTCTATATGGTTGTTAATTTACTTTTATAAATAAAATATTTGTTTTATCCGATTCTTTTCTTATTAAAAATTTGAATTTTTATAATAATGAAATTCAAATATAAATAAAAATATATTATTAAAATTGACATATTTATAGATATAACAATTTATTAAAAATTAATATTCTATATTATATTAAAATGTGTACATATTCCCAAATCGGTGTTAGTTGCATACTTGTATTACATGGCTTATAAGGTTGTGCCTATTATACTCTGGTTCCATCTTAATTTGTAAAGTTACGATTTTGTTAAATTTTTTAAATCCTTTAATCTTTAAATTCCAGAATTAATTTGTGACAAAAAAAGGTCCAGAATTAAAAAAAAGATATTTTTGTTTAAGTATAATTTTATATTTAAAGTCTAAAATTTGAATTATTTTATATCAGTAATTTGACTTAACGAAAAGTATTCCCTCACGTTTAAGTTTATGAAAAGAAAATCACCGACATTTTTGACTTCATCTAATCCAAGTCCAATTCTAGAAAATTGACAAATGCAACAAAAAATTTATGTTCGTAAATAATAATAATAATAATAAATTCTTGCTTAGTTGTAGTGGGTTTTAGAAAATATATTTGGTTGGTAGCTACTGGCCCACTACTGCCCAGGTCAGTGGCTGCTTGAGCCCAAGATTTCTGGTTCAGATTGGGTTAGAAATGGCTCCCTTAGTTCTGAACTTATTTCTAATTAAAACTCAATCCATGGGCCTATATTTGAGCCTAAATATAGTTGTGGTTTATATTTGTACTTCATAACAAGTGGGGTTTCCAACGTTATACTAAAACCGGTGAAGAGTTATTATTACAACTCATAATTTACTTTGGGCTTTAGCTCTAGGGACCTATTTTCTTTGGTGCTTGAGTTTAGTTTTAATCCTTCCTTTAACATACTAACTTTTAATCACGTAACAACAACAGCTTATTTCTGAAAAGCAGAGGAATGAAGAGAAACAGAGAGTTAGAGAGAGAAAGAAAGAGCAAGAGAGAGAATCTAAAGAATTCAAATTTCAAATTTCAAAATGCAAATTGCTGGATGTTGAAGCAATTCAAGGGCAGGGTCTGAATTAGGAAGGAGGTGATGATCAAAATCATAACCAATGGTTTCAAGTTCAGAAAAGTAAAATTAATGGAAAGAGAATAGTGATTCCAATTGAGGAGCACAAGTTTGATCCCTAATGGGTAGACAGAGAAAACATAATGGGTAGACATGTTACAAGAAAGATTTCACAGTCAAGGCTTTAATTTCATAAAAATAAGAGGGTTATCGCATCAGAAATTCCTTATCACTTTCGTGGAGAAAGAAGATAAGGAAAAATTAGATGAGCAATTCCTAGAAGAGGTTTTTTCAGAAGTAAGCTTGGCAGGCCATGAGGATCTGGTAGTTCCGCGAATAGCCTGGCTAACTTGTGATGGATTGCCAATATCAGTATGGAATAAATAAATGTGGAAGTTAATAATTGGAGATTGCTTGATAACAGAATCGGTTAGACCCACGATTAATGGGATGCTCCAGAATTTGCGATTATGTATATCAACAAGGAAAGTAGTAGAAATCGATGAAATTTTGAAGATAACGCTGGAAGGTAAAGGGTATTGGGTTCGGATTAAGAAATCCAAAACTTTTTTTATCCTAATGAGATCCTTCAAACAAACATTGATAGAAGTAAAGATTCATCATTACCAGTGCATGATGAAGTCTCCATAAGCTCTGAGGATGATCAAAGTGAATTACATAAGGGTCTGTAAAGTATGGAGAAAGAAGAAGGATCTGATAAATTTGTTCAAGTAGAAATAACATCTTCAGAATATGGTATGGCGATAGAAAACAACAGTGAGAGGGAGAATGATCTGAAAGAAGATCAGGAGTTGATATGGGAGGTCAAGGATAATACTCAGCTAACTTCTTCAGAGTCAGGTCTTGGGGGTCAATTCAAAGAAACTGGAACGAATAAGGAGAGAGATGATGATGATTCATTCATCTCACCTATAGGGAATGAACTTTACTTCTGCAACTCTCCAAGTAGAGATGAAGATGAAGAATCTAAATTGTGGAAAGAAGGTAGGTAGGCCTCGTAAAATAATGAAACCACCGAAGTTTTTTTATTATAAATGCAAGAAAAGAAGGCAAAAGAAGATTCCTAATAGACAACTGCATCAATAAGGCAAGTTAAGGAGTGAAAATTAGTTAGTTCCTGGGCTAGGTAAAGAAATAATAAACTCTGGCAAAGAACTGGCCTTGAAAGTACTGGAATCAGGGGAACTGATGGGCTTAATCGTAAATACAGACATGGAAGAAGCTTTAAAGAGGATTTGAAACCAATTGAGTATCTCTGCATAAAAATTCATCGGGTTTGTTTGCTAGATCACTAAATGGATAAAATAAAAATCTTAAGTTGGAACTGTATGGAAATTAATAACAGAACGACAAGAAGAAACCTTAGGCAGTTTATAGTATCTACTAGTCCAATAATAATTTGTCTACGGGAAATAAAGTGTATGGCTTGGGATAATATCCTCAAGGACTCAATTTTGGATTGTGGAAGTCATGATTGGATAGTTTTGAATTCGAAAGGCCTTTCGGGGGGCTTAGCAATATCTTGGAACAAATTTCAGATATCACTAGTGGACTATTATGTAAACATGAATTGGATCTGGTTTAGAGGAGAGGTTAAAGGTATATCTAATTTGAGATGTAATTGTGTCAATGTGTATGGCCCTCAAAGAAAAAAAAGGAAAGCAGAGTTTTGGGGTGACCTTGGGAAAATACTTGTTTTCCCAGTCGTACAAGTAGAAGGGGGAGTTGAATACTTGTATGTCTTTTCTGCCCGATTTAAAATCAAATTAAAAACAAACTCAAACACAAAAATATGAATAAGTACTGTTTTGTATTATTGATTTGTGAATACAAAACTCTCCTAGGGTGTACACAAACCCTAGCAGCTTCTCTGTGTTTATCACAACAACTCTCTCTATCTCTATGCTCTTACAAAATTTCACTCAGATAATTATGCTTCGACTTCCACACTTTTACAATTAGGTTACATAGAGTTTATATAGAGAGCTGCCTATCAACTAATAACAGAAAGATAAATTACAATAGGAATAGAATTCCTAATTATTAGTTGACAGTTTCCTTCTAGAATTCTCTTTCTTTCCCATAGCATATCTGCAATATATTTATCTTAATCTTCGAAGACTTTCCATTCCTGTGATCTTCTTCCAAATTTATCCTCAACTGTATAGACTCTGAAATCTTCAGACTCTGATAATCTTCAGACTCTGATCACATGTAGACTCTGATAGATCATAAACTCTGATAGTCTATAGACTCTGATCACCTTCCAGACTCTGGTTTCATTTTCGACAGAAATTCTTCCAAGTACAAATAACATGAATATTGACTATCTAGACTCTGATTATACATTTCAGAGACTAGAAAAACTTATTACAGATAAACTAATCTAGACCCTGTTCTAGTATTTTGTACATCATCAAATGAATATATCCCTAACAATCTCCCCCTATTTATGCTTTAAAAAAATGTAAGCATAAATCAAGGTTTGATGATGTCAAAACTAAAGAATAAAACTATTAATCTAGAACAGTATAAAAGAATTATAAAGGAAAAAGAATTACTTTTTATTTAATCTTTTCAAAGGCTGGATTATTCTTCAAAAATGAATTCAGCATATTTTCCTCCACAATTGCCAGAGCCTCACCAATAAATTTCTTCAATTTCTTCATTTCTTCACTTGAGCATTTGATTTGACAATAAGCCGCTCTAAGATCATTTGCACTGCTTTCTTGATCTTTTAAGTCCTTCAACATCAGAACACTAACCTTCCCACTCATAGACTGAAACCCAAAGTAATGACCCACACCTTCTTGAAATTTAATCTGTTTTTCTTCCAATGGCATGACTTGATCATTTCCCTCAGTATCAACATATTTTAAAGAAAATTTGCCCATTTGTCGATTTGCCTGTCTGTGCAAAATCAGCTTCCTATCAATCTCCTTGAACCATTTGTGTGTGACGGCTTCTTTGCTCTTGTTAACTTCATAAGCTATTTGAAGAAGAAATCTGATATACTATAGTTCCTCAGCCTGTTTGAAAAAGATAAAATTTGACTGACTAATCCATCTTACATTTCCACCTTCTAAGAAGTAAACCAGCATCTCATTCTTCACTTTTTCTGTACCTCTCTAACCTCCTTGTATCTTCGTTTCAAAAACATTATAAACAATTTGAGCAGACACCACTTTATTTAAGTGCTTCTGAGTGATCTTCTCAAACTGCCTATCTGTCAAGGATTGAGGATCCCTGGTTAGAGTAGATGTTCTGTCAATGTCAGATTCTTCAAATCCTCCAAGACCTATCTTCTTTTTAGCTCTAAGTTGTAGATTTGATTGACTGCACTTCCAGTATGAAGGTTCTTGAGTTTGATTAGAGTCTGACTTCTTTCTTTGTTTATCAGAGTCTTACTTAGACTCTGATTTCACATGTCTAGTCCCTGACTGATGTGTTTGAGTTCTTGATACGCTTGATTGCTTTTGTTGCACATCATCAAGACCCCTAGGACCATGAGAACTATCACCATCATCACTATCTCTCCTCCTTTTAACTCCCCTTGATTTATCCTTGCATCCCTCATCCTTATGTCTCCTGGAGGACTCACTTTGCTTCACCTTCTCCCCCTTTTTGACATCATCATCACTGGTGACAGCCAAAAGAATCTGCTCAAGAACAGTGGAGATATTTGCCTGGGCTGCAATAACTGAATCAACCTTAGTGGTCAAAGCAGAAACTGTAGTTTGAAGAGAGGCTTGAGTGGTAGTGATAGCAGCTAGAGCATCTTTAAAAGCGACCTCTTTGGATAATTGAAGGGAGTGAATTCTGTCAAATCTTGTATTGAGCAGAGAAGTTGTATTATCAACACCAGTGAGCTTTGTTTTAATATGAGAAATGTCCTGGACCACACTGGATAATTGAGCAACAACATCAGGTAGCTTAGCTTTAACAGCTCCATCGAAGACTTGATCTTCTTCACCAGGATAGTAACTATGTTCCTGTTGAAAAGATTTTTTCTGAAAAGCCTTAAGTCTCTCAGAAAGATGAATAGCCAAAATACACTCAAAAGAATCTTTATCATTGATGCCTCTTTGCTGTGCAGACTCCCAAGACTGAGGAAACACCTGATCAAAATAGATAAAAGAAGGAGGAACATGATCATCATCTGCAGAAGTGCACTCCTCAGCAACAGGCTCTAGTTTGGTGAATGGAGGTGTAGACTCTGGTGGTGGTGTAGACTCCGAAACTGCAAATGGGACTATAGACCCTGACTCCTCCTGAGAGTGATTAGAGACTGTAGACTCTGGAAGTCTAGCCCTTATAGGCATTATTAAAAGAGGTTCTTCTGACTTCAATGTTGCAGCCTCAGTGAAAATGACAGGATTATCCACCAAAGCCTCCATGACTCTATCTGCTCTCCTTGCTAGAAAATCCACCAGGTGAAGTTTGGGTCTCTGTGTAAATGATTTCTGAGCAGCAAGAGCCTCCTCCTGTTTGCCAATCTGCACAATCAGACGTAGTGAATTTTCATCCATCCCCTGCTCCAACTCATTGGACCAACTCTTTGGAAAATCTTGATCCCAATAAGTAAAGCTAGGTTCAGGATACCCTAATCTCTCATGCTCACAGTGGGGTTGGGCACCCACTTTCTCAATCTCACTCAGGCTCTCTACAGCCTTATCTACCTCTCCTTTTTCCTGGTCCAGTGCCAGCCTCTCATATATTTTGTCACTCAATGTGGAGGGTGCACTCAATAAACCTACAGAAGAGGGGTTGAGAGAGAAAAATGGTGCTTCAATACCTAAACCACCTTGATGGAGGGGAAACCCTTCAAATGTATGAAGGCTAGGGGTTTCCACCAAGGGGTGAGCATCAACAGATTCTGAACCCTTACTAGCATCTTCTCTCTTTTCAGAGTCTGTTGGCTCCAGTATTCCAGTCTCAGGGTCTACTCTAGACTCTGACTGCTTCAGTATGACTTCATTAGAAGCCAGAGTCTGAGTGTTACCATCTTTGACTGTTGGTGCATGAGACTCCCCCTCAAGGTGGATAGACTCTGATAGAATAGATTGGGAAATCACTTCATGAGCATCCATCAGAGTCTGTCATCCCATATCACTGGGGTTCTCATCAGCTCGTTGATGAGTTGTCAAGGAGGGCCCAACAACATACTCCCCTGCCCCACTATCACCCAACCTCTGACTAGGTGGTTCTTGTGTGGGTGAGGCAGACTGAGCATCTTTATCACTAGTCACCACTGGTGCACTAGTCCCATCCTCCAACTGCCTTGCACCACCTGCTACCTCCTGTTGTTCTTCAAGAATAAATGCATCCAACTTGTGATGAAAGGCCCTGAGATGGATTGCATTGATTGCCTGGGCATCTGTGAGATTGAAGAGGTCCTGCAGTTCCCTTCTTACTCTTTGAAAATATGTGCCCTTGAATTGATCCAGTCTACTTTGGTAGGTTGGATAGATGTTTTTGTTGGCAATTGTACCTATATTATGGACAAGATAGTGAGCCACCTGTCTTGACAGAGGTTGAATTTGAGAGATCCATTGAATGACTGTCCTGTAAGTAACTCCATTATCCCAAATTGCTTCATAGTTAAAAACTGGTTGCTCAATCTCAGTTTCCAACTCAGCAACAGACTCTGATGCTCTCCTTTTGTGGACCTTAAGCTTTTTAGGCTTCTTTGTAATTTTCTATTCAGAGTCTGGCACACCTAGTGCTTTGAGAACTTCATTAGTTCTGCCTTCTATGAGCCCAACTGCTTGCACTTGGAATGAAGAGTTGAATAGGTAGCTGTAGAGATTTTTGACCACATCCTGTGCAGACATTTGTAGCTCCTGTTCCATTCTCTTCCTTAGGGCTTCATAGGTTGAAAGAAAATCCAAGACTTGAGATTTAGTATGATATTGCTCTGGATCTTCAACTGATTCCACCAAAGGATATAAAAGTAGCAGTGCCTCATCACTTGGAGTAATGATCTCATCAATTAGGCATGAGGCTGCATCCAATGGCATTCTTTCACAAAATGTGTCATGATCAGAGTCTAAAGGCAGTCTAGACTCTGACTCAACATTAGACTCTGGTTCAGGTGTTTTCTTGATTTCAGAGTCTGGCTCTGCAGGAGCCTTGGGAGCATCTGTTTCCTGCAAAACAGGGTTAGTAATAATAACAGGCTTGTGTGTGTGTGCAGAATAAGCCTTCCTTAACCTACTGTATTTCTTAGCAAAAGATTTCTCAAGAGACTCAATGTGAGAATCCTGAGGTGTTTTCCTAGGTTTTTCAGAGTCTGTAGCCTTTTGAGAGTCTACAGACTTGGCTTGAAGGTTAGAATCAAGTGTATCATGACCTTCCTTTAGCAAAGAAAGTCCTTCAACAACTTGCTTCTCTAATGGATTGAGCTCCTCATCACTGTGCTCATCTATAAGCCTAGATTGAATCAATTTTCTCCTCTTTACAACTGGTGCCTGTTGAGAGACACCAGAGGTTGGTTTCTTTTTGGATTTTGGTTTGGAAGATTGTATAATTGAAGGGGATTGGGTGACTTGGGTAGGTGCAGGGGGACTCTCCATTACTTGTTCCTGCACCATTTCACCACCAAAAAATGAAGCATTGTAGATAGAAGGTTTGTAGAATGAGAGTTTTACCTGCATTACCTGTGGATATTTCATTGCAGGTAGACTCTTCTTCTTGTCATCAATTCTCTTAATGTCAGAGAATATCATCTTTTGCTGTTTGTATGCCTGCACACAACAATCATCTGCCAACTTGGTTGACATGTCAGGAATGAAGTGATTAAGGAGAATCATAAGAAATCTATGATAGTAGAATTTCTTTCTCCCATCATGCACATTATTTAATTTTGCTCCCATTTGAGTGAGCAACATATCACCAATGTTGATTATTCTATCAAATAAGAGACTATGACCACTTTGATAAGTAATAGCAGTAATAACATCAAATCCACTACACTTACCAGTAAAACACTTAGCAATTTGATCGAAGAAAAATTACCATTCTTTCCTTAAGTAAGGCCTAGTTATCTTGCTCATGTTATCTAAGCTAGCAGAATAACCTATTGCCTTAAACATGCTTGTAATGTCATCATCAGATACAATTTCATCAAAAGAAGATTTAACAGGCAGTTTAAACACAGAATTAAGCACATCTGCAGTGACATCAAATGTAGTCGAACCAAAGGTAAACATTATTTTACCTGGTTGATCCTGAGAAGGATCAACTACCTTTGCAGTGCTTCATGCTTGTGATACAGCATCCATGTGAATGACTGGTGATGCCTTGAGAATGTAGTGTAGCTCGGATTGCTCCAAGAAATCCATCACAGGGTAGTAGTCAGCGTCTACCCCTTTCTTATCTCCAAAAGCAGCAACATGATTTGTGGCCATGAACTCGAAATCCCCAAATGTGAACGCAATCGCCTTGGGTCCCCTCATGACAGTAGAAACAGCAGCCATTGAAGTTGTTGAGTTGAAAGTGATGGAGAAGCTTGAAGAAATTAGCTAGGGTTCGTAAAAAGCTCTGTGAATATTTTTGCCTTAGAAATCAATTGTAATAAACAAGTGAGTAAATTGTAAGAAAAATTCTATTTTGTTCAAGTTGCATACAATACACACGAGTCTACAGCCTGTCTCCGGTCAAAAAATAACTGTTACCGCCTATTTCAAGTCATTTGAACATTTTAAATGCAATCAGAGTCTGCAGGCGCGAATTTTAACCGTTTCAGAGTCTAGGCGATAATTTTCTCAGAGTCTACTGACTTTCAAAGTCTACAGACTCGTCAGAGTCTACAGACTCGTCAGAGTCTACAGACTCGTCAGAGTCTAGACTCTGTCAAGGTAAAATACCAAACAAAATGTTGCACTAACAATTAATCACAGTGTGTTAAGACAGGGACTATAATTAAAGTACATACCTTGCTTCTTGCAATTTTTGATCACTTACATATTTAACATACCTAATTCACCTACCAGTCTGAGAAAGGTAGACTCATCAAGTGGTTTTGTTAAAATGTCTGCAATCTGTCTGTCAGTTGGAACATAGTGAAGTGTCACAGTACCATTTTCAACATGTTCTCTAATAAAGTGATACCTGACATCAATGTGCTTTGTTCTGGAGTGTTGGACTGGATTCTCTGCAATTTTAATAGCACTAGTATTATCACAATACATAGGAATATTTGAGAATGTTAGTCCATAATCAAGTAATTGATTTCTCATCCATAAAATTTGAGCACAGCAACTTCCAGCTGCAATGTATTCAGCCTCAGCTGTTGAGGTTGATACAGTCTGTTGTTTCTTGCTAAACCAAGAAATTAATCTGTTGCCAAGAAACTGACATTGTCCTGTTGTGCTTTTCCTATCTACTTTGCATCCTGCATAGTCAGAATCTGAATAGCCAATTAGTAAAAAATCTGACTCTCTAGGATACCAAAGTCCAAGAGTTTGTGCCCCCTTGAGATATCTAAAAATTCTTTTCACAGCTATTAAGTGTGATTCTCTAGGGTCAGCTTGAAATCTGGCACACAGACAAGTTACAAACATTATATCTGGTATACTAGCAGTTAAATATAACAATGAGCCAATCATACCTCTGTAACTAGTGTTGTCAACTTTCTTACCCTTTGGGTCAGAGTCTAGCTTAGTAGCTGTTGACATGGGAGTTTTAGCAGTTGCAGAATCTTGCATATCAAACTTCTTCAACAGTTCTTTTACATACTTTGTTTGATTGATGAAAATTCCATCATCATTCTGTTTGACTTGAAGCCCCAAAAAGAAGTTTAATTCTCCCATCATGCTCATTTCATAATTTGACTGCATTAGTTGACTAAACTTTTCACAGAGATTATCATTAGTAGATCCAAATATAATATCATCAACATAAATTTGGACAAGCAAAATATCACCTTTATATTTGCTAATAAAGAGAGTTTTGTCAATGGTACCTCTTGTGAATCCATTTTCAAGAAGGAATTTTGAAAGAGTTTCATACCATGCTCTAGGTGCTTGCTTCAATCCATATAGTGCCTTGTCTAACCTGTAAACATGATCAGGAAACTTTGGGTCAACAATCCTGGTGGTTGCTCCACATAGACTTCTTCTTCCAATTCTCCATTTAAGAAAGCACTTTTCACATCCATCTGATACACCTTGAATTTTGAATGAGCTGCAAAGGCTAGAAACATTCTAATAGCTTCCAATCTTGCTACTGGTGCAAAAGTTTCATCATAGTCAATTCCTTCCTCCTATGAGTATCCTTTTGCAACTAGCCTTGCTTTATTTCTTACTACAGTTCCATTCTCATCAAGTTTATTTCTATACACCCATTTTGCACCAACCACTGATCTATCTCTAGGTCTTGGTACAAGTTTCCACACTTTATTTCTCTCAAATTCATTCAATTCTTCTTGCATTGCAATAATCCAATCAGGGTCTTGCAAGGCTTCCTCAATTTTCTTGGGTTCATTCTTTGAGAGAAAACAGCTATAAAGACATTCATTTTGAGTGGTTGTTCTTGTTTGTACACCACTCTCAGGATCTCCAATTATCAAGTCAGGAGTGTGATTCCTTGTCCATTTTCTAGCAGGTGGAAGATTGGTTCTTGAACTTGAAACTCCCCCTAAGTCATTTGCATCTTCTGTATTTGAGTGAAATTCAAATGAAGAGGCTCCCCCTAAATTGCTTGACTCTGACAAGAGTTTAGAGTTGCTTGATCCAGTCCCTGATGAGTTAGACTCTGTCTGGATAGACTCTGTCTGGGTAGACCCTGACCTGTTAGACTCTGAATTATTTGGAGTTGAATTTTCTGGCTCCCTCTCAGAATGTGCAGGTTCCTGTGTTAGTTCAGGATTTATTCTAGGGTCTTCATCCTCTTCTTCTTCATTTATCTCAGAACTTTTTAGATTTTCAAATTCCAGTGTTGTAGACTCTGACTCATCCTGCAATTCTGTAAACTTTTTATCATCAAATGCAACATGAATAGATTCCATAACAATTTTGGTTCTGAGATTAAACACTCTGAATGCTTTTGTGTTCGATGCATATCCAAGAAAGATTGATTCATCTGCCTTGGCTTCGAATTTGCTTAGATTTTCATGATGTACTTTCAGTACATAACACTTGCATCCAAATATGTGAAAGTGTTTCACACTTGGCTTCTTGTCCTTTATCATTTCATAGGGAGTCTTTCCATGCATGTTTATTAGAGTGCAGTTTTGAGTGAAACATGCTGTATTGACTACCTCAGCCCAAAAATATACTGGCAGCTTAGACTCTGCCAACATTGTTCTGGTAGCTTCTATGAGTGTCCTATTCTTTCTTTCCACAACTCCATTTTGTTGAGGAGTTCCTGGCGCAGAAAATTGTTGAGTAATTCCCTTTGATGCACAGTGGTTCTCCATGATTGAATTCTTGAATTCAGTACCATTGTCACTCCTCAGAATTCTTACTGTTTTCTTTGATTTTCTTTCCAGAAAAGTGATATGATCTATTATGTGTTGTGAAGCTTCATCCTTTGAATGTAGAAAGAAAACCCATATGAATCTTGTAAAATCATCTACAATAACAAGAGTATATTTATTTTTGTTAATTGACATAACATTTACTGGACCAAATAAATCAAGATGCAGTAAATAAAAGGGTTCAGAAATGGTATTTATTGTCTTGCTCTTGAAGGATGATTTCCTTTGTTTTCCAAGTTGACATGCTTCACAAAGTCCATATTGTACAAAATCAACCTGTGGTAATCCTCTTACAAGATTCTGTTTAACCAACTTGTTGAGTGTTTTGAAGTTGATGTGTGACAGTTTCTTGTGCCATTTCCAGCTTTCTTCAGTTGAGGCCTTGCTGTATAGACATGTGACTTTACTGTTTATGCAATCCTCCAAGCTGGCTTCATAAATGTTACCATGTCTGTGTCCTTTGAAAACCATAATGCCTGTTTCTTTGTGAGTCACAAGACACTCTTTGTTGTCAAAGCTAGTATGGTAACCTTTGTCTCCAAGTTGACTTATGCTTATTAAATTATGCCTTAAGCCATCAACTAGAGCTACTTGTTCAATGATGACATTCCCAAGTACAATCTTGCCATATCCCAGTGTTTGTCCTTTGTTGCCATCTCCAAAGGATACTTCTGGGCCAGCCGTTTCCTCAAAGTCTGTAAGCAGGGATTTCTTTCCAGTCATATGTCCTGAGCATCCACTATCCAGGATTAGGGTTACTTTCTTTACCCTAGTTCCCTGCATACATAAAGCAACTAGTTAGATGTTTTGAGAACCCAAATAGTTTTGGATCCTTTTCTACTAATTTTAGGAGAAACAGGCTTAATAATTTTCACCTTTGACTTACCTGTCTCTTTTGTTGATCTAGACTGTGGTGGAATCTTAACAGTGTCATACCAACTCTTATCAATAGAAGATTTTAGCTCATAAAAATTGTAATACAAATCATGATAGTCCCTACACATATATATAGAATGAATATGCTACCACAGTGATAACAAGGTTTCTGTGGTATGTAGTGACTTTTCAGAGTCTGAGAAGGACCAGACTCTGATTTCATCTCAATTTTTATTTTACAATCTATAGCTAAATGGTTTTGGTTGCCACATCTATAACACTTCTTTCTAGGAGCATTAGGATCTTTTTGATAATTATTAGCCTTATTGATGCCTTCCTTACCATTCCTATTTCTCCTAGTTTTGGTGGACTCTGATAAGTTCTCTAGTCTTTCTTTCAACTTAGACTTAGATAAGTACCCTATGTTTATAATTTTCTTAGAGTTATTTGCCCCTGTTTCATCTGTCTTTTTGTCAACAACAGGGGGACTATTGACAGATGAGTTTGTGGCTTCAGTTTTTTCTTTAGGGATCACAAACTTAACAGGAACAAATGTACTTTTGTCTTTAGTCTTATTAATTTTGCTAGCTTTTTCATTGTTATCATTCTCAACAATAGGTCTTTTGTCTTGACTCTTGTCATAGCCTAGACCAGCAGTTTGACATACGTTTTGATTATTGAGAATTTCTTGAACTTTTTTTCCAGAGTCTGTCCAAACTTTAAACTTAAGCCTTTCTTCTTCTAGTTCTTTCCTAACATAGTCATAGGCTTTCAAAATTTCAGTGTAGTTATGACTATATTTCTCAGAATCCTTTTTATATTGTTCCATTAATAATAACTCAGATTCTACATGACAATTCCTTTTAGTTAAGGTTAAATTTTCTTCTCTCAACCTTTCACTTTCACTAGTGAGAGACCTACATGTTGTCATTATTTTATTAACCTCACTTTTCACAATCTCTATGCCATCAGAGTTTAAATTAATTAAGGATTCAGGAGTAAAGATTGATACCTGAGTTTTAGGAGATGAGGGTTCTTTGGGAGACTGTGATTTTCTTGAGGAGGATGCCATCAGTGCTAGATTTTCATAATCAATTTCATCCTCTGAGCTTGAGTCTGCCCAGTCCTTTCCTGTTCATAGAAGTGCTTTTCCTTGACTTTTTGACTTCCTGCATTCACTGGCAAAGTGCCCCAATATTCCACAGTTGAAACATTTGACCTTTGCTTTGTCAAGTTTGATAATTGTACTCTTGCTCTTCTCAACCTTTTCATCTTCCTTCTTGAATGATGGCCTTTTGCTAAATTTGCCAGTTCTTTTGTTGAATTTCATTCTTTTGAAATTTTTAGCAAACATAGCCATCATTTGACTTAGATTAAACTCTTTATCAGAATCAGAGTCTGTGTCAGTAGACTCTGACTCCACAGCAGCTTTACCCTTCTTTCTTGAATCCTTGATTCTTGCTTCTGTGGATGGTTCCTGTTGTTCTTTCTCAGACTCCATCAAGAGTGCCACAGATTTTGTCTTTACAGACTTCTTATTCTTTCTCTGTTGCATCTCCAAATCATATGTCTTGAGTCTGCCATACAATTCTTCTAGAGTTTGTTCATCCAAATCTCTAGCTTCCCTTATGGCTGTAGTCTTATTGTCCCACTCTTCAGGAAGTGCTCTGAGAAACTTGGTGTTTGTATCTTCAGAATCATAAACCTTACCAAGCATAGCCATTTCATTCAAGAGTTTTGTAAACCTATCATACATCTCAGTGATAGATTCTCTAGATTTTGCTTCAAAGTACTCATACTCTTGAATTAGCAAAGACCTAGCATTCTTCTTAACATCTTTAGTCCCTTGACAGTGCACCTCAAGTTTTGTCCACATCTCCTTAGCAGTCTTGCATGATATGACACAGTTAGTTAGAACAGAATCCAAACTGTTAAAGAGAATGTTCTTTACTTTTGCCTCCTTAAGGACATTTTCCTTGTCATCTTTTGTCCATTCAGTCTTTGGTTTCTCAACGAGGTGTTCTTCAGTTATTTTGCCTTCCTCGTTGATTTGAGGCACAATTTTTAAGGGCGCAAAGGGTCCTTCATTAATCCTGTCAAGATAGTCAGGGTCTGTTGCTTCCAGATGGTGCAGCATCTTAACCTTCCAGTGGGTGAACTCGTTTCTCTTAAGCATAGGAATCTTAGAATTGCCATCTTTGTTTCCAGACATCTTTGATCGATTTTAAACGTTAGGCTCTGATACCAATTATTTTCCCAGTCGTACAAGTAAAAGGGGGGGTTGAATACTTGTATGTCTTTTCTGCCCGATTTAAAATCAAATTAAGAACAAACTCAAACACAAAAATATGAATAAGTAATGTTTTGTATTATTGATTTGTGAATACAAAACTCTCCTAGGGTGTACACAAACCCTAGCAGCTTCTCTGTGTTTATCACAGCAACTCTCTCTATCTCTACGCTCTCACAAAATTTCACTCAGATAATTATGCTTCGACTTCCACACTTTTACAATTAGGTTACATAGAGTTTATATAGAGAGCTGCCTATCAACTAATAACAGAAAGATAAATTACAATAGGAATAGAATTCCTAATTATTAGTTGACAGGAATGAATGTATATGGATGTTGGTCAATGGATGAAAGTCAACAAAAGTTAAATCAATAGATCATCATCAACAGATAAATACAACAAAGCAATCAGCGGATATAAGAATAATCGATGGATAAGGGATCGATGGGTATTCAAATATCTATTGATATATCAATTGATCAATGGATAACCTATCCATCGATGGATAAGCAAAGAAAGATCGATTGATAAGCTTCACAACAATTATCAGTTGATCAGGGTTTCTCAAAATGGCTAAGGACAAATGGAATGAAATATTTCCAGAAGTCTGAATCAACGGAAGACAGATTTTTTCAGAACTATGAAGCCTTTCAAGAAACACAATCTTCAAGAAGAATAACAAGACAAAGATTTTTCCAGAACAAGGCAAAGACCCAGGAAGATTGTGAAAAAAGCTACATTCTATTTTAGTGCAAACATTATAAAATATATTTTATACCTTTATCAGTTGATGGAAAATAGAAGTAGAAAATGTACTGCTATATATAGTTTAGTAGTTCATTGTAGCAAAGAGTAGAAGTTGAAAAACAAGAACTCTAGAAAAGAACAATAAAAAATAGAAAATATTTGTAGTATTTTTCTTTGTTCAATTTATTTTTTGTAAGCAGCTTGGTTTTAAAACCAAGGTTATTTGAAAGCAAAATATTTACTAGTGGAAAACGAATCCACTAGTAATTTTTAAGATTTTTTTTCAAGTATTTAGTTTAATTTCTTTTGATTCTCTTTCTCATTTTCAATATTTCAAACAGTCAAACACTTTTGTATACAAACTTATTAATCCACAAGATTTTGATAAAATTCTTAAGTTTGTATTCAACCCCCCCCCCCTTCTACAAACTTGTACTAAGGGAAATAACAGACTAAGTAAAGTATTGGACAATATAATATCTAAATAATAGTATGCATTTGTTAAAGGCAGAAACATTTCAGAGAACATTCTTATCGTAGGAGAAGTTGTTCCCAGTATCTAAACAAAGAAAATAGATGGTTTTCTCCTCAAAATTGATTTTGAGAAGGCATTCGATTCAGTCAGTTGGGATTTTCTTTTTAAATATTGAATTGTTTTGGTTTTGGCCGAAATGGATAAAATGGATGAATACCATATTGTCAACGAGGTTGTCAGTTTTGGTTAATTGAAGCCCTACTAAAGAGTTTGGAATGCAACGTGGTCTAAGACAAGGAGATCTGATATCTTCGATATTATTCAACATAGTAGGGGAAGTTTTACATTTTCTCATAGTAAAAGAAGATGAGTTGGTATAATAAGAAGGGTCACACTAGGGGACAAACCATCTTTATCACATATCCAATATGCAGATGATAAAGTAGTATTATTCAAAATTCAATTGGCTCTTGTCAGGGTGTTAAAGTAGTATTAGTTTGAGTAAAGTGCACTTTGTATACTCACACTTAGTGTGTCAGATCACTTGAGATATTATAATTCAAAAACTATAACTTGCTATACTGAAATTTAATTCTCGTTATAAAGTGTGTATTTCCGTCAAATCAGTTTAACTCCATTAAAATGATAATGGTAGAACCACCTTTTTGCAGTCATCTTCTTCCTTAAAAGAATTGTCCGCCCTTGATGAACATTTTTCAATTCCTCCATTGTTCATCAATGTTAATCAATGATTGGGTTAGTTTACAGGAAAGTTATGGTAAGATTAAACACCTTGGGAAGGTTTTGAGGGTCACTGAATCGGAAATAGTTCACAATCTATATATTAAGGCGCTTGTGTGCAGAGTATGCTAGTTGTACTTGACATTCTTGTCCATTAATATCCAAATATACTTGCCCAATATCTAAATATACTTGTCCATTAAAGTGCAGAGTACTGGACAATATATTTGAAAGAAGAAAAGTTGTGCACAATATTATCAACTAACATTCCCATTTTCTTGGTTCTGAGATTGCCCTTGTAACTTATGGGGCTTTGCTTCTTGGTGGTGGGCTATTTGCTTATACAAAAATTGAGAGTAAAGGGTCACTTTTTGGTGAACTTACTAGAGCTGCTCTCATGAGCACTGCTTACTTCTTAATACTAGCTCCCGATACAAAGGATTTAGGTGAAGCCCTGACTTTTGGATCTTCTCTCCTCTTTGCCAGTGTTTTTGGTATACTCTTGGCAGCTACTCAGAAGATAGTGTCAACAACCCTCTATTAGCCCTTTCTCTATGTGCATTAGTTTTTCTCTCAACATATCTCTAAGAGTCTGTCTAACGTGAGAATAACTTGCTACCAAATTACAGTTTCCCATGTAAATTGAATGTAGTTGCATCATAACTTGTTTATTTGTTTCCCAGAGTTGTTCTCAAACATGTGTGTATACTGCTACAGATGATTCCAATCATCTTATCTTAGTTGCTTTTTCATTTATGTACATCCTATCCTGACTTTTGTTCATAAAAGATATTTGAAAGAAGAAGATGAATACAAAAAGACACTTCTACCCCTGTCTTTTCTAACAGAGTTAAAATGATTTGACAAAAATACATACTTTATAACGAGAATTAAATTTTAGTATAGCAAGTAAGAGTTTTTGAATTATAATATTCCAAGTGATCTGACACACTAAGTGCGAGTACACAAAGTGCACTTTACTCTATTAGTTTTGTTTAAATTATTGTCGGGATTGAGAATCAAATATAGCAAGTGTGTCTTAGATTCGAGGAAGAATGACTGTCATATTGCGAAACAAGGGGCTGCTCTAATTGGATGTGCTCTGGATTCATGGCCATTTCAATATCTTGAGGTGACACTAGGAATGACTACAAAGTCAAAAAAGTTCTGGTGCCTGATAATAAAAAAGGTGAAACTTAAACTAAGTAACTGGAAGTGTTACTCTCTAAATAAAGTAGGTTGATTAGTAATGATAAAGTCGGTCTTAAACAACCTTCCAGTTTATTGGTGGAGTTTATTTAAGGCTCCTAGAAATGTTATCTCTCAGATTGACTCAATAAGAAGAGGTTTTTTTGGAAGGAAACTGATAACTTGAATCAAAATAAGTGGAAGCTACACTTAATCAAGTGGCAAATTATTTGTTCACAAAGAGAGAGAGGTGGAATATGACTTTTATCCCTCTGGGAGAAAATTTTGGCTCTTCTGACCAAGTGGTGGTGGAAATATCATCAGGAGAAAGACAAATTATGGCGATAGGTGTTAGTGGTAAAGTATGGTACATACTATTTCTACAAAACCTGGAGGGAATTTAGTAACAGAAATTTGAAGATATCCCTAATATTTAAAAGTATTGTTGCCGTACCGAAAGAGTGTTTCGATTTATGCTGTGACAAACAGAAATTCATCTAGAGAGTAAATAATGGTCAACTAGTAGATTTCTGGAATGACATCTGACATAATTGAGGTTTAATTAGTAGTCAATTTGGGAGACTATTCCAAATATGAAGGAGATAATCCATATAGGTCAAAGCCATGGTGGAACATTGGAATGACCTCACACCTAAAACTCTTTACGTTAGAACTTTACAGGGTAACGAACTGAATGATTTTGATAGATTGAATATGATAATCCAAGCTATTGACCTTAATGATAAACTAAATGTTCTTTGTTGGAATGATTTCGTCAAATCATTTTCAACCTCTTCATGTTACAATCTTCTAACAGAAGCAAGGCCAAGAGAAGCGTCATGGAAATATATTTGGAAGCACAAAATACCTCCTAGAGTTAAAAAAAAATTATGGTAGTGTACTCAAGGTATTCTTCCCACACTCCTCTTTTTAAATTGAAGAGGAATAGAAGAGGACACGACTTGTAAATGGTGTACAGATAGTGAGGAAAGTATAAAACATATTCTTTTTCAATGTCAATTAGCTCAATCAGTATTAAATTTAGTCAATAAATGGTTGGAAGTGAATTGGGATTGGTCCAATCTAATAAGCATCCCAGAAATGTTCATAAGAATTTCTTCATAATATGACCAAGTTGGAGGGGGTATATGTATAGCAGTTGCACTATGGTCTACATGGCTTGTGTAACGGGGTCACTTTTATTAAAGGGGACATTGGCTGGTTGGTGCTTAATGTTGAAGGGGTGGCATGGTTTTACTCAAGGACGAGTGTCTGCGGGAGCTGTCATAGGCTTATGATAGTCAATGCGCAGGGCTGGTCAGGAGCTAGAGCCGCTTCCCTGATGAGCCTAAGGCAGGGCGAAACCATTCATTGTTGTCTCGAGGCGTAAGGCTGGCACTCATGCGCGCTTGAGGCGCCTGGAGTGTGCTGCACGGGGCGGGGTGCGAGTGTTATCGCACATCCCTGTAACAATTGGTATCAAAGCCAAACCAAAATAAACAAAAGGTTGTTGATCCAAAGCTAGATTCGGAATGGTTAAGACAACCCTCCACATCGGTTGATGTATGTCACGAGTTTCTGCAAGCGCTTAAGGAAATAAGTAGACAAAGAACCTCACATGGAAGAAGTGGGGGATTGTGTTACTCATTCTGGTATAATCAAAGTGTTGTTCCAGATGTGCACGAGGGAGTGCACCAGTGTAATGGGGGGAGAGTTTGTAACGGGGTCACTTTTGTTAAAGGGGGCATTGGCTGGTTGGTGTGCTTAATGTTAAAGGGGAGGCATGGTTGTACTCAAGGACGAGTGCCTGCGGGGGCTGTCATAGGCTTATGATAGTCAGTGCGCAGGGCTGGTCGGGAGCTAGAGCCGCTTCCCTGATGATCTCAAGGCAGGGCAAAACCAGTCATTGTTGTCTCGAGGCATAAGGCTGACACTCATGCACGCTTGAGGCGCATGGAGTGTGCCGTACGGGGCGGGGTGCGAGTGTTACCGCATAACCCTGTAACAGCTTGCTAGGAATGAATTAATGTTTAAAGGTATGAAAATTTTAATTCAAAATCTTGAATTCATTTTAAAGTTCATAGCTTATTGTTGAGTTAGAGCTACAAATCTTATCCCATCAGATCAAGAGAGCATTTGGGCCATATATCTGAAACAAGCTTTTAAGTTACAAGAAAAGAAGTCCTTGAACAATATACTTCATTTTTGGTTCTGCTTCTCAGACTATATTAGTTTTGTGGACAGGTATTGGAAATCAAAATCCAATTATATTATTGAAGCCGAGATATGTGGGTTTCTTATGAACAAAATGGGGTATGTGATATTCATTTTCTCAGGCCTGGTCACTCAAGATTTGAGTTTTGGAATTGAGTTGGAGGCCTTTAAATTTCTTATAAGTAAGTTGGAGGGAGGTGATTTACAGAAGGCCCATTTCACATTATTTTGAGACTCTATCTAGTTCCTTGGTTTATAGAATTTCTAAGTGGAAAAGTGGGCTCGGATCTCTGCCAGAATTAGACAGCTTAATGGACAAAGAGTTATTATTTAGATCCAATCTAGTTTTCATTAATAGAAGTCATAATAAGAGTGAAGATATGCTAGCAAATGAGGGTGCTAAGAGGCCGAAAATGATGGCATGATGGTTTAATGACTCAGTAAAAAGTCTATAGTGGGATCAAATATGATAGATTATATTGGAATTTAAACTAAAATGCTGATGATTAAATCTATAACTGAGCTATTAGATTATTTCCCCAAGCAACATATTTTCATTGCCAATCAAGAGGAGAGAAAGGTTTGATATTGGAGCTGATTTATTAGTGAATTTATTAGTAGATTTGAAAGGCATATGACTAGGCCTATTTGTAATAATTAGATGACAACTCAACTCTAGCTAATAAATAGAAATAAATAATAAGCACCAATCAGGAATCAAGACGAAGACAGTCAACTAATCACAAAGGATCCAAGTATCAGAAGTATTTTTATAGGATTGCTACTCAACACTGGAAGAAGTTCATTTTCATGTTCAAGCGTCAGTGAAAATAATAATGTAGTAGTACTTCCATAGAAGACAGAAGGTACAGAAGATTTCAAGTGGTTACAACAAGTAGATTCCAGAAGAAAAATGAAGACAGTGAAGCAGAAGAAATGACAGAAGGCCTCTAATTCAAGGTTATTAAAAGGAGAATATTTATTAGTATGACACAAATGAACCAGACAGTACATTTGTGTGTCAACTAAATATAAATATTTATTCTTCATTTAATCAAGAGGTTTCAAGATCAGAAGTCAAAGAAAAATCAAGAAGACTGCAGTTGAATCAAGTTCTCTATGATATTTTATTTCTACAAACCAAGTAAGTTAATTATTTAATTTATTTAATTAAATTAATTCAAGTTGAATTTAATTTAATTTATAAATTATTTAATTGATTTAAAGAAGAATTAATTTATCATAAAAGAAACTAGTTAGAATGACTTTTATATATATATATATATATATATATATATATATATATATATATATATATATTCGAATGACTTAAATAAGTCATACCGAATGATTTTTTATAAGTCATACCGAGAGACTGTTTTATATATATATATAAATAAGTCATACCGAAAAAATTTATATATATATATATATAAATAAGTCATACCGAGCTACTGCCGACATAAAGTCATACCGAGACTTTTTATATATATATATATAATAAGTCATACCGAATTTTCTTTGATCAAAAGGTCATGCTGGAGTGATTTTTTATTTAATTAAAAAGTCATACCGATTTTTTAATTAATATAATAAGTCATACCGAGAGAAATAAGTCTTGCCCAGTGTTTTATAAGTCATACAAGTGTTATAAAAGGTCATACAGACTTTATTTCTCTAAATTAAGTCATATTGAAAAAGGTCATACCAGCCTTTTTCCAACCTCTATAAATATGAGGAGTTTGCTTCATTTGTTAGTGTTAGAAATCAGATCAAATTCAGTAATTTATCTGCATTGTAATATTCACAGATTTCTGTGCTGAGTTTGGAATATAATTGTAAGACACGAACAATTCATGTCAAATTTGTTCTAGAACTTTTATCAATTATATTACAGTTTTCTTAATATTAATTTTGTAATACTAATCAAGTTAAAATTATATCTTTCACTTGAACAGTATTTCATTCTAATTAATATTTCGCGAGTAATTAAAATAATTTTTTAAATCCAATTATTCAGCGATTAAATTTCAGATATTGTATTCAACCCCCCCTTCTACAATATCAGGGACCAACAATTGGCATCAGAGCTGGTTGATATAGTTAATATCAGATCCAAATCAAATTCCACGAACTCATTCAGATCTCAAAAATTATTTTAAATTCGAAATAATTTTTTATTCGAAATAATTTTTTTCGGAAAAATTATTTTTGATCAAAAATTGTTTTAAGTCAAAAATTAAAATATTTTTTGAAACACTTAATTTTTAATCTTATTAAAGATGAGTACCCAGAAAGTCACTAGCATCAAAATTCCACAATTTGACAGAGAACACTACAACTTGTGGAAACACAAAATGCTACTGTTTATCGGGATTGCAAATCCCAAGTATGCATTAGTCATGGCCAAAGGTGTTGAACCCCCTATATCAGTTATTCTCGAACACACGGTTGATGGGGTTGTAATTCCCCACAGACAGTTTCCAAAAAGTCCGGCAGACTATACAGATGAGGAAACAGAAGCTGTGTCCCTTGATAATAACCTGAAGCTCATATTAATTGAATCCCTAGACTACATCATTTACAACCAAGTAGTAAATTGCAAGAATGCAAAACAGATCTGGGAAACAATTGAAATTATCAATGAGGGAACTGAAGAAGTTAAAGAGAATAGACTGGAGATCCTAACCACCCAATATGAGCAGTTTAGATCCAACCCTGGTGAGGGTATCTCTGAGGTGTTTCAGAGACTAAACAAACTGATAAACGAGCTCAACATGAATGGAAAGTTTTATCAGAACCAAGAGGTGAACAGGAAGTTTTTGCTGACCTTACCAGAGCATCTGGAACACAGGATTGCAGCTATTCAGGAATCTAGGGATATGAAAGAGGTAACCCTAGAAAGACTCTACGGAGTTTTAAAAACTTATGAGCTGGAACAAATCCAAACCAGAGAGATGTACGGAAGAGGTAAAGTACTGAGTTCCTCCAAGGCATTAATGGTAGAAGCACCAGAGAAAGAAGAAGTGAAGGCTGTTGCACCTTCTAACAGTTCAACAGAGTATGTGGTTCCAGAACTTGGACATACTGCTGACAAACAAGAAGATGGTGATTTATACTCACTGGAAGAACTAGATCAGCTAGAAGATGAATCTCTAGCTATGGTTGCCAGGAAGTTTGGCAACATGAGATTCCGAAGAAACTCCTCATTCAGAAGTAAGCCTAATTTTGGAAGATTCCAAAAAGGAGGTTCTTCGACAGCAATATCGAAAAGCGGCTACAAGACCGGCTTAGTTGATAGAAGCAAGTTTCGTTGCTTCAACTGTAATGAGCTAGGCCACTTTGCAACTGAGTGCAAGAAGCCTAAGCAAGGGAAGAAGAGAGAGTCTTACGAAGAGCTCAAGGAAAAGTATGATGCGCTCGTGAAAAGCATCAAGGAAAGTCCTATCTAGCAGCAGGCAAAAGCTGGGATGATTCAGATAACGATGATGAGGAAGAGCTAGGAAATCTTGCTCTTATGACTTCATCAGAGGAATCACTGTCTCCCACCCGTGACAGAGGAATAGAGGTAAATCCTTCTTGTCCTAAGATGTTTGCTTTGCTAGGTAAAGAACTAGATGGTGAAAGAGATAAGGTTAAGAAACTCAGACTCAAAGTCAAAGAGTTAGTTGATGAGACTGAAGTTTTTAAACAGTTAAAAAGAAATCATGACAAGTTGACTGTTAAGTTGACTGAAGACTTAGCTGTTCAAGTCAGTAAAGTCAGTTGTCATGTTGTAACAGAAGCCAATCTCAGAAACCAGATAGAAGAAGAAAAGAAGAAGTGTCTTGCATATAAGAATTCCTCATATATTGTAAAGAACCTAGTTGACCAACAAGAAATAAGTCGTAAAGTTGGGATAGGCTTCGAGTACAATAAATCTGTAGAAAAGCCAAGCAACATAACCCCCTTTAGAAAAAGTGCTGTAGAAAGGGGTATCCCACATGTTGTTAAAGACACACCAAAACCTCTCTTCATAACACCGATAGCTGAACCTATCCTTGAGAGCTCCGTACTGATTGCATATGAAATGCAGTTGGAAGATCTTGAGGAAGAGAAGAAGAGAGGAGAACAGGTTAAGGACATAAAAGGAGTTAATGTCCAGAAAGAGAGGCGTGCACCAGAGACCCCAGTGAAAGATGTGGGAACTTCTGATTCCCCCAGACCTGGTGTAGGTGCAAAAGACTTAAAGAATAAAATGAACAGACCCAACACATTTGTGAACAGTAGGAACAGTAACAATAAATTTCATTCTAGTGAAAACTTCAAAGATAATGAGAAAATTGAAGTAGAATCTGTTAAGCCTCCTACTGTATTGAATAACATGCCTACGATTGATGCTTTCCATAGACCATGTGGTATAATGAATTGCATGTTATGTGCTTTTAATGCTATGACTGCTTACTTTAAACGCATGATAGCTAAGAAAGATAACATGACACCTAGACAGCACATCAATAGTAAATTTGCTAAATCCAAGACTGCAACTCCTTCACCTGAGAAGAAGGAATCATATATTCCTAAGTCTAAACAGAAAGTTGTTAAGACTATTTATAGGAAGGTAGGAACAGTCAAGGAAGAAAATGATGTTATTCGAAAAGGATCTGTTGTCAAAGCAGACAAAGGTCAATTCTTTAAGTATGCCGGGCCCAATCAATTTTGGGCTCCGAAGACGAATTAATCCGTTTGATAATTGCAGGGAGTTAAACAGGTAAACCGAGTTATATGGATCCTGGACAGCGGATCGTCAAGGCATATGACCGGAGATAGAGCCCTGCTATCAGACGTGGTTGAGAGAGCTGTCCCAGTCGTCACCTTTGGAGATAACAGCAAAGGAATGACTACGGGATATGGCAAGTTAAATACAGGAAATGTTATCATTGAAAATGTCTCTTTGGTGGAAGGACTTAAGCACAATCTACTCAGCGTCAGTCAATTCTGTGATAGAGGTTACAAAGTAAACTTTATCAAGGAGAAGTGCTTAATAGCTCATTCTAATGAAGACAGACTAGCCTTGCGTGGAGTAAGGAAAGGAAACTTGTACGTAGCTGATTTCAACTCGGGAACTGAAGCTGAAGCAAACTGTTTTTATTCAAAAGCTTCAACGGAGGAAAGTTGGTTATGGCACAAGAAGCTCTCACACCTGAATTTCAAAACAATGAACTCTCTAGTCAAGAGGGATTTGGTGAGAGGACTGCCTCCGATGGAATTTACACAAGAAGGATTGTGTGAGGCATGTCAGAAAGGGAAGTCAAATAAAGCAACTCACAGAGGCACAGACACTACAAACATCACTGAACCACTTCAACTCCTTCATATGGATTTATTTGGTCCAGTAAATATTCTGTCTATGTCAAGGAAGAAATACGCCTTAGTGATTATGGATGACTTCACAAAATATACATGGGTTTTATTCTTGAACTCTAAGGATGAAACTCCACATTTGGTGATTGATCATATAAAGCTGATTGAGTTAGATTCAAAGTTACCTGTCCGGGCAATCAGATCAGATAATGAAACAGAATTCAAAAATGAAATTCTGAATAACTTCTGCTCAGACAAGGGAATAACAAGGCAATACTCAGCACCAAGAACTCCGCAACAAAATGGAGTTGTAGAAAGGAAAAATCGAACCCTGATTGAAGCTGCAAGGACTATGCTAAGTGAATCAAGGTTACCCATCTACTTCTGGGCTGAAGCAGTTAATACAGCTTGTTATACTCAGAATCGAACTCTTATCAACAAAGATCATATGAAAACTCCCTATGAATTAATGGCTGGCAAGAAACCTACTCTCAAGTACTTTCATGTATTTGGAGCCAAATGCTTTTGCTAAAAGATGGAGATGAACATCGTGGCAAATTTGAGGCCAAGGCACATGAAGCTATTTTTGTCGGTTACTCAAGAAGAGCATATAGGGTATACATAATTGATCAGCATCAAGTGAAGGAAAGTGTTAGTGTAACTTTTGATGACACTAAAATCCCAAGTATCCAAACTGAAGATTCTTCTGAGTCATTAAAATTTGATAATTATCCAGACTCACATTCTGATGACGAAGAAGAACCTGAGGTTGCAGCAGGAAATAATGACAACAATGATGATAATGATCCAGGTAATAGTGGTGGAAACAATGGCAACACTGGAGATACTGCTAATACAAGTGGTGGATCAACAAGTCATCCTGGCAGCAACTCAGGGGGAGATGTAGGATCAACTGGCAGAACACAACATCACAATGAATTTCGAGGCGAATCATCAAGATCAAACCTACCCAGGGAAAGGATATGGAGCAAAGATCATCCTTTTGAATTGATCATAAGTGATCCAGATGTTGGAGTTAGAACCAGAAGTGCAACTTCAAATGAATGTTTATTTTCAGTTTTTCTGTCTCAAGAAGAACCAAAGAAGATTGAAGAGGCACTAATTGATCCAGATTGGGTTCTTGCCATGCAAGAAGAACTCAATCAGTTCGAAAGACAAGAAGTATGGACACTGGTACCCAGGCCTAAAGATAGATCTGTTATTGGCACGAAATGGGTATACAGGAACAAGTTAGACGGTGATGGAATTGTTACAAGAAACAAAGCCAGGCTGGTGGCAAAGGGTTACTCCCAGGAAGAGGGAATTGATTATGACGAGACCTACGCACCAGTTGCAAGACTTGAAGCCATCAGGATATTTCTGGCATTCGCAGCACATTCCAATTTTAAAGTCTATCAAATGGATGTGAAGAGTGCATTTCTGAACGGAAAGCTAGAAGAGGAAGTATATGTGGAACAGCCCCTGGCTTTGAAAATCCAGAGTTTGCTGATTTTGTGTACTTTCTTTTCAAAGCTCTCTATGGACTCAAGCAAGCACCGAGGACATGATTCAGACTATGCAGGGTGCAGGATGGACAGGAAAAGTACTTCTGGAAGCTGTCAGTTTCTAGGACGACGGTTGATCTCCTGGTACAGCAAGAAACAGCATTCAGTATCTACCTCGACAGCCGAAGCAGAATACATTGTGGCAGGTAGCTGTTGTGCACAGATCTTGTGGATTAGGAATCAGCTAAATGACTATGGACTTGCGTTGAACAAAATTCCAATTTTCTGCGACAACACAAGTGCTATAGCTATTTCCAACAATCCTGTACAACATTCGCGAACCAAGCACATTGACATTAGGTATCACTTTATAAGAGAGCATGTCATGAACGGAATTGTGGTGTTACATTTTGTACCCACAGAAGATCAATTAGCCGACATCTTCACAAAACCACTTGATGAATCCACTTTCTCAAAGCTGGTTATTGAATTAGGGATGTTAAACAATGGCTAAATTTTTGGTTACTAGGAATTAATTTAAGCTCATAAATATTAAATGTTAATATTTAAAGAGTTTATGAGGCTTGAATTAATAAAATCCTAGGGCTTATGAATTTTTGGAAAATTATCTTAAGATTAAATCAATATTCTTAGAAGATAATTATTTCAATTAAAGCATAAGTAATTTTGTTTAAATTAAGCAATTATGTAAATTAATGTATATAGTTTTCTATTTTTTTGTGTACTTATATATAAATAATTATGTTATTAATTATTCAAATTAATTTGCTTATTAAATTAATTCAAACATGAGTTAATTTAATTCTTAAATTAATTAAAATAAATTAATAATGTAAATATTTATTATTTATCTTTAATTTTTAATTAGTATGTAAATTATTGTTATTTATCTCATAGTTTTTAAAAATTTTATTATTTGTAATAGCTTAAATCTACAACAAAAATGGTTGGTTTTTGCGAATTAGTAAAAACTAATTTTGTAGGATATTTTAATCCGGTGAATTGTTCAGTCGAGAGGTTTCGACCATGGATCGTATTTATGAATGAACATTCACTTGTAAGAACTGCAATTACTCTGGACGCCCCGTTGCAAGTGTTAGCACTTAGGGCTCTGTATTCCACTGCGAGGAATAGGAGTACTGCAGGCAAAGTTCAATTCTCATTCAGCATAGGAGTTCGTGAATACATGGTGACTGAAGAGGACGTGAATAGAATTCTGGGCTTTCCAACTGACAATTTCGTGGATCCACCCACTGTACCAGAAATTCTAGAATTTTTCTATTCTATTAGATATCAGGGTGAGATCAATTTGGTAAGAATGACAAAGTCCAAATTGGTAAGCGAGTGGGACTACTTCTTTGACACATTAGCCAAAGTGTTTGCTCCCACTACAAAGAACAACTTCAACAATATATCTTCACTACTGCAAATCTTTGGGTTTTCTGTGGCCCACAACAGGAGGATAAATTTTGGGAAGTTGCTTTTGAAAGAAATTATAAGGAAGATGGGGAAACCAGAAAGCAGGGAACAGAATGTACAAGTCTACTATCCGAGGTTCCTGATGCTGTTCATGAATGACTTGTTGATGGATGAAGACAAAGCCTTATATCAGAATAGTCCTGTAGAAGAATCTCCTACTTCTCAGAACAACTTATTTGCAAGGCTCCACAACAACCCCAAGTTTCAAAATGTGCCAGTGGAAAGGACAGATTACATGGCTGAGATATTAGATCTTATTGCTCATCCAGTGCAGGAACAAGAGCCAGAGCAAGTGCCAATGCAAATGGATCATCCTGTGCACCTTCTACTTGAAGCTGCTCAGCATGTCAATCAAGTGGCACAAGATCAACAGGTAATATCTCAATCACAATCTTCTAGTTCAATACCTATAGATATATCCACTGCTCTGTTAGATTTATCTGTGGCAGACTATAATTATGGTCTTACACTTCAGGATATCAGCTACGAACCTGAAAACACACAGGTTCCGTCCCCAGCTGAATTAGAGCCTCAAACAGTTTCTCCTTCATCCTCCTCTTCATTAAAAGTCAGAAAAAGGAAGAAACCTGTCAGAATAGTTAGAGGTCTTGGTGCTGATGTGAATGAACCCACAGCTCTGTCTCCTCCTTCAAAAATTTCTAGAGTTAACCTTGAGACAACTGCAGCCTCAACGTATTCCAGTCAATGGGATATGGATTTTAACATGGCCATCCAAGATTCTCTAGATACACTTGCTCAACCAGGTGATCTAATTCGCTGCTCGGCCACAGCATCAGATAGTGAGGAAAACACACTGCTAGCAATCACTCTAGCAGAACCTTCACTTGAAGAAAAACCAACACATGAGGGCACATTTGTTGAAGAAAATGTTTTTAATGAAAACTTGTCGGATGCCACCTATGTTGTGGACCATGACATTTTCGATGCAGTGCAGCATCAGTTACCCACTGAGATACTAAGGAGCACCACAGACTCTCAAGAGCCTGTCATTACATTGTCTAAGGTGGTGACTCCCCTGGATTTCTTACATCCAGTTCTCATTAGAGAAGGTCTCGAATCCACTGGTGGATTTGAGAGGCAACCACTCCATAGAGGGAGATGGGACTCCATTCACGGAGTAGCTACGTTAGTAGCGGAGCCAAGGCAAGTTAATCTTGTTAAGGACGCGCCTTCACAGGCATCAGAAGAGCATTTCGACTCTTCAAAAGCTATTGTTATATATGCAGGTACAGCTTCAGGATCTGGAAAGGAGCTAAACAAGAGTGATGTGAGGCAAACACAGAGTGAAACACATGCACAGAGTGATAGTGAGATAAACAAGAGTGCAAGTGAGATGAGTGCACACACACAAAGTGAACTATTATCCAAAATGGAAGCTCTCCAGAATGAAATGCAAATTGTTCAAGCTGAATTATTAAAAGTTAAAGCACAAGCAGAAGAAAATTCTACATCTGCCTCTGTAACACAGCAGCTGTCAGTAGTGAGAAAAGATGTTGAAGATGTCAAATCCTCCATTCTACTAAAAACTCAAGACATCCAGAACGTTCAGAATCTAATTGCTGAGGATATGAAAGAAGTGAGCAAACTGCATGAAAGAATTGATGACGTTGAGAAAAACTTAACCCTCACAATCATTGAAAATGAAAAGATCTCTACACAAAGATTTAGCAAACTGGATTATGGAATGACACATTTGAATGAAGGAATGAAGCAAGTCTATCTGACTATGCATAAAATGTTGACATCTTTTGAAGCCTCTAAAACTCAAGAGGATCCCTCAACTAAGGGGGAGAAAGCAAAGGAGAAAGTAGCTGGAGATGAAGGGGCTACTACTCAAGATAAAGGTAAAACAAAGCTGTTTTCTGAAGAAGAATTTCAATCGTATGATCAAGAACCAGAAGAACAGTATTATCAACAAGAAAAACTCATTGATGAAGTAAGTATGGAAAATCAAGGTTTCAATCCTGACTACTGCAGAGCTGAAGATGAAGCTATCTTTGATGATGAATTTCTATTTCCAAAAGAAAAAGAGCATGATCCTGCCTATGAAGAGGCAATGAGGAAGCTAAAGGAAGACATCAAGGCAAGCCATGCCAAAACTATAAATTTAAAAGCTCTAGTCAAGGAAAGAACCCAAGCTGAAAAAGAGGCAAGCTTAGAAAATCAGAAGCTTTGGGCTTTAGCAGTGAAGAAGAAAAAAACAAGATATTGAGATGAAGATAGGGGACAGATGGGATGCAGCAAGGAAAATACTAGACAAGTCTCAGCAAGGACCGTTTGAAGATAGACAAATGCTTTCAGTTATCAAAAGTCTTGAAGATTCAAATGATAATCTGGATAACTTCATGAAGGCATTGAAAGAAGAAGTTGATTATATCACTGTTCTAGTGGATCACATTCTTGAAGACTGGCAAATACTAGTCTACACTCACCGGAATGGAACATTCAGAGTATCTTTGGAATTCTTCCGAAAGAGATCACTATCAGCAATATGGGTTCTGTTAAACAAAGTAAAGAGAAGCTCAGAAGAAAATGAACTACTCAGGGACAGACTCAGAGATATAGCAACGGCTGCTAGTCCTCAGATATTAAATGATCCTCATGAAGTGAGATTTTTCTCAAACAAGTTGTATCAAATCATAAAGCTAGATGAGGAATCATTTAAGGGCTACACGGTGAGGTATATGATCCAAGTTGAAAGGATGTTGAGATCAAAAGGATTCAGATCACAAGCCAAGTTAGATGCTGCACAGAAAATAAGGAACTACTGTTTATCCAGAAACATTAAATCATACATTAGGCAAATGCAAAAGATAGATTCTACACAGCCTTATGATGTACAAAAAGAAGCTGTAGATCCTATTGAAGAGGAAGTCATGTTTCAGCTAGCAAAGGCTAAACAGAGAAGATTGTATGGAGAGTCCACCGCAACTCCGGCTGAAGTTGAAGAGGTACCAAGGACACCTGTGCACAGAAGTTCAAATTTAGAAGAAGGTGAAGTTGATACTGCAGAAGACTGAAGTCCTGGATAGGTCAAGATAGAATCAATGTTATTTTTGTTCAGTGCTAGAGGAACAACTATCTTGTACTTATCTTTTATGTATGAATCTGGAAAATTGTTAAATATAAAACCAGAACTTTTGTTTATTATTTACAGTCATTAAATGTCGTACTACTTTCTTAGTTGTTAGTTGAGTTATCCTCTAGGAATTTGTGTGTTAAATGTTTAACAACAAATAGGGGGAGATTGAAAGGCATATGACTAGGCCTATTTGTAATAATTAGATGACAACTCAACTCTAGCTAATAAATAGAAGTAAATAATAAGCACCAATCAGGAATCAAGACGAAGACAGTCAACTAATCACAAAGGATCCAAGTATCAGAAGTATTTTTATAGGATTGCTACTCAACACTGGAAGAAGTTCATTTTCATGTTCAAGCGTCAGTGAAAATAATAATGTAGTAGTACTTCCATAGAAGACAGAAGGTACAGAAGATTTCAAGTGGTTACAACAAGTAGATTCCAGAAGAAAAATGAAGACAGTGAAGCAGAAGAAATGACAGAAGGCCTCTAATTCAAGGTTATTAAAAGGAGAATATTTATTAGTATGACACAAATGAACCAGACAGTACATTTGTGTGTCAACTAAATATAAATATTTATTCTTCATTTAATCAAGAGGTTTCAAGATCAGAAGTCAAAGAAAAATCAAGAAGACTGCAGTTGAATCAAGTTCTCTATGATATTTTATTTCTACAAACCAAGTAAGTTAATTATTTAATTTATTTAATTAAATTAATTCAAGTTGAATTTAATTTAATTTATAAATTATTTAATTGATTTAAAGAAGAATTAATTTATCATAAAAGAAACTAGTTAGAATGACTTTTATATATATATATATATATATATATATATATATATATTCGAATGACTTAAATAAGTCATACCGGATGATTTTTTATAAGTCATACCGAGAGACTGTTTTATATATATATAAATAAGTCATACCGAAAAAATTTATATATATATATATATATATAAATAAGTCATACCGAGCTACTGCCGACATAAAGTCATACCGAAACTTTTTATATATATATATAATAAGTCATACCGAATTTTCTTTGATCAAAAGGTCATGCTGGAGTGATTTTTTATTTAATTAAAAAGTCATACCGATTTTTTAATTAATATAATAAGTCATACCGAGAGAAATAAGTCTTGCCCAGTATTTTATAAGTCATACAAGTGTTATAAAAGGTCATACAGACTTTATTTCTCTAAATTAAGTCATATTGAAAAAGGTCATACCAGCCTTTTTCCAACCTCTATAAATATGAGGAGTTTGCTTCATTTGTTAGTGTTAGAAATCAGATCAAATTCAGTAATTTATCTGCATTGTAATATTCACAGATTTCTGTGCTGAGTTTGGAATATAATTGTAAGACACGAACAATTCATGTCAAATTTGTTCTAGAACTTTTATCAATTATATTACAGTTTTCTTAATATTAATTTTGTAATACTAATCAAGTTAAAATTATATCTTTCACTTGAACAGTATTTCATTCTAATTAATATTTCGCGAGTAATTAAAATAATTTTTTAAATTTAATTATTCAGCGATTAAATTTCAGATATTGTATTCAACCCCCCCTTCTACAATATCAGGGACCAACAAGATTTAAGCTCAGATTCTGAAGATATCAAAATATATACTACTGATATTACATGTTATATCAAATCAAATCCTTTGTAATGTTGAAGAACTCTTTATGGATTATAAAACCCACATCTTTCCCATTTCTTGCATCACACACTCGATATCAATATTAATAGAATGGCTTTCCACTGGGTTCCTCTTCAAAGGGGCACTCTTAAGATCAATGTGTATGCAACATACTCTCCTATTCCGGCAGAAAATGGAAACAAAATGGGGATAAGAGTAGCATATAGAAATTCTAACAGAATATCCAGGCACATGACTATAGGAGTAATCCCGTCACTCTCTCCTCTAGGTAATCAATTATGGGCGATTTATGCCCCCTGGCCGAGGGTTAATCAAAGAATATCGTTTTGTGGTTATTGAACCAGACAACTTAGAAGCCTTTAGAGTGATAAGAGACTTCAAATTGGGTGTACCACCAGCTGTCTTTGACTTGGTTTCACATATAGAAATACTACTCAAAGATACAAGGTGGTCTTGGGTCATCTCGTACGTGTTTCTAACAAGAAATCACATGGCTAGATTCCTGGCTCACCTTGGCATGGATGCTTGTGACAGGATCTATACTTTGGATATTATGATTGGGGCAATATATGAACTGTTGGACTATGACATGGGCTTAGGGGTTGATCATCCAAACTACATGGATGTCATGATCTCGTTGGAGGCTCCAGATCCTGTCAATTTCAACATCGCTTTGGGGCTAGCTAATAAGGTAGATTGGTTAGGCTTGATAAAAGTAAAGCTATGTTATATAAAAACTGGTATGTAAAACAATGTAAGTAGATGTTTTTGCAGGAGAAAAAATATGTCTCTTCTAATATTCATAACAACTGAAAGATTACAAATAATTTAAATGAATGCACACCAAAAGTGGTGGTTATAAAATAGGAACACTTTTCAAAAGAATCAGATTTGTTCTTCAAAAGATACACATATTCATATCTACTGAAATCATTAGTAAATGTTATAAAGTAGTAAAAGCCACTTCTTGCCATAGTACGCATAGGACCACATACATCACTATGTATAAGTTCTAATCGTTCAGTAACCCTTTCACTTTGTCCAGTAAAAGGAGCTTTAGTCATTTTTCCAATGAGATAAGGTTTGCATGCTTCGTATGATTCAAAGTCATACTTATCCAAGTATCCATCCTTATATAACTTGGAAATGCGCTTCTCATTTATATGACCTAAACGATAGTGCCAAAGGTATGTTTGATTTGAATCATTAGTTTTAAAATGTTTGTTATTCACATTATAGATAAGAGTGTCTAAATCAAGAATATATAAACCGTTAAATAAACGTGCAACCCCATAGGTAACATTATTCAAAGAAAAGGAACAACTATTGTTCTGAATTGAAAATGCAAAACCTTTCTTGTCCAAACAAGAAACTGAAATAATGTTTCTGCAAATTGCAGGCACGTAAAAACAGTTCTCAAGTTCTAAAATAAGCCCAGTGGGCAACGATAAATAATAAGTCCTTACAGCTAAGGCAGCAACCTTTGCTCCATTGCCAACTCGTAGGTCGACCTCTCCCTTTGCCAAAGTCCTACGCATTTGCAACTCCTGCACATTTATACAAATGTGAGAACCACATCCAGTATTCAATACCCATGATGTAGAAGTAGACAAATTGACCTCTATAACATAAATACCTGAATCAGAAGCTTGACCAGCCTTCTTCTTCTTCAGATCCTCCAAATAAGCATGACAGTTTCTCTTATAATGACCTGGTTTACCACAGTAGTGACAATCACCCTTTGTAACAGCACCATTAGGCTTTAACGCCTGTTTGGGATTGGTTTTAGGCTTGGGACCAGAAGCAGATCCAATCTTCTTCTTTCCCTTCCATTTGCCTTTCCTTTTAGCCTTACCTTTGTTGTCTACCATCAACATGGCAGCAAGTTCAGCCTTTTTCATGTTGGTTTCAGCAATTCGTAACATGGCCAACAATTCAGTGGGTGTTTTGTCTATCTCATTCATATTATATTTCATAAAATAAGTATAGTTGTTGTTCAAAGATTGCAAAATCAAGTCAATCTGAGCTTCCGGACCAATCGGGAAACCCCAAGTATCAAGATACTCAATATAACCTATCATCTTTAGAACATGTGGTTAAACAGGTTCGCGCTCTCCCTGTTTACAAGCATACAGTGCTTTGCTCGTGTCGAACCTTTCTTGACGAGCCTATCCCTCAAACATTCTTTGAAGGTATTCAATCATCTCATAAACATCTATATGCTCATGTTGTTTTTGAAGCTCAGCACTCATGGTTGCCAGCATGAGACACGCAACATCATTCGCATCATCAATATACTTTTGATAAGCATTTTGCTGAACATGAGTTGCATTCTCAGCAGGAGGAGCAGGTGAAGGAATTTCAATGGCGTGAAGCTTTCGCTCCTGCCTGAGGACAATCCTCAAATTCCTATACCAATCAAGGAAGTTAGTTCCTTTCAGCTTGTCATTCTCAAGGGTTGCTCTCACAGAGAAGTTATTTGTATTGCTTGTCATTAAATATCTACAATGTTTAAAATGCATATTAGTTAGTTGCAGAAGTTTAATTATATTCAAGTGATTATCATATACATTCATAATATATATCTCCCACTATTTTTAGCAAATCAATAGCCCTAACTATTAATTCAGAAATCATATCCTTAAATCTTTCTAGTGAGCCAAGATCCATATTTCATCCATGTTTTAAGATAGTGTTGGTTAATACACCCAAAACACGACTATTTAGGTAGACAAAATTAGTCGATTATATCAAATATAACTCTTGGATAGTTTGGTGGAACAACACTTTGTACACATTTATCCAATAAATCTCACCAAACTCTATGCCTCTAAACCCACAATACTATTGTGATGATTTAGTTAAGTTAGACCTAATATTTCAACAAACTAAGTCACTTACTTATCACGTCTTCCCATGATTGATAAAAATACCTTACTTTGGCAAACCCACTCCTTCTCAATCTAGATCTTGACGAGTATTAAATATCGGAAGGCATCCGATTAACTTAATATGTATTTAGGGATTTTAATGTTTATATAAACGATCATGATCCTATCATAAAGAGATTCTCAATTGTTCCTTGATCAAATAATCCATTTTAATATTCGTCAATAGTTCGATTTCCAGATCGTCGGAGAAGTCACAAGCGGTCACTTAAAACCCAACTTTCTTACGAATAATAATTCGCTTTTGACAAAATCTCCTCGTATCAGAAAAAGAAAATTCATATTCAATATTGTGTTTCATAAACACAAGAATCTCATGATCATTTGTTTAATTTTAAAATCTTGAATCGTTACAGATTTTATCTTTCTTAAGCAGGCATGACATGGGAGTCGTATCTAATACATACATCATTCCAACACATACGTATCTACCCATGCATTTATATACATATATGTATTGTGCGTAAATTATATGTGTTTGGTTATGGCCCCATCCTATGTGATATTTCCAAGCTAATGGAATTATCAAGGTCAATCTATGGTGGTTTCAAATACTATACTATTACATGTCTTTATCTTCTTCATTGCTCCACACTACAAGAAAAACAGAATCATACAACGTTTTTGCACCGTTGTCTGGCATCTCAATTTTCCGTAGTCTATTGAGGTGCCGTGTGATTGCGATCAAACAACGCTTGTTTAAACTGTTATACGAAGAAAGGAACACAACGGTTCAACATGCTTGTTATAATATAGAAAAGACAACGGGTCCTATAACCGTTGTCCAAAAGATTACAGAACAACGCCCCATGTTCTGGACACCGTTGTATAACACCTAGAAACAACAACGCTATGGTTCAAAACTCTTGTCTGAAATGAAGTCAGTCAAGTGTTTTAAAAACTGTTATTGTTTCTTATTCCAAGAACTGTTATTGTAGTTTTCTATAGACAACGATTTTATTCCTTTTAATGCGTTGTATTTATTTTATTTACACAACTAGCACAAGATGAAATATTTTATAGTGTGTGTTGTGTTTCTCTATATTAGACAATGGTTTATGTACATAAAAAATGATTTTAAATAATACCCCTAACCAAATAATGAATCAATAAATTTATCAATACAAAAATTTCTAATTGATCTACACTTTTAATGTAAAAATTACATACTTAGCAATCTCATGTCTCTACAAGTCCTACAAATTTTTAATGTAAAAATTGCATACATAATCATCTCTATAACAATTTTCATGTCTTTGGCATTTGCAGCATGTAACTCTAATAGATGGGAACCTGTCAAGATCTCTTGTTCTCCAGAAGTCCATGGTTCACCATTCACAAGCACATCCTCAACAAAAGATTCTGCTCTTATCTATATGATTCATGTTAAGCAATAAGTAATCCTTAAAAATACTTTATACGCAGATAATTATTGACTGTTTTATGCATAACTTCATACCTCTTCAATCATAAACCTACTCATTAGTAATTCAGGCAACAAGTAATTCTTAAAATGTGCATGCAACCTCCAGCTCTATCTTCACTAGAGATGTGGTCCATTTCCTCCATCTCTGTAGTTTCAAATTTCTGGGAACTCAACTTCACTTGGTAGATACTCTTCATCATAGCAGTGCATTCAGCTGTGAGATGTCTGACTGGATATATGCCCTCATATGTTGACTGGATGTTTGACTAAAGTTTCAAATTCCAAGCATACCTAAGTAATAGATTAATTAAACAAGCATAATTGAAAAACTTTTCTAGAAATAGTTCTGACCATCTTGAGTCCACATGATAATTTGGAGAGCAGGTGTGAGATTTCAAGAAGCTGGCAACATACTATAGAAGCAAAGGATATTTGAAAGGTATATATTTGCTACAGTTTCAGTGATGTTTACAAAGTTGGGGTCTCCCAAAGTTGGTGGCCTGACTGATGACATCAGAAGCGTTTGGTATGGACTGGAAGTCTGTCTTGTTTCCGTTGTTCCTTGATCCTGAAAAAATTATGCATATATAATAAACTCCTCAATTTTTTCATTGAATAAGGGAGTATCGATCTGCATGCCATAATCCTTTTTCATCTTCTAATTCTGTGTAAATGAGCAGTAACAATCCATAAGTTGTCATGTGAGCCATTTCATCTTTTTTAATTCCGAGTTAAATAAGCAGTAAAAATCTATAACTTTTCATGTGAGCAACAGTTTCAACATTATATGTCGTAACCCAAGTGATCATATAGCACATAATTGATAAGTATGACGATTAGTAATCATTTGAACTCACACTTTGAGCAGACACAATTGAACCAATCCTGCGTTGTAACAATGCCAGCATGTAGCCAAAGAAGCTTGCTGCTATAAGCACTGCGATACCTATATTTATATGTCTTGTAACTTGTAAGTTTTCTCAAGTTTATATGTATGATCGAAAGGTGGTACAAAAGTGCGTCCCTCTTTTTTTGCCCTCTTGACTGAATATGCCTCTACTTCCACAGTCCTTTGTATAGTTGAATAGGTTTTGAATTTACTCCAACAACCTCCAGGGGTAACAGACACCTGCATAACCATATTACTAGTGAAATAAAGCTTATGTGGTATGCAGAGTAATAACAAACATAAGTATACAATCTGATTAACTTATCATTTCCTACATGCCAATTCATAATAGTTTTATGATAATGTAAACCCTATAAGTTAATTGACCAGAACAACTATTACCAACAGACATGGCAGTAATTGACCCTCCACCATTGCTCAACTGCAAGCTCCCAAAACTATCAATTGACATGTTTGAGCCTTCACCAAGCTTCCGGTAAAAGCCCTGTGGAATGTCATAATTATCATGGTGGCTGTTCAAGTCTATAATACCAGTAAACTTCGCGCCCTCCAACATCTTCACCATTACAGAACTGCAGCTTTCAACATCAACTCACTTCTGCATCAGTACAAGATAGACATAGGTCAATCCAAGCAATACCAGCCGATTCTTCATAGGTCAATGTTACAACAACTCTAAGCAAAATAGACAACTCTCAACAGACTAAAACTTCTAAAATTAGGTAATGGGAATAAAGTAGTAAAATTTTCCAAAAACAACATGCAGTTACATACTACTTTTCTTGCTGTTAGCAAAAAGACCAGGAAACTAGCCCCCATAACGATGGTTTGCCAAGACCACTACAAGATTATAATTGCTGGGATAAATAATCATAACCATCATTTAATATTACAACACTTAAATGAAAATGCAAAACTTCCATTTAGTACTTCTACCCACATATTTATCTCGCCAACATAGTTCATTACCTCATCTATTCGTTGAAAAACAGAGGTCAATACAGGAATTATTTGCATCTTGTTTGTGAAATGAACTATCCCAAGAAGCCCTTTAAGTTGTTGCAGTGATACTATGATAGCTGCACCAGCCATGAATCTAACAAGAGTTGCCTTTGATAGAAAATCAATTACAAATCTTAACCTGTCAAACACCTAAATTGTATCAATATGGATTTTAGAAGAGAGATCCAAGTGTTCATCATTTACACAAGTGCATTCCCCTATTGTTTAAGTTGCATCTCTAATATTTACAAATTATTCTTGTGGGGAATAACTTTTCTCCAACCCATTAACATTAGTATCGATTTTGTCACGTAAGTTATTCTTTTTACTTTCCTAACCAAATGCAGTAACAATTCAATCTTTTTCAACAACATAGCATGCAACTGAATACCTTAGCAGTCCAAGAGCAGCCTGAAATACTCCGGCAAAGAACGTAGCCGTAAAAGCCAGTTGAAGATAAAGAATTGGCTGATCAGTGTAGGAAACCTTCTCATTAAGCATAGTTCCCATCACAAGGGATGCTATCGAAACCGGACCAACTGCAAGATGTCTAGAACTCCCGAGAACAGAATATATCAATGGTGGCACAAAACTCGAATCTACATGATAACAACAATTATAACTAAAATTAAAAATCAAGAAATAGCATTAATTAGTCTAGTAATTATCAGTTAAACTCAAGAATGAAAAATCTAACACTGTAAAACTTACACTAACAGAAACACAATAAACCTTAATTCCATTTCCCAACATCTCATCAACTACACTTTCTTTAACAATCCAAACACCACCTATATTACTCTCTAAAACCTAAAAAGTTAAAACCTTTAACCCCAAGAACCCAAAAAAAACCAATTTTTTACACAAAAGTAAGAAAATAAACAAAAAGATAGCAACTTTACCCAACAAAACCTCAAATTAGAGCACAAAAATCAAGAAACAGCAATAAAAACCCAAGTCAAACACAAACAAATCAAGAAAAAATAAATGATCCAACTTAAAAACACAAGAAATAAAGCACAATCGTACCTTGATCAATAGCCCTTGACTATATATATAGCAACTGAACAAACAATATACAAAAGAAGCGAGATCGATTCAGCAAATGATTGCTTGACCCGACCCACCAAGTTCAACATATATACATACACACACTTTGTATATATATATATAGACCATCGATCTTCACTTCCAATCTATTTGTGTGTGTGTGTTTGAGAGAGAGATAAGGGGGATAGAGAGGGAGAGTGGGACGGAGACAGAGGGATAGAGAGAGAGAAAGAGAGTTTGGTAAGTTTTTATATTTCAATTGGGGCGGCCGAGAAGAAGAGATGAGGAAGGAAGGAAGCGAAATTTTGTTTAAGGGGGGAACGAAATTCAACCTAAAGGGGAAAAACGGTTGGATAAAAAGTGAAAGGGGAAAGATTTCATTTTATTTATCTGTGTTATATTGTATATAATTTTTCATTTTATCATAAATTAATATAACAAAATCAATTTAAATTTATTTATTTTTTAATAAATTATTTAAATAAATAAATTCTGATATATATATGGTTGTATCTTCTAAAAAATCATTTGAAAGTCGTACAAGATAAATTGTTTATTTTGATATCCGGTTTTAGAAAGTTGTACTTTTACTAGGTTAAAAACTCGTGCAAGATTTCTTTTTTTTTAATCCAAAAAGTATATTATTTTTATCAATTGGGAATGAGAGTACCGCGGGGGGATATATATTATTTTTATCAATAAAGTATATTATTTTTATCAATTATATTGAATTTATACAAGTACATATATATATATATATATTGTTTTTTATCAATAAAATTTGATAATAAAATATATATTATTTTTATCAATTATATTGAATATATGTTTTGATAAGCCTTTAATTGTTTTGCTAAGGAAACGGGGGAAATTTATATTTTTATAAATATAATTTAATCTTATATTATTTTATAATATAAATCTCTCAAAAATACTAACTTTAACACGGCTCATCCCGATTGTACATAATGTATTTTTTTAAAATATTTTCTTGACGATCCAACCGTACGGATGTTAAGATCTATTGATTTGAGTGATGTGCACAAAAAATCAGAAAATTCCAAATTAATCTTATATTCTTTTATAATATAAATCTCTCAAAAGTACTAACTTTAACACGACTCATCCCGATTGTACATAATGTATTTTTTTTTAATATTTTTTTGACGATCCAACCGTACATATGTTAAGATCTATTGATTTGAGTGATGTGCACAAAAAATCAGAAAATTCCAAATTAATCTTATATTCTTTTATAATATAAATCTCTCAAAAGTACTAACTTTAACACGACTCATCCCGATTGTACATAATATATTTTTTTTATATATTTTTTTGACGATCCAACCGTACGGATGTTAAGATCTATTGATTTGAGTGATGTGCACAAAAAATCAGAAAATTCCAAATTAATCTTATATTCTTTTATAATATAAATCTCTCAAAAGTACTAACTTTAACACGACTCATCCCGATTGCACATAATGTATTTTTTTAAATATTTTTTTCGATGATCCAACCGTACGGATGTTAAGATTTTTTGGTTTTAGTTATGTATAAAAAAAACTAAAATTTTTAAAATTTATTTTATGTGTTTTTTTAACTAAACTAATAAAATGTGTTTAAATAAATTTTCGTCTTATTATGAAAAGGTAATTTTTGTCATCTTCTGTGAAACAGACAACGGTTCTCTTAGAAATTGTGTTGTGTGAGTTCAACGAAAACAACGATTTCATTTACAAACCGTTGTGTAAATATATATATATATATATATATATATATATATATATATATTCTTAATCTAACGGCTAATATCTAATCTTATTTCAATCGAGGGCTCTTATTTTGCCACCTCAGCAATCCACGTGAAAGTTTTTCCACCAATCACGTGCGGTAACAGAAGACAATGGTTTATTAGTAAAACACTTGTATAAATAAGTTTATGACAATGGTTTAAATTTAAAAAAGCTTGTATGGAAGTGCTGAAGACAACAGTTTCATTTACAAACTGTTGTGTAAACACTTATCTGGTCTGATCAAAGATACACCACCGAGACACAGTTTACAATAAGTTCAATAACAGTTATCGTAGTCATAGTCACACAACAGTTTTTCAAAAAAATAACAACGGATTATAACCCTTGTATGAAAGATATGAGACAACGATCAAATTAATAACACTTGTCTGGTATGATCAAAGGTACACCACAGAGATAACGGTTTACAATAAGTTCAATAACAGTTATCGTAGTCATAGTCAGACAACAGTTTTTCAAAAAACAAACATACACCGTTGTTTAATTTTTTGGGACAACGGTTATTTTTTTAACCGTTGTGTAATAAGTGTTGTATGATCGTGTTTTTCTTGTAGTGCCATCATCTGGATTGCCTCCTAGTTTCCTTGCTTCCAAGTCTTCATTGAAAAATTACATTGAATAATAAATAAATATATTCTAATGAAATTACAAGAAGAACTCGAGTTACATTCGAGATTAACAATTACAATGAATAAACAACATGCAAGTCGTATTTAGAAATCAAAACCATAAAACAAAACCAATATCCTATGAGTCTTTAGGCCATAAATATCCACCATTTTATCACATAATACATGTAATATATCTCAGATTATATAAACATATCATATAATCATATATAATAAATTTCAAAATTTCAGAAAATCAAATAAATTTCAGAAAATAATAAATCGTCATTTTGGGGCCTGTAATGTTGTCAAACGGCTTACAGACGCGAAGCTGACTTTGTCAATATTTCTCAGTGACACTATTTAAGTTAGAAAATACATATCGTTTGTGAAAATCGGACACTGGACACATATTTCAGAAAATCTACCGAAGCCGTTTCAGAATTCGTATCGAATATGATTCCCATAACAAGAACAAACATGCATCATATACATACAGAAATACACATGATCATCCCATGATTATACAATACATGAATATCATATATTCAAAATTATATAAAACATATATATCAATATATAGTCATGGTATATCATATATATGTTTACATACATCGAAAAACTGTTAAACATATAACCAAATCATTCCATTATACACGTAGCTCTGATGCTATTGAAGGGTTTCAGGCATGAAAACGTAGCGGATATAACGTGAAAAATAAAAAAAATGAAACCCTATCGCAGGATCCATGTATAACTTTGGATGTTTATGGTGAAGAAGTCTGTACCTTAACAAAGCTTTCCGTATGCTGTTTAATGGAGGTCCAGAAAAGATGAATCACAGCAGTCCTTTGTTGCAAAAATCTGTTCTCCAAAGAAGTCCACACGAATGCCCGATCATCATACGATCACCGGAGTCGGTACTAGACAAATTGCTTGCATCTCTCTCTCTCTCTCTCTCTCTCTCTCTAGCCTCTCTTGATGTTGAGCAGCTAGGATTTTTCTCTAAAAATGAAATTTGATGATTAAATCCTAATACTATACATCATTATGTATATATAGGGGAGAGAGAGATTTTGGGCCTAACCCTAATTCATGTGGTTTCCAAAACTCATCCTGATTTTGGGTTATTATTATTATTAAATCTGAATTCTAATATAATTAATCAAGTCCCACTTAATTAATTCAATAATTAAATTTGAATAAACAATAATATATTTAAATTCATAATTTAAATAAACCTCCATTTTGACGTTCTTTGTGTGTGACCCTTTAGGTTATTATTACGTTGGAAATAATTTTATTATCTAATAATAAAATTATAAACAATGAGTGACATCTAGTAATACATCATTAGTACCCAAGTAACAATAATAATTGGTGATTCAATTAAACCTTTCGTGAATAATGTTCCATGTAATATAATCTCTTTAACCTTATATTATAGATCAAACTCGATGCATGTATAGTGTCATCCTCTTCAACGTTTAATCTTGGTTTCTTTGATCAATGAGTAGACTATTTAAACAAATCAATATTTGAGCATAGTCATGCATTTCATAGTCTCACTCATTCAAGAGGCCAATAATATCACTCTTAGAATTGGAGGGTTAAATCATATATCTATCATTCATATTCCTCATACGATTCATAACATACCCAATGTCCACTTTTATCATTACCCGGTTAAATGTAACTTTGAGTGTAATCAAAGTATATTAATTCTCGTATAGAAATATAATGATTTCAAGTCAGAGGATCATTACATCATTATCACTGTGAGATTTCTTATGACACTTATTAACATGTAGAATCTCACGACGGGTCTTTCCAGTGTCATGTATTGATACATACACTTATGTTCTTGACTTTAGTATCACCATACATATGACCAATGAGATGTGGTCATCTGTTAACAAACATACTACTCTTATTGCATTATTGTTGTCCTTAAATAATAATACTTGACTAAGGAATTTTAGGAATAAAATATTATTCATATAATCTCATTTTTAAGTCACATACTTAAAGATATATATTACGTATTAATATTCCAATGACATTTATTATTCTTTCAATTTATGACGTAGTAAATAAAGACATAATAAATATTAATTAAATAATCACATAACATAATTCTTAATTGTTTTCAATAAAACATTAAAAGTATTGTCTCTAGGACACCAATACTAACAGTTCAAGCGTGCATACCAGGCCCGTGGAGCTTGGCGTCAACCATATAAAGCCTTTAGTAACCTGTACACCTTGTGTTCTTGTTTTTCCATCACAAATCCTTCTGGCTGAGTCACGTACACTTCTTCAAGAAGTTCACCATTCAGAAACCCCGATTTCACGTCAAGGTGGTGTACTTCTCACCCATTCTTTGCTGATAAAGACAACAACAACCGAACTGTTTCTAACCTAGTAACGGGTGCAAATACTTCTTCAAAATCGACACCTTTTCTCTGCACAAACCCTTTTACAACAATTCTAGCCTTGCATTTCACAATCTCCCCATTTGTATCCTTCTTCAGTTTGTAAACCTATTTCAGACCTATAGCTTTTCGACCAGGTGGTAACTCTGTCAAGGCCCATGTCTTGTTCTTCTCAATTGAGTCCATCTCGTTCTTCATAGCTTTCTTCCACTCTATATCTTTTGTAGCTTGAGCATAGTCAGTCGGTTCTTCAATTTCCAACAGCATCAACTCGTCTACTAATTCGACTTCCTCCGTGTCATTATACACGTCACTGAGTAGTCTAAAATGTTTGGGCTCTGTACTGCCATTTGAACCTCTAGACTCATCCATATCGCTGCCATAACCTTGTGTTGAACCCAAATCATGTGATTGCATGGGTGTAGTAGTTTCTGTTTCATCATCTTGCTGTGCAGTTATATTAGTATCTATAATAACAAATGAGCTCGAATTTTGCATAACTGTCATCTCTTCTTGACTCCAGTTCCAACCTTTGCTATCTTCAAATACTACATTTCTACTCACATTCAATCTTCCAGTGTGTATCAAATAAATGATGGGCTTTGGTTCCTGGTTCTTTTCCGAGATATATCACTGACTTACTTCTGTCATCTAACTTCTTCGTGTGTTCCTTGGGTATCTTCATGTGGGCAAGGCAGCCAAAAACTCTTATATAATCAAGATGAGGTTTTACACCCTTCCAAGATTCATAAGATGTCTCACATTTCAACACATGTGTGGGCAGCTTTCTTAAAATATACATAGAGTGCCTTACGGCCTCTCCTCAAAATGTAGATGGCATCCCTTTCTCCTTCAAGAAACTTCTTGTCATTGCTACCACAATCTTGTTTCATTGTTCCACAACTCTGTTCTGTTGTGGGGAATACGGAGCTGTCAAATGTCTGAGTATACCTTCATTGTCAAAGTAGGACTCAAACTCTTTTGATGTGAATTCACCACCTCGATCTGTTCTAAAAACTTTTATAGACACTTTTGCCTCATTTTCCACCATCATCTTAAATTTTTTAAACGCAACTAAAGCATCACTTTTATTCTTCAACATATATACCCACATCATTCGACTAAAATCATCAACTAATAAAAAGAAATACCTGTTGCCTGCTAGTGTAGGTGGTGAGATAGGGCCACATAAATCTCCGTGTATTAACTTCAGTTTCTCTTTCGCCATGAAATTTGACTGTGATGGAAATGATTTCTGCATTTTCTTTGATAATAAACACCCATTGCATAATTCTTTAGGCTGCACAAAGTCTGGTATTCCATGTGCCATCCCACTGTCAGACATAAGCTTCATTGCTTTGAAATTCACATGTCTCAGTCGTGAATGCCACAACCAGGACGTCTCTTCCACTTTAGATAACAAACAAACAGCCGTCCCTTCTTTAATAGTAATCTTGTATAGCCTATTAGATGACCTCTTCACTTTCATTAATAATTTCCCTTTCTCGTCATACACCCACAAATAATAACCATGCATAACTACTTTGTTCCCATCTTCAAAAAGTTGTCCAAAACTTATAATATTATTATGAAGTGTTGGAATGAAATATACCTCACGGGATAATCGTTCTTCGCCGTCCTTACATTTGAAAGCAATAGTGCCCTTTCCCTCAATATTCACAGTGGAGCCGTCTCCAAATTTCACCTTCCCGTTACACCCTCGTCAAGATCCTTGAATTTTGAACGTCTGCCCGTCATGTGGTTACTAGCGCCGTTGTCAAGATACCACATATTACTATTCACTTTTGCATCACGTTTAAAGTTTGGAATCACACTTTCTTCATTCAGCAACACCATATTGCTTTCTCTTTCTCCATACTCTGTAAATAAGAGCGTAAGTTCATCATCTTGGGTCTGTGCAAGGTTAACTTCAGGCGTCTGTCCTCTGTCTTTTTCCTTATCTTGACGTGGTTTACGTCACTCAGCTGCATAGTGACCATACACGTTGCAGTTGAAGCATTTTATGTGACTCCTACCACGACTGGTGTTGACACCTTTGTTGTTTTCATCCATGGGAATTTACTGGCCTCTGCCTGCACTACCACCCCATGTGTAACTTCTTCCTTTGCCACGGTAGAAGCCAGTACCTCTTCCCCTCTAGTTATAGAAATTTGTAGTGATATTTTTATGTGTCATCTTTGTCCATTCTTCTTGTGTGAGCAAGAGTTGGCCACCTGTGTTGTATGTTTGGCCACGTATACTTTTTTTGTGTGCCTTGAGTAGCCCAACAACTTCTTCAACAGTCATCTCCTGCATATTTCCAAATTTCTCAATTGTTGAAGCAATCTGGAGATATTTTGAGGGAACTGCATGTAAGAGTTTCTTTACTACACTCGATTCATCCATACTCTCTTCTAGAATTCGAATGTTGGTCACTATACTAGTTAGCTTCATACAAAACTCATTGAGTTGCTCTGTATCCTTCATATTCATCAACTCAAACTCAGCTTTCAAGGTCCGCACTTTTTCCGCCTTTACTCGTTCTACCCCCATACATATCACTTTAATTGATTCTCATGCTTTCTTGGCGGACGTCTTTTCAGCAATGAACATGAGCATCTCCTCTGATATGCTCTGGTAGATAGTTGTCAGTGCCATCTTGTCTGTCCTCGCTTCTACAGCTACCTCGGGGTCGACTGATTCAATGGCCTCTCAAACTCCTTGAGCCTGTATATAGACCTTCAATTTTAATGACCATGATGTATAGTTGCTATTGTTCTTCGCCAACATTGGATAACTTAGAGCAACGGAGCCATCTTTCACTTTTGTTGTCTCCATTGTTGAGTGTGATGTGTGTCTGGGCATGTACTTTGGAATTCACCAACATGAATGCTCTGATACCAAATGATAAAAGTAAAGCTACGTTATATAAAAGTTGGTATGTAAAACAATATAAGTATATGTGTTGGCAAGAGAAAAAATACGTCTCTTCTAATATTCATAACAATTGAAAGATTACAAATAATTTAAATGAATGCACACCAAAAGTGGTGGCTACAAAATAGGAACAAAACAAACAACTACTAGACTTAATCAACTATGTGAAACTTATTCCACTAACCTCCTAAAAACACTCCACACTGCTGCTACTTCTAATTCAAATAACAAGAATTTATTTATAATAAGTTTAGGTTAATAAAAATAAACCCAACAGGGCTTAGGGCAAGAAAATGCTAATGGAGCTGTAGGACATGAAGAAATGGGGGGACTGCAGAATTTTATGGTGAATGGGGTTGCCAATGGAAGCGAAGTTGTCGGAGAAAATGAAGAGATGCTTCAAGCAGATGCAGGTCTTAATGGTTTTCTCTTATCTGGAGATGCGCCTCTAGAGGAGATCGACTAGTTAGGTCTTGTAGGGTTTGGTCTGATGTAGTCTGGCATGCTGCAGTAGTTATATGTTTGCGGCATGCCTCAAGTTCTTAGCTTCTGTGTAGTTTGATGTTCTGGGATCTATGTCACATCTTCCCTGATCTTGTTGGAGAGGGGATTAATAAATAAAACTCGTGCTTATAAAAAAAAAAACTTAATAACCACGTAATGCACCGATTTTTTTTATATTTTGTTAGAATTTGAAAATGCATATATATTTAGAGAAAGAGTGAATAGATGTTATGGCCTACTATATATAATTTTAATAATTGTTAGATATTTAATTTACTGATTTAATAAATAATTGAATAATCGTAAGGTAATATGATGCAGTTCAGAAAACAAAAACAAAAAATACCCCCGTAAAATTTGAAAATGCAAATTTGGAGGAATGGTGATAGATGTATGCTTAACTTTCAAAATAACTTGACAAACTCAAATGTCTTGAATCCCTATTCTCACGTGGTTGTTATTTTATTTTAAATTTAAGATACTCGGACGATATATATTGAAGGATGATAACAAATAAAAACGTTAAAAATATTATTCTTCTCAAAATATAAATTTAATATAATAAACGTTAAGTTAAAAACTAACTCCTGTAATTTAGAAAAAGAATATATATATGAAAAAGTTTAGAACTCAGAAATATATTAAACACGTATATATAATATATATATGTCAGAACATATAAGATAGAATAAGACCTTAATTGTTCTTCAAAAAATCCGGACTAGATTCTTATCTACAATAGCTTCTCCTAGTTCCTACAACAGCTTGCTGTCTTGTCCTTTTTCCCTGTATCTTACTTCATGTCAGACTAAAAATCTGTTGTACTGATATAGCTTATCAGTAAGATATTACCTGCAACATGTGTTAGTAGATACAGATAACATGCGATTTTATATCTAATCAGTTTGCTAATATGTCATTATCAAAATTTAAGTAGCTTCAATCTTCCCCTTTTTCATGTCACATACAAATAATTTCAGAGAAATTTTACTCCTTTTTGTTGATGATTACATATAAATAATATTTATTACTCTAAAAGTAAGTCCAATAATTTTTCTAACTGAAATATTAAATTAAAACTTGGGAAATTTAACACAAGGAAAGGTTTCAATAATATTCTAATGGTTTCTTAGATTACTAAAATATTGTATTCATTCCTTATTTTTAAGGAATATATATGTGGTCTTAAAATTGCTATAACTTATATTTTATGATAAACGATCACAAACACTCTCTTCCTTTTTTATATTGTATATTATATTTTAGTGATAAAAATTATCTCTAATAATAAAATATCAAATATGAAGTGAGCACAAGGAACATTTTTAAAAATGAAATTAACTACTTATATTCTAAGTTACTAATATCTACATTATGTTATATTTAAAAAATGAGTTAGGATGCTATCAGACTTATTCTAAAGATATTAAACATTAAATTACATCAATAACATATTGGAATAATATATATAATACTAATAATATTTAAAAGTTTGAATCGTAATAATAATAATATTATTGGTTAGAAAATATTAATAAATATAAATAATTTTTATTTAAAATATTTAAAAATATAAAATTTTAATAAATAATATATATATTAATAATAAATTAATAAATATTTATGAAAAAAATTGTGAATCGCACGAATTTTAATCTAATACATACATACATGCATACATATACATATACATATATATATATATATATATATATATATATATATATATATATATATATATATATATGTGATCATGCACATTCCTACCCATTTATTATTGAATTAAAATTTACCAAGTCAAATTTAATTTATTAAGATTTATACTTATTTTTTCGGACACCTGACCTGGATTGGAATGAATTATTTATTATAAATAAATAAAGTACAAATAGAAAAGTGACTAACGGAATTAATATTAGAGTAAAATTTAGCAGTAAAACAGGATTACTGCTGACAAGATTACAAGACGCTAACCATACAATTCCATGATTCTGTACTATTTTTTAGGAGTAAATAGTACAAAACTTATATCCCGTGCGATGCAATTTTTTTTATTTTTTTAATAATTTTTATATGAGTTGAATTTATTTTTAATTTATATAATAATAATTTAAACTGTATTTAATTTTACATGTATATAAGTTTTTTTATTTATAAATGAGTATTTATAATATCAACTCAATCTTATCAATCACTAATTAAAATTTATTTTTTATAGTCATTGACTCTATATATATATATGAAAAATATTTTTAATTGAAATTAAGAAAGAAAATTAAAGTTTTTCATTTTTCATAAATAAATTAAGATTTTAACTTTTCAGCTATAAATGATGCTAACTTATGTCCCTTACGAAGCACATATAATTTTTTTTAGTTTTTTAATATTTTATTTTAATATTTTTTATATTATTTGAATTTATTTTTATTGGTATAATAATAATTTAAACTTTATTTCATATTATATGTATATATTTTTATATAATTTATTTATATTTATATTTTAATGGAATAATATTTGTGTGTTTTGTATTGAAATATATTTTAGGTAGGAGATTAATGTGAGATATTTTATTAAAATAAAAATATAATATTATACGTGATGAGTTGTATAAAAGGATGAGTATCAGGGATAAAATTGTATGTATGATATATATATATATATAATTTTTATTAAAATGGATGGTTAAAATGATTTTTATAGTTCACCTAAAATTGAACCGTCATGATATTTTCTATGATTCACTGAAATGTTTTAAAAAAAAGTTTTCAAGTGTCGTTATAATAATATATTATAGTATAGATTAGTTATATAAATATAGATAGATTCAATTTGTATACATCGTTACCAAATAAAAACAGCAATGCCTGCATATGTTACTGGTGTACTACCACCTCCAATCCCCTCTTTTTTATATTTGTAGATTGCACATTTTCCCGTAATTTTCAAGGACAAGAATGCTACAATTTGATGTTTCGAGTCCATCAATACACCTAATGTACTTATTTTTAGTCATCCAATGCTTATGGTGTTATAAACAACTACTCCCTTGGTTTTTTTTATAGGACATTAGAGGCAATTTAAAATTTAAATAAAAAGAATTTTATTTAATAATTTTTTCTAAATAAAAAATGTTAATAATATTTTTATTCAAAAAATATTAAATATAACTCTTATTATTAATACATAAAATTTGTACAGTGTCCTATAAAAAAAATAACAAAAAAAGAATTTCACATAGAGATAATATAAGAACTATTTCTTCTATTTACAATTTTATTGCTAAAATATCGATTTCCACGGGAGGGACAATTTTGTATCTACATCCTCTGGGTTTCCTACTGAGGCACTTGAATCAGTGAATGCTATTACCTAGCAGTGACAAATTTTCAAATGACGGATATAACCACTCACACAAATAATCGGAAAGTATTATATATAATTTTACGTTTGTCGACTTACTGATCGGTTGTGATTTTGCTTCTTCTATTATGCTTCAAAAATAAGAATTTCTATAGTTACACACACTCCATGAAAATGCACATCTAGAGGAGGTGAATATGTGATATAACTAATAATTATCGATTTTAATTTTATTAAATTGTTTAACCTGCCATCTAGTTCAGTTTAATTGCAATTCATTGTCAGTTAGTTACTGTATGCAATGCAGTACAGAAAAAGTAAATAACATCAAATCTTTTAGCGAGGTTCGACCCTTAATCCCCTATGGTTTACGTCATGATCCCCCACCAACTGGTAAGATAGAATATTATTAATCAATAAACAAATAATTACAATATTACATTAATATTCATCACTTCATCTCTTGCAGCTGATTTTAGCTTGCTGAAACACCTGTTTCCTGAACTAATCTGCTCTCTAAGCACTATATTACCCTAGTACAGTCTTCTCTAACCTCTAGTTTCCTTGAACCCTGTTTCACAAGTCTAGCAATCTAGCCACAATTAATCAATAAAACAAGTGAATGAATTACAACTCAAACTATAACCTCTCTCACGTATATATATAAATATATAAAACACTAGAGTTCGAAAATATTAGCTAAGAAAGATTTGAGTTTGAGAATAAATGTGTATATGTTTTGCAAATCAGTATATGTCTTCAATTGGTGAAGATAAAAATTATACACACAAGATATTTATATGAACACTTGAACATTCGAATTAACAAAACCACATTAACGTTAGAATCATAATGTTCATGGTGGATAAGATAATTCAAATATCTCATGTTCAAAAACTACGAATATTGAGGTTTGAAACTGATTAAAATGTTTGAATAAAATCCTTAATATAAGTTTAAATACCTAGATAAGAGTTGGTTAAATAAAAGTTAAAATTTGATAAAGTCCAACTCCTATTAATTAGGAAAACAAGTTTGAATAATAAAATACGTTTGAATAAATATAATATGAGCTCTAATATAATATATAATCACATATATAATAGATAAAGCTCGTACAAATAAAATCCTAAATAATCTTCATAAATTTCGGACTTCCTTGTATATCCAAACAACTTATGCGCTCCTAGTATCAGCTAGCTGGAACGCTGTGTTTTCCTACTTTCAGCTTGCTAGCAATGTACAAATTCACATTATACTAATATTTCATATCAGTAAGCTAATACCTGCAAAACCATGTTAGTACCAGTATAACAGCATGCTATGTTACCCAGATAATACACTATTATAGAAGGGGGGTTGAATATAATAGTATCAAAACAATCGATTATGAACACAAGTATGTAGAAGAAATATTGTTTTGTATTAACTTTTAGTAAATTGAATACAAAACTCTCTCAAGAAAAATAAGGTTCTTAAGAGCTGCTAGGTTATGAGAATAATATGTCTTGAATTGTTATAATGTAAAACCTAATTCTGTGTTTATATAGTACACAACTACATATCCAAATAAAAGAAATATAATGATCATTAAATGTCAATATCCGATTTCCATCATTATCCTCCTATAAGATAGCTTCTAGAAAGGTAATTGATTTACATTAAAACACTTTCATATTTATCCCAATCAATCTCTGATTTATCTGTTTCCATCTTTGTCAACTCTGATCATAAACTCTGTCGGTTGATAATCTCTAATTGAGTATACTCTGATTGAGTAAACTCTGTCGACAGCTTCTAAACTTTGATGACGTCAACGTAAACTCTGATTGGTTTTAATAAACTCTGATTGAAGTATTCTCTGATAGCATCAGTGTTTATATCAACAATCTCCCCCAATTTATGCTTTATTCAGTAAAACATAAATTCAACTTATAATGTCAGAAACCTTAAGACAAATGTACCACAGTTTGAGTTTTCCTTCTTATATTCTCTTGTAAGAAAAATCTTCAGATAGAAACTTATCAAGTAATTTATTTTCTGCTATCTTCAACAATTCTACCAGCTTCCCCTGCAAATCTTTCATCTGGTCACTAGAATCATCAATTTGAAAATTGCAGTTCTCAAGTTATAAATTGATGTCCTTTCCATTCTGTCATCTAGAGGAATGAAACAAATCTTTTGTCCATCAGGATTGAACATTAATGTTGGAGTTTCTAATACCATCTTTATTTTACCATCTCCCTTGCTCAACTCCTTCTCAGTATCATCCTCTAGCATGTACCTTGGTTTATACTCCTCAGAGTCTAGCTTCATCAATTTTTGAGTCTTCCTTGCTCCTGCTATTGTATCTTCTAAGAATCTCACCCACTTTGCAGTAGTGTCATCTTCTCCTTTTAGCAAATAAATAACATATTCAAGTTCTTTTGATGACTTGTGAACAAAATCCTCTTCAGATAATTTCATAACTTTACCATCTTCCAGAAAATACAGAAGTTTCTCTTTTGGTTGAGCACCATCAAAAATATCCTTCATTATATGAACATCAATTAGCTTGTCCAAACGATATTGAGTTAGCTCTTCCTCAGGTTTGTTCTTTAAAGAGTAAGGATCTCTGAAAGTGTTTGCTTCTCCTCTATAGACTTTAGCTTGTGAATCACCAATACCACCCTTGTTTTTACCAAGTCTGGCATTGAGAGTCAGAGTTTTTATTTTTGTCCACAGAAGATCAGGTTATACTTCACTTTGAGAGGTAGGTTCTTGTGTCTCCTGGCCAAAAGAAACTATCTTCTTCTTTCTGGTAAGCAACATAGAAGTGCTAGAAACTGGAGATGCTTGTGACTGCTGAGCAACTATTTCCTTCCTTACTTCTTTAGCTAATTCACTCACTCTTTCATGTTTGATCCTTATTGTTGGGAGGTTTGTTTTACAACTGAAGTCTTTTGGGAGAAAACAGAGGTTGGCTTGAGTTGTGTATCAGTGTTTGGTTGTTGACTTGGGTTAGAACCAGAGGGTGCTAAACTCTTATTCTCAGTCACTGATAAAAATTCCCTCCCATACACAGTAGACATTCTCTGATTTAAGAGAAGTCTGACCCATGTGGGATAAAATAAGTTAGGCATCTTACCTTCAGCATTTTTCTTGAAATCTTTCCTTGTCAAGTCGACATAAATTCGTTTATTCATGTTGTAGTTAAGTAAACTCTTGTCATTTTCAAAATTTACATCAGGCAAGGGATAAGTGAAAATTAACTGCAAAAATCTAATAAAGTATATAGTATGCTCATCATCACTAATCTTGCTAACTATTTGCCTAATCAGTAAACAAGGAAAATTAAAGTTTAGATTATGGGTCAGAGAATACCCAATTTTTTGTGACAATTGAGGAATTGCATCAAAATTGGTGCACTTTGCAGTGAAAGCCCATATGATACAGTCAAAGAAAAAGCTCCATTATTTGCGCAGATTCGGCCTTGTGAGGCTTCCAAACTTGGATAGACTGCCTCCATAGCCTATTGCTGTAAAAAAAATTGCTTGATGTGTTCGTCATCAATAATATCATCATATATAGCCACTTCAGGAAGGTGAAGGGGTTGACGAACAACTTCTGAAGTAATTGAATGTCGACCATTGCATTGAAACGTGATAATGGGCTCCTCATCATCACCAGCATTGTTGAATTTAGCAGTGGACCAAATCTTGGTCAGAGTTTGAGACGAGTTTGCCTTGGGTTCTTGGAGAGCATACCCAACACTGATTAGTTGTAGAAAGTCCTGAATGACAAAAAAATCTTGTGGTGCTTCAGATTTATTCAAGAGTGAAGTGTAGTAGTAGCAGTAAAAATGTAGTTTTGGAAAGAAAGACCCTTGGATGCCATTGATTCACAGAGATGTGCAGGTTTGAGATATCAGGGTTTGAGAGTACGAGAGAAAGAGAGATGCAGATGAATAATTCAAAGTACAAAATATGAATTAAATATTCCATCTCAATAACATATAATCTATAGTGAGACACATGGCATGTTATGATTGGTAGAGTAAAGAGTAGTGCAAATCTCAAAATACAGCATATGTGTGTGTATCTATGTCTAAATATGAAACATTTTTCGTGACAGACATGCGCCATATGATTACTCCAATCAGAGATTAACAAATATAATGTCACATAATTAAATATGATGTCATAAGTAAAATAATCAAAAAGTAATCAGAGTTTGACATGTGAACTAAGATCAGAGTTTACAGTAATCAGAGTTTGTTGTATCCTCCAACAGAGTTTACCACATACTCTGACAGAGTTTACTATAAACACTGATAGTTTGAGATCATCATAGTTTAGATACTCCAAGTATTAGAGTTTACTTTACTTTCTATCAGAGTTTACCACATACTCTGACATAATTTACCATAAACACTGATAATTGCTTCTAGTTACTGTTTGGAGTAAAATCACTTGTCACCATGCCCAATTCAGAAACCAATCTTGTAAATGTTGCTTCACACAAAGGTTTTTTGAATATATCTGCTAACTATTGATCTGTGGAAATAAAATGCATTTCAGTTATTCCTTCCATAACATATTCCCTTATGAAGTGATATCTAATACTGATGTGCTTTGTCAGATAATGTTAAACTGGATTTCCTGTTATTGCAATAGCACTTTGATTATCAAAATAAATAGGAATTTTTGAAAAGTTCAAACCATAGTCTAACAGCTGATTTCTCATCCATAAAATCTGAGCACAACAGCTTCCTATAGTTATATATTCAGCCTCTACTATAAATGTTGAAATTGATTTATGCTTCTTGCTAAATCATGGGACAATTATTCCACCTAGAAATTGACAACTGCCACTAATGTTTTTTCTATCTATTTTACATCCTGCAAAATCAGCATCTGAATAGCCTATTAGTTTAAAATCAGACTCTCTAGGATAACATAAGCCAAGATTAATGGTGCCTTTGAGATATCTAAAAATTCTTTTAACAATAATCAAATGTGGTTCCCTTGAATTTGCTTGAAATCTAGCATATAGACAGGTTGCAAACATGATATCTGGTCTACTAGCAGTCAAATAAAGAAGTGAGCCAATCATACCTCTGTATGTTATTATTTCTACAGGCTCACCTGTATCTTGATCCAACTTGGTTGTAGTAGCAATAGGAGTTGTTGCAGATGCAGGGTCTTGCATTTAAAATTTTATGAGTAGATTCTTTGTGGATTTGGACTGACTTATGAAAATGCCTTCATCAGTCTGTTTCACTTGCAAGCCTAAGAAATAGCTCATCTCTCCCATCATGCTCATTTGATACATGGACTTTATTAGCTTTGAAAATCTTTCACAGAGTTTCTCATTAGTGGATCCAAATATGATATCATCAATATATATTTGAACCAATATTAAATCCTTACCCTGAGTTATATAAAATAAGGTTTTATCATTTGAACCTCTTGTGAAACCACTTTCATGTAGAAATTGAGCCAGTGTTTCGTACCAGGCTCTTGGAGCTTGCTTGAGTCCATACAAAGCTTTATCCAACATGTAGACATGATTTGGATATTTTGGATCCACAAATCCAAGTGGTTGTTCAACATATACCTCCTTCTCAAGCTCACCATTCAAAAATGAACCTTTAACATCCATCTGGTATACTTTGAATTTCTTGTGTGCATCATAAGCAAGAAAGATTATAATTGCTTCAAGTCTAGCTATTGGTACAAATGTTTCATCATAGTCAATACCTTCTGGTTGAGAGTAACCTTTATCAACTAGTCTTGTTTTGTTCCTTGTTATGATTCCATCAGAGTCTGTCTTGTTTCTGAACACCCATTTTATACCAACAATGGATCTTTTCTTAGGTCTTAGAACAAGAGTCCAAACCTCATTTTTATTAAACTCATTTAATTCTTCTTGCATTGCAGTAACCCAGTCTGCATCCTTTAATGCATCTTCAACTTTCTTTGGTTCTGTTTAAGAAAAAAAATTATGACATAGACACTCATTTTGAGTAACTTTCCTTGTCTTCACTCCACTTTCTAGATCACCAATAATCAAGTCAGGTGTGTGATCTTTGGTCCATTTTCTTGGATGTGGAAGATTTCTTGAACTAGATTTCCCCCATGATTTGTGCTTTCATAGTATGATTCCTCAGTAAATGCTGATCCTCCCCCTGAAGTTTTGTTTCTATCAGAGTTTGATGGATCAATGTTTAGGCTTTTAGAGTTTAATAGATCATAGCTTAGGATTTCAGAGTTTGTTTATGTCAGAGATTGTTCAGACTCTGAAATTTCAATGATTGAGGTTGGTTCTACAATTTCAGTAGAATATTGATGTTGCTCCCCCTCAACATGTGCAGAATCTTCAATTACCGTGTTTGTTTTATCTGAATCAGATTTTAAGGAATCAGAGTTTACCTCACCAGAGTTTGGCTCATTAGAGTTTAGCTTATTAAAGTCTGTCTTGTTGTAGTTCATTTTCAAAAATCAGATATTCCTGATAATCTTCATCATGTAATCCTGTTATTTTTTCTTCATCAAAAGAGACATTAAAATATTCCATGACTACCTTAGTTCTTAGATTAAACACCTTGAATGCCCTTGAAGAAGCTTTGGAAGTTGTTGAATAACCAACAAAAATGCCTTCACCTGCTTTGAGTTCAAACTTTTTCAACTGCTCAGGATGTGTTTTAAGAATGAAACACTTGCTTCCAAATATGTGAAAGTATTTCACATTTAGTTTCCTTCCCTTTAACATCTCATATGGAGTCATTCCATGTTTATTTATCAAAGTGCAATTATGAGTTATGCATGCAGTCTTCACAGCTTCTGCCCAAAAGTAAGTAGGTAGCTTTTCTCCTTCTAACATTGTTCTAGCAACTTCAATGAGAGTTCTATTCATTTTCTCAACTACACCATTTTGTTAATGTGTACCAGGTGCTGAGAATTATTGAATGATTCCTTTGGTTAAGCAAAATTCTTCCATTGCAGAGTTCTTAAATTCTGTTCCATTGTCACTCCTTAAAATCTTTACCTTGTGTAGTGATCCATTTTCAATCATTGCAATATGATCAAAAATTATCCCAATTGTTTCATCCTTTTTGTGTAAAAAGTACACCCAGTTAAATCTTGTGTAGTCATCTACTATCACCAGAGTATATTTCTTCTTTCCAATGGACATTATGTTGACAGGTCCAAACAAATCAAAATGTAATAGATGAAAAGTTTGATCAATAGAATTTTCAGTCTTGCTTTTGAAAGATGTCTTCTTTTGTTTTGCCTTTTGACATGAATCCAGAGTCCATCAGGATGAAATTGAACTTTTGGAAGACCTCTTACTAGATCCTTTTTCACCAATTCATTTATATTTCCAAAGTTCAAGTGACACAACCTTTTGTACCAATTCCAGCTTTCCAAAGATGATGTTTTTCCAAGTAAACAAGTTAAAGGACCATCAGAGTTTACCTCCAAGCTAGCTTCAAATAGATTGTTATGTCTGTGACTAATGAGAACCACTTTGCCAGCCTTTTTACTTTTGACTTCACAATGTGTTTCATGAAATTCTATAGAATAACCTATGTCTATCATTTGACTCACACTTAACATATTATGCTTGAGTCCTTCAACCAGAGCTACATTTTCAATAATGACATTTTCAATCATAATATTGACATATACTAATGTCCTTCCTATGTTGCCATCTCCATAAGATATTGTTGGGCCAGCCTCCTTCTCAAAGTCTGAAATTAGAGATTTATTTCCAGTCATGTGTGCAGAACATCCACTATCAATTACTAGGATGTTTTTCCTGTTTCCCTACAATCATTAATGAAAATTAATTAGTAACTTTGAGGACCCAAACAAGTTTAGATCATTTTTTTTGAAATTGTTAACTTTTGCAGTAGAAATAACTTTATCAGAGTTTAACAGAGTTTGCATTTTCAGAGTTTATGTTTTCAGAGTTTGCATTTTCAGAGTTTATGGAATAAGAGTTTGCATTTTCAAAGTTTATATTTCTTCTGTCAGATTTTATCACATAATGTTATTTAACAGAATAACTAGAAGAAACTGGAGTTGTATTCAAATGAGACAAAAGTTCATAATAATTGAAATACAATCTATGATATTCTTTACATGTGTAAATTGAATGCCATAAACTACCACAGTGAAAACAAGGATTTTGTGGTCTATATCTAGTTTTTTTTCTAGCCTCTGATCTAGGTCTCTCAGGTTCCATCTTTTTATTTAGCCTGTAGTCAATAGCAGGATGATTAGAATTTCCACATGTTAAATAGGTTTTTCTAGGAGCATCATGAATATTTTTATAGTCAATATCCTTACAAATTCCTACTTTTCCATTTCAATTCCTCTTGACCTTTCTAGGTTTATTTTTGTTTGTGACTGCCTTCAACTTTTCCTTAAGTTACTTCTGTGAGAGTAACCCAATATTGACTGATATATTCTCTGACACACTATTCTATTTAGTTTTGTGATTATTAGAGCATTCACCAGAGTTTGCCTTTTCATTACTAGCTCTAACAAAATTCACAAGTTTACTCAATTTTCCTTTTATTCCTGTGTGTGTCATTTGATTCTTAGCATGTGTCTCCTTATCAGATTCATAACCTAGAGTAGATGTCTAATTTTTATCAGAAAGAATTTGTTGGACTTTCTTGCTAGAGTTTGTCCAAACTCTGAAATTATCCTATTTTTTAGATATCTCAGCTTTTAAATATTCAACCTATATTTCTAGCTGAGTTTACATGTGAATAACATTCTCAAGGTCTTTCTTAGTGTTAAGCATGTGTGCATGTTCAGATTCAAGAAAATCATTCCTAGTAGACAGAGTTTGAATTTTAGATTTTAATCTTTCATTCTCAAGTGACTGTGATTTCAAACTAACATGCATGGTTATAAGGAAAGACTTTAATTCATGAATATTTTCAGTATTAATATTGAAGACAAAGTTTGGTACCTTGTTAGAGTTTAGGATGAGAGTATCAATGTTTTCCATGATAGCATAGTTAATTTCATCTTCAAAGTCTGAGAAATCCATCCAATCTTTCTTTGAGGTGATGAGAGCTTTCCCAGATTCCTTGCTTCTACACTCAGTAGTAAAGTGTCACGTCTTGTTACACTTATAACACTTGACCTTTGATTTGCCAAGTGCTTTAGCCTTACCTTCTATGTCTTCTCTCCTCCTGAATCTGTCTATATTTTCTGACTCTCTATGCTTCTTTTAGAAGTTTCCTTGCTTTCTGTACTTCCTATATTTCATCTTCTTGAAGCCTTTGATAATCATGGCAACCATCTCCATCATGTCAGAGTCTGTGGAGTCATCAGAGTTTGCATCAGAGTTTGTCTCAGACTCTGATTCATTATTTTCCTTAACCATCACAACTTTTCCTTTTCTTATTGAGGCTTTTATGACTTTTTTTTTGTTCTTCAACCTTAGTCTCAACATTCAAGGCAACAGACTTTGCCTTGTTACTCTTCCTATTCCTCCTTTGTTGTAACTCCAAGTCATGAATTTTCAGCCTTCTATACACTTCATCTAGGGACATCTCATTCAAATCAGCTCTGTCTCTTATTAAGGATGTTTGTAAATCCCATTTTTCAGGAAGATCCCTAATAAACTTGGTGTTTGAATCTTCATTATCATACACCTTATTAACCAAAGCTAAGTTATTCAATAAAGTAAGAAATCTGTCATAGATATCGGTGGTAGACTCATTCTGTTTAGCCTCGAAATATTCATACTCTTGAATTAGAAAATCTTTTATTCTTCTTTATCTCCGAGTTTACTTGGCATTGAACTTCTAGTGCATCTCATATTTCTTTTGCAGTTTTGTAAGCAATTACTCTGTTAGACATCACAGAGTCTAGACTGTTATGCAGAATGTTCCTCACATTTGCATATTTCAGGACTTCTTGTTTTTCTTCATTCGTCAACTCCTTCTTGTCCTTCAGGGTATAGTATTCAGGAACCTATCTTCCTTCCACAATTATTGATGGAACTAGCTTTGTTGGTAGATACTGACCTTCATTGATCCTGTCTAGATAATCAAGATTTGTGGCTTCCAAGAACATCATCATCTTTACCCTCCATATAGGGTATTCAGTCTTCTTCAAAATTGAGATTCTAATACTTTCATACTTGTTTCCAGACATTGTTTATAGACCTTTAAGTTGTAATTAACTGTCTGTTCTGATACCAATTATTGCCCAGATAATATACTATTATAGAAGGGGGGTTGAATATAATAGTATCAAAACAATCAATTATGAACACAAGTATGTAGAAGAAATAATGTTTTGTATTAACTTTTAGTAAACTGAATACAAAACTCTCTCAAGAAAAACAAGGTTCTTAAGAGCTGCTAGGTTATGAGAATAATATGTCTTGAATTTTTACAATGTAAAACCTAATTCTGTATTTATATAGTACACAGCTACATATCCAAATACAAGAAAGATAATGATCATTAAATGTCAATACCCGATTTTCATCATTATCCTCCTACAAGATAGCTTCCAGAAAGGTAATTGATTTTCATTAAAACACTTCCTTATTTATCCTAATCAATATCTGATTTATATGTTTCCATCTTTGTCAAACTCTGATCATAAACTATGTCGGTTGATAAACTCTGATTGAGTATACTCTTGTTATTTCCCAGAACAATGTCAATATTTATAGAAGGAGGGGTTGAATATAAATTATCAAAACTTTTATTTTTTTAATATTTGTTCTTAATGTTTGAGTATTTTAGAGAATTTGTATAAACAAAATGAAACTGAAAATAATCTTGAACAAAGAGGTTTTAAAATTACTGATGGATTAGTTTTTCCATCAGTGTATATTTTTACTCAATGTTCCTAGGTTAAAAAAATCTAGCTTCTTTTTTATAAAGTTAGAAAATAAATCAACTGTTCTTACAAAGCGCTCTAAGGCTGAACAAATTGATTCAAAAGATACTGTCTAACTTGTATATTTCTAACAATGCTACCACACTTGTTTATATACCACAAGTATGTTTTTACGATGCCTATTTTAGGATTGTTTCTATCATATCTTTCCTTTTACCTTTTTCTATTTTAGAAAAGGTTTGAAAGACAACTTCAGTTTGAGTCTTCACAGTCATCATAGACTGTTTTCCATAGGTGTGCTTTTGTGTTTTGGATCTATGACATATAGCCTTTCAGTGTTGTCTCAATCAATTGATAATTTTTTGTTAAGCATATCAATTGATTCTTCCTTTTATCCATCAACTAATATTCTTCTTCGATTGATCTCTATATCCATCAATTGATAAAAGATGACTTATCGATTGATAAATGTTATCAATCGATATATCAATCAATGGGTCTTCACATCAGTTGATGGTCTTCAATACTTGTCCTGGCTTCTTCAATTGATCTTCTATCTATCGATGCTTCAATATCAACTGATCATCCTTCACTTGTATAATTTCCTATCTTCAAATAATTACAAGTTGACAGTCTAAGTTACACATCAGTTGATGACCTGTATCAATCGACTCTAACATCAATTGACTTATACCTTATCGATTGAAATAGACTAAGTACACCTATGCTACAATCTATATTATCAGTTGATTCACATAAACATTTCCAACTGATAAATAGTTTCCTGATCAATTGATATTTATATTTTCCATATCAATTGATCAGTTACATCAATTAAAATTTCTATGATTCTAAGATTAAAGTTATCATCAAATTACATGTAGATTCCTAACAATCTCCCCCTATTTGTGTCTGTGACATGAACATGCATAAATCTACTTGATGATAACAAAACCCTTAATTATTTTCATTCAGATAGAATCAAGAAATTTAAATAGAACTTTGAATTTTGGAAGTACCAGTTGATGAATAATTTCTGCAAACAGCTCCAATGTCTTCATGATCTTCATAATCCCACTACATCTTCTTTTTTCTCTTCTCAGCATTTTCCTTTAGTTGTCTAATGAAAGAACTCCTCAATATTGCCTCATCTCTATCAGTCTCTCCAAGTTGCCTCATTAGGTAATGAATTTCTTCATTTGTGATTTTGTCCAGATATTTGTAGATATCAAAGAACTTTGTATTTCCCTCCACATCTGTAAAAATCATGGCATATTTTGGCTCTAGCACCACCTTCTTGACTTGAGACTTCCATTGCTTAAGGGGTGAATCAGGTTCAACTTCTGCCTTTGATCTCCTTATCTTTGAGATTTGATGTTGAATTTCCTGAGCAATTGTTGTATTGAGCTTGTACTTTCTGTTGAGTAGAGGTAGAATGGTCTTCAGGACACTGTAGCTTTGCTTCATTATCACCTTCATTGAGTAAGTGATTTCTGCTCCATTTTCATACTCCAACCTCATTGATTCTTCTTCATTAGAGGTTGTAGGGTGAGTTCTTACTCGTATCAACCCTTTTTCACTTACCACTGGTATCCCTTTCATGTCATGTCCTTCAATTGTCACCTCCTCCTTGATTTCATCTTGTTGAATTTGGAGATTTTCTTGAACCACTTTTTCATGTCATATCCTTCTAGATCTTCAATCTTTGATTCAAGCTCTTTGATCTTGACTTTATCAGTAGCTTGAACAAGTTCTTTACTTTCACATAGTGGGTCCACCTTTGCCATCAAATCTTGAACCATCTGTGTAAGATATGAATTATTCTCTAACAGTTTTTTGTTTTATGTCCTTACTGAGTTATATTACTTTATGGGAATACTATCTTGATCATGCATGGTTAGTTAATCCAGGATAATATTATCAGAAGAAATATCAAATCTAAATGAAATGACCTCACTACTATCATCCTCAGAATCACTTTCAGCAATGATCTCCTCAGTTAAGCCTCGAACAGTGTCATCATTCCTTCCAACTAGTGCAAGGTTGACCATATCATCATTGTTGTCATTATCACTTGGTGAGATGTCTTCTTCATCATCACTCCAGGTTAGCAATTCATTTTATTTCTTCTTGTCTTTGAATCTAGCTGGCTGTTTTCCCTTCAGCTTGTAGCAATCCTTCTTGAAATGGCCAGATTTTCCACATTCAACACATGTTGAATCTCATTTGGAATCTTCAGAGAACTTCTTTGTTTTAGAGAAGCCTGAACTCCTCATTTCTTTCTTCATCTTGTTCTTTATGTTCGATCATTTTCCTGATTTTTCTGGACATGAGAGCTATTTCCTCATATGATTCATCATCAGATTCCAGCTTGCTGTCATCACCATGAAAAACCAAGTTCTTCATTTTAGAAGTAAGATCAGAACTTTTATTTGCCTTGCTAGCATTGATTTTACTTTCAAACTGCTCAAATTCAGCAAATACAGCTAAAGCATCCATGATATCGATTATTGGAGAAGATTCTAAGGCAGTGACTTTAGGTTCATAGATCCATGGAACAACACTAATGATTTTCATGTTGATCTCCTATTGTGGTATTTTCTTGCCAAGTAAAGTGAGACCATTCATTATAGTCTGGAACCTTGATTGAGCATCTCTAATAGATTCTCCTTCATTGAGTTTAAAATTTTCATACTCGTTCATCAGCTTGTTGAGTTTGACCTTCTTTAGAGTTTTAGAACATTCATGACACAATTCAAGTGTGTCCCACATTTCTTTTGCAGAAGTACATGAAAAAACGTTGTCACTTTCTTCATGACATAATCCAGTCATGATGGTGTTGATAGCTCTGTTGTTGTAAGAAAACTTGATTAGCTCATCAACATTGAGTTCATCTATATCTTTTTCTTTACCATATGTAGTGAGAAACTTGAAAGGACCTTTTTCTGTAACTATCCACTCAATGGGTTCTCTGGTCAGATGCTGCTTCATTCTACCTTTCTACCAAATGTAAATTTCTAAGCCAAGTAGAAGAGGTGCCCTTGAACCTGAGCTTCTCATTGGATATTTGTCAATCATCTGTTTTATACTTTCCTGTTACATAATATATTAGAATAACCTGCTCTGATACCAAATGAAAATGCACACCTAGAGGGGGGTGAATAGGTGTTATGGCTAACAATGACCGATTTTAATTTTACCAAATTGTTTAACCTGTCAGCTAGCTAAGTTTAATTATAATTCTCTGTCAGCTAACTACTATATGCAATGCAATACATAAAAAGTAAATAATACCAGATCTTTTAGTCAGGTTCGACCCTCTGATCCCCTATGGTCTACGTCCTAGTCCCCTACCAACTAGTAAGAGAGAATATTATTAATCAATGAACAACCAATTACAAGATTCCAATAATATTCATCCCTTCATCCCTTGCAGCTGATTCTAGTTTGCTGAAACACCTATTCCCTGAACTAATCTACCCTCTAAGCACTATACTACCCTAGTAGCGCCTTCTCTAGCCTCTAGTTCCCTTGAAACCTGTTTCACAAGCCTAGCAATCCAGCCACAACCAATTACAATCAATAAAATAAAAGAATGAATTATAACTCAAACTATAAGCTCTCTCACGTGTATATATATATAAATATATAAAACACTAGAGCTCGAAGATATTAACTAAGAAAAAATTGAGTTTAAGAAGATGTGTGTATATGTTTTACAAATCAGTATATGTCTTCACTTGGTGAAGATAAAAATTATACACACAAGATATTTATATGAACATTTGAATTAGCAAAGCCACATTAACGTTAGAATCATAACGTTCATGATGGATAAGATAATTCAAATATCTCATGTTCAAAATCTACGAATATTGAGATTTGAAACTGATTAAAACGTTTGAATAAACTCCTCAATATAAGTTTAAATACCTAAATAAGAGTTGGTTAAATAAAAGATAAAGTTTAATAAAGTCCAACTCCTATTAATTAGGAAAACAAGTTTGAATAATAAAATACGTTTGGATAAATATAATTTGAGCTCTGATATAATATATAATCACATATATAATAGATAAAGCTCGTACAAATAAAATCCTAAATAATCTACATGAATTTCGGACTTCCTTGTATATCCAAACAGGTTCTGCGCTCACAGTATCAGCTAGCTGAAACGCTCTGTTTTCCTATTTTCAGTTTGCTGTCAATGTATAATTCACATTATATTGATATGAATAAGCTAATACCTGCAAAACCATGTTAGTACCAATATAACAACATGATATTTATATCATGTACAAGCTTCCAACTTACTATCTGTGTGATGATCCAGAGGATTTCACTCCATACAATATATCTTGTGAAAATTGCACTAATATCTACGTTCAAGCACTCTAAAAATAATAGGGATATTATCAATAGTATCCCCGTAGAATTGGCTTTTACCAATGGTACCACTACATTTTTGGCTTCTACTAGTGGCACCCTCGTACTTTTGTTTTTTACACATGGTACCCTCGTACGTTTGATTTTTTACACATGATACCCCTCTGTTAAGTAAAAATAATAGAATTGAATTCAGATTGTTAAACAAATTGTATATTTGAAATCTTTGCAAAAAGTTACATAAAATACACTATTGAATCATGTAAAACAGAGTCAAAATGAGTGAGATATAGATGGTCAAAGTTTTGTTATGAATTTGAATTTGACCATCCATATATCACTCATTTTAATTCCGTTTTACATGATTCAACAGTGTATTTCATGTATTTTTTCGCAAAGATTTCAAATATACAATTTGTTTTACAATCTGAGTTCAATTCTATTATTTTTACTTAACAGAAGGGTATCGTGTATAAAAAATAAAAGTACGAGGGTGCCACTAGTAGAAGCCAAAAATGTAGTGGTACCATTGGCAAAAGCCAATTCTACGGGGTACTATTGAGAATATCCCAAAATAATATTACTGGTAAGAATTGCACTTAACCGCTACAATTGAAAACGTAGTTCGTAATCCATTCAAAATAAAGAAAAAGAAAACATAGTTCGTAAATTTTTAAGAAAATTAAAATTATTGATACACACTTTTTATTGAATATTCTACAATATCTTCGGTGCATTATAAATTTGTTGTATACAGCCAACGGCATGATATGAACACTTTAATGCACGGAAAACGAGACATTATCAAATCTACGAATATCGTCAGCCATAAAATAATAATAAAAAAATAATTTATACAGTAAAATCTTGATTAATTGATGATCGATAAATTAATAATTAATGATAAATTAATATTTTTAATACATATTTTTAATTTTAATATAATAATAGCAGTACATCTTTTGTCTCGATTAATTAATTTGTTGATCCCGACATCATTAATTTATAAAGATTTTACTGTATACACATTTTTATTGATACTTGTACAATATCTTTTACATTTTATAATTCGTTGAACCACTCTAAAATAAAATAAAAAACACTTTAATACACCGAAGACATTACATTGTCAAATCTGTAAATATTATCTTCCATAAAAATAATAGAATATAAGTTAATACACATTTTTATTGATAGTTCTATAATATTTGTACGTATTATAAATTTGTACTTTATGATTGAATTAAATCTATTATATATAATAGAAAATATTTTAATGCATGAAAAATTTGTACTATACGACTGAATTGGCTCTAATATATGATAAAAAGTACTTCAACGTATGAAAATTTTGTAATATATGATTGTATTGGATCTAATACATGATAGAAAATATTTTAAGGCATGAACGATATGACATTGTCAAATCTACAAATATTATCTTCTATAAAAATGATTATTGTAATTTATATACATGAGTGTTATTATCGATAAGTGTACAAATACAATATCTTTACCGTATTATAAATTTGTAGTATACGGTTCAAACGGTTTTAAGATATGATAGAAAAACACTTTAACGCATGAAAAAATTGTACTATATGGCTGAATTGGTTCTAATGCATGATAGAAAATACTTTAACGCATGAAAGATGTGACATTGAATCTTAAAATTTCATCATCCTGAAATAAAACAAGAAAGTAGCGTGCATATGGGTTTTGTTCCATGAACAATCTTCAAAACAATCTTAAATATATACTACTAAGTGGAGAATATATATTTTTTGTATAAATTCTATACTATATTATAAACATAATATAATGTAGGACTCATATGTTATCCAATTAATAATTCATTTAAAATTTTTCATAAAAGATTTACAGGTATATATATATATATAATGAAAAACAGGAAAGTAACATATATATTTGATATATATCATTTTTTTATGTTTTTGTTAGGGATGCAAATCAACTTTTTATTTTCTTAGGCTTTGTTTGGGATTGCGGTTAAAAACTGTTATGTTGTGAGAAAAAGTGTTGCTAGATTAATCAGATGACTATTTGGTTTTTTTTTAATTTGTACATATTTTGAGATATAATATATAAATATAATGCTTTTGAAGAGGGTTGATAATGAAACTTGTAATTATTTCGTGTAAAAGTTGAAAAACAATTTTTTCAAAAAATATGAGGGACATGTTTTCTTTAACGCCGATTTTTAGATCAAAAACAATTTTTCAAATAGCAGTTTTTGAATTTTACTACACGTTCCTGACAGTTTTTTAGTAAAAAATTGCTGTAAATATTTGTAACAACAATACCAAACGGTACCTTAATTTTGTTTTGTTTGCTTGTATGCTGATGTTATAGAAATTCTACATATGCACACTTCAAAATTTAAATGATTTGATTTTAAAAACAAAATTTGCGCTAAAATTATCAATGTACCAAAGCACGTTCAAAAATATCAAATCAGACATATTCCAGTCGACAGATCAGAGGGGTAAAAATGTTGTACATATGATAGAAAACAATTTTCGTAAATTTTCTACAAAATTAAAAATGTTGATACACACTTTATATTTATTGAAAAACAATATCTTTAGTACGCTATAAATTTGTTCTATATAACTAAATGCACGTATGAACACTTTTAACGCACGAATCGTTTCGTGTGATATTGCCAAATCTATAAATATCGTCATTCATAAAAAATAAAAAAAAAATTTATATACATATTTTTATTGATATTTATACAATATTTTTTATATAATATAAATTTATTAAATCATTTTAACACGAAATAATAAACATTCTAACGCACGGAAGACACGGCTATATCGTAACCGTCTTTTATTAAAAACTTTGAACACCGTATATGTATTATTTATAGAATAATTGTAAACTATATTATACTACAAAATATTTTTTTATTACGGTATATATATGATTGGTGACATCTCCAATAAAAATGTGGTTTACATGTAACTTATATATATATATATATATACACATATATATATACATATATATATATATATATATATATATATATATATATATATATATATATATATATATATATATAAACATATTATAAATTTGTATAGCTGAATTGGCTCTAACAAATGATAGAAATACTTTTACGCTTGAATTGGTTATAATACATTTTCTTTTTAACGATAAATAAGTACTTTGACGAATACTTAACGGATGAAAATTTTGTACTATACGGCTCAATTAATTCTAATATATAATAAAAAAATAATTTAACGTGTGAAAGATGTAATATTGTCAAATATGCACACTTCACCCCCTAATATTTTTAAAGTATTATAAATTTGTGTGGCTGAATTGCTCTAATAAATGATAGAAATACTTTAACGGATGAAAATTTTGTACTATACGGCTATATCGGTTATAATACAATTTCTTCTCAACAAATAAGTACTTGGGCGAACATATTAACGGATGAAAATTTTGTATTATACGACTCAATTCTAATATACGATTAAAAAAAATACCTTAACACGTGAAAGATATGACACCGTGAAATCTGCACGCTTCACCACCCCCAAAATTAAAAACAGGAAAGTAGCATATATATACAAAATTTGATACATATCAACTTCTTTCTTATTTTCTCAGTTTTGTTTATTCAGCTTATAGCCTTATACGCAGATATTATAGAAATTTCCATCTACCCACTTCAAAATTTAGATGATTGGATTTGAAACACGAATTTCGCACTAAAATATCAATTTACCAAAGCACGTTAATAAATATAAAATCATACATATATAATTCAAGTCGGCAGATTAAAGAGGTAAATTTGTTAAGAAAAAACTAAAAATGTTGTACACAATGGTGGGCTGTATGACCGTCATAAAACACCACTCACCCAGTCATCAGACTCAGCACCATACCACAACCCCACCCAACCCTAGAGTACACCCCTCTCAAGAAAACTCACACAACATAAAATATACCCATAAAATACACGTATGTAACACATATAGTATCAATCAGAAAAAAATAGATACGAATGTAAAATTCGTAGCTGGTGTATTTTTCATTTGTTTGTTTTCTAAAAATTGTTAGAAAAGAGACATTATTTCTGAAAGCTGCAGAGTTAATAGAGGCCAAGAGTGTCTTTGAGTAGGTTTACGGGGACATGTGAGACTCTCTATTATCTCTACATACATTTATACATATACATACATAACGTTCGTATTATACATACATATACAAAGTTACAAACATACAAGTATTATAAAAAAATATAATAGTAGTATAAAGAATAAAGACCATAAGACAAGATAGATGGTAAAAGAATCAGCATCATCATTATCATTAGGAGAAGGAGCTATGGAAGATATGGTAATGAAACCTGCATGGTTAGAAGGATTGTTGGCTGAAACATTCTTTGATACTTGTGGGCTCCATGAGGATACAAGGAAGAATGAGAAAAACATATATTGCTTGGATTGTTGTCATAGCTTTTGCACTCACTGCCTTCCTTCTCATAATTCTCATCCCCTGCTTCAGGTATACAATTATACTTACATGTCTATATGTGTCTATCATGTTCAAAGTTATGAATTATACCATCTTTTCATGCATACTTGTTCATCAAAAAGATTTCTTTTTTATTCATACTTTCGAGAATTTGTTAAATTTTTTACTTTGGGCTGCCTTGAATTCTCTTTGGTTGTATGGTTTATCAAGAATTGTCAACTTTCTTGCTTTTTCTTGGGATTGAGATCTTTCTTTGTTTCTTGATCAATTTTGCTTTGAATTTCAAGAATTGGTTTTGTTCAAAGCCTTTTACACATACTTTTACACTTCTAGAGTTCTAGTCCTCAACTTTTTCTTCAAATTTCAAGAAAATTTTATGAGATCTTTGCTTTACACTATAGAATGTCCATTCAGATGTCAATTTTTCATGAAATACTTAAAGGGGTGTGTTTAGACTTATGTTTTCACATATCTGGATTTGTTTCCTTCCCTTATTGAGTAGATTTTATTTCTTTATCCAATTTTCCCCTGCTACCAAAGGTTCCTCTGCTGTTACTTTCAAAGAAAGTGAAAGTTTGACCCAAAATTCATTTCTAGTCTATTTTGTTTTCATGTAAAGCCTCTACTCATTTCCAGAATTTACTGTTGCTTCACTTCATAATTAAATTTCCATCTTTTACTTTTCACCTAAATTGTGTACTCCACTTCATTGTAAATGATTCAAATATCGAACTTAATTGTGAATCCGAAACAAATTAATTAATAATTCAACTGTCGGAATCTATGGAATTAATAATTTTACTTATGTAGGCCATCTCTTACAATTGTTTTGTGATTTTGTAGGTGAGGAGGTATGTTTATCATGATGTTGTTCGACTGGATGAGGTAGAGAAGATCCTTGACTGTTCTTATATCCAGGTAAATCATAATTTAATTGTACCTAGTGAAAAGGGTATTGCTATTTTGCTTTAGTTGTCTTCTCGGCGACGGAGTCAGAAATTTTGGGGTGTGGGGGGCTAAATTAAAAAAATAAAATTATAAGCTAATATTTCTCTCTTTTTTCTTTCTAGTGGGGCTACATTTTCTATGTATTAAATACTTTTATATAACTTTTTGTATTCTAGCGGGGTTTTAAATTCAACTAGCCCCTGTGTAGCTCCGCCGCTGATTTTCTGTGTAACTCCGCCGCTAGTCTTCTGTTTTTCTGACTAGAAGTTGAACATTGATGGGTCTAAGGCTTGGAATAACACACTTCCTATATTTCAATTATGTGAAATAAAATAGAAGATTTTTTTTCTTTAAGTAGTATAATTACATCATCATATAGTAATTATTACTTTAAGTTGATTTACTTGTAAATTTAAAATGTATTCTTTTCGATATAACCTGGGTGTACGGAGAAGATAATGAAGTTTAGTATTATGCAAGTGGGTGACAATCTAGTTTAAAAATGAAAGTCCCTACTGACATTTCCACATGTTTAAGCTAGTCATCATAAAGTTGTCTCAAATCTTTAAAATTTAAATGAATAGAACAAAAGGTAATTTTTTGATATTTTAGCTCTAAGTGAAGACCAATTTTATGCAAATAAGAAAGCCACAAAATTATAAGTGTTGGGGGGTAATGTACTAATGTCAATTTGTTATGTGTAATTAATGTACTAAATGTAATGATACTAATATGATATATTTGTGTGACAGCCCTATACTACAAACAATGCCAAAGTGATATTCTTGAATCCAAGGGCGTTTAGGTCATCCAAGGACCCTGCCAACACTTGTTTCACCTGTGACAGAATTCTCCAGGACTCCTTCCATTTCTGTTCTCTTTCATGCAAGGTCTCATTTCTCTCCCTTTACATGGATATGTATGTGTCTCTCTGTAAGTGTATATGTATGTGGAGATACAATCATGCATGATGCATACAATTATTTTGTACCTGGTGTTTTTTGAAATCATGGTTTATTAATCTTGTACCAACCCAAGATGGCTTGTAGTCAGTATTCCATATGTTACTTGTTGCATTGTTTCTTGTTTTTCTTTATCAAAGAAAGTGAGAACCAGGTGTTTCAATTATAACTATCATGAACTATGTCAGATTTTTAGGATAACATTTACTTTACCTTATATCTTGTACTCTCGTCGTTTTTTTAATAGTAAGTCACTCGTGTTCTAATGTATTTTACATCAATAATTGGTACATACTGTTTGTTTGTTTGAGAAACTTGGGTCGATGGGATACTAAACACAAGTTGTTTATTTACATAGATAATGATGGAAGAACAAAATATCAAATAAGCTAAATGTTATCCTTAAATTCATCTTTTTATTATTATTTTACATAGTGTATTTGAATATATTTATTTAAGCATGCAAGCATATCTTATACTAGCATGCAAAGCACGGACCGTATTCGGTATTTATAAGTTATATATATTAATTATTTTATATGATTTGAATAAGATATATATATATATATATTAATTATTTTATATAATAAAAATTATTTAATATAGATAAAATAATAATACAAACACCCCTGTTATATGCCTTAGATTCTTAACCCTTTCCAAATAATTAGTTTCTTAACACTTTCCAAATTATGTGTGCCATTTTTTTGGGAAAATATTAAGAATCAAGTGCGACCGAAGGAGTACTATTAGTAATTGGTGTATAGACTAATTACTCATCACTCACCATATATTCTGCAGGTTGATCACATGGTCTATGAAGGTGAAGATTTGTCCAGCATCATAATGGGGTCCAAGGAAAGTAACGAATCTGAATTTGCTCGTGCACAGTTTGAAGGACTCCGAATGGACAGTGATGACTATGGTGGTGTAATTACCCCAAGTTCCATCTTGGAGGACCCCTTACAGTTCCATGGCGCGTCATCATGCTCTAGCCATGACATGGGCAGTTCCAGTATTGCGAATCAGCTACCGAAAAAGAAGAAAGACACCGACTACACCCCAAGAATGTGGTGCTCCCTTGGCAACAGGAGAAAGGGAGCTCCTCAAAGATCTCCCCTCTCATAGACAATAAATTTACCAATAAGTAATTATGTATGTTAATTTTACTAGTTTGTCAATGAATGTATGATATTGCATAACTAGGAAGATTCTAAAAATGGTCGGATTTGCTTATGTCTTTAAAGTCATTTTGGTCATTCTCGGTTTGCTATGGGAGCAAATCCATTTCTCGCCACAGGTGGCTGCTGGTAGGTTACGATAGTCAAACAAGTATGCTTCTAGCTCCCCCAATTTTGTACCTGGTGGTATGGAATTTGCTCATAGCATATATAAATATGGTGTATGTGTATTCAAGTTATATGTTTCATTTTGTCTGGTTATTTAATTGATTGTCATACAATTATATACTCTCATTTCACTGCGCCAAGAGCATCTCCGTTGGGATCCCTTTCCCCAAGTCACAGTAAAAAATGTTACTCCCTCTCATAATACGTGTTATTTTTTAAAACAAATTATTCTAAAATACTTGTGACTTTCTTTTTTCAAAGCAAAATTTTAAAGAATTTTCTAAAAATTACCTTGTACTACTATTTCTAATGTGATTAATTTAAATATACAAGTAACTCATTTTCATTTAATACAATTAGTAAGGGTAGACAAGGAAACAAAATATCTTACCTAACTCTTTCTTGAAATGTTTAATTTTTCAAAAGTAATATGTAAAATAGGAGGCAAGGAGTAATTTTCTAAAATTTTATTCAAATTTGTTTTTTTTACAACTCATTCCTCGTACCTATTTTTTATTGTTAAATTTTATTTTATTTTAGTTATAATTTAAACTACCATTTTTTTAATTATATACTTCTTCCATTCTATAATTGTAATCAATTTTTTCACGTATTTTAAAATATATAAAAATATACTTATACTTAATATTTTTTACTTTTTTATATAAAAATTTAAAATTCAAATTTTTATACAAAAAAAAATATTTTCAATAATATTATATAATTATTATAAATAAATAAATAAATATATATATATAAGAATTAAAGTGACAAAAATTACGAGATAAAATGAATATCTAATGAGATGGATGCATATGGGAAATGAATAGTGAATTTTAAACATGGATATTTAGTTTTAGTCCCGAAAATTATACTTCATTTTGAGTATTAGAATATGAAACATGTTTTAATAAAAATTTACCATTTTTCTCAAATTACGGGGATGAGGACGGAGACGAGAGTGCTGTATATTGTCATTTTTAAAGTTTTAGACAAAGTCTTCATATGTTTGGATGTAAAACTAAAGTGTTACAAATTTCCCAACTTAAATTTCTAACATCTCATCAAGCAGAATAGATAGCCCGAAATGTACGTATAGTACCTTTCTAGTCAATGTGAGATGATACTCACTGGTTTCGTATCATCACATCCAATTATTATTTGATAATATCACCCATTTTTTTGTTCCCACTTCTAATAACTTTGAGGCATCAAGATTTCGAGAATCGATTATGTTATAGGGAGAAACTGATATAATAGTAACTCGGAGGTTTGCTGGAATCACGGAACAAAATATGATGATTTTACTGATGAACTTGATTAAGAACGCGAAGAAAACGGGAGAAAAGTGATGAATTTTGGTAGCTGATCCTGCGGTTGATTCGTTAGAAGGACGGAGAAAATGTTTGCTCTCTTGCTGTCAACTATCGATTCCTCTGAAACAAGAGACATACGTACTCTATTTATAGGGGTTCAAGCTACACGTAGTTCTTGGAGGACAAGTTACCTATATGGGTCAGGTATTGGTCTGGTCCATCAGGCCTAGATCCTCATACATGAAGGGTTTTGGCCCAAGTCTGTGCGGATGTGGAGGGCAGACTTCTTAGAAGTCTGTAACTGTCATGGCCCAAGCCCATTCGGCTTTAGGGGCTGTCATGGAGTTGTAGAGTAAGGGGTCCCCGTAGGGAGTTGTGCGCGATATGGCCTCGCGAAAGCAATATGTAGAGGTGACCCTGAGTGAATCCCTTCATAAGATGAGAGCCCGTGGGGCTAGCTATTTTTAAATAGATAAGTATGTTGAGATATTACCCCGAGGGACCTTCAATAGTCTTCAGATTATCAAATAATATCAACTGAGGTGAGCCCTTTAGGCTAGGAGATTTTCAGCTAGTTATGAGAAACCCATGCTAAATACTCCGGGCTAGGGAAGCGATTTGGAGGCATTGAGCCTGGACAAATGAGTCGGGCTGAGAACCTCTCTGTCAAGTCTATGAGACCTGGGAGGTGATGATGAGAAGTGAACTGGGCTGGGGGACAATTCTCATCTCTCTTCCTTCTCGAAGCTGAAGAAGTCTAAAGCTGGTAAGCTAGCAATGCGACCTCACGCTAGGCCAATGGCCGTAAAATATTTTATCATCTTTAGCACGATATGAGCTGAATGTGGACTTTAAAGCCATATAAGCTCGAATACGGAGTGGGCCAGCCAATTTATGTCATTGGGCTTACCTAGGACCCATGCCCAAATATTAGGCATAACAATTACCCCCTAATTCTTTCTCGCCACTAGCGATGTGAGGTGGAATCATATAATAATTGATGACACAGACCTTTCATGCGACGCGACTAGCAAAATGGCCTCTCATAGTGGTGCGAATCGACCTATTAAGTCTTTGTGATTTAATAATACTTTTTATTGAAAACGTCCGACGATCCCAATCTGAGCTTTATGCGATCGGAGCTGACGGATTCATGGACTTCCAGTATTCATCACATTCTTCGACCCACAAGGCAACTGAAGAGTTGGCAATACGAAGCGATCAGAATTATAGCCTTCAGAGAATAAGCTGCACATGATTACTGTGTGGTCGCATGCACTGGATTGAGATAAGTGACTCAGATCGTGCCACGTATCACCTCATTTCTCTCTCCTCGTTTGCCTATAAATAGTAGACTTTCCCAATCATTTCTAATCATTTCCAAAAACATTTTCGAGAAGTGTTGTCGGATTTCTCAAGGATCAAATCAAGTATTTCATGCCCAGAATTCAAGTGCGAACCAGATTTGTTCATCTTCCTTCATCGGAATCTTCTAGCGAGCAGAGCTCCGACCAATCCTCATCTAACGACTCAAGCCCGCCTTTTAACATGAAAGGTAACGACCCGAAATCATTATTTTTGTCTTCATTTTTCTTTGCATATATATATATAACATTTGTTTAGTTATCCATGTATATGTACTTCATGCGATGTGACCCTACTCCCCGGGTCGTATCACCTCACATACCCCCACTTCTCTTCGCGTCGCGATCTCAATCTTAAATTTAGGACCGGTTCATGTGCGATGTGAGGACACTTAGATTTTTTGAACTTTTTTCCCTTGATTAAGCGTACACACCTTAATTGATTCACCATCTGTTTCAGATGTCTAGTGATTCAGGCACGAGAACGTCTTCGCCTCTCAGTCACTACTCAAAGGAATTGTGAGGTTCAACCGAGTTTCAGAAGGAGCTGAACGAGATGTTTGGCATGCATCGCCACCCCATAGTGCCCGGGACGGAAATTAACGAGGAGACTGCCACTAATATAGCTCGGGTCGAGCAAACGAGCTCAGATTCCTTTAACTTATTTTTCAACCCGGCCTGGTCGATTGAAGACTCACCTAGAAATGGGAACCCCGATGCTTGAAAGAACAAGAGGCCGACCCTGCTGAGCCCCATGGATTTGTCTTTTTTAAATCGTGGATCAGGTCGCCTTTCCAAAGAAGAAGTTGAGGAAGAGATCGTTAGACGAGTAACAGAACGAACTGCCAAAACTCGAGCAGATGAGGAGCTTCTTCACCCTCAGCAGCCCATTCATCTCCCTAGGGATTCGAGCAATAGCTCTTTGGGGAGTGCTTACTATGAAACACGTAACCCGAAGGGCAAATAGACTCACGAAGAATTTGATCCTGAGTTAGAGGATGAAGCGACCTCTCATTCGATCAAGTCTTCAGACGATGAGGAAGACGATGATGTTACCAGGTCGATTGACCTAGAAAATTATGAGTTAATGCACGAAGAATCAGAGGGCAAGGCCTACACTCCTCCGGACTAGCCTGAGTTTGAGGGGCCAGTTAATTTAGGTGCGAAACCGCTGAGTGATTAAGTGAATAGCTTCACCACGAGACCGTCTTCACCTCGACATTTTGCACCTAAGGATCTCTCCACTAGTCTCACTTCGTAGACCTTGGTCGAGGCTGTGGAAAAATACATGTTGGAAGGTTGCATCATTTTGCTACGACCTCACTAGAGATGCTACAGATTCAATCATGTGGAGAATGGTGGTCGCATTCCACGGATGATCCTCTCATCTTCATTTCTGAAGGTTGGGATCGCATGACCCATGCATCCATTCATCCAAGACGTGTACAAGTACTTTCACGTCGCTTCCTTACAAGTAAATCCAAACGGATGGAGGTCAGCCATTGCACTATTCCTGATATACAAGAAGTTGAGGTATCCCGATCTCGATGCGAAGACATTGGAATATTTTTTGAATCTCAAGTCCTCGGGCAAGAAGGACTTCAGGTACATGTATTGGTCAATTTGGTCGGAGTTTAATGGCAAGAACTTGTTGCATGGTGCTCCCGAACAACGTGGGACATTAGAAGGAGCCATTCTTCTACGTGTTCGACACGACCCGGGTTCAATCCCATTTTAATTATAAACAAGGTGAATATTCTGTCCTCGCTTCATTTTTCTTTCAGTTCGGTTTTTTATCTTCCTCGATGCTGGACTGTTTCTATCCATATATTTTTTGATAAGCACCCTTCATCACACTCCTCTTACTGGCGAGGCAAAAGAACGAGCCGATAACATATTACAGCTTACTATCGAGGAGCGAAAAGTGAAAAAGTTGGTGACAACTGTGAACCTGGTCACTCACGGGTTCTTGAAGGAAGGGGTGATGTTGACCCCTAAGAAAGGTAAGGCTGTAGCGAGCTTATCTCAAAAGCCCTCTACAAAGTGAGCTCGGACTGAGTCAGGTACATTATGTTCACCATTATTCATTTTTTCACTTCGCATCGCATTATTTATAAATATGTCTTCGCATCGTATCAGACTTATACATTTTACTTGTTCCATATGCATAATTTTTACATCTATTTTCTGATCGTTTCATGTTTCATGTGCAGATCTGTCGAAGTCTAACATCGTTCCTCCTCCCTTCACCGAGGATGACGATGATGTGGACTTTACTGAGGTAGCTCTCATGCCCGCTGGGCTCGCCTTGCCCAAAGACCTGAAGGCCTCGGAAAGCAAGCCTCCTCGAGATGAATAAAAAAAGAGGCAACTGGATGCTGAGGCCGTAAAAGCGGACCCGAAGAAGCAGTGAAGCGGGCTGGACAAAGAAATGGTTGTAGCCACTTTCCTCTTCACCCTATAGCCAATGCTTTTGCTAAGCTGGGCCATTCTTATGTATCTAAGAGCAATCTTAAACTTTGGGCTCAATCCTCGCTCGAGGAAAACAATGATGCTCTCACCTGGGCCGCTGCTGAACTTTTCTATAGACAAGCGAGCTGGCACAAGGAGATGCGAACTCTGACTCAGTAAATTATTATCCTCAATTTTAAGGTTGAGTCTATGGGGAATGAGAAGAAGAAGCTGATAGAAGATCATAAGAAAAAGTTGAAAGACGAAACCGAACTGGTAAGAAAGGACCTCTGGTTTGCGAACGGCAAGATCAAAAAGCTAGAGAAGGACAAAGTTACAGCTAAGCAGGCCTTTGATGAAAAGCTTAACGAACTCCAAACTCAGAACACTACCCAAGAGACTGTGATCTCAAATTTTTCTAAGGAGAAGGAATTTACAGAAAAGGAGGCATCTGCCTTAGGTCAAGTCAAGTTTATGAAGACCTTTATGAAGAAGCTTCCCGACTTTGACTGGGGTCAACTAGGTGAGGTGACCGGGGTTTATGCTGAAAGGCTTCGGGCTGAGATGGAAGCGGAAGCGTCCTAGCAAGCTGCAGAGCTCTCCCCGAAGTGAGCCCAAGAGCAACAGGACTAGGATGAGGCCTCTTAGCCTTACCTCTTCCTTTGTAGTTGTTATTTGAACATGTATTTTGTGCTCGCATGTGAGCTGAATTTTAATTTGCTGGGTTGTGGGCACCAACTATGTCTCGCATTTGTAACAACTTTGCTTCCATTCTAAATGTTTTAATTTGTCTCATCTCCTTCTTGTTTGCACCGTATTAGTTATGCATGCATTGATATTCTGCTCGCATCACATTGTTTACCCTTATATTGTATATTCTTTTAAATTCAGGCACACAATTGTTCTGAGGTCGCTTCTGTGATCCCTTCACTATGGATTTACATCATTTAGCTAGTAACTTCACTTCATTTGCTTTACCATGTTTCTGCACATGATAATTACTCTCAAATTGCACCAAACAGACACATCCATATTGGTTCGCACATTTCTGGCCTCACATGGGGGGGCCGGTTCGTGTGCTCTAGAACTGAATGGCCTCACACCTATGTTGGCCTAAACTCGTTCCAATAGCCCCATGTCGCATCGCTTGACTGACCGATTGGCCTCTCATAGCTTTCCAATTTCTGGCCGCACATTGACGTAGCTTGGCCCTAACTGCATGAACTTCAACAATTATTGATATATAACAATCGAAATTTGAAAGAAAACCGTGCATATTTCTTAAATAATTGAATAATATAGGGCCAATAGAGTAATTACATCGGATCGAAGAGGTATTTATATAACACTACTTCCCCCCGAGACTTAGGATGATTTATTCATACGAAGTCTAGAAATAAATAATGTTGTCAATTGCATTGGCAGTTAAGGTAAATACTTCTTGAGATGTTCTGCATTCCATGCTCGCGAAATAAGCTTGTCTTTGGGGTCGGTCAGATGATAGGTTCTTTCCCAAATAATAGTCTTGACTTTGTAGGGGCCTTCCCAGTTAGCGCCGAATATTCCATCTGCTTGAACCCTAGTGTTAAACATGACTCAGCGTAGGACTAGATCTCCGACCTGGATGGGGCGAGCTTTTACCTTCCCATTGTAATGCCTAGATGTCCTCTAATGATATGATGCTAGACGGGCTTGAGAGTCTGCCCGGGTCTCTTCAATCATGTTGAGGTAGAGTCGGTGATTGACCTCATTATTGTTGGGATCAAAGTTCTCCCGGCAGAATGATCCGGAACCAACTTCCACAGGTACCATAGCTTCACACCCATATGTTAAGGAGAATGGGGTCTTACCAGTAGTGCTTTTTGAGGTGGTATTTTAGGACCATAGTATGCTAGGGAGTTCTTCGAGCCAGTTGCTCTTGCTCTCATCCAACTTGACTTTTAGAGTATGCTTGATTATCTTATTGACCGCCTCTGTTTGGCCATTTGATTGAGGGTGACATACAGCTGAGAAATCCTTTCTGATTCCCAGGTTGTCACATAATTCTCGCATTTCTTTGTAATTAAACTGCTTCCCGTTGTCTGAGATGAACTTGTAGGGGATCCCAAACCTGCATACAATAGCTATGTACACAAAGTCCTTAAGCTTTTTGGCAGTGATAGTGGCTAAGGGCTCAGCCTCAGCCCACTTAGTAAAATAATCAACTACCACCACAACATACGTGACCCCTCCCTTAGCTTTTGGGAGTTCTCCTATCAAATCAATCCCCCACATGGAAAAGGGCCATGGGCTCACAAGAGATGTGAGTGGAGCATCTGTGTTATTACTGAAGTTAGCGTATCTTTGACATTTGTCGCAGGCCCTAGCGAACTCGAAGACATCATGTTTGAGAGTAGGCCAGTAGTAGCCTTGACGGAGGACCTTTTGGTCTAGAGAACTACCCCCCTGTGTGATTGCCAGAAATGCCCTCGTGGACCTCTCGGAGTATGTAAGTGCACTCAGTCCCATCAACACATCTGAAAAGTGGAACATTGAAGCCTCTCCTGTAAAGGACTTCATCATAGATAACATACAGTGCGACTTTGTACTTGATTCTCCTAGATTTGTTTTTATTTTCAAGTAAAGAGCTCGTTTTGATGTATTCCCAAATCGGGGTCATCTAAGTTGGGGCTGGAGCTTCAACTTCAATTTCTATCAACTCAAGTGATGAAGGCTTCTTCACATCTGATTCCTCAAGGACACTGGGTCTCCTCTGAATTTCAAGGGGGATGACCCCTAACAGAATGGCCTCGCGTTGAGAGCCGAGTTTGGCCAGCGCATCCGCGGGTGCATTTTGGTCATGTAGAAGTTGTTCAATTCTGACCTCATTGAATAGGCCGATGAGCCTTCAGGAGTATTTGAGATATAATTCAGTACGAGGATCCCTAGTTTGGAACCCCCTTTTGATTTGGTAGACAACCAACATGGAGTCACTGAAAATATTGAGATTTTCCACATACATTTCCAAGGCTAGCTTGAGGCTAGATATGAGGGCTTCATATTCAACATCATTGTTTGTAGCCTGAAAGGAGAAGTGGATAGTTGTACCGAGTCTGTGCCCCTCGGGAGTGACAAGCTCTATTCTTGCACCAGTTCATTCATTATTTACAGTTATATCTACATTTAAGGTCCACTAGAGAGCGTTGTTCTCACTGATTTTTGCTTGAATGGTGTTTGAGACCTCAGTGAGGGCTTGTGAGCTCTCCTCACCTTGAGACGGAAACTCCAAAATGAAATCAGCTAGTGTTTGCCAATTTATGAAACTACGGGGCTTATAAGAGACATCAAGCTAGCTTAACTCGATCGTCCACTTCAATAACCGTCCGAATGTTTCAGGCTTGTGCATCGCTTGCCTTAGACGGTTCTCACTTCAATCTTATGAGCCCGAAAATAAGGCCGAAGCTTCCTTGATGCTAGAATGAGAGCGTAAACCAACTTTTCCATGTTAGTGTACCGGGTCTACATCAAGCATTCTCTTTCTCACATAATATATGAGGAACTAGATGTCTCCTTCCTCTCTAGTTAGCACCGTGCTAACCGAGTATTCCGAGACATCGAGGTAGAGAATTAAAGTATCCCCTGCCAATGGCTTGGATAGGAGAGGCGGGCTGCCTAGATGCTCCTTAATCTTTTGGAAGGCCTCTTCACATTCAAGAGTCCACTCAAACTTCTTCCCTATCTTTTTTATTGCTTTGAAGAACTCTTGGCACTTGTCAGATGATTTAGAGACAAAGCGGTTTAGGGCCGTTATTCGACCAGTTAGGCTAAGGACCTCTTTGACGCTTCTAGGTGATCTCATTTCCATTAGAGCTTTGATCTTGGCCGGGTTGGCCTCGATCCCTCAGTGATTAATAATGAAGCCTAGGAATTTTCCAGATTATACCCCAAAGACATATTTTTGGGGGTTGAGTTTCATCCGGTACTTCCTCGAGATGCTAAACATCTCGGCTAAGTAGGGAGTTGTGCGCGATGTGGTCTCGCGAGAGCAGTATGTAGAGGTGATCCTGAGCGGATCCCGTCATGAGATGAGATCCCGTGGGGCTAGTTGTCTTCAAATAGATAAGTATGTTGAGATATTAACCCGGGGGGCCTCTATAGTCTTCAGATTAGCAAATAATATCAAGTGAGGTGAACTCGTGAGGCTATGAGCTTTTCAGCTAGTTATGAGAAACCCATGCTAAGTGCTTCGGGCTAGCGAAGCGATCTGGAGGCATTGAGCCTGAATAAGTGAGTCGGGCTGAGGACCTCTCTGTCAAGTCTATGCGACCTGGGAGGTGATGATGAGAAGCGAACTAGGCTGGGAGCCATTTCTCATCTCTCTTCCTTCTCGAAGCTGAAGGAGTCTAAGGCTGGTGAGCTAACGATGCGACCTCACGCTAGGCCAAGGGTCTTAAAATATTTTATCATCTTTAGCACGATCCGAGCTGAATGTGGATTTTAAAGTCATATAAGCCCGAATACAGAGTGAGCCAGCCAATTTATGTTATTAGGTATGCCTAGGACCTATGCCCAAATATTAGGCATAACAGATTCTGATATCATATATGATAATTCGGGTCGAGTCCTTTTTGAAATCAGGTCAAGTTTGGAATCTCAATCACACTTAAGGTTAGAGTACATGATCCATGTACAATAATTTGAGTAATCCACAAATTTATTTATTATAAATAAAATCATAGAATAGAATTATATGACATGTAGTTTAAAGTTTCTACACTTATATTAGTTTTATATTAAATCTATTAAGATTAAAAATGTAATGAACCTTTATTTTTAATAATTACAATATTATTTTATTACCAATTTTCTTCAAGTCTTATTGCTATTTTCTAAAGTTTTCCGGATATTGATTTTATTAAAAATTGTCTACATTATATTCGAATATTTAATTGATAAAGAGATTTCAAAAATATATAGAGATAATATTTTGCTAGAACTGCTTTGTCTAATATTTTTAGATTTTATAAACTTGTTTTCTTAAATATTGATATTTTTAGAAAATTTGATTTTCTTTAAAAATTCTATCTGTTTAAATTATTTTATTTAGAGATTATAATTTATATGGACCACTTTTATTAGACAAAATGGCTTAAGGATTTAATTCTTTTGGGTTAGTTTTATTAAAGCCCAATTTACATTATATAAATACCTAAACTAGTTGGTAATTTCTTTTAGTTCATTTCTTAATAACCTTATATTTAGAAAAATAGAAAATAGATAATGGAGTTCATAGTTTAAGATCAAAATCGAAGGTCAAGTTGTGGGTTGATCGTGCTTGCAAAGTGATACTAGGATTCAACTTTTTATTCTCTCCGTAATGACATCAAATTTAAAAGATTCCGGAGAGAGAATTTTGGGGATTTAAAAAGAAAGTGAAGTATGGATTGTTATAAATTACCAAAGGGTAAGAGATTAATTCTTCAGGATTTATATTCGTGAAATACGTTTTTTTTATATCAATTTATGTGAATTGATTTGGGAAAAAAATTATTTTTATGAATTTTAAATTAGGGTTTGAGTTAATAAATTGGGGAAAATGATTTTTAAACTTGGTTTATATATGATTTGAGTTTTGTATGAAATGGATTGAGGAATATTTGTTACAGACTAAAAATCTACTATATATTTATAAAAAATTTATATTTAAGATTGCTAATGCTAATCTTTTTTCAGATGTAAGTGTAAATGTCAATGTTCAAGTGAAAAATGGATTGATGAATATGTTGTCCTAGTTGTAATTAAGTAGTCCAGAAATTAATTTCAAAAAAAGAAAAAGTACTCCAAAAATTTGCTCACAAATAGGATAAAGCATTAGGATTCTAAGTCCATTTTTCTTGGGATGACTGTGTTTTTTAATATTAAAAAATATATATCCCTCTAATTACAACCATTTTTTTTAATTTAATTAATTTTTATCGAACCCTTTAGTTTTCATTTGAAAATGGATCCATTTAAATTGAATTTTAATTAGTTAATAATGTGACAAGAATGATTTTTATTACTTTTAATTTTAAATATATAGTTAATTTTTTATTTATATAATTTTCTATTTAAATATAAATTTGCACGGAGTAGATATTAGATGCACGTGTTCTTATAAAGTTATACTAGAGTTAAATAAATAGTGAAAAAATAATTAACAAGCAAATTTGATACAAGATGTAATGATTGAAATGTTTGACAATAAATGAAAGCATCGTCTAGGCTCTCTGCAATGCAGCTTTCCCACCCAATCACCTATGGACCAAAGACTAGGTGCTCAGAGAGGTGTTTAGAGAGTAGCTACAGTATTAGTGGAGGATTTACATGATTTCTCTGTACTTCTTACAATATTACTGTATATTTCAATCCAATTGACATATACTAGCATATCACTTATACATATGCAATTATTAAACATATAACTGTGCATAGAGCTATAACCTAAATGTAACTAGATGTAAGGATACAAAAAAAAAAGGTTTGCTCTCATTACTCTACCACTTGGAAAAGGTTGGTCAGTCACATGTCATTCATCTTATTGCAACACTTGTCAAACTCGTTACCCTATGTATCCCCTATTTTCTGTATTGGCGGCACATGTGTTTTATAGACATGCATGTGTGGGGTTTAAACAATAGTAACCAACCTTTTCTAATTTTATTAATATTAAACAAAATGTTTAATAAGTATATATATTTAAATTTCCAAAGCTAAAAAAGTCTAATAAAGTATACAAATATTTTTGGATAATATTTTTGATATTAGAATGGATAAAGTCAATATTTCTAATAAAATTTGTGAAAATCTATTATGATATTATTTTTATTTTTTAATCATTCATTAACATTTTAAAATATCTTTTTAATATTATATATATTTATATGTGTAGCGATAATATCATTAATATTATTGTAAACATATGATCGACCAATCTAAATATACAATAGTAACATATTTGTGCAACTCTATATTTTAGATTTAAAATATTTTATATATATTAATCTTCTAAATTATAATTAAATTTAATAACAGTCAACAAATATACTAAAACAATAAATTTATGCTAAAAATTAACCAAACCAATTCCTATTATTTTTTTAAAAACTCCCTAAATTCTATCCAGAAAGATAACGCAATTTTGCCGGTATGAACGGGCATACTAGCCTTTCAAATATCCTGCGGTTTTGTTTTTGACTCTTGGTTAGATGGATGACCCCAAATTTCTTATTTTGTGCAGACGTGATTTGTGTAGAAATAGTAGGTCTAGCCTGCGATGTTCAGCTAGCATCTTTGCCTAGAGCACAGAAGCAGCTACTTTGCTACTCCCTCCGTCTCTAAAAACTTTTCCTGTTAATCATGTGCGCGTTTGCCAACACACATTTTTTAATCGTTAATATCTTTAATTTTATATTAGTATTAAATATAAAAATTTTACTGTATTAAAGTACTCACAAATACGAATCAAACAAAATCACTCATGACTATATTTTGTCTTGTAAATTATGTGTAAATTAGTAGTCAATCACTTACAATGAACAGTATAAAAAGTCAAAACAGAAAACGTATTTTATGACGGAGGGAGTAACTTTTAATGAGGTCTTTGTCCAACTTGATGTCATCAGTCTATAATGTCAATGTATGAAGACTATTCGCAATATAAAGTTGTAATTTAAAATAGATTTGTTCGCTAACTTATTTAATTACATAATTTTAAAATAATAATTGTTAGTTTGTTTGTAAATTCATTTATTTAATTTCGAGAAAATTTATTGGTTTTAAATTTGTATCCAACTATTTGAATCGTTTAACAATTTTATATTTGAATCGTTTGGGTCTCCACTAGACTTGGCTCATAGTCCTATTTATATTCAGCATTTTAGTTGTACGAATGAAACTAAATAAAAATAACTTTTCATAATTTTAATCTATTTTAATAAAGAATTTCGGTATAAATCATTTTACATAGTTCCAATTTATGTTGTAGTTTTGTGGCAGGAAGCCAGTATGGCAGTATTTGGTTGGTTTGTGGGGGCTATGGTTTCGTTGCATAGCATCCTTCTGGAAAAGGATCCGTCTCTTTAAAATTTTGGATTATCATAAAAATTAATCACACATAACACTCGGTAGAATTCACCCTTTTATGATACATTTTTTAATCTTTGTCGAAGCATAATTATTTGCCAATATTTTTTTGATAATAATATATAAAATTAAATAATCGTAAGGATTATAATCTCTTTCGTTTCGTTTTTTTTACAAGAATCTCTTTTAGTTCTAATCTTGTGAAATAAATTATTTAGAGATTGTGACTTAATAGTCGGTAAAGGCTAAAGGGTGAATGAATGTTTATGAGTAAAATACATTTAATTTTACCAAAAACTAGATAATAATAACTGACTATTTTAGACGAGTTACTAATTTCAAATAATCGCAAGTTGTTATGATGGAAGGCAAAAAATAAATATTTAAAACAATAAATAGCGCAATTAAATTTTAGGCAGTGTCGACTGTTATCCACCAACATGATACATTATCAATACTGGGGAAAAAAACTGAAAAGAAGAAATAATTCGATCCATTAAGTAACTATATTTTGTTTGGTTGGGAAGAATGAAATGAAATGAGTGTAATTAAGTACGGAGCTGGGAGGGAGGATATGAAATAAAAATGAATGTGAACAAAATTTTTATGATGAGATTTGAGAAGAAAATGAGCATGAGATGGAATTGAACATTTCATCTCAAATTGGTGAATTTTATTTTTAATTTAAATTGTTACGAATGGAATGAGAAAATAATGAAAATTTTGATCTTTTACCCCATATTATAGTTCCTTTCATATTCATTAATTCCAACCAAACATAACCTTAGGGTCACTTATAGGATATACACTCATATTAGGGGGGATTGTATGTCGATTATTAACAAAACTGAAGAGAAGATCGGAACGAATATGCTTATACTCGTATATGCACTTTGTCGATTTAGGATTTCTTCATATAAGCACTATCGATTTGTTTGTCAAGTTCATGTCATATGTAATTGATTTCTTATATATCTTTATATATTATGTGATTTGTTATAGATTTCTAGGTTTATAGTTTGTGTTAATTGAATCACATTACTTGTTTGCACATGAGTAGATTATACAGATCAATTGTGTATTATGCTGGGCATTTTGTCCATGTACCTTTTACAATTTTGAAGATGCAGTGCTTATTAGTGAGCGTTTGGTTTATGAAGATATTTATATTTCTTTTTACATACGAAAACATGAAATTAAATGAAATTAAAAGTTACACATTGTTAGGAATGAGTAATGTGAAACTTATATAAAGGGGGTTGAACGTATAATTAATTTTTCTTGGATTGTTTTGTTTTTGTACTGTTAATGAATAACTTTGTTTGTAGCTAAAGTTAACTATGTATTGGTTATCAAGAAATACAAAAATGAAAAAGATACACAAATTTAACTTTCAAACTAATATTGTATTAGATTGAATTGCTACAAATATGAGATTCCTGATGTAAATCTCAACTTCTTGTTCTTGAAAAATACAATGAGTGAATACAATAACAATATTCAACTTACTAATGTGTGAGGTTGTGTTCTATGCTATAGACAATATGTCTCATTAGCACATGCTCTTACAGACTAGTTACTAAAACTAGAAACAGAAAAACTAGATTTGCATTGTACACAATTCATTTCTAGCTAAGTCTTTCACTTGACAGTCTATCCCTTCTATAATCTTATCTTCTATCTTTGTCATGGTCTTCTTTCAAGCTTCATTGCAGACTTGTCTCTATCAACACAGGGTTGACTAATCCTGATCATGATAGAGTTTCAAAATACTTGTTTTATTCTTCTACAAATCTCCTTGAAAATAGCTCATATGAAACATTCGAATACTCAACTGTATTCCACTTTGAGAAGTCATGATATGGACTTTTCGATCGAGAACTTCTAAGACTTCTCAATTGGTCTTTAGCTTGTTACTTCTCGATTGTCTACACTTCTCGAGTGCATAAAGTTTTGATGACTTCTCAATTTACATAGACTTCTCGAACGATTTATTATCACAGACTTCTAGATTGCTCTCTTTCTTCAGACTTCTCGATTACTTCATTAGCTTACTTCTCGATTTGTTACATTGGCTTACTTCTCGATTTGTTACATAGGCTTTCTTCAGACCTTTATCAGGAACAGTAATTTGTTTTCTCCATTTGGGATATCTGACTAGTGAAGAACTAACAGAATGTTTGACTTTCATCTTGATGGCTTCATTGACTGGTATTCTTTTGCAAGGTTTGATATTTTTAATTTGTTTCCTTTAACTTCCTTTCTTATTACTCCATTTACAGTCACCTTTACAAGATGTCTCTTTGGTAATTTGGATTTAGGGACATTAGCAGATTCAGAAATTATTGAAGCCACATTAGTACCCTGAATTGAGGTAGGTGCACTAGCATGACTGTTAACAACTTACTGCTTGGTTGGCTTCTTCCTTTCATATTTTCTCTCTTTCTTGGAGTCATCATTTTTCCTATTTTCATCTTTTTTCTTCTTCTTATCATCCTTCTTTCCACCCTTATCACTCCTAGAATCAGGCTTCATGTCCTTCTTTCCTTGACCTTTGTCTTCATCATCTTTCTTTTTCTTCTTCAACTCCTCATTTGTAAAGTCTGAGATTTGATTATTCATGAACTTTTTCAGTTTCTCCAAAATTATCTTGTCTTCTTCTTTTTTGACTTCCTTCTTCTCAAGTAGATCAATTAGACTGACAATTTGGCTTTCATTTCCTTGATTTAGGTGTTGAGGAATCATGAAGTGAGCTAACTTGTTTCCTTTTTCCATGTACATCACACCATCAGGATTGCAATAGGCCTCGGGAAATGAAATAAAATAGGTAGGAGAGGGCCTATGATTGATTTTTTCAATTCCTCATCTTTATGGGTCACTGTTTCTATTGCTTTGTGAATATATTCAAGTTCTGTGTAGGAGAGTTGATTAAAGAGCCCAACTAAAAGTTTGAAATACTTCACTATTGGCTCCTTGAATAGTTTGCCATTCTTTTCAAATTTTACTCCCCTCAATGTGAAGATGGCATTCTCCAGAATTTTTCTATAGTTCCAATGATTTCCCTTAACTTGCACCTTGATGGCCTTCAAAGTTTGTAGAAACTCTTTGTCTGCATTTGGCTTTAGCACCTCTTGTCTCAAGGTTCTCATCACAACCTTTTTCCTTTCAGCTTCAATCTCCTCCCTTCTTTCCTTTTCCCCTTTAGGGCTGATATATTGTGGCTTGGGTACGAATCAAGAATGACTTGGCATAAAAATCAGGCTTCATCTTCTCATCAATGCTCTTCATTGTGCTTTCCATTTTATGCTTGTGATCTTCAATTTCAGATTGGAGACCTCTTACAAGATAGTAATTGGCTTGCAATTGCACTTTGGCAACTTCATGAATTGCAAAGGGAGTGAAAATTTTGGCACATGACCAAGAGAAGTCAAGTATTTCTCCATCATCCACTGTAACATCTTCTTCATGCTCACAATTTACTTTTTGTCCAACCAGACATCAACATTGGCCTCTCATTCTTCAGTCATTTCAACATTTTTATCTTTTATCTCCTCTTGATCTTTTGCATACTCCAACATAATAGCACATAATCGTTGTTGGGAAAATGTGAAGTCAGGAGTTGCTGAGAAATATAGTAGAATCCATCATACTGATCACCATACTATTCTTTAAATTTTTCTTCAGACAAAAAGGTATCAGTCAATGGTCTTGAAGCACTGTCATGTTGCACAGGTCTCAGTCATTGAGTCATAAAGTGAGTGCTAGGATCACCACTTGTGGCAGTGATTCCCTCGGTGTCTATTTCCTCATTCAATTTATCAGATGAGTCATCAATAGACTCTGGATGGATATGTGAGTTCCTCATAGAAGACAACTTTTGAATAGCTAGAGAGTGATTGGGGAATGCCAATTGCGTGGAGTGGAGGTCCCCCAGGTTACCCAATGTCTATAAAGACACCTGGTGCTCCAATGGCTCATTAATGAGACCAAAGGCAAAAGTAACATTAGCCTCCATAGAGTCTGAAGTAAAAACTCCTGGAACCTCTATGGTTGTGATGATGTCATCAAGATATTCCTCGGCATGTATTCCCTCACCATCATGATGTGTGTCCTGAGTGGTGAACAAGATGTCATGTACCAAGTCACTTGAAATTGGCTCACAAAGAGGATTAGATTCCTGGTGATAAACAACTATTTGTACATGGTTGTGTACAATTGGCTGAGAAGAAATATTAGAAGTAGAGAAAAGATTTTGAATAGAAGTGAGTGTTGACAACTCCCCCTGAGAAAATGGGAAAGTTTCAAATGAAGTTCCTAAATACGCATGTGTCTCCTTTTCAACTTCACACCTAACATCAACAAGAGTGTGTTACTATGATGGTGCAGACTCTTTACAAGGTTAAGTGGGCAGGCTCTCAATTTCAATAGATACATTCTGTTGAGGGAATGCATCTAGTAACAAGTTTAATCATTGTGAAACCTCTACACCTTGTTGGGAGGATGTAGAGTGGCTTTGTGTGGTCTCTTTATTTTTCTTTCTCCACTTTAGAGATGCACAGGTGACTCAGGTTCATCAGATGCATCTACAACTACTTCTAATCTCTTCACAACTGATTTCTTCCTTTTCTTTTTTTAACTACACCCTATTGAAAGGATGTAAAGGTTGGTTCACTAACATCTAGGGGAGTTGAAGAAAGGTTTATTGTTGGGTTAAGAGTCCATGGGTTAAGCGCATTAGCTTCTCCTGCATCTTTGGGACCCTTTACTGCTTCAAGGTAACCATATTTAGGCTCCACAAGTAGATACCCTTCAAACACACTCCTCATATGAGGTGTGATTTGAAGAGGTACATTCACTGTGCTTCGTTTATCTAATGTAGCAAAATAATTTTTGATATGGATTTACAGTAGCCAATTCTATTTTTGTTCATTCCAGGCAATTCAATCAAATTAGCATTCTTGAAATTTAAAATTGATTGAATAAAGTGTGGAAAGAAAATCTCATTACTTCTCTTGGGTATCCTGGTTATGAGTTCCCCAAGGATGAGATTTTCTACATTGAGCTTCTAGTTATATGCCAAAGAGTAGGCCAGCTTCAAGGCAATGTAATTGATTTGATCAAAACCAGTTTTTCTACAAGTGAACACCCTGAGCAAAGTGTCAAACAGGAAGGACCACTCCTTTCGAATAAACTTCTTATTTAACTTCCCAAGCTTGTACTTTTAGTCCCCCTTTTCAACAGTGTTTGCATATCTTATAAGGAGATCATCCTCAGTTGACTCTTTGTCAAACTTCTCAGTTGGGACTGACAAGCTTGCATTTACATCACTTTCATTGAAGCTGATGTGGACCTCTTGAATTTTGCAGGTCACTTGAAACTGGAGCTTCCATTCTCCAAGACAATCTCCTCCCAATTTACAGTGTTCTAAAACTGCTCCAAGATGTCCAAGTACAGTGGAGGATTCACAAGTAAAGCTTCCTTAAGGTAGGCTTCAACAATGAATTTGGTGAAGCACTTATATTGAGGTTTTGCATCTACATCTCATGTGATTGCAAGAAAGTTAGTTTCAAGAATTATATATGTCTCAGTTGCAGGATTGGAACTTAAAGATGTCATGGAGTAGGGTGTAGAAAGGAGAAGAAACGAAGAAGTTTAGAGAAAGTGTGAGAGTTCGAATGCAACTGTTTGAGAGCAAAAATTTCTTTGAGTTTGCGATTAAGCGTAAAAAGAAATGTTAGATCTACTTTACTATTTATATGACTCAGACATCTCGACCTAGAATTGCAATCGATTTGAATAGTCAAGAACTCATAAACAGTAAAGTACTTTAGTAGAGAATTGACAGGGTTTTAGTCGATAACTAACAATTGTATAGTTGAGTACTGAGAAAAAGACTTGGTCGAGTACTCACAGAAGTCTAATTAATATTCAATTCGATAACTCAAGAATATTAACTTAGTTGAGAAGTCAGAAAAAGATGATAATTTAATCACAAACTCCAGTTTTGAGAGTTTACTTTATTTTTACTTGAAAAATAAAATAACTAAAATTTATCAAACATATTTTTCAGATTAAATTTAAATATAATTTATTTAATCTGGGCTTCAAAATGTATTTGTTAAATATTCCTGCAAAATTGAATATCACACTTATTATTTAAAGATGCACAAGTATAATAATTCACTTCAGATTTACTCAGAACAAAAAAAATAGTTCTAAGCTACATTTTGATTTTGATTTTTCAAAATTAATGTACAACAATATGACTGATATATTTATAAATATATATCAGTTTACTTTCACTTAGATAAATCATTGAGCATTCATGTCTGTGAAGTAATTGTTGTAATAGTTGGTTAGATATATTTATTTAGTCACTTAACTAGAAGAATTTAGTATTCCAATTTCACTAACCAACCTGTTGAAGCTGGATTCATCTAGTGGTTTAGTAAATATATCAGCCAACTATTTTTGTGTAGGAACATAGAATAATTTAATTACTCCATTTTCAACATGTTCTCTTATGAAATGGTGTTAGGTCCTGGAGATCGTAGAGGGGGGGTGAATATGATTCCCAATTGAAAATCTGACTTTTATTTATTTTTGGGACAACATAAAAATTACTTGGGGTTCAAAACCGGGTACTGTTCATCATCTTCTTCAACCTCAAGAACACTATTAAAATAGCCAAGATAATGAACAGTAAATTATCCAAAGCACACACAATAACAAGGTTCAAGAATATATCTTTATATTCATTGAAGTGGGGTAGATGCTACAATCAAGTTCAAGAACATAAGCTCAAGAACACAACAAAGAAGTGATTTTTGTCTCCTCTAAAACTATTACATTTTGTAGATCTAGGAGACAAAAACCAACCCTATCTTCTATACAAGATTTAGCAAGTGTTTACAATAGAAAGATAGAGGAGTGGTGAAGATAAAGAAAATCATGGCCCCAAAATATTAAAGTCTAGTTCGGCCATGGGGGAGAGAAAAAATAAATTTTCTCTCTCTCCCCTTTTCAAATCTCATCCGGATGCACACTCTTCTGTTTTTTGGAGACTTGAGTTTCTTCTTTTTATAATTGAAAAGGTGTTGCTTTTTGCTTTTCCACCTTTTACTCTTGTCCACTCAAATCTCATCTTCAAAGTCATGTGCCAAGTATGCCTTTGGAAATATTTAATGTAAAAGTAATATTTAAATAAATATATATAATATAAATAAAGAATATCTTTATTTATAAAATATATAAATAATTAAATAAATACTTTATTTAATTAAATTAAATATTTCCATTCCACTCTTCAATTTGTGTAGACTTCCTTATCCAAATACTTGGCCCCGTATACGTGACTCCACCACGTCCAAGTATTTGGCCTTCTAATCTGTGAAGCTTTAGTAAGATCCAATCAGGTTGTGTCGTCTGTCCCTTATCCATTAGGCTGACATTTCTCCAACACTGATTTACCACCTTTGTTGATCCTCCACATGACTCAAGAAAACCAACAACTTTAGATTGATTAAAATCATATTAACCGACGAGAGCTTGCCTCCAATGTCCTGACACTTTATGCAACGGTCTGGTTCATAAGTGACTAGTCTTGATAGGGGCTCTTGATTCCGAACATGATTCCACATTCTTCTTTGCAAACCTTACTTGTAGCTTCGATTGTAATGCACTAAAATCTTCATAGACTAAGACAATCTTTTGTAGCTTCCACATCCTTGAATAGATGTCAATATCTTTTATTCTCCACTGAGGCATGAACATGTTAATGAACTTCTTCCAGTGAGCTTCAAGTCTGTAGATGATCCTTTGATACTTTGTCTTAACTGAACTCTGTGATCCAAGATTTCTGTGCACCTGCATATTATTACATGTCCTGTTCTATTGTTGAGTTATCATCAACCATTACATAGAGATTACATTTAGCATTTCTATTACACATGAAAGTGCAGTGAGTTACTTCCCTTCACTCCTATCTCCCTTTTCAATCTCCCCCTATTTGGTTGATATGGAATAGCAATCAAATACTATTTCCCTTTACAATCTCCCACAAAAGCAATTAAATGAAATTAACTACTAGAGGATAACTCAACTAACATACAAGAAACAATTAAAGTACTGGACATGAAAATAATATACAAAAGGTTCTGGAAAGATATAATCAGTTAAATCCAGATTTCCTGAGTTGCTGAAAATGAATGATGAATTTCTGAATTTCATTTTCCTTTAGCTTTCTCCACTTCAATGTTCTTCAAAGATGGGGTTCTTTCAATAAAGAAACAAATCATTAGTAAAGACTTCTGACCAATCATTCTTGTTCATCTTGCAATTCGAACTAGAACATACAGCTCTCTATGTTCCCCATAAGAGGTCAACTCATACTCCCCTTAAGGTTGTTCTCTCTTGGAATGAAAGTCACTTCCTCTTTTTCTTCAGGATGTTCTATTTCCAGGAAACATATTTTTCTTTCTTCCCTGCACTACTCCACTGACTCCATCTATCACTGAAACAAGAAATAGAACACACTTGGACACTTCTCATATGCCCCTTGAAAATCTCCTTCACATTCTTCTTTACCCAGAAAACTTCTACTTAGCAAAAACTCCCCCTGAGTTGATACTTGTTAGGTCCAAAGTGTTGTAGAGGGGGGGGTGAATACAACTGTTTAAAATTTATGAGAGAATAAACAATGTGCAAGTAATAAATGATGACTCAGAATTTCAAGAATATATCATTATATTCATTGATGGATTTGCTACAACATTCATAAAAGCATCATGATCAGTTGAACAATAAATACAGCAATTAAAGCTAGATTCAACTGATCCTCTCTCTCTCACTTTTTGTTTTACAGTAAATGCTCTCTCTTAAAAATTATCGTTGAAAATACAGAGATACAAGTTACTACTAAAAATAAAAACAAAGTGCTGCTTTTATAATGTCATGTAGTCTTGATCTTGTCCTTTTTGTGTACGTGGCCCAATCAGGACTTCGACAACAAAAAGTACTTTCCCAACAACTCTGGATCAACCGTTCACAATAAGCCACTTGTCCCTTGAACATTAAATGTTACATTTCTACCCGCATCTCGATCTTCGCCTGGACCCATCTCGATCTCGATCTGTGAAAATCTCGATCTCGATCTGGGAGAATCTCGATCTCGATCTATGAGGATCTCGATCTCGATCTGTGAAAATCTCGATCTCGATCTGGGAGAATCTCGATCTCGATCTATGAGGATCTCGATCTCGATCTATCGCCTGGATCGAGATTTGCCTTTGCAGAGTTTTACTTCACTTGTAAATCTCGATCCGCATCTCGATCTGCTGTGGATCGACATTTGCCTTGGCAAATATGCACACATCCAATGTTGACCTTCTTTAGTGACTAATTGAGAATTAACCTTTGTGAGCAAGTTTCCTTAGCTTCTTCAATTTCTTTTCCTCACTCAATTCAAATGAGATCTTCTATTACTGACACGAACTTGCCTCCAATGTCCTGACACTTGATGCAATGGTCTGGTTCATAAGTGACTAGTCTTGTAGGGGTTCTTGCTTCTGAATGTCAGTTCTCATTTGTTGATTAACCTTTACATTATCCAGATGTTGATATACATTACATGAAATCACTTTGGCCTTCTTGATACTTCCTTGACATTAATTTGATTCTCCATTAGATAAGTTAGGGCATGAGCAATACTCAGATTGAACTTCTTCTCACTTATGCATCCTTGATTAACCAAATTAGTTACTTGTAGTTACCAAGTATCATTACCATTTCTTCAGTTGATTGATTCCATGTGCTTCTTCAGTTTCTCTTGTTTTGCTGTTGTTTTATCTTTTACTTAGTTGAGTTACAAAATAATTAAGTGTTACAAGTTAGTACACCTATGCCTTTCAATCTCCCCCTATTTGATTGTCTAACAATGACAACCAAATTCACAATGAGGATAACTCAACTAAACAGGGACTGAAAAAGATAAAATAACATTCATAAAAGATCATGTCAACTTGCATAATGCTTGGCTTGATTAATTAACTTCATGTCTATTACTGATACTTCAAGTGCCAAAATTGGACACCTGTTGGCTCGATTAAATGGCTTCATGCTCTTCTAGAGATTTTCTCTAAGTACTTTAAGAGCACGGTCCACTCAATCATCAATTATCCTTCTGAAGTCCTTTTAGCAGTATTACCACCGCCGAACTTCGCGAAATAATTGATGCCTAATATAAACCAGTTTCAAGACACTTAGCTAACTAACTTCTACCTTACACTACACAAGAAAACAGATAATATATTTTTACAATGCAGGAAAACAAGAAAACAAATTACAACGCAAAGAAACATTACAAGCATGATACTTTAAAACTTTTATTTCTTGCGCTCCTCTTCCTCACGAGCTTTCTTCTTGGCTGCTTTTTCTTTCTTCATGAACTCGGGGTTGCAGACTTCATCCATTCTTTTCTTGAGAAGATTAAGTCCTTCTGCTTCCACATGATTTCTGATCTTGTAATTTCGAAACAACCTCAACCACCTTTCAACCATGCTGCGAGTGGTAAGCTTCGTGGGAATGTCTTCAAACCTCAGCTTTGTGACTTTGTCAGGGTACCCCTTTTCCCCTTTCTTCCGTATGACCAGCTGCTTAGGGTATCCAATGACAATAGCGGTGGTGCATTGCTGTAGCCTCTGAATATCAAGTTGTTGTCTTCTCTTACAGAAGTTATCAAACGTGACCCTCAGATAATCCTGATCAAACTCGTCAATATCATCCATCTCCTCAATCAATTCTCTTATACTACACAGTGTTTCATGACTGTGTTCTGCAAAGATGTCGTACTTGATTTCAATGATGGTTTCCACCTTATGCTTGTCTGTATAGATCAGCAGATCATTCTCATTCTCAGCTTTGCTCTTGACAAACTTGACATTTGCACTAACCACTGCACTAGCTTCCTTTCTTATTTCCCCTTCTTCTGGAATGTCTATCCTTGGATCTCCGTATCTTTGCACATGCTCTCTTATTGCCTCGTTTTGCAGCTCGAATGCATAGTCTTCAGGTTCCTTCTTAACCACTGGTAGTGTAGCTTCAGGCAACTTGTATCTAGAATCTTGCCTTCTTATCAGCTTCTCCAAGTCCTTAGCCACCAGCTTCTTTTCCTTTGTTAGAAAACCCTTAGAGAGAACTAGCTTTGCAACTGCCTTCAGCACATTTCCGCTCGGAGTTAGTTTCGAATCATGCAGATTTACGATCCTCAAGACCTTGTCATGGACATATCTGATCTGGTAGGGATTTAGTATGATGTCAACCCCTCTGTCTTCAGCCATCTTCAACAATTTCTCCTTAAACAGCACTCCAGTCTTGACAGAGGTGTCTACCTTGTGAGCGAATTCTACCAGTTCACTTGCACCCCTTTCATGGAAGAAAGCTTCATCGACCATACACGGCCCGATTTTTGTTATGGGTGTCCAAGTGATCATCAGATTCCATGCCTTCTCCTTGAATATGACTTGTACGGAGGTGCATCCCTGTCTTATGCAATTTAGATAATTCAGCAGCCCAGGGTTTAGATTTTCTAGCTTATGAAGAAGAAAGCTCAATCTTCCTGAGTCATGAGCATAGGCTCTTGGTCCAGCTAAGGCTTCTCTAGCCTTGTCCCACTCGGGACCTTCCCTCCTTATGTCAGCCTGGACCTTAGGATCATTGATCTTTTTCATTTCAAACTCATGCTGAGTTTTCTGAGCCGCTCTCTTCTCCTTTGCCATTAGTTCTTTTTCAACTATCCCTTGTAGAGTTTCTTCATTTACTCTTTCTCTGGCTTCCCTGAAAATCTCTCCTTGCATCTCCGCTTCATCAACTTCTTCTTCTGGAACATGCTCGTCAGCAACCGAGTGGTCTCCTGCATCACCTGCGCCAGATCCGCCAGGATTTAGACCTCTTTCTTGTTCCCATTCTCTTGCTCGTTGCTCGAGTCTCGACCTCCTTGCCACTAAGGCTTCTACATCCATCTCGTCATCATCAGAATCTTCAATAAAGTCTCCCATAAATGTATCAACAAGAGGTGTTTCTTTCTCAGCTTCTTCTTCAGCTACCATCTTCTGCTTGCCTTTGTCCTTAAGAGCCGGTTGAGCCTCCTCCACCTTTTCACCAGATTTGTTTGAGGACTCGATCACCGGACCCTTACTAGTCAGCTTTTTCAGACCCTGATCCTCTTTCTCCCCCTTAGGTGTGTTATCCTCATCAGGAGCATCATCATCATTATTATCGTCACCACCACCACCAGTTGAAGGACCAGGTCCATCCTTGTTACGTCCAAAGACAGCATCAAGTAGTTCATGCAGTTTCGTCCAAACCTGAGACATGCCATAAGTGACATCATCTACTGACCTCCCGACCTCCACCTGTGCCAATCCGAGATTGTTTATCTTGTCAATCATCTGATTTTGGACGGCAATCAGGTTCTCCATGAACTGAGCTCCAACCTCCAATCTTCCAGAGTGAGAAGAGACAGCAGCAGTAACACCGGCAACTCCAGCCTCCAAAGCCTCCACTTTCTTCACTAGATCCTGCAATTTGGGGGACGGTGTTTGGCTTGGGTTAGACTGTTTACTCTCGCCGGGTTCTGTTTCACTCAAGATCCCTAAAAAGAAGGGATCTACTCTCCCTGTCTCTCCCTCGTGTTTAGAGCCTAACAGTACTAGAGCCTCATCCACTAATCGCTGGGGACTAGCGGTGAGTTGGTCGGCGATATCGGTCAGTGAGACTGAGCCTTTAAGCGCTGTGTCTACGACAGGAGATGACGTTATGACCATGTCATCCCCTTGTTCACTTAGAACCTTTTCTGGTTCGCTGGGCTGTTCTGGAGGCGTAGACCCACCAGTCACCAGATGTCGTTGCTCTGCAAGCAACTTGTTTTCTGATTTAGATGAGGAAGCGTCATCCGTACTGGATTCGACAGACTCTTCCTCATTAAAACTGCCTGAGATACTAGTATCAGAAGTGCTAGTCTCAGTTTGCCATTCCCCTTCCGAGAAATTGCTCAAAGAGCCCTGAGCGGACAACTCAGGGAAGGTAGGGCCAGCTCCTATTGGCTGTTGAGCTGGACCCCCTTCTTGACTCTCACCAACATGCCTAGGCGAGTGCGAATGTGTTGAAATGATTTGGAGAGGAGAGCCACCAGCGTGAGGTGTGGTGGCTGTGAGAGGTGAACTAGCCTTAACAGGTTGTGCAGTTGCCACTGGGTTTGAATCCACCTTTTGCTTCTTTGAAGGTGGCAGAGCTGCTGAAGTGACTACTCTCTCAACTCCTACACTCCCTCCACTCGTATCACTCGACTCAGATAAGCTTGCCTTCCTTTTATCACCAGTTTTAGGGCTGGCTGAACGTTTATGAACAGAAGGGCTTGCAGCCTGGGATAGAGTCTGGGGGTTTTCAGGCCCACGGCTGTAGAAAACAGGTTGAATTGATGATTGATCAAGATTAGCAAGAATAGGTACCTGACTAAGAAGATCGTCATCCTTGTCAGCGCCAGCTTCTGCAACATTTGCCTCGGCCATATCAACATCCATTCTTGCTTGTTCCAAAGTTCTAGGCACTGGATCTCCACCTTCAGCTTCGTTACCGCTACTCTCAGCTTCTACTGCAGTAAACTGAGAAACATGCCTCCTAGCATACTCATCTTGCAGATCCTGGAAGTACGGAGTCAGGCGCAACTCAAAAAGTCTTGACTTTTGCTGGGTTTCCATGGTGGAGATACTCTTTAGAGTCATATCAAAACATGCCATCCTTTCAGAGCCTTGAAATATTCTTCTGTGTTCCTCTGAAAGGACGTCATCCAGAACAATCTGAAGAAATCTTGGCATCCAGCATTTGACTGGACCATCTTCTGGATTCCTTGAGGCATTTTTCTCCAATGCCCACCTCTCATGTAACTGAATCAACAGATGTTTGCCCACATTCACTCTCCGGTTGTTTGCCACTCCATATAGTATTACCCGGCAGCTGTTGTTCATTGGCCTGTAGTCTTTGTCTTTTGGGAACATGCAGCGCTGAATGGCCTGAACTACATAATCCCACTCAGCTGGTAGCATACCGGTGTTAACCTTTGTTACCTTGATAGGACTCGTGGGAGGGCGACAACCTATCTCCGTGAATAATTGCAACATATCCTCCATAGTGGGTTCCGGAGCATAATCTTCTGTAGGAAGCCCGAGTAACTCATTGAACTTCCGCAGACTGACTTCATATTTGACACCACCAATAGTAAAGGATAGTCCTGTTGGATTGGCTTTTCCACCCTGAATCTCTAGTGTAGAGTAAGCAGCTTGAAGGGCTTCGACATTCAGGATGGGAGAGGCGGTTAACGCGTGACTTATGATTGATGTGTTGTTGAGGGATTCAATCCAGAACTGATAGTGAATAAATCTACCAGTTGCTCGATCAGCAGAGAGGTTAACAAAGTTGGTCTTGGGAATTGTGAAATTTGGGTTTGCCATTTTAAAGTTGTGTTTGAGAAAAGAAATGTTCTGAAATGGTTTGGCAATGGAAATTTTTAGAGAACAAGTTCTAAATTTAAACAACAAAAAAAACGTACACGAACCCCACTAATTACCCCACGTAATTAGTGACACAAATTAAAACAAATAAACTGCCCACTAATGACCACTTAACTCCCCACTAATGATTGACGGTTGAGTTTTCGAAAATTAAAGTGAACAGCCGTTACAAACTAAATTATTTTTCCAGAAAAACCACAAACACGGCGGTAAAGTTGCACTTTAAGGATTAACCAGTAGTACTCACAACTATTTTGCTCAAGAACACAAAAGTACTTAAGAATAAGAAAGCACGAAACAAAAACCAAACTCACTCGAATGAAGAAGAAAACTAAAGAACTAATTACAAGAACAGTAATAACGATAAAAACAACGCAAGAAGTTCAACAGTTGTAAACAAAATTTTAGCAGAGTTTCGTTTTAGTTATTGATGCTTTTAAGTAACAGTTAATGATTTTTGTTTAAGAAAATCACAAGAAAACTTGATGTAATGTATGTATACGCGAGTGTATATGAAGAGCTTAAGCTTTTGGAGAGAAAGAAAGTTAATGTAAATAATGAACAGCCTTTTTAATGCTATAATATATACCTGCACGCCAAAAAAAATGACTGAAAAGACACGTCACATCTCGATCTCGAGATCCGCATCTCGATCCTCATCTAGATGTCGATCTAGATGTCGATCTCGATCCGCATCTCGATCCTCATCTAGATGTCGATCTAGATGTCGATCTCGATCCGCATCTCGATCTACATCTCGATGTCGATCTTGATGTCGATCTCGATCCGCATCTCGATCTACATCTCGATGTCGATCTTGATGTCGATCTCGATCCGCATCTCGATCTACATCTCGATGTCGATCTCGATGTGGATAGATCGAGATTTGCCATAGAAAATTTCTCATTACTTCATTTAGACACTAACCATAATGATATACAGATCAGCACAAGATTAATGTCATGAAACTTTCTAACTCCTTATGATATGCAACACATACATTTATGACGTTAAGTACACATTATTAATTATGAATATTCATGAATAACAATAATATGTACACAAGCTGAATTATAACAGATAGGTAGCAAAATTAACAGGTGTTAAGCATCCCTAATTCACCAACCAATCTAGAAAATGTTGATTCGTCTAGGGGTTTAGTGAATATATCTGCTATTTGACGTTCAGTAGACACAAAATGCAACTCTACAGTTCCATTTTCTACATGCTCTCTAATAAAATGATACCTGATGTCAATATGCTTGGTCCTTGAGTGATCCACAGGATTGTTGGTCATTGCAATAGCACTTGTGTTGTCACACATGATAGGAATCTTAGATACTTCCACACCGTAGTCCTTGAGTTGGTTCTTCATCCACAGTATCTGGGCCACACAGCTTCCAGCAGCAATATATTCTGCTTCAGCTGTCGAGGTAGATACTGTGTGTTGTTTCTTGCTTTGCCAAGACACCAACCTTCTTCCAAGGAACTGACAGCTTCCTGAAGTACTCTTCCTATCTATTCTACAACCTGCGTAATCTGAATCCGAATAGCCAACAAGATTAAACCCTGTATCTCTTGGGTACCAAATCCCGAGATTTGATGTTCCCTTGAGATACCTAAAAATGCGCTTTACGGCTATGAGATGTGACTCTCTAGGATCCGCTTGGAACCTTGCACATAAGCATGTAGAGAACATAATATCAGGTCTACTAGCAGTTAAATACAAAAGTGAGCCGATCATACCTCGATAGCTTGAGATGTCTACAGGTTTACCCGATTTGTCCTCGTCAAGTTTCGTGGCTGTTGCCATAGGAGTCTTTGCTTGTGATACATCTTGGAGACCATACTTCTTCAATAGATCATGAATGTACTTGGTCTGGCAGATAAATATCCCGTCCTTCTTCTGACTAACTTGAATGCCCAGAAAGAACGTCAGCTCTCCCATCATGCTCATCTCATACCTTGATTGCATTAACTTAGCGAATTTAGCACACAGCTTCTCATTTGCAGACCCAAAGATAATGTCATCCACATATACTTGCACCATTATTAGATCATCTTTGCATTTCTTGTAGAAAAGCGTCTTGTCGATTACTCCTCTTGTAAAACCACTTTCCAGTAAGAAGTCTGACAGAGTTTCATACCACTTCCGCGGAGACTGCTTAAGGCCATATACTGATTTGAAGAGTCGATAAACATAATCACAATATTTGATATCGATAAACCCGGGAGGTTGCTCGACATACACCTCTTCATCCAGTTCACCGTTTAAGAATGCACTCTTGACATCCATTTGATAGACTTTAAAACCATGATGTGCTGCGAATGCCAAGAACATCCTTACTGCCTCTAGCCTTGCTACTGGTGCATAGGTTTCATCATAATCAATTCCTTCTCTTTGAGTATAACCCTTAGCAACCAGGCGAGCTTTATTTCGTGTTACACGTCCGTCTTCATCCAGCTTGTTCCTGAATACCCATTTTGTCCCAACGACAGATCTATTCTTTGGTCTGGGTACCAGCTTCCACACCTTCTGCCTTTCAAACTGATTGAGTTCCTCTTGCATAGCAATCACCCAATCAGCGTCATCTAGAGCTTCTTCCACCACTTTAGGTTCTATCTGGGAAAGGAACACTGAATATAGACATTCATTCTCAGTGGCAATTTCAGCTCTAGCTTTTCCTCTAGTAGTCACTCCGGCCTCTAGATCACCAATAATTAGCTCGAACGGATGGTCCTTGTTCCAAGTGCGATCCCTAGCAAATGTTCTTGATGATTCAGCTTGATCTTGTAAGTGAAGATGACTTATTCTAGAAGCACTTTCACTAGCTTCCCTTGAGCTAGTACTGGCTCCACCTGAGTGAGCTGCTCCCCCTGAGTGCATACTGACTCCCCCTGAGTTAGTACCAGGTCTGACGGAAGGTGATCCCTCAGTCCTAGTGTTTTGAGTTTGCGAAACACTAGACTCTTGATTAATTTCATTATTTATAGTTGGATCACTACCCTGCACTACTGACTCAGGAACTGTATCCACTTCATCAACATCCATATTTTCAAATCTTAGGGAAGTAGGCTCACTATCTTCTTTTTGTATAGAAGGGAGCCTTGAGTCGTCGAATGTGACATTAAGGCTTTCAACCACCTTGCGATCATTAAGCACAAACACCCTGTACGCTGCTACTACTTCAAGAGAATATCCAATGAAAAACCCTTCATCTGCTTTGGCATCAAACTTTCCAAGTTGTGCATTGTCTCTTAACACAAAGCATTTGGCACCAAATACGTGAAAGTACTTGATAGATGGTTTTCGTTTATTCATCATGTAATACGGCGTCTCATTATGGTCCTTTATAATCAGGGTTCTGTTCTGTGTATAACAAGCCGTGTTAACTGCTTCAGCCCAAAAATATAAAGGAAGTTTTGACTCATACAGCATTGTCCTAGCTGCTTCAACCAGTGTCCTGTTCTTCCTTTCTACCACCCCATTTTGCTGTGGTGTTCTCGGTGCTGAATACTGTCGTCTGATCCCTTTAGATATGCAGAAATCCATTAACACTGAGTTCTTGAATTCTGTCCCATTGTCGGATCGGATAGTCTTCACAGTCAGACTTGCTACGTTTTCAATTACCAGTACATGTCTAATGATCTCATGTGGCACTTCATCTTTCGATGTCACAAACTTCACCCATGTGTATTTGGAAAAGTCATCGACAATTACCAGCGCATATCTTTTCCTTGACATTGACATAACATTAACAGGTCCAAACAAATCCATGTGAAGGAGTTGTAGGGGCTCGGTAATGCTATTCACTTGTTTATCCTTATGCGAGGCTCTTTTTGATTTTCCCATCTCACATGCTTCGCAGAGTCCATCTGGAGTGAACTCCATCTGCGGCAGCCCTCTCACCAATTCTCTTCTTACGAGATTATTCATTGCTTTAAAGTTCAGGTGAGATAATCTTTTATGCCATAGCCAACTTTCATCAGCAGAAGCCTTGCTGTAGAAACACGTGACTTCAGACTGATCAGCAGAATTCATGTCAGCTATGAACAAATTTGACTTCCTTACTCCTTTGAGAGCAAGGCTTCCATCCTTTTTGCTTCGAATCGAACAATCATGCTTCCCAAAGTTGACGTCAAAACCCTTGTCGGTGAACTGACTAACGCTGAGAAGATTATGTCGCAATCCTTCCACAAAAGATACATCCTCAATGATAACATTTCCACAAACGATCTTGCCATATCCCCTGGTGTAACCTTTGCTGTTATCTCCAAAAGTAACCACGGAGCCGGCTCTCAACACCAAATCTGTTAGCAGGGACTTATTGCCGGTCATATGCCTCGATGCTCCACTGTCCAGCACCCATATGACTTTACTCTTTTCCTGTACACTGCCCTGCAAATCCAGAAAGGTTAGGTGTTCTTCGGAACCCAATGATGTTTGGGCCCGGCATCAATAATTTCCTTTTTCTTTTCAGATACAGAAGGCTTTGCCTTGATGCCATCAGGGGCATTCATGTTGACTTTGTCTTTTCCCTTGTCAACCTTGACTGGTTTGTCATGTTTGGAAGTAGACTGGTCACTCCTAACTTTAGGAGGACTTGAAGTCTTAGTTTTTGACCCCACATGCTTTTTCTTACCACTACTAGATGTATGTTCAACAGATGCACTAGCAGTATTCATTAAATTAAAATAAGCATGCATGATGTTTACAGCACATGGCATACAATTAGGATGATTGCATTTAGCATGATTTGCATGCATGTTAGGCAAAGCAGTAGTTGCAGGCATGGTATTACAACCAACAGATTTTTCTTCCTCTACATAGAACGGGCAATAGTAAGACAAATGATCAGTTTGATTACAGATATAGCATGCTTTTCTAGCTCGTGTAGATGTAGATACAGATGCAGGTTCAGTTTTAACTGCCTTTACAGGTGCTTTCATTTGGTCTGACCCTGCTACCCATTGTTTATATGACACCGTCTTAGCCTCCTTGGTTCCTACACCTCTCTTAGCATAAGCAATCTTACTAGCTCTTTTAGAAGTTGTAGGTTCTACTACTTTTTCTTCTGAATCTCTTTCAATTTTAATCTCATGTTCAATTTCAGTAGCAACAGGATCTATGGTCCTAGGCTCAAAATGTTTAAAGATAGGTTTTCTAACATCCATTAAAACCTCAGGCACATTTTCTTTGACTAACACTGGCTCTAACAACTCAGCAGCCCTATTTTTCTTTTTCTGTGTGTAGTCAAGTCCTATGTTAACTTTTTCATTTTTGCTCTTGCCTGCCAGTTTCATGTACATGTCCCTTTCTACGAAAACTTTATTAGCGGCTTCTTCAAAAGATTTACATGTTACTTTAAGCTCAGCTAATTCATTTTTAAGTTCTTCGTTAAGGTCTTCCCTAATCTTAAGCTTGTGTTCTAAAACATCTACCTGATTCATTAACTGCCTTTCCTTACTTTCTCCTGATTCTAATTCCTCTACCCTGGCCTCGAGAAGTCTATTCTTAAGGGAGAGTTTAGCATTTTCCTCATTAACAGCAATTAGATTAAGTTGGAGATTGTACATATCTTTAGTCATGGCAGCTAATTCATTTTGGTACTCAGGAATAGACATTTCATTTACGGTTAGAATTGGTACCTCTGATTGTTCTGAAGATTTTGCCATTAAAGCAAAGTTGCATAGCTCCTGATCTTCATCTTCATCAGACTCGTCCCAACCCTTCCCTTCAGTCACAACATACGCCCGGCTTCCCTTCTGTTGCTTGCTGACCAAGGCATCATATTTCTTTTTCAAATCAGCATAGGATTCCTTGGGATGAACGTACTTGGGCTTCTTGCACTCTGTTGCGAAGTGCCCCAATTCATTGCAGTTGTAGCATCTGAACTTGTTCTTGTCTACCAGGTTAGGTCTGTAGCCACTACCAGATGTGCTACTCCGACCGCTGTAACTTCCACTACCACTTACACTACTGCCTCTCCTGCCTCTTCGGCTGAAAGAACTACCAAATCGTCCTTTACCACTTCTTTGCTTCCTGAAGCTGATATGAGCAAATTCTCGAGCAATACAAGCATATGACTTGTCTTCTAATTTGTCCAGCTCTTCAAGGGTATAGTATTCATCCTCACTTTCTTCGGATGGATCTTCAATGTCTAATACCACCCTTTCAGGATTAGCGTTTTTCAATGAGACAGCTGCAAGTGCCTTTACAGCAGATTTTTCAGCTACAAGTCCAGACTCACTTACCGCTTTGTTTTCTCCACTATTGTAGGATCTTCTTCTGTCATTTTGTTCCTGCTCCAGCTCGTAGGTCTTCAAAACACCATACAGCTTTTCCAGAGAAGTATTTTTCAAGTCTCTTGACTCTCGAATGGCAGTGATCCTGTGTTCCAGATGTTTAGGCAAATTCAAGAGAAACTTGATATTTGAATCTGCTAGTGGATAGACTTTATCTCTTATACTCAGCTCTATAAGCAATTTACTGTAACGTTTGTAAACATCTGCTACGCTTTCTCCTCGTTCGCATCTGAACGATTCATATTCAGATATCAGAATGCGTTTGTGATTATCTCTAACTTCCTCGGTCCCCTCCATCACCACAGCCAGTTTATCCCACATGGCTTTAGCTGTTTTTAATCCCTTTATTTGAACATAGTACTCTGAGTTTAGGGATTCAATTATGACGTTGCGTAATGACGCATCCATACCAACCAATTCCTTATCTGCGTCTGAAAACTCCATTTCCTCTTTAGGAACAGACCGGGATGGAATTAGTATCCCTCCTTCCATTCGCTCTGGCTCAATTCTCATGGGTATGTATGGACCGTTTTCCAATATTCTCAAGTATACCTTGTTTATTGATTCAAGGTAAGCTTTCATCCTTCCGGTCCATTCGTCATAATGTTGTGCATCAAACGGAGGTATCTTAAATCTGTGTGCGGCGGCCATTTTAATAAAGTTTAAAATTAAGATAATACACTTTTCAAATTACAATAAATTGTATTTACTTGAAAAATTAATTATCTCACTTTAAATGTCCAACAATTAATATCCAACGGATTCTGCACTTAAGATTCAAGCAAGTTAGTTTTAATCACAGGAACAGTAGCAGGGTCCACAATTTTTCAAGTCCAAACAAAAAGGTGTCCACTTTCTAGTTGACAGAAGTTCGAAATTGTCCTTTATGTTTAGCCAATCAGTTGATTCCAGCTTTGACCACAAGAAAATCCACAAAGCTCTAAAGTACAATATTTTGGAATTTTGTACAAATATTCCTTACACCATTACTTAGAACTTTTTAGATCTATGACTTTTCCAGGAAGAAACAAACAAAAACTTTCGGCACAAACTTCAAAAAAAAATGGATCTGGGATTTTCAAGAACCAACTCAACCAACACAATAGGATCTCTGTTAGATGTGTTTAACAGAAGCTCTGATACCAATTGTTAGGTCCAAAGTGTTGTAGAGGGGGGGGTGAATACAACTGTTTAAAATTTATGAGAGAATAAACAATGTGCAAGTAATAAATGATGACTCAGAATTTCAAGAATATATCATTATATTCATTGATGGATTTGCTACAACATTCATAAAAGCATCATGATCAGTTGAACAATAAATACAGCAATTAAAGCTAGATTCAACTGATCCTCTCTCTCTCACTTTTTGTTTTACAGTAAATGCTCTCTCTTAAAAATTATCGTTGAAAATACAGAGATACAAGTTACTACTAAAAATAAAAACAAAGTGCTGCTTTTATAATGTCATGTAGTCTTGATCTTGTCCTTTTTGTGTACGTGGCCCAATCAGGACTTCGACAACAAAAAGTACTTTCCCAACAACTCTGGATCAACCGTTCACAATAAGCCACTTGTCCCTTGAACATTAAATGTTACATTTCTACCCGCATCTCGATCTTCGCCTGGACCCATCTCGATCTCGATCTGTGAAAATCTCGATCTCGATCTGGGAGAATCTCGATCTCGATCTATGAGGATCTCGATCTCGATCTGTGAAAATCTCGATCTCGATCTGGGAGAATCTCGATCTCGATCTATGAGGATCTCGATCTCGATCTATCGCCTGGATCGAGATTTGCCTTTGCAGAGTTTTACTTCACTTGTAAATCTCGATCCGCATCTCGATCTGCTGTGGATCGACATTTGCCTTGGCAAATATGCACACATCCAATGTTGACCTTCTTTAGTGACTAATTGAGAATTAACCTTTGTGAGCAAGTTTCCTTAGCTTCTTCAATTTCTTTTCCTCACTCAATTCAAATGAGATCTTCTATTACTGACACGAACTTGCCTCCAATGTCCTGACACTTGATGCAATGGTCTGGTTCATAAGTGACTAGTCTTGTAGGGGTTCTTGCTTCTGAATGTCAGTTCTCATTTGTTGATTAACCTTTACATTATCCAGATGTTGATATACATTACATGAAATCACTTTGGCCTTCTTGATACTTCCTTGACATTAATTTGATTCTCCATTAGATAAGTTAGGGCATGAGCAATACTCAGATTGAACTTCTTCTCACTTATGCATCCTTGATTAACCAAATTAGTTACTTGTAGTTACCAAGTATCATTACCATTTCTTCAGTTGATTGATTCCATGTGCTTCTTCAGTTTCTCTTGTTTTGCTGTTGTTTTATCTTTTACTTAGTTGAGTTACAAAATAATTAAGTGTTACAAGTTAGTACACCTATGCCTTTCAATACTCTTCAAAGAAATCTTCATTTTCATTCATTGATCGTGCTAGAAAGAATTCTTCTGCCGAACCTCTCCTAAGAATGTTCCAAGGACAGATCTTCAAACAAATAGAGCAAAATCCCTTAGATATCTTTTCAGAATAAGATATAGCACTGCAAACCAAGATGTTAAGATTCTCCATAACTTCTCCCCCTTAGTACGACAAGTAACTTCTTCCCAATTGACAGAAAGTAACTTCTCCACTTCAGACGAAAAATCAGTTAAATCTACAACACCTTTAAGGATTAGGCTCCAACCAATTACTAAGAAACTCCCCCTTAGTAATTTCTCCCTTGCATCACTAAGGTTTCAATTTTATCTAATTCTCCCCCTTAGTTCATGCAAGCTCCAATCCACCCTTGTGTCTTTAGATATCCTCTAAGTAACCTCCACAAGATAGGATTGACAGATCTCATTTCTTGTATCACCAAGAGATCTCGTTTCTTGTATCACCAAGAGATCTCGTTTCTTGTATCACCAAATTCTCCCCCTTAGTTGAGAATATCCTTTAAAACAATAAAAGTATCATCTACATCCAATCGAATAAGAAACTCTCCTCCAATTGAACATAAAATCCCCCTTAGGCCTAAAAATTAATGTATCCCCCTTTGAGATTGAGAACAACATGAATTAATAGACCCAAAGGTAATAGTTTGGACATTCCCACTAGGCTTCAGCTAGACTCTTCTTCAGCTTGTCTTCCAGAAAAGAATCTCTTCAACATTTCAGAGCTGGAAAATTCAGTAACAGGATTCAAGCATAGTAGCAAGGTTAGTGTTTGGTCTATGGTTTCCTCACTTCTACTACGTTCTGTTGGTGTTTACACTTTCAAGCGTAAGTGTTCCACTCATTTCTCCCTATTTCTCTCACTCAAGTGTATCACTCCCTCACTTCACTCAAGTGTTTCTCTCCCTTACTTGCACTCATTCCATTTATAGCAATTTGTACCTGCAAGTAAATCCATGCTAGTCTCACCAACATATTATGGATCGTTGACTGTAGCATGTTGTCGATCACTAAAGATCTAGGTTCTGAGATGGAATCTCAGACAGGGTTTCAGTTAGGCCGTCACCCAACTCACCATGAGCAAATCCATGCACACGTGGCTCGTCGTCGGGGAATAACCCTTCTGAAATTGGAATCTCCTCCATTCCGGGAGTGACTGAAATCCCAACACCCTGATCCTCAAAAGACTCATCAAATTGGTAAACCAATTGAATCATAGTCTACGAGTTGTTGCTCAGCTACTTTTAGCATCAAAAATCTCCTCATATGCAAATCCATGCACTGGATCATTGAATGTGGTATGCGTACTAGCAGCTATCTAAGCATCAACCTACTCCCCATATGCAAATCCATGCACTGGATCGTTGACGGTGATATGCCTTTAAGTTTTGAGCGATCCATGTATTCTAGAATTTGAATTCCTGGGAGAGTAGACGTGTACAAACATCTCTCTCAATCACCTGTGAAGATGAATTAACTCACTATTTTCAGTCATGGAAAACTGTTAGTGATTGCCTCTCAACATCAACAGATTGCTCTACGGATGTGAAATCCCGTTAGGGAACTAGGATTGTTCCTCCTAGGAAGGTTGACAAGGATTCTAATATATGGCAATAAATCCAAGTTTCCCTCAAATACCTGTGAAGGTGGCTCAACAACTTCATTCACCATGAATGGTAAACAAAGAAGTTTAGGGGTTTTACCTATACCTCACAATGTGCACTTCTTGCAATGTGTTCATAGAATTTATCTGTTTAGGCTTACCATCAGCGTGAACGCTAGTGGTGTGCTTGACTCATTACAAGATGCTCTGGCTGACGAGCGAATTTCAATGGACTCACCCTGTTGAGAGAATGATTCCAGAGACAGTTTTGTTGCCTTTTCAGCTCTGCATCCTTTTGAGAGAATACAGATGAGCTACAGATACCTCAATTTATATACTTCTTTACTTCGCTGGAGGTAGAGCTGTGGGTGCACTTCCGACTTCATCCTTATTTGCTGCATCAAGTGCAGTTTTTCCCTTATCAACCTCTAACTTACATAAGTTCCTTATATCACCAAGGGTTGAAAGTTTGAATTAGAATGATAGTGTTTGGTACTAAGGCCTTGGTTAGAAATTGATGGATTATTCAACTTCTTGACCTTCCCCTATAGCCACTAAGGCCAAGCCATTACGGCTAAATAGATAGAGTTGATCAGAGCTATATAAAATTTGGTAGAGTATGATTAAACTTATTCTCTATTCCTTCTCAGAAATATAGCATCGGAGCAATGTGTCCTCAAGAAACAATGCACCAGAGCTAAAATGTGAGAATTAATAAAGAATAGGTAAAAGAATATTAAGCCAAATTTCATAAACTCACAATTTTGAAAAAAAAGTTTCACAGATTAACAAAAGTGTTCTTTTGAATTTCTCTTAGACAAATATCCAATTGAAATTCAACTCTTTTAACAAAAACATTTTGATTAATAACTCAAATCTATTTCATCTTGCTCACTGTATGTTTTCAGAAATTGTTTTGCAATTCATTCTTATCGGATATTATCTCCGACTTAAAACATAAATCATTAAAAAAAATCGAATGAATGCTTTAGTCATACAGTCCAAGGCACTAATCCCAAAGCAAACAACCATTGTTTTAATACTACAGGTCAATGTGAAACAGACATTAACAAGAGTTTTGAAAAATGTTTTACCAATAGTTGATACCTCAAGATCAAAACAATTTACTCAAATAAAATAGCCTGATACCATGCAACCTAAGTTACAAGTTATCAAGTAACTTTATTTAAACAAATCGTGGAGAGAAAACAGTTTTCATTACAAAACATTTAGAGAGAAAGAGGATATATGATTTTGAAATAGAAAGATAATCCTCAAGAAATGTTCTCTTTCATAGGGAGTTAAAAAAAACTTTTAGTGGCTTTTCATTCTCTGGCAAATGAATGCATATTTAGATAAAACATTTTTCACAAGAAATAGACAAGAAATTTCTTTATGCATTCAAGTTCTAAAGAATGAAAAACATATGTTAATACTAATGAATTATCAAAGATATAAATGACAGGACATTCAAAAGTACTAACATCATTCAATCATTTTGTAATAAAACGCATCTTACTACAAAACAATCAAGCACATAAGATACTTACATTATGCTAGACAATTACCATTTGTCGCTTGAAACAAACACATATTGCAATATATATCATGGTAATTCTAAAGCATAAAACATAAGCATCCGCTAAACACTGAACATACATTGACCGAATGACAACATTTAACTTCTTACACTACATCTCAACAATTATCACATAAGCATATTGAAAATACTCATGACAATCATAATGTATGTAATCTCGAGGTACTAGTTGCATCAGAGATCAAATACCTTTAAATATTAATGCTAAAATTTATGATCTTTGACAACCCCTCGCGATGTAGTAAATTACTTTCAATATCAGTGTTTTTGAAATAATCTTTTTATCACTTAGTGCAGAAATTCTAAGTGACATCACTAATATAAAAAGAATGACAACTAATATTAATGGATTTTGCAAAAGACATGAATTACATCACTTAAACTACATATTAAGTGGTTCCATTAATATTAGCATTAAACAATTAGAAGTAAATAAAATTACAACTAATTAATATATACAAATACTTATGCTGAAACATTTGATACATATAGCATGAATAACATATGATAGCACAAAGTACGAGGTCCTGGATATAAATTGACTATACAAAGAGATGCTACATTGTTAGGTCCCTAGGTCCCGGGAGATCATAGGTAATCTCATAGCGATAATATTGGGTCCCGGGTGGTCATAAGCCAAACATTAATCATTTCCTAGAGATCGTAGACATCTAAATAGCATGAACACTCCCTATAAACATTACATTTAAATAAATCAATATTAGACTAGAGTGACATACCTTAGTCAATAGAGCTTTTACTGGTGTATGATTGTTGAATGAACAATTACTCCTCTTTGCCCGAGAGATCGAACGTTTACTCCTTTCGAGATCGAACGTTTACTCCATTTGTACAGGAATAACTTTTCAGCTACCAGTTAACATTGTTCCTTGAAACAATACCATGCTCATCCAGATGGAAACTGCATTACCTTCAACACCAAAATATTTTCTTGTAGATATTGGTCTTGGCAGCAGCTTCACTAGACTCAGCACTCTAGAAATCAGTAATCCTGACACTAGCAGAGTAGAACCTTCAAATAAAACTCCGAACTACCCTTCAGCTTCTGTATCAATACCAAGTCTTCATGTGGACTGATTCCTTGTGCTAAGTGTATCTGCCTCTGGTTTAATTGAGTTAGTTCCTTGATTCGAACCCTACTCAATCTTGATTAGTTAGTGCATCTTCAGTCTTCATTGAATTCACTCGGAAAAACAAATGAAATACTCGTATACATGCACGGCACTACTAATCACTACTCTACTACCCAGATTCATCAAGAACTGACTCTAGGAAATGTTGTTACACAAAACCCTTTGTCATGACAGATGTGTCCTTAATGTTTCTTTAGATATTCAGTGGGTAGAGTAGTCTTCTTCAAATATGATTGAGATCATCTTGCATTATTTTTAAATTGACAATTTCCTTTCTAATATGCAATCACTCAATCTGGATCACTCAATGTTCCTAAGAATCTCAACTCTTACTCAATGAGCACTGCTAGCCTTTGAACATCAAACACGACTAGTTGATCCAACTTACTGATGCTCCCCCTGTGATGCTGCTTGCAGCTTTTCTTCATTTGGTGTCATCTGATCTTGAGCCCTAAACAGGATGTCAACCTTTAGAAATTCAGAGCTAAAATCAAACTAATGCTAGGGAGCTTGATGATGTTGTTCACTGCATCTAGATCATCTTAAATCAATTACAGACTCTGTGCAAGCTCTTAACTCCAAATAAGATAGCCTTCCATCACACCATGTGACTTCAGGCATGATTAATCTTACTTGATGTCTTCTCTTTACATTTGCTGATTAGACTTGCTGTGTCAACTGATTCAGCCGTAGTGAATAGGAAACCTTAACTCTATCCATTATCCTTGTAATTTCACTCAAGGTCTGGATTTCCCTATTAACTCCTCCATTTGGTCATGAAGTCCGGAAACTGAACTTTACTTTAGAATACTCCTTTCAGTGCAGACATAACATAGAACTTCGTTCGTCAACAAATTCCATTACCTGCCCTCAAAGTGTTCTTACAACAATCTGCCTAATCCTTTGAATGTGATTAATCACTGAGATGCTTCATCTATCGAATGCATGAACAAACACCAAAACTAAATAGGGTAGCCTTTGACTTAACTTCCCTTCAACTGACATACTTCACTAATGTCCTTCTTAAAAGAATTTCATTAGAAGTAGTCATTTCTCACCAACTTCATCTTTACTGTCGAATCCGTTATCTTGATAAGCCAAATATTAGTTGATAAACCAAGTGTGAGAGCATCACTTGTTGTTGCAGCTAACTCCATTCTGATAAACTTCAACGAATAGTTGACTTCATCATAAGCATTACATTTCGTGTCAGCAACAACTTCACTTCCAGTAGAGTGAGCTTCTATTTCTCTTGACCCCGATCTATATTGTTCATCCTCGAACTGATATTAGGAAACCCTTCGCAAAGAATTCTCTAGGTCTTCCTTAATATGTGCTTCAGATCATTCAAGAAAAATAGGTAACCTTGCTTAACCATTTGAATACCAAAGCAAAAGTAGTTACATGCCTCGAACATGAAAATGTCAGAGATATATAACTTGTACATGTTGAAAGATACTCTGCATTCACAAATGATTAAGACACGTGGTCCTCAATTTGATTGAGTCCAAGGGTTAGAGATATTTCTAAACATAGTTAACACCAAAGCATTCAAGTTCAACATGCTCATTCTTATCTGACTGATCACTCCTCATCTATATCAGCCTCAACAAGTAGTCTTGGCTATGAGCTCAGTGATCCCAACCTAACTTAAGGTGGACTAGCAGTCTATAGGAATCATGTCGTACATATATGTAGTCATAGAAGAATCAATCACTCAGATTCCTAATTCTTCTAATTCACCTTTGTTGTTCACTTTAACATTATATTATCTCTAATTACTTGAGTCAGTTTAAATTTTTTAAAAAAAATTAATTCATGATTTATTATACTGACCCCTAGGCAATTCCCAAATTAGAAATAAACTCATCTTAACAAGCACATGATCAAGTATAACATTTAATATAACCATGCGAGTATAAACAGATTATTGACAATGTAAACATCAAGGCACTTAGCATGCAGCAAATACTCTTTCCGGTAAATGTACCCCTACAAATACCTAAGACTCTATATGCTAACATGATCAATTATCGTAAAGCAAGCATTAAATCACACAAGATCTAATCATGAAGTCAAATACTGATAAACAAGCAACACTAACAAACTAGCATAAGTTACCTAATTTATATAGAAATCAAGGTGAGACATGCATTACAACAAACTTATAATATAATGCAGTTCAGCACTTAATACTCTATAATTAAATCAAACAAGTATAAACTAGTTAGAAAGTATACCTGTGCGATGCTTAACATTCCATCTCGAGTGAAAATCAATTGATCCAAATCAATTTCCATTCTACTGACACTCATGGAAGTATCCTTGCATTTGACCTCAGCAACCCTTACTTCAACCCAAACTAATGCCTGACAGTTCTGCTTATAAACCCCGACATAGAATGTCTCATGTTCTGCTTGAAAAGATCACTCTTCTTTGTGTGTGTAGCAATAACCCCTTGACTACCATATGTCAGTGATAGTCAAACCTTGTGTGTTTCTGCCACTGATGTCTTTTAACCAAATCTCCAAGTAAATTGGTTATTGACAGCTAAACTGAATTCCTTTTCAAATCCCAGACCTTCAGACATTGATTCAAAAATCACTGATCGAAGACTCTTCCCTAAACGAACTAATCCCTTTCGATAACCAAATGATCCACTGAGTAGACCGATGTATAAACACATCTCCAATGGTAAAATCAGAAACTAGCTCCATTAGAATGTTCTTCAGCCAATTCGTTTGTCCTCAACGAACGAAGAATCAACTCAGTAGCGTATCTCGATCTTCGCCTGGACCCATCTCGATCTCGATCTGTGAAAATCTCGATCTCGATCTCGATCTCGATCCAGCATATATATATACAGTAGCGTATCTCGATCTTCGCCTGGACCCATCTCGATCTCGATCTGTGAAAATCTCGATCTCGATCTCGATCTCAATCTCGATCCAGCATATATATATACAGTAGCGTATCTCGATCTTCGCCTGGACCCATCTCGATCTCGATCTCGATCTCGATCAACCCAGATCGAGATGTACTTAACCAAAATTTTAATAAACAACAAAAATAGCTACTGTTATTTTTCTGGACACCCATTTGCACCAAAAATAATTTTTATTTTTGTACCCTCTTTAATCTCAAAAATAAAAATAGATCCAATCGATTTGTATGTCAATCGAGTAGCTCTGATACCAATTGTTAGGTCCTGGAGATCGTAGATGGGGGGTGAATACGATTCCCAATTGAAAATCTGACTTTTATTTATTTTTGGGACAACATAAAAATTACTTGGGGTTCAAAACCGGGTACTGTTCATCATCTTCTTCAACCTCAAGAACACCATTAAAATAGCCAAGATAATGAACAGTAAATTATCCAAAGCACACATAATAACAAGGTTCAAGAATATATCTTTATATTCATTGAAGTGGGGTAGATGCTACAATCAAGTTCAAGAACATAAGCTCAAGAACACAACAAAGAAGTGATTTTTGTCTCCTCTAAAACTATTACATTTTGTAGATCTAGGAGACAAAAACCAACCCTATCTTCTATACAAGATTTAGCAAGTGTTTACAATAGAAAGATAGAGGAGTGGTGAAGATAAAGAAAATCATGGCCCCAAAATATTAAAGTCTAGTTCGGCCATGGGGGAGAGAAAAAATAAATTTTCTCTCTCTCCCCTTTTCAAATCTCATCCGGATGCACACTCTTCTGTTTTTTGGAGACTTGAGTTTCTTCTTTTTATAATTGAAAAGGTGTTGCTTTTTGCTTTTCCACCTTTTACTCTTGTCCACTCAAATCTCATCTTCAAAGTCATGTGCCAAGTATGCCTTTGGAAATATTTAATGTAAAAGTAATATTTAAATAAATATATATAATATGAATAAAGAATATCTTTATTTATAAAATATATAAATAATTAAATAAATACTTTATTTAATTAAATTAAATATTTCCATTCCACTCTTCAATTTGTGTATACTTTCTTATCCAAATACTTGGCCCCGTATACGTGACTCCACCACGTCCAAGTATTTGGCCTTCTAATCTGTGAAGCTTTAGTAAGATCCAATCAGGTTGTGTCGTCTGTCCCTTATCCATTAGGCTGACATTTCTCCAACACTGATTTACCACCTTTGTTGATCCTCCACATGACTCAAGAAAACCAACAACTTTAGATTGATTAAAATCATATTAACCGACGAGAGCTTGCCTCCAATGTCCTGACACTTTATGCAACGGTCTGGTTCATAAGTGACTAGTCTTGATAGGGGCTCTTGATTCCGAACATGATTCCACATTCTTCTTTGCAAACCTTACTTGTAGCTTCGATTGTAATGCACTAAAATCTTCATAGACTAAGACAATCTTTTGAAGCTTCCACATCCTTGAATAGATGTCAATATCTTTTATTCTCCACTGAGGCATGAACATGTTAATGAACTTCTTCCAGTGAGCTTCAAGTCTGTAGATGATCATTTGATACTTTGTCTTAACTGAACTCTGTGATCCAAGATTTCTGTGCACCTGCATATTATTACATGTCCTGTTCTATTGTTGAGTTATCATCAACCATTACATAGAGATTACATTTAGCATTTCTATTACACATGAAAGTGCAGTGAGTTACTTCCCTTCACTCCTATCTCCCCTTTCAAATGGTATCTTACATCAATGTACTTTGTCTTTGAATGGTTTACTGGATTTGCAACAATAGATATGGAACTAGTGTTGTCACACATGATATGAATTCTCTCCAAAACTAGTCCATAGCCTCTTAATTGATTTTTATCCAAAGCACTTGAGCACAACAACTCTCAACATCTATATATTCAACTTCAGTTATGGAAGTTAAAACTGATTATTGCTTTTTGCTATACGAAGACACCATTCTCTGTCCAAGAAATTGACAGCTTCTAGAGGTGCACTTTCTATCAACTCTGCATCCAACAAAATCAGCATCATAATATCCAACTAGATTGAATCATGTTTCCTTTGGGTACCACAATCCCATTTGTGTTGTTCCTTTGAGATATCTCAGAATTCTTTTGACAACAATGAGATGAGACTCCTTTGGATTGGCATGAAACCTTGCACACAGACATGTAGAAAATATGATGTCTTGCCTACTAGTTGTTAGGTAGATTAGAGATCCAATCATTACTCTATAGGTCTTCATGTCTATACTTTTGCCTTTCTTATCTTCATCAAGTTTAATTGTTATAGACATTGGATTTTTTGCAGGTGAGCAATCTTGCATATCAAAAATTTTGAGTAAGTCATTAATATATTTTATTTGACTTATGAAGATGTCATTTGTCCTTTGATTTATTTGAAGGCCTAGAAAATAATTGAGTTCTCTCATCATGCTCATTTCATATTCATTTTGCATTAGCTTTGAAAACCTTTGACATAGCTTTTCATTTATAGAACCAAAAATGATATCATCCACATAAATTTGAACTATAATGATGTCATCACCATGCTTTTTGTAAAATAGTGTTTTGTTAATTGTTCCTCTAGTAAACTGATTATCCAATAGAAATTTTGACAGTGTGTCATACCATACTCTAGGGGCTTGTTTGAGTCCATATAATGCTTTGAGAAGTCTATAAACAAAATCGGGAAATTTTGAGTCTTCAAAACCAGGAGGTTATTGCACAAAAACTTCTTCTTCCAATTCACCATTTATAAATGCACTCTTGACATCCATTTGATAGACTTTAAAATTGGAATAGGTTGCAAAGGTTAGAAACATCCTTATTGTCTCTAGTCTTGCAACAGGAACAAAAGTCTCACAATAGTCAATGTCTTCTTCTTGTGAATATCCTTTAACAACCAACCTTGCCTTGTTTCTTATGAAAATTCCAGGTTCATCCATTTTGTTTCTAAAAACCCACTTAGTGCCAATAATTGATCTGTCTTTTGAAGGTGGCACTAGTTCCCAAACATTATTTCCCTCACATTGATTTAGTTCTTCTTGCATGACAATAATCCAGTCTGGATCCAACAAAGCTTCTTCAATCTTTTTAGGTTCATTTTGAGACAGAAAACAAGCATACAAACATTAATTTATGGTTGCCCTTCTTGTCCTTACTCTTTCATTAGGATTTCCAATAATTTGGTCTGCAGTGTGAGCTTTATTCCATTTTATTTAATGAGTCAAAGTTCTTGCATTTGAGCTTGTTTCTGAAAGTGTTTGACCTAAAACCAATCATGTATGATGAGTTAGGAAAAACTTTATGTTACTCTTATTTAATTTCATTTGATAATAATAAAGTATTTATTTGTTATGTTACGGGCTTAATCTATTTGAAGTGTATTAAATAAGATGTTACATAGTTTAGAGCAAAGCTTCTAGAATTATAATGAGATTGTAATAATGAGATCTAGAAGATAATAGCTTTAGACTTAAATAGTTCCTGATCATAGGATAACTAATTGGAAATTGGTAAATCCGTAAAGATCAGTACATACTATGCTAGCTCTCTTAGGAGGATGTCTGTTCTCATAGACATTTGTGTGGTGACACTATATCTAGTATGTAGGTGCTTATTAAGGAATAAGTTCACTGAACATGACTCGATAAGTAGAACAACTAATGGAGTTTACTCACGTGTCGATAGTTATTTATTAAGTAAACAGTTGTACAAGTATCCTTAGACTTGAGATCGTTAGAGTAATCTCGTACACAATGATTTATGCTTTGGTTTAGTCCTTAGTCTCTAGGACATTCATTAGGTCCATTCTGGGCATAGTGATTTGTGTATGGAGATAGTTAACGGATCAATAAAGGATCTGCCCCTTCCAGTAAAGGAAGTGAATATCCTATGTTATTCTTAGATATGCAAGTTCAGGAATCTCTGGCCAGAGTGAATGAAATTAGAAAGAGTTTCTAATTTGTATTAAAAGGAACTTGGCATTATGAATAAGAAATCATATGATTAAATTAGATAGGCTTGACACGAGTTTCATGCCTTGTATTTAATCGGGATATTGAAGGGTAGAAGGAATTAATTTTACGGTAACTAATTACTGACAGGTTCTAAGTATTCTAAGCAATGATTTCGTATTATCTGGATAGTCGCGATATGTTGAGAAGCATCACTCACGATGTAGAATAAATATAATTAATCAGATTAATTATATTTAATGAATTAATAGAATTCATATAAATAATAAATAAAATATTTATTATTATTTATTTCTACTACCGGCTTAATATTGAACCTAAAGAGTCACACCATAAAAGAGATTAAATTATAGATGAAGGAATAATTAATAATAGCTAGTCATTATTTATTTATGAAATAAATAATTACTTAGCAAATTTTATAAATTAATTAAATGAGATTTAATTGATTACAAATTATTTAAGATAAGATCTTAATATTATTAATTAAATATTTAATTAAAGAAATTAAATATGAAGAGAGAATAATTTTCTAAAAGAGTTTAGAAAAAGGAATTAATGATTAAAATAGTTTTAATCATTAACTAATTAATTAATAAGATTAATTAATTAAAAATGGAATTAATAATAAGATATTTATAGAAAATATCTCAGCGGAGATATTTACCTATAAATATAGGATTATAAACGCTAATACTTAAACCCTAATATTTGTGAGAAATATTTTAAAGGGGAGGCAACCCTAATTTCCTCTCTAGCCTCCTCCTTCATCTTTTAGTTTGATTCTTGGTGGATATCTTTAGAGCACTCCACACTTGAGGGGTGATTGCAATGATTGAAGAACAAGATCTTCTCTAGCTGTTGCCGGAAAGCAATCGAGGTATTCTTCAATTTATAAAATAGTTTTTATATCTATATGTATGTATACATAGGAATATATGCAAATAAATGTTATTCAATGCTTCCGTTGGTGCATAAATTCCTTCAGTTTCTTCCTGATTAGAGTTATTTATATTTGTTGTTGATCCTTGAGAAGCTCCCCTGAATTGATGTTAGGGTTGTGTGGAGAATTCTCAAGTTGGATATGATTGAAATCCTCATATTTCTCTCTTTATTTGTGCCATATGAAATTTCCTCATGTGATTCTTCATGAATATTGTCATCCTTTTCATTATTAGAAGATTCCATTTCTATTTCATTCTCAAATCTCAAGGTGTCACAGTTTTCTCCTTCAAGACTCGTGAAAGGAAACTTGAAGTCATCAAAAGTCACATTTATGCCTTCTATCACTTTTTGTTGATCAATCACATATACTCTATAGACAATCTTTTCCAAAGAGTATCCCACAAATATTCATTCATATGATTTGGCTTCGAATTTTCCTAGATGATCAGTATCATCTTTAAGAACAAAGCATTTTACTCCAAACATATGTATATGTTTAACATACGGCCTTCTATTTGTCATGATATGATAGGGAGTCTTTCCAAAAAGTTTTGTAATGAGTGTCCTGTTTTGAGTGTAGCATATAGTTCTGACAGCTTCAGCCCAAAAACTTGTTGGTAGATTAGTTTTTGCTAACATGGTCCTTGTAGCTTCAATTAAAATCTTGTGTTTCCTTTCAACAAATCCATTTTGTTGTGGAGTTCTTAGAGCTGAGAATTGGTGAGTGATCCCATTTTCTTTGCAAAATTCACTTAATGTAGTATTTTTGAATTATGTTCCATTGTCACTCCTTATAGCCACAACAAGTGTTGGGAATTTATCCATTCTACTTAGATTTTCAATAATAAGTTCATGAGCTTCATCTTTTGAATTCAGATATTCCACCTATGTGTATTTGGAATAATCAACAACCATGACCAATGCATATCTCTTCTTTGACATTGACATGACATGTACTCATCCAAAAGGTCCATGTGAATCAATTGTAAAGGCTTTGTGATTGAGGTAAATTTTTTGCTTCTGTGACTTGATCTTTTAATATTTCCTTTTTGACATGCCTCGCACAATCCTTCAATGTAGAATTCAAGTGGAGGCAAGTCCTTCATCAACTCTCTTTTGACTAGAGAATTAAGGTTTTTGAAGTTTAAGTGAGATAGCCTTTTGTGCCAAAGCCAACTTTATCTTTTTGAGGCTTTAGTGTAGAAACAATAGATTTTATCCTTATTTGTCGAGTCCAAATCAGCTACAAACAGGGTTCCTTTCCTTACTCCATAGAGTGCAACTCCTTTAATTTTTCTATGTGATATGAGGCACATTTCTTTATCAAACTCCACTTTCAATTCTTTGTTGCAGAATTGAGTGATGCTCAATAAATTGTGCTTTAAACTATTTACCAAATTTATATCTTCAATGACAATATTTTCATGAATCAGCTTATCATATCTCATAGTGAAACCAATGTTATTGTCTCCAAAGGTCACCATTGAGCCAACTTCTTCCTTGAAATGTGACAGCAAGACCTTGTCACTAGTCATGTGTCTTGAGCAATAACTGTCCAAGATCCACATAAGCTTCTTCTTCTAACTTATGCCCTGCAATCAAAACCATATCAAGTTTTCTTTGGTACCCAAACTAGATTGGGTCCTTTTTACTTAGTTGCATGTATGTCATTTTTCCTTTTAACAGTCCTAGTCATTTTATCATGCTCAATTTCCTTTTTCTGATTTTGGTTCCTAGCTTGGTTAGTACTACCTGAACTAGATGCATTTCTAGGTGACATGGAGTTTTTTCTTCCCTTGATTGGACTTGTAGATTTAGGCCTAGTAGTGTTGTTGCCTAGATTTTGACTAATGCATCCTTCAACAAACTATTTCCTTAATTTAAAGTAAGTATTCATGACATTCATGTTACAGGGCATACAATCAAACTTATCACATAATTTTTTACTATCATACAGTAAAGGCTTAACATGTCCATAAGCAAAGTCAAAATTTCCAACAACAGGTTTTTTGCACACACTACTAGAAAAACTGGATACAACATCACACCTTTAACAACGGTTGCAAAAACCACCGATGTTAAAGGTCTTTTTAACATCGCTTTTGTATATAACGATATTAAAGCTTATTTAAGACATCCCTTGATAAAAAACCCGATGTCTAAAGTTGTGTTCGAAAAAAATAAAAAAAGCGGTCAATATATAATTCCCCCAGCTTCCCCCCTTAGACAAAAACATTTCCCCCCTAGCTTAGACAAATACTTTCCCCCCAAATCTTATTACCCAGCTTATTACCCTCTCTCTCGACACAGACACTCTCTCGCAAATCTCTCTCTCAACCATGTCACCAACTCTCACCATCTCATCATCTCTCTCACAAATCTGTGGTAGCAGTTCTTACAAACCCTAGATTTATAAATCGATTTTCAAAACCCTAGATTCCGAAGCTAAGAGTTGTTAGTAATTAGTTCGTGTGGGGTTAATTAGGTGAATTCCAAGCTCCTATTTATTTGCAATCACTCTCGATTTGGTCGAAGAACAAGCCCTAACTAGCTAACTGATAAATTTGGTCGAAGAAAAAGCCCTAGTTAACATGTCGATTTGGTCGAAGAACAAGCCCTAGCTAACAAGCCCTAGTTGAATCTTGTCCATCTCTGTTTAGTATGTGTTTAGTATCTATTTGTATGGGTTTATTGATTCATTAAATTGTTAGTCCTGTGGGTTTTGTTTCAAAACCCTAGCTTTTTATTTGTGTGTATGTACGTGTGGTGTTTTTGTGTGTGTGTATGTATAGGTGTAATTGGACTGATGGGTTTGATTTGATTATAGGTAGAAGTGGCTCCAGCTGTTGTTGCTACTAAGCCATTGAAGAAAGGTGTGTGCTTTTTGTTTTTTTGAAAGTGTTTGTTGTAATTGATTGTTGGGTTGTGTTTTTGTGTATGTTGGTGTTTGTTTTAATTGATTTTTGTTGTGTGTAAAGGCAAGAGAGAAGCAGAGGACGCTACAGAGCAGGTGCCTGAAAAGAAACAGAAGCAAAATGAGGCAGATTTGAAGATGGTAGTTGCTAAGAAGCAAACAGAGGTCAAGACTACTAAGAAGAGTAAGAAAGTCGAGACTAGTTCCAGTGATGATTCTTCTTCGGACTTCGAGGAAGAAGTCAAGGTAGAATCTATATGTGATATTGACTATTTTTCGGATTGGGATAATGACAATTTTTGATTGGTTACTAATGTTTGTTTTAGTTTTATGTGTATAATGTAGTTGATTGAATGTTTGTTGTATGGATTAGCAGGTTAAGCCTGCTGCTAAGAAAGTTGTGAAGAAACCTGTTGAAACTAGTAGTGATGATAGTTCCTCGGATGAGGTGTGCTTTATTTGATTTATATTTGTAATATATGCTCTTATACATTGTAGAGGTTATGTATTTATAATGGTACTTGGTTTGAATTGTCTCAGGAAACTGTTGTGCCTGCTAAAACTGCCAAACCTGCTCCTAAGGCTAAGGCGGCCAGCAGCAGCTCTGAAGAGTCGGATTCTGATTCCGAGGATGATGTGAGTTGATGAATACTGTTCTAAACTTGATATTTGCTTGTTTGTGTTGAATTTTGAAGGTTACTTGAGTTTGTACTGGCAATATAACAAAGTGAATATAGCTTTCATATAGAAATGGAATATGATACATATCTTAGAAGTCCTTGTACAACACATTAAGACATGGATGTCATGATTTGTTTGGGTTTCATATTAGTAATATTGTAAATAATATATTTTTTGGATGTGAAGGCCGTATACTTTTTTCCGTACATCAAAGCCATGAACACAAATCTTTTTTGATGTGGTGCTGAGAATTGAATGGAGTTCTGCTAATATTATTCAAACATTTGTCCAGTTAACAAATTACTTCTGAACATCGTACAATAATCAAAGGATATAAGACGCCACAGAAGTATAAACTGCCCATTAAACATTACAATTATATGCTTTATCAGTAATAACTGGAAATATTAACATCTGTTCTTTACTTGCTATTATAATTATGTGTGGTATATTAGTATTATGAATGCTGTTCTAACAGTCATTAATTTAGGAACCCAAGAGCAAAGCTCCACCAGTAACTGTTGCTAAAAATGGTAGATAATTTCAATTACTTTCACGTATTTTAATAAAATCTATGAATTGTTTCGATTTACTTTCAATTTGGGGGTTAAACCTCAACTTTCTTAACATGAGCTGTGTTTTGGCTACTTTCAATTTGGGGGTTAAACCTTATTGATTGTATATCTGCGTGTCACCTTATTGATATTTACTCTCTTGGCCTTTTCAGAGATTTAAGTGATAATGAACTAGTTGGATTAATTCCCCCCATTCTTGGCAATTTATCTTATACCGGGAAACTGTAAGTTTGATATATATATGTTGTGAATTAATGTTGCTCCTAATTTGTGTTTTGAAACATCTGTCTACCATTTTAAGTATCTCCATGGAAATAAACTTACGGGACCGATTCCGCCAGAGCTCGGAAATATGTCCAGGCTAAGCTACTTGTAAGATGCATATCTGACGTGAACAATCTTGCTAAGAACAATCTGGAAGGGCCAATCCCTCAAAACATCAGTAGTTGTAATTCCTTGAATCAGTTGTAAGCATACTCACTCAGTTGCAATTAAGCATGCTCACTCAGTTGTAAACATCAGTAATTGTTTTAAATGAGCTGTGGATATTCTAATGGATTTGTATCCCCTACCTTGTTAGCAATGTGCATGGCAACCGCTTGAATGGATCTATTCCTCTGAGTTTCCGCAATCTTGAGAGCCTTACCTATTTGTATGTTCTTATTGTCTTTGATGTATATTTTCAGTTGACCATAGTTTAGGTTTTGAACATATCTTTTCTTGGAAATAGGCAATTAAATTTGAATTATTGCCTCAGGAATCTTGTCCATCTCTGTTTAATATGTGTTTAGTATCTATTTGTATGCCACTGCCTTTAATTCCTATTTTGGAATATTTGAGAATATGTATGTATGTATGTGATGTTCTGTTTTTATCGCATTAACATGTTACTATTCTTGCCTTAGATTGATAATATGTACATCATACTTGATTGTGAATGTGGAAGTTAGAGCGCGGAGAGATACCTGATTGGGAATTAGTTGCAGGTGTTAATTTGGTGCTAATTACTTGTTGGCTGCTGGTTTTGTTAATGGAGACAGACTTACAATTTATTGGTGGGACTTTGGAGGCTGGTGTTTTGCTCTGTACTGATGTTATTGTCGCAGGAAACTTGGCTTCGCTGGGGGCTCTTTCTGCACCTTTTGCAGGGGCATAGATGCAGGTGCAAGGCTGATTCAGAGGTGTTGCAGTTTCCAGACCTACACAGATTGCAGAAGATCTGCAAATGTGCAGTCAAGTTGCAGATTGGGCCCTGTATTGCAGCCAAAAATCTGGGCCCTGGTCCTTGCTTTGTTTTTAATTTCTGGCCCATTTGCTTTTCTTGGCTAGATTGCTTGGTATGAAGTTAGTGTTATTTTGCTTAATAATTTTGTTTCTCTTTGGAGGTTGTTCCAAGAGAAGTTGCTTTCTTTTTAATTATGAGAGGAGTCCTCCCAATACTTTCTTGTAAATATTTTTTATCTATAGACATCGATATTGTTTATAACAATGATGTTAAACATAACTATAGACATCGATATATTTTATATCTGGGATGTTAAAGATAGCTATAGACATCGAATTTCGTTAAACAATAGATGTGCTAAGACTCCTACCAAATCGTTTCTATAAATATAGACGATGTCAAAAAGATTAGTCAGTTAGGTTTTACATCGATTGTAGTTAAGGTATGATGTTATAAAAGAGTTTTAACATTGGCTTCACGTAGAAGGTGATGTGTTATATATGTTTTAACATCACACTCTTTTACGGCTGATGTTAATACCATTCTTAAACATCAGTTTTTTTAATAAAAGCGATATAATTTCTATTTGGTACCTTGTAAGGCAATATATTAATAGGGATTAGACATCAAAATATAGTAATATTCAAAAGAAAATCATGTAATATATTTAAAAATTGGGGAAAAGGACATCAGTATTTATAAAAAAACCGTTGTCTAAGTGTAGCCTAGACATCAGTCAAAAACCGATGTGTAAAGTATATACTTTTAACATCACATGCGAAGACATCGGTCAAAAAATTCTCAGACATCAGTCCACAACTGATGTTGTATGCAGTTTTTCTAGTAGTGACATATGAGTAAGATGATTTGTTGATCCATAGATTTTACAAATCTTCCTAGGGGCATTTAGAACAGGTGCATTGTTGTTATGTTTGTTGATGCCTACTTTACCATTCCTGTTAGGCTTTTTCTTCTTAGCATGCATAATTTCATTTTTCTGGACATATTCATTTCTTTCAACATGAACATGTATAGACTTAGCCTTGACCATAGGTTCCTCTATTTCAACATAAGGCACAGTGTTTTTAGCCTCTTGTTCATCCTCATCATTCAACTGTTGTTTGATGACAAAACTCACTTCATCAAACTCAACAGTTGACTTCTTAAAAATTGGAGCTTTAACATTTTTCAAAATGTGATTATTACCAAGGAATTCATTTTTCTTTCCTTTTGTTGACATATATTTCTTTCTCTCAAAAGTATCATAGTCAGACACAACTCCAACCTTAGAATTTTCTTGGTATTTCTCATGGAATTCTTGAACAAAGACATATGAGTTTTTATAATAACTGATTTTTAATTCATTTTTAGAAATTTGGTCCCTTAGAAATTTTCCAATTTGTTCTGAACATGTGGTCTTATTTTTCAAATACTCATTTTCCTATTTTATTGATTCTATGTTAACCAAGGATAATTCTAGGTGTTCATTCTTAACAGACAATTCATAATTAGCTTTCAACAATCTATTTATCTCTTTATAAGCAACAATCATACTAGTGTATATGGTAAACATCTCAATACTTAGTTCTTCACCAGTTTTCTTATATTTAGTGTTTGACATATCAATAGAGGTTATGGTTAGTACCTGACTTGTTGAGGATTTTGCTCCATCATTTAATTTGGCCAAGAGTGCCAAGTTTCCACACTCTTCTTCATCATCCTCATCACTGGCATTCCAACACTTTCCTTCTGCAATGTATGCTTTACAATTTACTTTTTCAACAAGGCTTCATACATGGCTTCCAACTCCAAGTAGTCTTTGTCCTTCTTGATTATTTTTTGCTTTCTACACTCAGTTGTAAAGTGTCCTAGTTCATCACATTTATAACATTTGATTTTTGACCTGTCAACAGATCTAGTCTTATAAACTCCTTGAAACTGTTCCTGGGAGTTTTGCCTTGGTTTGAGGAGCCAAAGTTTGGTTTTGGCTTGAAGCTTTTATTTTTCTTCAACCTCAAGTTTCCAAAAATTTTAGCCATAAAAGTCATAGATTTGTTCTCCATGCTTTCAAGCTCCTCAATAGTATAGAACTCATGTTCATCAGATTCACACTTGACAGATTCCATATGCTCTTTGTCTTTTTTAACAATCTCTTCAATCTTCATTCTTTGGCTTGTACTAACCTTTTCCATCTTAAAATGTTCTTTGACAATCAAGGCACTAGAGACGTTTGCCATTTTTCCTCTGTTTGCTTGAATAGATTTCTTTTGAAAGAATTTTAATTCATAGGTCTTCAATATTCCATACAGAGTTTCCAATTAAAGTTTTGTTAGATCTCTTCCTTCTCTAATAACAGTAATTTTGTGCTCCAAGTGCTCAGGAAGAGTCAACAAAAACTTCATGTTCTTTTCTTTTGTCTCATAGGTCTTTCCATGTAGCTGTAGTTCATTGATTAGTTTATTAAACCTTTCAAAGAACTCAGTTATGTCTTCATTTGGTTTTGACATATAAGTTTCATATTGTGAGACCAACAATTGTCTTTGGTTTTCTCTCACTTCTACTGTGCCTTCACACAGTAACTTTATGGTTTCCTAAATGTGCTTGGAAGTGGTACAATTGACAACATTGTTATACATGACCATGTCTAAGGAGTCAGTCGGTATGAGCATTAGACTGTTGTCAAGAGCAACTTTTTCTCTTTCTATGTCAGTGTACATAGATATATCTTTTGATACCCATGTAGCTGGTATTACTTCTGAGCCACTAGTTGATTCAGGAATTAGTGTCACACACATGAAAGGTTTATTCCTCAAGATATCAGGATATATGTAGTTTAAAGTCTCGATGAATGTAATTATTTTCTTTTTCCATAGTATGTAGTGTTCTCTGTCAAATGGAAGAATCTTGATGTTATTAAGTTTCTGAGAATTTATTTTGATCTTTGTATTTTTTGTATGTCAGCAGTCTGTGCTCTGATACCACTTTTTAGGAATGAGTAATGTGAAACTTATACAGGGGGTGAATGTATAATTAATTTTTCTTAGTTTGCATTATTTTTGAACTGTGAATGAACAACTTTGTTTGTAGCTAAAGTTAACTATGTATTGGTTATCAAGAAATGTGGATATGAAACAGACTTATAAATTGAACTTTTAAACTAATATTGTCTAATTCTTCTACAAATCTCCTTGAAAATAGTCTATATGAAACATTCGAATACTCAAATGTATTGCACTTCGAGAAGTCATGATATGGACTTCTCGATTGGCCTTTAGTTTGTTACTTCTCGATTGTCTAGACTTTGTCGATTGCATAAAGCTTTGATGACTTCTCAATTAGGCTAGACTTCTCCAATGATTTATTATCACAGACTTCTCAATTGTCCACTTTCCTCAGACTTCTCGATTGTTTCATTCGCTTACTTCTCGATTTATTACATACTGGACTTCTCGAATGGAAACTATTTCGACACTTCTTGGATGACTTCAATCCTTAGAATTCTCGATCGAATACTGAGTCATTGAGTGTTTTAAGACTTCTCTACTAGTTGTACATCTGACTTCTCTACTAGAGTGACTTTTCGAATGATCATTTCCCTTATAAATAATTCTTTTTATAAACTCCTTATTTGATGTGACCTTTATTATCCTGATGCATGATCCATAGAATCTTGAATCTTCTACCAGTACAATTATTCATGATATCACTCATTTATATTGGAGTTATAATACAAGCATGCTTTTGAAATTGGACTGTTAATGAACTGAAAGTGACTTTGGGTGAAGTAAAGGGAGAATTTGATTCATTATATTATTGTAAGGATGAGAAATCTTTAAGTAGTGGGATTTGTTTGTTAAATGATGCAAGTAACAATGAGATTTTAATATGAGTATGCAAGTTAATGGTGTTATAATGTTACATGTGTATCATGTAAAGCCTGGTGGGGAAGATACTAATGAAAATGATTTAGAGAGTGTCAATGATTATCATAGTTATAGTGATGAGGAGTTTGTTGAAATTAGAAAAGATACTAGACATGAAGAACAAAATGAGGAAGAAGAACTAAGAGAGGAAGAACATTTAGGGGGAGAAATCGAAGAGAAGTATCATTGCAATGAAAATAGTAGTGGGTCGGACTTTAATGTGGATTATAGTGAGGCGTAGAATGTGTGTTATGTTGAGTCACTAGAAAAGAATAAGAGAGTCATTTTACAAGGGATTTTTAATAGTTGCACACCTGCCAAAGACATAAATTGAAAATAGGTTTGATTTTTATAGATAAAAAACAATTTAAAACTGCAGTGAGAAAATATTTCATTAGCAAGTGGAAGGCCATATAAATATTTAACTGATGACAATTTAACTAATGACAAGGTAAATATTTAAAATATCATTCAGTTACGGTAAAGAAAGTGAAAGGTGGCAGATAAAAACATTAATTAATGAACATAATTGTGTGTGGACATATAAAAACAAACTTATGACTGTGAAATATTTGGAGACAAAATTAGAAAAAACCTAAACTGGAAGTTGTATGAGATGCAAGAGAATTTAATTAAAAGTGTCTTGAAAGTGGATGTTTGTGAGGCTATGTGCTGTAGGGATAGACAAAAAGTACTTTTTGCAGTTTAAGAGAGAATGAAAGAACACTATGCCAATCTAAGGAGGTTTGGTAGTGAAATCTTAAGGAACAATAAGAACAATACTTTGAAAATCAGGACAACAAACTGCAAGAAGGAGATGAACCTAGATGTCAAAGAATGTATATTTTTTATGAATCTCTAAAGAAGGCATGGAAAAATGAGTGCAGACCAGTTCTTGGTCTTGATAGATGTTTTTTATGGTCGGCTCCTATCTACTGTTGGAAGGGAATGAAACAATTGTATCTTTCCTATAGTCATGGATGTTATAGAAAGTGAGTGTTATAATTCTTGGAAGTAGTTTCTAGAGTTGCTTATAGCTGATTTGGATCTTGGATGAGGTTTTGGGAAAACATTAATTTCTAATCAGCAAAAGGTATATCCTTCTATTTATATATCACTTGCGGAACACATGTTTTGTACAAGACATTTAGTCCACATTGCTTATATATTCTGTGTTTAACTATAATATACAGGGGCCAGACAAAACTATAAGAGAGTTGTTACCAAATGCGGAACACATGTTTTGTACAAGACATTTAGTATCCAATCTTCAAAACTTATATCCTTCGATACTTATGTGAAATGCTTTTTAGAATGCATATACTACAATACACCCACAAGCTTTCAAGTCTGCAATGAAAGAATTAGAGAGGGCATCAAAGGGACCTGCAGATAAGATGAAGGAGTTAAATCCAACAGTTTGGTCCAAGGCTTTTTTTTTGTCTCTCAACAAGGAGCATCAATCCCACATCGACAGTTGACATATTAAAATCTTTGATTCAAATGTCTGGAATTTGGAATTGAGCTTCTTGAGTTTGAAATAGATGAAATCATGATTCAACCTAATAATAAAGTTTTCTGAGTTATTTATGTATAATAACCTATATATATAATGTAATGTTCGATAAAAAAAAAAGGTAGGTTGGATTTATGAATCTGAGTTTACCTTTAAAGACAACTCAACGAAGCCACCTCAGCAGAACTCATACAAGTCAACAAGCTCAATCATTGTTCCATCCAATTTTTAACTTTTTAAATATCAAGTACTTTATTAAGAATTATGTAGTCTGATGATAACTTAAAAATTATAATCATGATTTCATATTTTAAATTTTAACTGGTCAATGGATATGTGTTCTATAAATATCTATTGTCTGGGCAGCCAATTATCAGTTAAGGTTCGCCTTTCATCAACTAATAATATGGATTGTTAGTAACAATGTTGTCTAAGTCAATTTTCCATTGAGAGTCTAAGTAATCGATGGATAATGTGTCATATAGTCGACTGATGTATGAGTCAACAGATATTGGTCATCAACTGATGTGTAAAAATAGACTGTTAATTGTAATTATTTGAAGACAGGAAAAACACACAATTGATGGATGATCAACATATAATATAAGCTCAATGGATATTCTGAGACTCAATGGATGCTGAAGAAAGAAGACTTTTAACGGATGAGAAAAACCCATCGATGGATAAATCGATTGATAAAAAAATATCAATCGATGGATAAAAGTTATCAGTCCATGGATAATCAAAGATTAGTTGAAGACTCCAGAAAAAGATCAATTGATATGCTTAACAACAAATTATTACTTGATAGTGACAAATCATGAATACCAATGTCAGGAATCTTGTAGACTAAAATCCAATAATTGAAAGACAATTAAATTTTTCTTAATTGTGAAGTTTCTGAAAGAACTGTCTTTTCTTGAGAGAATGCAAGACAAAAACATTTCTCAATTTACATAATACATAAAGGAAAGATAGAAGCAGCAAAATTATAGTTTAGGAATATATTTTTTGTATCAGTTGACTAGATTTCTATAAATACACTTGTAATATATAAACAAGTATTGTAGCAAAGTATAATATAAGAGTTTACAATTATTCTGAATATAGTTTGTTCAAGTGTTGTAAAGCAAAATTGTAGGATAAACTATAGTTCAACTTTGTAAAAGAAACTAGGTTTTCAGACCTAGATAAATTCAAAGCAAAAACATATATGGTGGATACATTCAATCTACCAGTAATTTTAAATGTTTTGTGTTTTTATTTTTACCTTTTTTATTTTGTTTCTCATTTCAAAAGTTAGCAGTTGATTAACAAATTCCAGAATTAAAGAAAAATTGTTATTTTTATTCAACCATCCACCTCTTTCTACAAATAACCCAGTGACATTAAGTATCATTTCATTAAGGAACATGTGATGAATGGTATAATTGAATTACATTTTTCTCCTAGTGAAAATTAATTGGTAGGCATATTTACCAAGCCACTTGATGAATCTACATTCTCAAGATTAGTAAGTAAGTTAGATATGTTAAATTTTACTTGACTTAGATATGTATGTTTCATTTTAGAAGGCAGCCATTGATAATAATATTTTCTGGTAAATTTATACTTGATAAATTGAAATTGTTTAATTGATTTACTGATAAATTTATCAGTTGATAAATATCATCTATCGATGGATAAATGTTGTGTCTCGATGGATATTCTTTATTTATTGATAAAGAATTTTTATAGTCCAAATATTTATCCATCGAAGCACATCATTTCTTATTTGTTGATACTGTTAATTATTTATCAATTTATACATACATATATGTATGTATAAAGTCGATTTCTAATTACAATAACTCTTTATTTTTTTTATTTACTAACATTCATTTTATTACCAATTAGAGTAAGAGAGATCGATTTATTTATGAAATATAAATATCAAGTCATTTCATTTCAATCATTCTTTACTTGCAACTCATATTCTCAATTATCTCTTAATCTCTCTCTGTGATATTTTGCTCAAGAACCCACACTCCTACTTCAATACTTTTTTATCTTTTAACAACTTTCGTCTAGACTTTATTAATTCCAATTCTCAAGCATCAATGGCACCCCAAAAGAAGATTATCTCAACATCTGGATTCACATACGAACAGAAAAACTTTGTTGCATGTGTTGTGGTTGAGGAGGCACCTAAGGAGTTTCTTCCCATGATGAAGTTTCTTCAAGATTGCAAACTTTCAAAGGCACTACTCAGTGCTTTTACAATTATCTGCAACTTAGTTAAGGAATTCTGCACAACTGCTAAGGTATCTAATGACTTCTCTCAAATCACTTTTAAACGCAAAGGTACTAAGTATGTTCTTAATTCTATTTTTCTGAGTGAATACTTAGAACTGCCTGCAAATAATTGTGATAACTTGAATATTGATACTGATATTAGGACCATGCTAGAGTTTGTCAATTATATCATGACTAATGTAAATCTAAGAGAAGTAGTTAGAAAGAATCTTAGGAGAGAATGGTCATAATTTTTTGATGTTATTATTAAAATCTTTTGTAGTAAAATAACAATTTTGATGCAGTAACCACTAGCATGCAATAAATAGGTTATTGTTTAATGTATGACAAATTCTTTAACTTAACGAAGTTAATTTTAAATGAAATATGTGCCAAATTAGAAAATAAAGATAGGCCTAATCATATCTCCTATGCTAGATTTATTATGCTTGTTATTAACCATTTTGTCAAGGACATTGAAGTAGAACAAGAAGGTGAGGTAATGAAATGTTGGAATCAAAATAAGAGGGTTTTCAAGATTTTGGTCAGAATCAACCCTTAAAATTAGTTCCACAAATTACTGTTGATGGAAAAGTTATGGGAAAACACTTTATTGACAAACCAAAGACATATTAGACTAAGGATGATAAAGTGAATGTTCTCAAGGATGCAAAAGTCAAAAACATTCTGTTTAATGGTATAGACTCTACTCTTACAAACTGTGTTATCTCTTGTGAAACTGCACAAGAGATGTGGATCAAGTTTGAAGTGCACTGTGAAGGTACTAAGGATGTCAAGAAGAATACAATGTCTCTTTTAATTCAAGATTAT